>OY796885.1:43821502-44421502 GCA_963680785.1 Diplosoma virens | reverse complement strand
CGAAAAGAGATTTTAAAAAGTATTGATGTCAACAGAGGATTTTCGGAATTGGGAGACAGAGAGAATTGATATAGCAGATTAAGAGTTAAAATATGCAATGGTAGATTGATCGCAACCAACAAAGAGTAAGAAGTACACCAATGTAGGGCGTGAAGAATGGCATAGATCTTGTGACCGAGAGACTACTGGAAAAGGAAAGAGAGATAGCAATGAGAACAGTTAAAACGAATCCCAGCATCTTGATGTTGTTACTCCCCCTTCAAATATATCTTAAAGAAGTCATTCCGAAACTCTATGAAGAAGCCAATCTAGACTCCCACTCTTGTATGAGCTCTGCTGCTTCCGAGTCTTTTTTCACAGACTAGTGGCTTGGTGTGGTGTTGGTGCTTGGCTACAGTTATTGGTGTGATTAGTGTCATTTTGTGTGTCAAGCATAGTGGGCATTGTGGTGTGTAAGTATCAGGGTTTATTGTGTGTAGGTAACTTCGTAAAAGTGATGATTTGTTGGCTCTGAGCTGTGCGGTCTTGTACGCATGTGACATGGTAATGTTTGTTTTGATATTATAGGCTGTGGTGTAGTAACTTGGTATTTTTATACTCAAAGTTCGCTGCAATCAGATGACCAAGGTTGGTGTCATTGTCCCTTAGCAATTATTGCGCTCAACCTTTTCCGAGGTGGATTCGAGGGTTGATTTTGACGAGAGAGTGAAAGGAAAAAAGATCAGGTTAAACTTAGAACATCTTCAAAATATGAAAAGCATTGGTAAGTACGAGTGACAGAAAACTAAGGAAGAAGGGCTTCTATTGGGAAGAGAGGTATAGGAGTGAATCGAATACAACTAGAGAAAAGTATTGCAAGATTTGTGCACTCTCTCAACGAATATGATATGGGTGCAGATGGAAAAAAAATATCCGGCAAGGCATACATAGGTGAAGATTAAACACTTGTACGAGGGTCAGTCAAAAAGTAATGAGCCCTGTTAACTTTAACTGCTTTAACCTTCATATTTTTTCTAGAAATTTTAAGGGTGTTTAGTAAATTTACTGCTTTAAAGATAAATTGTAAAAAAAAATTGTTTCAACGTGTCCACTTTTGGTATTGTGTTTTGGAAATGACGTCATCACTGGATGTCCGTCAGAAGCAGAGAGCTGTGATTGAATTTCTTGTTTCGGAAGGGGAGCCACCAAAACAAATTTTCGAAAGATTGGTAAATGTTTATGGAGATGCTTCATTAGCCTACAGCACTGTGAAAAAGTGGGTATCCAGGATTAAACACGAAGAAGATGATCCAAGTTTGAGTAGCCTCCAGGACAGACCAAGAAGTGGAAGACCATCTTCTGCAGTCAATCCTGGAAACAATGATAAGGTTGAGAAATTGATTAGAGATGATCGCAGAATCACTATTGATGACATTGCTGAACGTGTTGGAGTTAGCCATGGAAGTGCTGTGAATATTGTTAATGAGCTAGGCTTTGCAAAGGTTTGTGCCAGATGGGTTCCGAGGCAACTTTTGGATTTTCACAAGCAAGCCCGTTTTGAAGCTTGTTCGGAGCTTATTGAGTGTCACAGAAGTGACAAAACTTTTCTCAGCCGTATAGTGACAGGAGATGAAACCTGGGTTCATCACTATGAACCTCTGCGAAAAGATCATCCATGGAATGGCGTCACCCCACGTCCCCAAGAGCCAAGAAATTCAAAAGTCAACGTTCAGCTGGAAAAATTATGGCGACTGTGTTTTGGGACATTGAAGGAGTGATATTGGTAGATTTTATGCCTAAAGGTACTACCATCAACTCAGATGCTTACATTGACACTTTACGCAAACTGAAAGCGAAACTGAGAAGAGTACGACCTCACCTGGACATGTCTAAGGTCTTGCTGCAACACGATAACGCCAAGCCCTATACCAGTCTCAAAACTCGTGAAGTGATTGCTTCTTTTGGATGGACGACGGTAACCCATCCCCCATACTCACCCGACCTGGCACCATCTGACTATCATCTTTTTGGACCATTGAAAGAAGGAGTTAGGGGGCAGCACTTCACTAGTGATCAAGAAGTCAAGCACGCTGTAAGAAACTGGTTAAAAATGCAGCCTGCTGACTTTTACAAGGCTGGCATAGTGTCCCTTGTTCATCGATGGACAGTTGGAATTGAAAAGTGCGGAGATTACATTGAAAAGTAGAACTGAGATCTCCTATCCCTGGGCTTTCTTTTGATGTATGACTTTTGATTTTATTGCAACAAATATGGCCAGGAGAGACTTGGGCTCATTATTTTTTGACTGACCCTCGTATATTATAACTGAAGACTTTTAACAAGAGCCCCTGGAGCCTGGGGCAATAAAAGGAAAATGACGGAGTTAATTACAAAATTTCTGTAGAAATTAAACATGATGCGTGAAAGAGAGAATCTGAGCAAAGGTTACACCGAGAAGCGCTGGAGTCGAGTTGAATCACAGTTGTGTGTTGAAGATAGATATTTGACTGTTTCCTTATTCGTCACTAAAATATTCATCTTTGTCAATATTTTAAAAACCGCAGTGGTTTATTGAAATGCCAATGGCAATACGCCAACGCCATTCTCATCAAAGGATGTCTCTTCGTTTTTAAGCTTTACTGTTGAATTTAATGCTATACGAGCTAGTTGAAAGTCTAATTAAATTCTTTATTGCAGGGACTGATTCCTTTACCAAGTTTAGTGTCATTGCTTGAAAAGCATTTTTTCCCAAAGTGGTTAAAAGCATTGAGTATGTGGTTGAACGGCAAGCCGGACCTTGACGAAGTGTCCAGGTGGTACACTGGCTGGAAGTCGCTCTTTCCTGAGCCTCTTCTTTCCAACTCTTTTGTAAAGGTCAGTTAGTAAAATAGAAGAAAATACGTTTTAAAAGTTTGTCCGCGGACAGAAATGAAACCGATTTGAAGTTTGTTTTAACTTGAACGACGATTCTGTTTTTACGAAAATTTGAAAACTAACGTGACAGCAAAGAAGTTTCAAGTTTTGAACTTGAAAGAACTTTTTGGTAAACTTTTACTTGCTGTTTGTTAAAGTAGTGCTAGCTTGAGTATTTAAAATTTCTTTTACTCGAAGTGTTATATTGACAATAAATTGTGCTTCCGCAGAATGTTGTTTAGTTATTTTCTAAATGTCGTCGTTGCTTTCTTAAACAAGAATAAGGGTTTCGAATGATTTCATGTAAAAGCTTAGCGTCAAATTAATTTATTTCAGGATCGTTTCAAACAAGCTTTGGAAATCATGAACCGTGCAGTTGGTGGAAGTCAATCTCGCGATCAATATGATGACGACAGAGAAGTGATTAATTATTTGTATAATTGAATATTCTCGCGCTTTTTAAGCCAAGACAATTTTTTGTCTTTTTATTGTTATTACTTTGTACAAGAAAGTCTATAGATACGTTTTGTATATTTTCTCTTATGCCATATTATAAGCCATTTAAATATGTCATTATGTTTTTGTTTTATATTTGCAACTTATACTGATAAATTGTTGCGTTAAGAAAACGTTTACCTCATTGTTAAATCGGAATCGTTATTACCTTTTCTAAAACCTGTGAAATTTAAAATTAAACCAATTTCAATTAGACAACATCGTGGTAGGCCTATCGTAAAAGTATCATCATTCTTATGGTCATACTGGTAAAAGAAAAATATACATGCTGTTGCGATGTATTTTCTAAAGCCACCAAAATATTTCGTTTTTTTTTTACTCCTTACGATTTTACGACAAGACTCTTCCGGATACAACTTCATCAAAATCGAAATAAATTACATTGTTTCAGATTCCTAGCAATATTGCATCAAAAGTTCCTTCTTCCTCCATTCCTTCAAGTTTCCGCGATCTTATACAAATGAAAGCAGAAGAACGTGGAATCGTTTTCATGCCGTTACCGAAAAACAGAGACGGTCAGACCCTCTATCGGTTGGGAGAAAACACTGTTTACATAGACAAGGGCGTCCTTTTTCAGAAAATAGGAGATTCTTACGTCCCAGTTTCACTGCAAGATGTGTTAGAATGACGATGTAAGAGGAATTGAAATCGAAACTTTTTTCTATTGCTTTATTCGTACAATTAGACGAGCTGGTCATTGACCACGAGGCATGGAACGACGTTTGATGGTGGGAATCACGAGACAATGACTTTTAGAATTTTGACAAATCTTGTCATAAATTTTTCACTGTCCAATAGGCCTACAAATTGTTTTGTGAAATAACTTTTTTAAATAAATTTACTGTAAGCTTTGTCCTGTATTATTTAATATTTTAAAAATCTAATCTAAGCCTAAAATTATCTTTCTGTTTTTACGCGAGTTATAGTGTGTTGAAAGATTATTAAAAAATCATTTTCAGAAAGTCAGAAATCAGTATCATAAATAAAACTTATTTAACAATAAAACAATCTTTTGCTATCTCATTTAATTAGCATCAAATATTTAAGTATTTTGAGTTTTGGTACTTTTGGTTCTAAACTTATCTTTTAATTGTCACTTGCGTAATTTCATAAGCTATGTCGGTCATCCACCACGTACTTTAAAATTGATTATGTGTGTTAGTTAAAACTTGTGACAGAATTTTCTTATGATTCTATCATTTGATTCCAGTATGTAGCTACAATACATTGTACATCTTTCTACTTACGGCATAAAAAGTTCAATAAACAAAGAACTGTTTGCCGAGCGTAGACCAGGGCTTAATCGGAAGTAGTGGAAATGCAAACGAGAAAAATTATTAAAAAAGCCACATTTTATTGCACCCATTAAATGTTTTTGCCAAAAAATGAAGGTTACTGTTTTTTGCTGCCTGCAAAATTGTTGGAGGATTATATTCCTCCACTGCCCCTTACAATCGAATAATTTGAAGCTTATAATCACATTTACAAGCAACTTTTGGACGCGGTAGTAGTTGAACGCTTTTACATTAACCAAACAAAACATATCTTGGTTCGGTCTTGTATACTTTATTGAGGGACTATTTTGACTTTTTGTCTATATTTCATTGCATGCTTTTATAAATTTTTTAAATATCAATTTCCTCATATTATCAACACCCTAGTCACAGTTCACCCCTCTTAATGCCCCATAATTTGACTCGTGATTTTTACCCGTGATAATCAAAACAAATGTAGAATAATTTTGATTGGAATTTCAATAAAGCAATGATTATCGTTCTCCGGTGCAAAAAAAAAAACAAAACTGGATTGGATGTCATGTCGAGGCGAGAATTTTTTCCGAACGCCAAAAGTATGAATGGAGATTGCAGAAAATATTTCTAGCTAAAGAGGCAAAGTCGCAATACTGAGAATAGCGCGATTAAGGAGGCTAAGCGAATTGAGCGATCAAGTAGGTTTAGTCGTATTCTGTTATGCGGTGGCAGCAGACTTAATAACCTAATGGTCTTTCGCTGTTTCCTCATCAAATGACTAGTTGCACAATCACAAACTTATTAATTGAATAATGCTCTGCAAATTGTGTTGTGATTTATATGTATTTCACTTTTAATCTTTAATAATGTATCGACAAACACGAAATGGAACTAAACTCGCATTCGGTTTATTTTTTGGCACTAAAACAATAAATAACACCGTCAATCAGCAAATAGACCGGATCTGATCCCGTTTTACTGAACCACATATACACTAATTACATAAAGTGATAAAAGATTATAAATTAAATTACACTTAGTGTTAATTCAGTAAAGTACTGTACATTCAGTAATAAAAGATTGAAACAAACATAAAATTTTTGTAGGTGCAATCAAAATAACTAAATTTAACGGGCAAAATAATATTGTAACTGACAGGTGAGATAATCACTTTTTAAGCCTATAAATTTATCGCTTTTTAAAAATTATAAATCACAGAGTTAAAACAACTTTAATAACTTTAATAAACACCTTTTAAATTCTGAGAACCACACAAAAATGTAATCAACTACGTAGCAGCTTTTCTTTAAAAAAATTGTATCACATTATGTCCAACGAAGCGTGGAAGTGCAATAATTGAGCGTAAAAAGTTTAGGGACTTTTAAAACGAATCGCTGCAAACTTTCATTTCCAAAATTGATTTAGTTAAATTTTCCTGTTAAAATTTTGTTTTGCCACCGATAAAGTCCAGGGTATTAAAATCTAGTTCAAGTTACCAAACCATTTTTGTTATTGCCTTCCCTTAAACCATCAAAAAGCTAATTTAGATTCCCACTCTTAGATTATCTCCTGTTTTCGAAGGCTTTTTTCACAGACTATTGATGTTGTGTTACGTTGGTACTTGGCTGCAGTTAAAGAGGTGATCGGTGTCATCTGTTTGCGTTAAGCATAGTGGGCATTGTGGCACGTAAGTATCAGGGTTAGCTCTGTGTACATAACTTCCCAAGTTGGTGATTTGTTGGCTTTGAGCTGTGCAGTTTTGTACGCATTAGACAAAGCAATGTTTGTTCATTTGATTTTATCTCTACAGTCTACATACAGTATATCTTCCTGACCAACAGGAAAGCGATGGAGGCGCTATACATAGGGCAAGCAATTACCCCAACCTGCTTCTTTAGATGCTAAGGTATTGCGGTCCGGTTGAAATGTCCGGTTAATTGAAATTTTCTGATAAATAAATGTCATATGGTGTGTTGTTAGTAACTTTGTTGTTTTTTCTGAAACTGAAGTATTGTGAGGTGATGGTAGTGTGAATGTGTTTGAGGTTTATTTATATTTATCAGATCTGATTCTAAAATGATTATGCTAGTGTACATATTGTTATAGATGATAGTCGCTTTCATATTTCTTGGTCTGGGTGTATCTAAATGTGCATTAAAGTTATGTAAAGAGTGTGTTTTTGTCCGAGTCAGTTGTTTCAGTTGAGTAGCATGAAGTTTCAGATGGGTGCTTATTAGAAGGACACTTGGTTTCATCGTGTAGGTGTTGAATGTTTATATCTCGTGTGTGTCCAGTAGCAATGCCCATAGCTGTGTTCTGAATGGTTTACAGTTTCTTGATGTGGTGTTTGATATGATATGACTTCATATAGTGTTGGCATATTCTAATATTGGGCGAGTTATAGCTTTAAATGTAGAGACGACAAGTTTTTTTTGTTTACCCAATTGCTAAAAGTTATTGTTTTCAGAATGTTAAGCGTTCGTTTTGCTTTAGTAATGGTGACGTTTGATTTATGTGTTGTGAAAAATCAGTTTTGGGTCTAGAGTGATTCCTAAAATTTTTGTACGTGTTGTTGTTGTTAGTGTTTAATTGTTTAATTCAAGTTATAGAGTTGTACCATATTAGGTTGGGTTTGGAGTAAAAAGTGTTGAGGTAGTTGTGTCTGTATTTAATTTTATTTTATTTATCTTATCTCTACATTTATTCTCCTGACTCACAGGAAAGCGACGAAGGCACTAATGTATCGGGTAACCCCGACCTGCTTCCGGAGATGCCAAGACATTGGTGTTCGTTTAAAATTTAGAACTGCTTGCCAAGACCACCAAGCAGGGAAAAGTGCCGTACAGTGTCTTTCCCAAGAGCACAACAGAATGGCGTGAGTAGGTTCTGAACCAAAACCATATCGATTAGAATCCCAGCACTCTAACCACTCGACCACGCTGTCGCAATAAATACTAGCTGGCTCGCCACATCATGCTTTCCACATCTTTTAAACACAGTCTGCTAAGGTTTGAAGTTGCCATTTGCAGAACTACATTTTGGCTGATCTTTATCTGCAAACCTCTTTGGTAGTAGCGTATTTAGGAGGGAGGCGATTGTACCACGCCCCCTTGGAGAAAATCAGAGACAGATTTAAAGTGAAGATCCTTTTTTTTGAAATCACTATGGTTTTGGGACAAAAAGTTGATAAAACCGAGACAGACTCAAAGTAAAAAAAGTGAAAGCCTTTTTTTTTAGAGATCAATATGTTTTTGGGACAAAAAATTAACAAAACGGAGATAAATTTCAAGTAAAGACTTTATTTTTTTTATTTATTTTTTTTAGATATAACTATATTTTTGGGACAAAAAATCGACAAAACCGAGACTGATTCAAAGTGAAAACCTTACCACTTGAAAAAATTTTTCCGCTAAGTATATTTGATTGTAATTGTATGGGTCCCCTTTCAAAAATTTTTGGTCCTGCACTGCTTTTTGGTGTGGGTATTTCCGACCAATACAACTTTATGCTCAATGAGACACGCAAACCTTCCAACCACAGTATGGTATATAGTTCATAGAACAGTTAGGGTACCACAGTGTTCATATCTTCAACTTACAATTAAAAAAAATTTTTACAAAAAACGTTGCAAGACCAAAAAAAAAGAATTTGCATTAGGAGCGTTCAACCATTTTAAGCAAAATGCCATTTTGTTAAAATATTCGCGGACCAAGTAATTTGAAATTAAAATATCGCGGCTAATGTTACAGTAAAAACTTTTTTTTGTTCTTCATTAAGCTTTTTAATTAATTTTTTTTAAATTTGCGATTGTTTAAAATGAATTTTTTAACCAAAGGAGTGTCTTTTTTAAAATTCTTTCTCTTTAAATTCTTAAAACTCTTTCTGTCAAAATTTTTTTCGGCTTATCTGAGACTTGATCATGCAGATATAGTAAAATCAGCGAAATAACATCAATCGGTGTGACGTTGTTAAGACTGTTACGCGGTTTAAGTTTGATTTTGTAAATTATGCTACATGGCATTAGCCTGAAAAAAAAGCGTATAAAGAAGGACTTTTTAAATCACTATGTTAGTTCCGAATAAAAAAGTGCGTAGATTTTAAGTGATTTTTTTCTAAAATGTAGTTGATTTTGCAAATTAAAGTTCAGCTTTTATTAGAATATGGTCGTTTGTAAGTATTAAAAAATAGTCTAATTGAAAAAAACTCGTTAGACTCTTAAGTTTTAATTACTGTCAATATCATTATTGTATCAGTGCATGACAAAGTTGAAGTATGATTTGAAAACGAAAAAATGACTTTTATAAATCAAAAATATGAATTTAACTTTTAGTAAATTTAGATTAAATATGTGCCATGCCTCTACCTTAAAGATCACTAATACGAGAAGTCGGAGACAAATTCCAAATGAAGATCTTTTTTTTAAAATCACCAAATTTTTGTAACAAAATCAAGGAATTAGAGAGAGATTTCGAGATTTCAAATAAAGAACTTGAAACTTTCAAGTAGCCTATTTTGTGTTTATCCAAACTCCCACTTAAATTTTTTTCCACTAATCATAATTGATAGTGGTTGCATGGCCCCCCCTTTCAAAAATCCTTGGTTTGCCACTGGTCACAAGTATATGGTATTACTTGTTTAAGTGTATGATATATGGTATCAAGGAGAAGCAACCTTGTTAAGTTTTTACACATCTTATTTTGGTTCACATTCAAAATAGTGATTGCAAAAACAGCGACCTTCAAAAAAGTGACTTCTAAACAGGGACTATGTTAAAATAGCGATCGTGACAAAGAAGCTATGCTTTACAGCAACTTTGCTAGAATTAACTCTAAATACAAGCACTACAAAGTATTAGGCAACATTTATTTTTAAATTATGGACAGTTGCTTATAAAAATTGGCAGATATTGGCATAGTTTTTGTGATTTTGCTGCATTATTGTAATTCAATCATATCTTTTCATACTTTTATTATATCGCTTCCTTGCTTAATTTGGGAAAAAAAATGAGAGAAACAAAAAATTGTGCACTAAAGTTGACTATTTTTTTTATTAGGGCACAAGCTTTTGTGGGCTACTGCTCACTTCATGAGGTGCAAATGGAATTTGTTCTTGCATTTGCACTTGATAAAATGAGCAGCAGCCCATAAAAGCTTGTGACCCAATAAAAAATAGTCAACTTTAGTGCGCAATTTTTTGTTTCTCTCATTTGATTTGAAAAGTTGACACAACTCCCCCAATTTTATTCCTTTCAATCCTTCATTACTTAATTTGGATTAAGTTAGCTTTTTCATGTTGTAAAGCTTCTGTAATCTAAAGATGGATAGGTTTTTGTCAAGTCTTGGAATGCATTGTGCCAACTTTCAACTGTTTAACACTTTAATTAAACACAGTTACTCTTTAAAGACAACTACTGTTAACACTTTAATTAAATGCAGCTGCAATTAAACACAGTTAGTTACTGTTTTTTCAGTTGCTGTTTTGACGCAGTTGCTATTCTGACACAGTTGCTATTTAGAAGACGCTCTTTTTGCAATTGTTGTTTCAACAGTTGCTATTCTGCTTGTACATGCTTATTTCAGATTGTATTATGAATTGACCTATCATAAAATTGTTTTTACTTCTTCCTTTTCTGATCTCCTAAAGCAGAGGTGCATAACTATTTATCACAATGGGCCATGGTGTACAATCTTAATGATTTTGAGGGGAAGCATTGTTATAGTACACAACAACAAGTTTTACATTTGCAACATTTGCAACAAAACAAAAAACATTTACAACCAATTTTTACAGAACATCAAGTTATTATTAAAATATCTAAAATCTTTAATTTTTTTAAGAAATTATTGTTAGTGATTTTTTTCGGTGAAACTCATATAGAATTCCCTTTCAGCATTAGAATGGAATAAAGAAAAAACCAAGTGAAAAGGATCTCTCAAGAAGCAATAGTAACCAAAAAAGGATCTGAATTAGTTTCATAAACAAAAATTGCTTACAGTGACTTCTTAAAAAGGTCCAAATCTACTCTGTTGACATTTCTTGTCAATTGTGGCTTTGATAAAAATATGGCAACTTGAAGTTGACTAGAAAAATGTTCATCAGTAATTAAATTTTTAGATTTTGCATTGTAATCGGTAATGAAATAACTATTTAATGTTATATGAAATCATAAATTGAATAAGAAAATTAAAAAAACTGTGTTCTTACTCCCTTTACATTGAAACTCAAAAGTCCTGATTTTAAGAAATGTCACACCAGTCCCCATAAATGCATACTCTGGGATGTATTCTGGCCTGTAGGTTGTATGTTGAATGCCTATGCCTTAAAGCAATTATAAAACATTATTTGCTGGTTATATTTTGTTACATAGCATTGCAAAAATATAGAAAAATTATTTGAATTGCTTTTTAAAGCAGTAAAGAATGGAAAACAATAAATAGTTTTAATATTCTTAAGCATTCCCCAAGTTGGAATATTTTATCTAATGTCTTATTGTAACTATTTGATAAAACTAAAATCAATTGTTTTTGAAGTTTTTAGTTGAGATAAATTTGGTTAAATTTTAATTTGTAAATGGAATCTATAATTTCTGAAGAAGATCTATTAAGTGGGGTGGAGGTATTACCAACTACTGAACCAAACACACCCAGCAATGCTTATAAACCATTAATTGGTCTTAATCAATCATGTTTAAAGTTAGTAAAATTGAATTTTTATGTTTAAATACCTTCATTACTATACTGTATACTGGTATTCTTTTAATTTATTAAAAATTGTGTAGGGTTTAAAGAATTTTAATTATTTAGTAAATAATTACTACAACTTACTTTTGGACTTGTAAAATTATGCAGTCTAATAATTTTTTTAGATTTCTTTGGTGTAACTGAAATTTAAAGATGTTTTGAAAGATTGTCAAATAAAAAAAGTGATGCAAATGTTTGTATGCTTTTTTCAAGGGTGCAATAACATTACAACCAATGTAAAAGTTATAAACTTTCTTATTAATTGCAACATAAATTTAATAAATTTTTTTTTCATGAAGCTAAACTAGTTTTTATTTTGTTTGCAGTAATGAGTCTCCAACACCTTCTCCAAAAAAAGGTTTGATGATTCAAACACCAGTTAAAAACCCATCTGAAATGCAATCTTTCAGTGAAAAAGCATTAGAGGTTCAAAAAACTCTTCAAAACTCTTTGACTGATAGTTTGCGAAAAGAAGTTGAAATGAAATCAAAATGGCAAGCTTCTCCTGGTGAAATTTTTGTGAATTCTACATCAAAACATAATGTTTTAATGAATAAAAATGCTTCAGCTATTCATTGTAACATTCCAAGTAAACTAAATTTTTTGACCATGACAGATGTTGATGATCAAAGCTTATCCACAAAAAATTCAGAATTGGGTCCAATATCTGTTAGACCCCAAAATTTATCTTTGCAACTATCAGGTCCCAATGTATGTTTGTCAACTGAATTTCCATCTTGTCTCTCTCCCATAAAACCTTGTGCCAGTGAAAAAGATGATGAATCAACATTGTTGGAGCTTTCACCAGAAAAAAAAATTTTTGGTGAAGATCCTAGTACAAAAAAACTTTTGGAGTTCATACAAAAACTTGAAAAAGATGCAGTTAATGATGTAACATTGGCAGAGAGAATGAGCCAGCTTTCTTTTATGCTTAAAAATAATAGTATAAACAGTGGTGCTAAATCTGACTCTGAAGAAGCATGTGTTGACAAACAAATAGAATCCACCATTCATCAAAAGAATGTTTTAAAAACTGAAGCAGTAAAAGATAATCAAACACCCTTTCTTCCTGTAAAAAATCCTAAAAAAAGTAAGAATAACAATCCTAAAGCAACTACAAATAAAGCTACAAGTTTAAAAAAATCTGATTCTTTGCCTTATTCCAAAAATAATAAGATGAAACCAAGCTCTAAAACTGCACAGCCATCAACATTTCAAAGATCTGTTCATGTAAGTATAACTATACTACTTTTAGTACATACTAGTTTTACATTATAATTAATTTGACTATTTTTGTAGTGCAATTTTTTAGTTTGCTTTTTGAACTTAGTAGTGTATTTCTATTCAAATTAGGTTTTTGTTTGATCAAAGTAAGGATTTTATGGTCAAAGTCATATTTTTCATTCACATTTAACAAGATTTTTTAGATATGGCTCTTGTGAGCAAATGGAAGATTACAGTTTATACGAAAGTGATTTTTAAATTTTGTTAACATGTAAAGCAACTATGTTATTTCCAAAGTGTTAGTTGTCAAAAACTTTTTTAAAAACGTAAGTTAACCTTTGCAGATGTGTATAAACATTAATGTAATTTGATTACATTTAAAATATAAATAGGTTTACTTTAACTTTATTCATTATGCTGCAAGTTCTCACAAATATCCATATATTTAAATTTTTTTAAAAAGATTAATTTTGATAATTAAAAATGGAAAAATGTAATTAAGTTACTTCATACAAATTTTCTTTCATTTTTCTCAAATGTTTTTAAAGATAGCACATTTCTTTTACTTCTCTCAAAAAAAATACAATCTATTAAACTGAAAAATATGAATTTTTGGCACATTGCACGTTCAAGCATGGTCATAAGTATTAATTTAAGAACAGGTTGTGTTGTAACTCAAAATTTTTTACTAATTCCATATAAATCTTTAATTAATGCTTTGCAAATAAAAAAATTCAATTATATTCAATTAAAATGCAATTATATTAGACTTTTAAGTTTGTTTTAAAGTGCTGTTACGTTATTTCTTGCCTTTAAGTCTCTGAAATGGAATAGGTTTGCATCATATTCAAGCATTTGATAGCTTTATGCTTTGATGCTATATATACAAATTGTGAAAACAAATGTTAACTCTTAACACAAGTAGTGTATACTAATCATAGAAAAAAATGATGAAATTGTATATGGAAGGTTTCTGAGAAAGTGTGATCAAGCTGGCCACCTTAGGAAATCAAAAATAATTTGGATTAAATTTGGATAAACAACAGTAACTCTACCATTCACACTGCCATCCACTCGCAATCTTTCAACTACAGAAAAAACAGCAAAATTACCAATATCATATTCAAAGTCATACATCCATCAAAACCAACATTATGATGTGACATGTGCACATAACTAGCACATGTCAGAACTAAGTGCTTGTTTTCACTATGACCGTGAAATGGAGTATTTGTTTGTTTTATTGATTTTTTTTGCTTCACTTAATGTGCTCCATTCCATGCTTGTAGTGAAAACGAGCCTTAACAAGTGACCACTCTTGTTTATAAAAATTTATGTGCTATCCTTGACTAATAGAGATGCAAATAGCTCTCTTACATAGTGTTATTTATAGTTTTACTAAGCTTGAATGTCTGTAAGTATTTTTAAGCCAGAAAATGCATTTGCTTTTTTATTTAAAATATTTTGATAAATTTGAAAAATTCTGCTTTATTATACTTTAATAACAAATCTTTCATCACCAGTTTCAAATTATGGCACCAGAATTGGAAACTTGTAAACTTTTTTCTTCATTTTGTAGTATTGCAGCTTGGCACATAGGTATCAAATTAGATTTCTTTTATTGATTTCAATATATTACTTAATTTTTTAAGCTGATATTAATAGATGTTATTGAATAATTTGTAAGTAAAGATACTTGGCACTTATACTTGCTGCAACTGTCAAGCAACAGATCACAAGGTTTTGGCATGCACTGAGTTTGTACAAATTTCAGCATGCAAGAATTCAGCCCCTGTTTTTTTTAATACAGTATTTACTCAAGCCAAGGATATATTTTTAGAAAAGAATGGGGAAGGCTGTTTTTCTAAACAAAAACTTTTTTGCATTCATTGTTTTGTGTTGGGAATAAGCGTTAAAAATTTGTAGGTCTAGTTCTCATTTAGTGTGTAATGAAGCTTAAGCATCTACCTAAAAAACATAAAAAGCAAGTCATTGTTGAAGAATTGTTTTAATTTAAACTTGTTAAGCCCATGTAAAACAATTCTTTTTTGATTATTTATTTATTTATTCAAAAAAATTTTTTCAGCAATATGACTGTAATTATGAGCTGCTTGATAAGACTGCCAAGCTGAGGAAAGTGCTTTAAAGCGTCTTTTCTAAGAACACAACAAAATCATATGAATGAGTTTTTAATGGTGATTGTGTTGATTGTGTTGATTGTGTTTACCATAAAACGGCATATAACCACCCGACCACATTGTCGATTTAGCCACCATGCTGTTACCATGTTGCAAGTGGTATAAATTTATACATGCAAGCAAATAAAAATAAAAAGCCATTGCAAGCAAATAAATAAGAAACAGTGCTGTTTAATTGAGTGAAAATGACTTGGTGTTTAGTATCATTGTTTTACCAGTATATCTTACCTTAATTTGGTTTTATTCATGCAAATGATTTTAGTTTGCTCAACTTAATAAGCAAGATCGCAAAAAGCATGAAGTAAAAGCTTCTGTCAAAAATCGAAGGACCAAAGATGTTGTTAATGTTCCAAACTCAACTTCTGTTCTTGAGCAAGAATCAATTTCAATTGAAGCTAAACCCACCGAAGCATCGCTTTCAGAACCAGTTTTGGAACTGAATAGCGTTCGAAATCAGTTGCAAAATATGTTAAATTTGCACAAAGTTGATCGTAAGTATTAATTGTAACAAATGTAGCTAAAAACTGTTTGGTCGTACAATCAATTTTGTGCAATCTTCACTTTACGGTTCAATTTTTGTTTAATTTTTTTATTTTTTAATTAATTATATAATTTCAATTGTTTAATTTTTTTACAATGCTAACACTCAATCATTTTTACATCAATTTATTTATTTTTTTGTTTACGAAAACAGAGTTGCTTTATTATTATTTTCTAAATTTTATCCATAGACTAAAATGATTAAACTACTGGAATTGAAGTAATCTCAAACATTTAGAACTTTAACAACTTAGCTTATGAAAACTGTTAAATGAAAGAAAATCAAGCTTTAAAAATAGTAATTTTTTCAAGTATTTAAGTTAAATAGAAAATATTGTTTGTTTTGTTTTCATGTTTAGCTATAGCTTTGGACATGACTGTTTATACCAATCCTCAAATCAGTGGCCATGATACCAAAGATGATGACACATTTCGGAATTCTGACACAATTAGTTTACCAAGGTGGTATTGTAATACTTTATTCTGTGCAAGTTAATTCATAAAATAAGCATTAATGTTTATTTTATAATTGAAAAAATCGAGTCCAAAAAGGATTTTGCATATTTATAACCAGACGAGCCTGGTCTGTCTGAAAAAAAGCAAATTTTAGATCATTATGAAATGTTTTTTTTACATTATTATTATTTATATTTATATTTTTTTTCAACAAAATAAGAAATTTAAGAAGCGAAAAAAGTTTATAGAAATGAGTTTTGGATGTTTTTTTTTTAGAGTGCAACCCTCTGATCTAGCGTCACTCAGTCCATCGAAGGAAAACGCAGTCGAGATGACCGACAGCTTGACCACCGAGCTATTCACAATTTTAAAATCGAACAAGCAACCACACTCCGCTCGCTCGTCGATCGATTCGAGTGTCGCTGCTGAAGTCGCCGTCCTTCGAGATACGTTGGAAAAAGAAACGTAATTGTTTGGAGTGGATGATTTTCCATTAAACCTTATTTGTTATTATTAAAAAAGATTTGTTTTACAGTTTTAATTGTTTACAATTCGGCATTGTTATGTTTAATGTTGATATTTATCGCTTCCTGTACAATGGAAGATTCCTGTTAAGAAGCGAATTTACTGCATATACTTCCGCAGTTAGAAACGTATTTTTCAATTCATAATTGCAGATATCGACGTCGACACTGTGAAAAGCAGATTCAAAAGTTGCAAAAGAAAGTGCTGGATATTCAACAGGAGCTCGCTGTCGCTCATTCCACTGAGAGGAAGAAAGATCTCATGATCGAGCAGCTGGACAATGTAGAACGATTTTTTTTATTGTGTTGTTATATCATAAGTTTAATGGCGTTTCCTATTGTTTTATCAATTAGTGAATTTTTAAACTTAAATTTGATTGATTCTTGTTTTGTGACATTGCCATTTTAGACTCTCGCGAAAGTGGTTGCTGGTTGGAAAGCTCACGAGGCAAACTTGGTAAAGACGGTGGGTGATCTGACCTTCGAAAAAGAAAAGCATCGTGAAGAAATAGTGAAACTGAAGGAGGTAACCACCCTGCTTATGGTTCGTTTTTTGTTACCTCTGCCATCGTAATATTCTGGTTTTATAATTCATTAAATTCTAATTTCATTTTGATTTAAAAAGTTATAAAATGAAATGAAACAATTTTATTAGACAGGTTTTTTATAAACGTCCTGTAACTTTTTAGTGGCTTTATTTTCCGGTCATAGTCGCCTATTATAAGCTTATCATTGCTCTAAGCATATTATTATCATCGGTAGCTTGGGCAAGTAAGTAGGAGGGTCGTTTTAATGGCGTCCGTGATCGACACAGTGTGGGTTCAACTTCTACTCTGGTCATGCTGCTGTGTCTGTGGGACGTTACTCTGCTCAGTAGTTGTGACAAAATGCACTGAATTCAATTATATCATGATACAAAAAATGAAAATACAAATAAAAAACTTTCAACCAGCCGGGAATATCTCGGTATCTCCAAAAGCAGGACACCAGGTCGGGTTAATTTTGACGGTTGCTCTAAGCTTACGCAAGAAAAAAAACAGAGTCCTGGGAGTCAGGAAGAAAACAATGATGTTAAGATCGCAATACTAACAATTAGAAAATGTAAATCAGAAGTATTGTGAATGCCTTTATTAAAGTTTAAGCACACCTCTTATACCCTTCTCTATCCGGAAGAAAAATTAACAAACATAATTTAGAAATTTCTTGGTTTGACTTGACCAGGAATTGAAGTCCTACTTGTATTGCTCACCACATGAAGCAGATGCTGAACTGTACGGTCAGTCCGGTGGCTTAATCCAACGGTAGGCAAATTGCGGCTCGCCGACCTTCTGTTTGCGGTTCTTCTAGCTAAACAATACACATGTATAACGAAATCGAACAATGTAGAATTGTTATTCACAGTTGAATTTTGGTGAAACGAAGATTTCTAATTAGGTGCTAAGTCGGATTATAGCGTGAAAATAAAGCAATTTTTGTTTGTTGTTAAGGAGCATTTACACTACAGCAAAAATTTGAGCAAAGCGAGCGCTATCTTTCTTTCATTTATTTCTCGCCCGCCGAGACACGCTGGTAACCTTAGAATAAAAGAAATAAAGATAGTGCTCGCTTCTCTGTAATGAAATTTGTAAAATCATTACATTGTGCAACTCTAACAAATGAAGATTTGAAAGAATTAATTCACACCGCTTTGACCTCATACAGGGTTGCCAGATGCAGAACTGGAAAACAAGCCAATTACGGTGAAAAAGCAGCCAAAATTACCAAAATTAAGCGAAACAATATTTAAATTTTGTTTGAAGTAAAAGATTTTTCTTCCCAAAGCTTTTCATCTGACACTCTTCAGGGGAAATCGTCAGAATGAAGCAGAATTGAAACCGAACTAATTTATAAAGGAAGAAAGTAGAGTTCTCATTGGCTGAAAGAGTCAACCAATGAGAGAAAAGATTAAGAAATTTTCAAAGAGTATACGAATTCTTTTTGCTTACACAGAAGGGGATTGAGAGATTTAATGAAAGTCGCTTCAAGAGCAGAAAGGTGAAAGGAAGAGCGACCTCGAGCGAGAATAGAAAATTTTTCGTTGCTGTAATGGAGGGCACATTGGGCGTTAACGAAAAATTTCTGGGCGTTATCGCCCAATGTGCCCTCCATTACAGCAACGAAAAATTTTCTATTCTCGCTCGAGGTCGCTCTTCCTTTCACCTTTCTGCTCTTGAAGCGACTTTCATTAAATCTCTCAATCCCCTTCTGTGTAAGCAAAAAGAATTCGTATACTCTTTGAAAATTTCTTAATCTTTTCTCTCATTGGTTGACTCTTTCAGCCAATGAGAACTCTACTTTCTTCCTTTATAAATTAGTTCGGTTTCAATTCTGCTTCATTCTGACGATTTCCCCTGAAGAGTGTCAGATAAAAAGCTTTGGGAAGAAAAATCTTTTACTTCAAGCAATCTTCAAATTCTGTACCACCAAATGTTTATTTAAATTTTGTCTTAAAACAAGTGTTCTCTCTAAAAAAAAAGTCTTCACTTAGAATCTGTCTATGATCTCTCAATTTTTCTCCCAAAATCATGGCTTTTTTGCATCCGGAAGCCATAAAGAAAAAAGCCAAAAAAAGTCAAAATGCCAAACAAAATTTTTGATGCTAACCACTCTGAAAAAAACCCAGATTTCTCAAATTTGGCGTCACAAAAAACCAAACTGCCAACCCTGACTTCATAACGCCCAGATTTTCAAAAGCTAGCTAATAAAGTGGAAATCCACAGATCTAATGTTGGTAAAATCTCGGAAAAATTGTAAATCGTGTAACGTTGTATTTATTTTTATTATTTGATTAAAACTTGCTTTGTTTACTGTATTTGCATTAACACCTCAAGCAGAATTTGTGGCTCTCGGGCAGTTTTGAATTTTCACATGTGGCTCTTTTTAAAAAAACTTTGCCCACCCCTGGCTTAATCAATCAAACAATGTCTTGTGCTTTCACCAACAATATGAGTTTTTTCTATGAGATTATTTGATGTAGATTCTGTACAGTTTTTACTTCATGTTTTCTTGAGTTATACTTTATAACGATCGGTTATTTTTAGATGGTTGTCAACTTCGAAAACGAACTTGCAAAAACTTTAGAAGAGTTGGTAGAAGAGAAAGAGCGAGTTTTAAGATTGGAACAAAACGATAAGACTATTCGAAGTTCTTATCAGGTTGGCTAATTTTAGTTGTTGAAATTCTATCTTCTATATGTTTAAGCTTCGATTGTATAAGGTCTGACAGTACGTACGTTTTGGTTTTCTAGAAAAAATCAAACAAAAGAAAAGGTATAACTACGTTACTGTAGAAATTTTTAGCAAGAACAGACCTTTATTTTGCATTGTGATTTCATTGTTTTAGTGCCGCAAGTATTTATTTCAATGCTTTTTTAAGCTGTTTGCTGCGTTATTTGTTATTGTATCTGGCTTAGTCTGTGCCATAATGAATGAAAGTTGGTTATTTAGATTATTTTTTTGGTTTTCTCAGTTGCTCTATATCATGGATGTTCAACTTTTTTTTAATGATTTGAATTATAAAACTCGCTATGTCTTCTTTCTCTTATGCCTCGTAGTTAAGTAAACTAGTGACCGAAAAAAGCGTCTTACGACCACATCTATACCATAAAAGTCACTGAAGACTGAAAATTAGTCTTTATTTCAAATTAAAGATCGAAATGCATATGCCCCTAAACACCAAATATGACGTTTAATAACATACATTTTGTAATGATGAAGTAAAAACATAGAATCTGACTAATTCTAGACTGCACAAAATTATTAGTTGGTTTTAGCTTGAACATCTGTGCTCTATGGTGTTACTCTATTACTTTTATTCTTTACAATAGATTTAAATTGAAAATTTTATAGACCTTAATTTTACTAAGGGCAGTCAAAAAGTAATTTTTGACTTCTTGTTGTCTTCCAGCTATATTCATTTATTATCAGCTATATTCATTTAAATGAAAACGAGGCACAAGAGATTTTTCTCAATGCCAGCTGTTCATCGATGAACACGAGATGTGAGGCAACCTCGCCAAACTCAAAATAAGCTGTTTTTTTAAGCAGTTTTAATGTTTGCATAACTTATTCATAATTTTCATCCAAAGTTAACTGCTGTCCTTCAATACTTCTTTCAGTAATCCAAAAGGATGATATAGTATTGATGATTTGTGCAACAGAAGAAGTCTCGAACAAACTTCAAAATTAGATTGCTTTTGGGCGTCCTTAGTGGTCTTGAAACCCGCCTGGGACAAACCTTCTTCACACGGCTTCTCCCAAGAGGATTAGCAATGTCATCATCAGTGTCTCTGCGATCTTTTCTGATCAATTTTTCGAACTTTGCACTTTTTCCAGGCTTAAGCGCTGACGATGGCCGTCCAATTTTTCGTTCGTTCGTAAATCACTCCAAACTTGATTCTTCTTCACCTTTAACCCTGGATGTTTATTTTTTGACAGTGTTGTAGGTTATTGCAGCATAACCGTAAACCTTTTTCATTTTTTTGAAAATATTTATTGGTTGGTTCTCTTTCTAAATCAAGAAATTTCATCACTGCTTATCGCTTCTGACGGACGTCTAATGATGATGCCATTTTCAAAAGAACTGACTGGAAATGAATAAATTTGAACTAAATTTTTGTACAATTTATCTTTAAACGAGTATTTTAACTAACAGTGTTAGAATTTTTGAAAAAAAAACTATGAACTATAAGTCAATTAAATTAAAAAGGCCTCTTACGTTTTGACTGCCGTCCTAAGTTATTTTTACGTAATGTAAATACTTTATTTCCATCATACTATTTTATAATCGTATAATTGATTACATCATGTTATCCAGGCTCGCGCTGAAGAGATAGCGCAGGTGATTGATCAGAAAAACGAACACGCTCAAAAGCTGCAAAAGAAAATCGATCAGCAGAAGAGTGAGAAACGAGAACTCCAAGACAAGATTGAAGAACTCTCACAAATTGCTCAGGTTGGTGTTCTATCTTTAATTTTTCACTTGTACGGTTTTGTTGCAACTAGTTTTGCTTCGGTTTGCGAACTGTTCATATTGCTGCATCCGTTTCTTTCTAAGCTTTAGGTAATTGTCGTGGAAATTTCGCACGAACACTTTTTTCATTAAAACTTAATTTTCAGGATGAAAAGAACTTCTACAAGCAGAAAGAAACCCAATGGGAGGAAGCTGTGATTGACATTGAGAAACGACAAAAAGATTTGCTGCAAAAAGAGAAAGTTCGTGTTATTTTAATGATTAAGAATCGTTGGTCGTAAACAATTAAACGACTTGAACCTTTATCAAGGCCAAACCGCTGACTATTAAATTAATAAAATTAAGTCGAATTAAACAACCTGAAGCTTTATCAAGTCGTTTAATTGTTTATAGTATGCAATTACAGAAATAGCAAATAAGAACCAATTTTGCAATTCATGAGCGTATCAACTACTAGATACTTACATCTATTAAGTTAATTTTTATCAGTAGTTAAATTTTCTTTTGATTAAGTCAGTACGTATAACGTTAGTTCAGCAAATAAGCTGTAAAAAGAATAAGTAGTTGACTTGCTTCATCGTTTTCTATTAGTGCGATTAACTTTTTTAATGCATATTTTGCATAAACAAGACATGGTAGAAATTTTTGACATTTTCGTGACTTTATTCCAGGAACTTACCGAACAGGAACGTAAGAGATGTCAAACCATCCAATCCGCTTTGTCATCCACTGAGAAGGAAGTGACGCGACTTCAATCTCTCCTGGAATCACAGCGCAGCGAAGTGGAGTCGATGCACACTCAAGTGGCTGTGCTGGAAGCAAAACATCGTGCTGACCTCCAGAAACTGGAAGCTGAACACAAAATCAATGTGGAAAGACAGGTCGAAATTAATAAGAGATGAATTGGTTTTTACAAGTCTTTCCTATGAACTACTATCTTGCCGTGATGGAAAAGTTACGCCTCTAATTAATCGCTAAAGCTGTATTGGCCGGAGATTTTATCTCTCCTGTTAGGAATATCCTCTTACTTCAAGGTATCCTTGGAGAAGGGACAGCAACAACAACTTTATGCAAGAGTCTATCACTGTTTGATATTAATCATCACGCTGGTCGAAATATCTCCAGCTTGACAAGTAATAAGTTCGGCACGAAGAGAACAAAATCAGTTTGTTACCAGACTATTTCATGTTGAAAACTTATCTTAATAAAATTTCACCTTGACAATAATTTGAAGTTTAAACTGTAAAGTTTTTTCAACTAGATCTTGTTTACCCAGGTCATGGAGAAGTTGACTCAGGTTCATGAAGAATCTCTCGCCAACGAGACTCGGATTCGTGACAGTCACAAGAAACAGGTTCGCTTTGTCTCGAAACTTCGATTTTGATATGTTTTTAATTTAATGTTGTTGTTTTTTTCACAACAAGCTTTGTTTTTTTCTCATTTTTCCAATTTAATTTTTATTCTTCAAGTTTAAAATTTTAAAGCGCCACAGTTAGATTAATTTTTTATAAAAAAAATCAAATTTTTATAATTAACAAATTCTGTACCACCGAAGTTTTAATTAAAAAGTGAAAAAAAATTGGTAACTTTTATTGTGGGTTTTCTTGTAAACTTCGAAAGATTACTACTAAGTTGAATTTATTCATTCATTTTGGTTATCTATCACTATTAATTAGTTTATAGAAAAAATCATGAATATTAAAAACGTCAAGAAAAGGAAGAAGCAGTTAACGTTAGATGTTGAAACACGCATAAGATATTCATAAAAATAAAAGTACCAACAATAGAAAGCATGGCCGCAACACCTTGATCCGGTAAAATACGTATAAGAAATGAGAAAGAAAAAGAAATATGTATATATATAATATCACAAGGAAAATAATCAAACAAATCAAAAAATTGTATAACAGTGCATGACAAAATCGGCGTAATGATAATTGGCACAGCTAATCAATAGAATTTATTATTCAAGCACTTTAATTTTAATGCCAGATGTTGGACTTGATAAACAGCCACAAGAAGGAGCTGGAGGAACAATGCCGCCGTTATGAAGATGAATTACAGAAGCGAGATGAAAGTATGCGCCGGACCATGGCTGATCAAGAGATGGCTTTAAATCAAAAGTGAGAATATTCTTGTTTCGTGTCAAATGTTAAATGATGGTTTGTTTCACTTTTTAGCGTTATTCTATCGGATATGCTAAATGGTTGTGTCAATTTTATTATTAGTTCCAAGAAGATTTGCAAAAAACATTTTGCATTTTCAGGTTGAAAAAAAAATCTGAGGATATGCGATCACAAATGCTAAGTAAGATGCAAAACCTTTTGCAAAGTCATTACAATGAGACTCTACAGGTGTGGGTGGAATCTTCTTTTTGTTATTAGTTATTAGTTATATATTTGTAGTCTTGTAAATGTACCGCTGCTTTTTCTCAGTTGTTGCAACGCTATTATGTAATTTTTAATGCTTTTGCGTCATGTTAAAATACACACATGCTATTCAATTTATTTATTTTTCTCACTAGATTGTTGGAAGCACTACAGGCGTCACACCTCAACGAGCACCAATGACTAGCAAAGATATTAACTTGCAATTTTCGACGGACCCGACAACGTTGTTTCGAACGGTTTGCTACTTCTTACTTAAAAAAAAGATTTTTCACTTTTGTTATGTTTTGTTTTCATTGGAAAATGAAAACAAAACTAAAATACTGTTAACCACAAGAAGAAACGTGTAACTGGCGTCACACTGTGATACAAGCCAAAACCAAAGTGACGACAACTATCTTTTCAACGCGCTACCGCATGACGTCAGTAACTGTTGGTCACAACTATGGTAAATTGAGAAAGATATACATAATTGTATGAGTTCAAACATCGCAAACAGTAGAAAATCGAATTATTTAATTTTAGGTAAAATTACTTTGTTTATATTAATTTTGGCATCCAATTTTGAAAACCAACGGTCTTCACACCAGTCCAAATATCTTTTGTTGATTGTTCAACAAAAATAACCCTAAAACAATCGGAAATGCATGGTTTATTAACTAAAATTTCTTCGTGATAATTAGCATAATGTTTAAGTAGGGCAGCTTTGTCATTATTTTTTTCAAATTTAAATTTGTTCCAATTCGATCTGTGTGCAGTTCAACGTACAGAAAATTTATTTATAGTTTGTCCGACATATTGCATATCACTGTTTTTTTCTTGTGTAAGAAGTGAATAGAAGTTGGCACTCTAGTATATTGTTGATGTTTAGTTTTTGTTGTGGCACAACTGGTCTATTGTACACATGGCAGTGAAAATTTCCTTTTTGAGTAAAATGTTCAGCTGTTACAATCAGATGTATGAATGATGTCTATAGTTTTAAATTTTTTTGATGATGTGGTTCACTAAGACAATGCAAAAAAATTTTAGAACATTTAAAGCTAATTAAGTAAACCCAATAAAACTGTTTGCTACCTACTTAATTATCATGTCATTGCTACTATTAACTCTATCTAACCAAGTCGTGAATCCATTATTCAAGTTTTTAATTGTTGTTCCATTTCAACAAAGATAAAACAAGTGATGAAGGTTTTTTTAATCTTTTAGAGCTTGGTGGTTCCCCGCGAATCGGCGAGCAACGTCACCACTGGCTCGTCTGGAACCAAATGGACTGAGTGAGATATAGAAGTTATTTATTTGGCTTTTGACTAAAGTTTTTGGCTAGCTTAATTTTAACTTAGAATCAGTAATTCTTTTATATCTTTATTAGACAAGTTTCTGTAAAAACAATCTCGGCTCTTCGCTGCTTCACGAGCGCTTCAATTTTTTTCAAAAAACATAATCGAGTATTTTCTGGATGAAATTGACACAAATCAACTTTTCCTAATTTCTGCTTACATCATATTTTATTGAATGAATTCGTCATGTTGCAGCCAATTTCCTGTCATCAAACCAGTTCCTACTCTACCATCGTCGTATCAAGGTGTCTCTGCGTTTCCAATCGCTACCTCCACTCAACCCCCACTTACATCTTGCTTTCAGCCGCTAACTATTCCGTCATCCGGTTATCAATTACCGGAAAGGAAGACAGATGACACTGGTGTGTTGTTGAAATACGTGATTGTATTTTTTCATTCTTTCTGTTGACCAGACAATTGCGAAGTTATTTTATGAGCTCCGATCGAGCTAACACCCGATAGCAAAGTATTGATAGTATCGATTGTTATATAATAATTGACTTTAGTTTAAGATTAGCTCTCGAAAAACTAAGCAAAGAAAATTTCTGCAATATTTTCCTTTTTTAAAGTCTCTATGATAACCAAATGGTGTGCTCAAATCCGCAGTTTAGTTATTTTCCTTCGGAATTCTCACTTTAGCTACCACGCTACTTCGCTTAATAATTGAGTAAAAAAGATGGATATTTTTTGCAGTTCCATCGGCTTCGACAGCTGACGACATTGAAGACGGATTGACCAATTTGTCATTGATCAGCAGTATCAGTCATGGGTGGGCGACATTTCAAACAATCACAATCACCGTTTATATTTTGTCTGACTTCAATTGTGTTTGCAGCCCGACAACTTCGCTACATCACTCGCAGTCACACCGCGGGACGTTAAATGAAAACCAAGTTGTCAATGTCGAAGATCAAACAAATCAAACTGAAATAATCGGAAAACGAAGTTATGGAATTAAGTAAAATACCGTCAATTACCAAAATTAATTATTATTTAATAACTAAGTGCAGTGAAACACTTGCCCTTCTAAATTTGTAGCAAATAGAATTGTTTCAATTAAATGCAATTCATCGATACTGATGTTTTGTTTCACTTTATTGTAAAAGTGGTGATTTACAGAACACCGACTTCGTTTTCTGCTGTCGAACTTCGCCAAGCCCACTTGCAACATTATGTTCAAATGGTGAGGTTTTTAAAATTTTATGAAACAATATACAGGGTGTCCATAAAGTCCTGCACACATTTAAAGCTTTAATATCTCAAAAACCGTATAAGGTAGAAACTTTAGCTTTTCAACAGTGAATTATACCACCATAAAGTTTTTTTGTTATTTTTTACAGGTTATTTTATTGTTAAAATAAGCAAGAATAAGTCATTTTTAATAAAGGCGTAAGTTTGCAGCAAAGTATGAAACATGTTGACCATTCAACAAAAAGCACAATGTGTTTTTTGGTACCATAAATTGAAGTCACCAACTGCAGTACAATGTAAATTTAAAAATGAATTTGGACAAGACCCTCCTCACACTAACAACATTAAGAGATGGTTTAAAAATTTTATGGAAACCGGCAGCATTTTGGATCGCAAAAGATCGGGTAAGCCAAGCATTGATGAAGAGACTGTTGATGCTGTGCGTGTAGCATTTCATCGCAGCCCAAGGAAATCGATTCGTGTTGCATCAAATAAATTTGCTATTCCTCGAAGCACAGTTCACAAAATTTTACATAAACGACTTCGGCTCCATGCCTACAAGTTACAAATTGTTTAAGCTCTTAAGCCGGATGATCACCCTAGTTGAATAGCTTTCGCTAAAGTAATTCTTTAGCACATTGATGATGACAATGACTACTTTAACAGTGTGGTTTTTTCCGACGAAGCAACTTTTCATGTATCCGGGAAAGTGAATAAGCATAACATTCGAATATGGGGATCAGAAAATCCTTGCGAGGTTGTAGAAAAAGAAAAAGATAGTCCCAAAATCAATGTTTGGTGTGGTTTAATGCACAACCAGATTATTGATCCGTTCATTTTTGCTGAATCGACCATTCCAGCAAACATTTATCTGGATATGCTAAAACATTACGTTGTTCCTCAATTAGAAGAGTTCCAGCCGTGGGTTGTATTTCAGCAAGACGGTGCCCCTCCACAATGGGATTTGATAGTTCGTGACTTTTTGAATGAAACTTGATGGATGGGAAGAAATGGTCCAACACCATGGCTACCAAGATCTCCAGATATCACCCCTTTAGACTTTTCTTGTGGGGTTATGTAAAAGACAGAGTGTACAGAACGCCAGTATGTGACGTCGAAACATTGCAATCACGAATAATCGATGTTCTTGCCACAGTAAACAAAGAAATGCTGGAGAACACTTGGCGCGAAATTGAGTATCGCCTTGACATATTGAGAGCAACAAATGGGCACATGTTGAAGTCTATAAATAGCATGAAAAATTAAATTCTTGAAATATGGCTATTACTTAAACTGCTAGAAATTTTTAAATATAAAACTTTAATAAACAAATTTTACTTTGCAGAAAACTGTATGATTTTATCTACTTTAGTTATTTAGCAATAAAATTTTGAAAAGTGTTCAAGACTTTATGGACACCCTGTACAACTGTCTCAAATTGTTTTTATTTAAAAGTTAAGTGATTTTTTAAACTGCTTTAAAAAAAACTCATGAGAAGCACAAGTTATTTTGAGTTAAATTTCAAGTTGTTGCAACGTTCACCTGGCGAACCATTAGACACTTCCAATCAATCTCTCAAAAGCAATGGGCAAAATAACAAAGAAGAGGACAAAGAAAACGCAAGCGTCGATAAGCAGCACTTAGCGACGTTACAACCTTCCCAAACAATGGCAAACGCAATTGTACCCTTGATCAATCAATCTGAAAACGGTAAAAAATGTGTTTTGTTTTATCTATTTTCGCCTTGCAAAAGTCCTAGATTAAACTGTTTTGAAGTTTTCGTTAAACTATTTTATATTTTTAATTAGTTACATTTTTGATATATTTTCCGATGCTAATTTTTTTTAGCAAATTCTAATCTTCTTCCAGTGAAGCAGCAGAAGAAAGTTTTCGCAGCAGAGGCAAAAGAATCTATCTCAAAGTTCGTCATTTATATATTTTACGTTTATCAAAAGTTTTGAATAAATTGTTTTGACTAGCACTACTATGACTTTGCAGATACAGGTATTTTAAAGAAATGATTTTGAGTCATTGCTTTATAAAACTATCGGCTAATTTTGTAAATGTTATTTGTTTTATTATGTTACGTTTCAATGACTATTGAATTGTTAAAGAAAAGTATTCATATTAGTATTAACTTGCATTATTTATAGTCTTTGCTCATTAAAATAATTTTTTGAGGTTTACGTGATTTTCTACCGTCACATCGATTCGTTTACGTTTTAATAATAGCATTGTAAATAAGGAATGTTTTATTTGCTTTTACAAAGTATCAAGGGAATGTAGTTTGTGAGAGATCATATTCGATCATTGTAAAGCACATATGCTCAATAATGTAGATCTTACTCCGGTTTGGCATGGTTGTTTGACTTAGAATCACCTCAAATTTTTTCGTTTTATATTGTTGATTTTGTTGCTATATTAGCAAAAGTTTCTATTTACAGGTCGCTTGCACTGGAGAAAAAAAAGCTCAGCGGGGTGGAAGATGTGAAGAAGATGAGGCAGAATGTTCGCTTCTCGCAGGACGTCACAAAAGCGAACAGCATGTACCCGAGCCAGACGTCACTGGTCGACACGATGCCTTCCGATCTCCACTTTCTTAATCCAGCTCAGGTCGCAATGTCAGTTTCGCTTTTTCATAGCGACCAGGTCAGCTGACTAGTTCTTGGTTGCACAGATGGGTGAAATCTCGCAGATTCTCGATCTGTACTCGACCGTCGACACACCGACCGGCGAGACGAGACTGGCTGCTGAACACTTGCTTCGTTATCTGAGAGACACGAACTCATCCGCCACCAGCAAGGTCAGTCGATTTTTTCGTTCTGAGTTTTTATTGAAAAATTGTTTTGCAGCTGATTTTGCGTTTTAATAAAATTTTGCCAATTAAAGTTACCGTAAATAATTGAAATTTGTTATTCAGAGCTCAGTTCAACCTTCCGTTACTTCCAGTCCTTTAAAGAAAACTTGTAAGCAGGTCAGTGATGCAAAATTTACTTGAAGTTATGATGTAATGGGCGCGGTGAGGGTTGCGTATTGTGTAAATTTGATGTCAGCGCCATTATTATTATACTAATAAAATAACACTGCTTATTCGGCTTAAACTTGATTACTTTTGCGTAAATTTAAATTAATTGTTTTTTATGAACAAAATTCCAATTATTGTCAGACCTCGTTATTCCGGACTACTTGATTGTGTTAAAAAATGCCGGTTTAGCGAGGTATCCTGATAATCTGAATTGACATAATATTTATACCTGAAACTGAGAACTGCAAACTCAGTCATTATCTATAACACGTGGTTGATAACCTAATACTGTGCAGTAATACGATTCAATGCAAGACACTTTTTACTACGTTGTGCATAGAAAAAGGTATTCACCTTCAATGTTTATTGTTGCCAAATAAAAACGCAGGAGTTTGTATTTATTCTGGTTAATCAAGGGATTTTTCCATTCACTTGGTACATTTGTCCATAAAATGTCGTGTCGAAGTCGGAAAGCGAAGCTTCCGAATTGAAGAAATTCGTTCCTGATGATCTAGTTCAGGGGTCGGCAATCGTTTGCACGTTACGGGCCAAAAGCCAAATTTTATTTTTATGTCGGGCCGCACATGTTTCCAGCTATGAAGACATTTTTTGCGTTGATCAAACGTCTCAATTAAGCTTAACACAGGGCTGCAAAAATGCGGTCGCGCCGTAATTTGCAGCGACGTAATAGTTTGTTCTACACTAGTTTTTTGACGAAAAAGGAGCAACGTCACATAAATTTAAAGTGAAGATTTTTCATTTTATTTTTTTTGTTCTACACAAGATTTTTTACTTAAAAATGAAGCAGAAACGATTGGTTTCCATTTATGAAGATCAAAAAAAAGGTCTTTACTTTAAATTTAAATGACGTTGAAAAAAGTCACCTAAAAAAATTAGTGAAAGCGGAAAAAAAACGGCCAGCCACTATTGCGTCGCTGCAAATCATGGTCGCGCGGCGCAACTACATTCTCGCACCGCTGCCGTAACTAGTTATATCACAATTTTGCTGCCGCATAGATTGTTTGAAATCGTTACGACAAAAAATAAGATTGCAAACTAGGACGATGGGTCGTCGTCTTTTAATATGTCTCGGGCGGGATGGTTTTGCTTGGCGAGCCATAGATTGCCGACTTCTGATCTAGTTTATTGAAATTCGGATAAACGAGATTTGATTTGATATTGTAAAGATTATAATTGTAGCCTGCTTTATTCAATATGATCAATTAAATTTAATATTAACATCAAATAATTATATAACACGTGATTAATTCGCTACTGGGAGTAACTTTTTTTTGATAAAAAAATAATTACCAAAGTTCTTTTTTATTTAAAAAAAACAACATTAGTGACAATTTCAAGTTTTTAAAGAAAACTTTATTATTACTGTATAATTTTTGGCAAAATACAAAAATTGGTTGTATTATCTTTAATCAATTAAATACTTTTTCAGCTCACTACAAAATCAAGCGAAGCTCACGTTGCACCTTCGAGTGGAAAATCTCGCATCAAAGTCGGGATTTCTCCTGCAAAACCTGCCCCTGTGTGGAGATGATCGTTCACGAACTCATTTTAAGCAGAGACTTTACGTTTTCGAAAACCGTCATCCATGTCTAGCTGTTATTTAAAGTAGAAAAAAATTAAAGTTTTGTTTGGACATTCATGCTTTTTTTTTACTGCTGCTACGTATATTTATCGTTTTGTATCGGTTTGATTGTATGCACTAATGTACCTGTGATGATTTATAAAAGTTTTCATAGTAACTGCTATATTACGTATAATGTTGCTAGATAGTCAACTGTGTCTTTTGTAAAGAATTTATTAAAAAAACATAGCAATTCTCTGATTTGTTAAAATCAATCTAAATAAGTTGAAGTTAGAATGACTATCAACGTCCCTTGCGTTAAACTTAAATCCAACTTTTGGTAGATGAGAAGTTTCCGACTACATGCTGTACAAAATGAAGATAAATACAAATCAAAATTTTTTTGCAAACAAAAAAATATTTTTGAAAGACGACTTTGAATGCTCGAAATGAATTAACATATTAAGCAGTGCTAAAAAATTGAGAATGAATTTTGATACAGAAAGATAGGTTAGTGGCCTCTTTTGATTTACTGAAAACACCTGAACAAAAAGTACTCATCTTCATCATCTCTATTTATCTTCCCGACTCGCAAGACCAGAGGCTTGTTAAATTTGTGGAAACAAATAGTGTTGTCGGAGATGCCAATAAAGGTCGATTGTTATAAAAAGATTCGGCTAAGGGTTCGTTGAACATCACTAACAACAAACACCAATTTAAAACTTTAAAATTCCTCCATATTTTTTTTATCGTTAGATTCAACATTTTCATTCTATCGATATTAATATGTTTACTCTCATTTTAGTATTTTCGCCAAAAAAAAACAGAAACCAGGTCCGTTTCTGCCAGTTGCTCGGAAACTATCAAAAAACTTTAGTCAAACCAGGTATGCTATCCGCATAGCCCAGTAGACGAATTATAAATGGAACAGTGAATAAGTGTGGACCTCAATCCGGACTGGGCAATTTTATTTCCAGGACTAATGCTAAACGCTCTGGAATGGGCCAGGCCAGAACAACTGAGTTTGGGCGCTTTCCTTCTATGCGCAAATGGGATCTTGCTTCTCCATCAATTTGTGACTTGACCAACTTGACAAACGGAAAAACCAGGTTGTAACAGAATGATGCATACAAGTGATAGCCTTACAAAAAGGGGGCCCCGTGCAAGAAAATCAGGGAGCTACTTTTTGGTCTGCCAAGTTTTTTTGTCCCCAAATAATGTGATATTAAAAAAAGGTCATCGCTTTCAATCAACGTCCAAAATCTTTATTTTCGTCTCAGTACATTATTCCTACTTTTGTCCTAAAGTTAACGAGCACCGTCATAGCGATACTATAAAAAAATAGAGCTATATTTTGCTTAGGAGAGGCCCAGTGAGGCCGCTCCATTCGCTCGGTACTAAAGCCATCACTGTCCATACCTTAGGCGTTTTATGTCAAAACTCGATGCTGCCTATAAGCACTATTGCTGACAGCATTAGATCAGGGCAGCATAGGAGTGTTCTATTTTTTAATTTTTTTATATTTATTTTGATTTATTGTCTTGACTCAAAGGAAAACGTTGTAGGTGCATTGTACAATTGAAGGCCAAAAAAAGATATTTAATTCAAATTAACGATGAAAATGCATTTGCCCCTATATGCGCAATATAACACTTAATAATATACATTTTGTAATGATAAAACACTAATATGAAATTTAAATTAGTTGTAGAACGTAAAAATTCTAAAGTTTTTTGAAGTTCTAGATTTAAAGTAAAGCAAAATTCAGAGAAAAGCAAAATAATAAAATAGCTTAATAAATACAGGAGATTAGGGACCAATGGGCATGAAGAATCTTTGAGCCATAGTCCGATTCTCCTAGATCAAGCGCTGTTTCCAGTTTTCTGTCATATATTAAAAATACTTGTGTCATAATATTTTCTTGAATGTGATTGTACAACGATTCATTGGTTACAGAATAATTATCAGGAGTAACTAGGTTTTTGTAACATGAATGTAAATATTTTGCTCTTAGTATTTTTCTTTTAAATTCTTAAAAAAAGGAAATAAAAATACAAAGTCTGTAGCATAGCCTACAACGCTAAATAAATTTAAAGTTATGTGAACTGCCACGTTTTTTATTTCAATCTGTGTAACGTAGTTCCGTTAGATTAACTCTTAATTGCGGATAAACAGGACCATTGAGCCACTTTTTTACAGGACTATTGGACATAGCCCAAAGGTCCTTTATCTAAAACATTGTTCATAGATCTCGTCTAGTTTAAACTTGAATAAATGTATTATTTCAGTTTTCTATCAAAAAAGTTTAGACCAACTTTGATCTAATATTTTTTCATTAATAGTTTATAGTACAGATCTTGTAAACTTCATCAAAAATTCCTACTTTAAAAAAACAAAGAAAATATAGATTGACATCACTATGTATGTCCACAGCAGACAACTGTGGTTGGTGTCAGCAAGGGCATGCGACCATTAAAAATTTGCTCAAAATTTTTATGAAAATGCAACTTAATAAAATGGCTCCCAGACCCTTAAATGGGCAGGGAGTTAGAAAAATCTCTGGGTATAAATTCAAAAACAAGAAAAAGTCTTAGATTGAAATTAGACTAGGAACCTGGAACATCGGTAGTCTTTGTGGTAGAGGGACAGAGGTGGAGATTGAGGAAGAGGAATCGAGAAAGAGGAAGGTGGATATTTGTGGTCTACAAGAGGTACGTTGGAGGGGCCAAGGAGCTCGTTTTATTGAAGTTAAGAGAAAAAGATACAAGTCATGGTCGTCCGGAAACGATACTATGAAGGGTGGTGTAGGAATACTGGTGAAGGAGGAGCTGTGTGAGAGTGTTGTTGAGATACAAAGGAGTGATAAAATGATGACAATTTGCCTTATATTTGGGGAAGAAATGATACGGGTGATATGTGTCTATGCTCCTGAAAGCAGGGTTGCAAGATTGGCGTTTTTGAGCCAAATTTGCAAAATCTGGCTTTTTTTAATGTCGGTGGCATCAAAAATTTTTGTTTGGCTTTTTTGCTTTTTTTGGCTCCCGAGTGCAAACTAACCAAAATTTTGGGAAAAAATTGAGATCATAGGCAGATTTTAAAGGAAGACCTTTTTTTTAAGAGATCACCGTGATTTTGGGAAAAAAATTGGGAAATCTCCGACAGATTTTAAGTGAAGACCTTTTTTAGAGAACACCGTTTTTAGTGGAAAAAAGTAAGTTTTGTTTCGCTTAATTTTGGTAATTTTATTTTGGCTACTTTTTTACCTTAATTGGCTTATTTTCAAGTTCTGCATCTGGCAACCTGCCTCAAAGTGGAAAACCAGATATACAGATGAACTGGTTCACGAACGGGGTATGAAAGATACAAAAGAATTGACTTTGGGGATTCGAGACTTTAATGGTCATGTTGGAAAAAAGGTGGGTGGATTTGAGGTTGTACATGAAGGAAATGGAATCGGGGAGCGAAATTTGGAAGGTAGAATGCTGTTGGAATTCTGCGATCAGAAGGATTTATGTGTGGCGAATACATAGTTTAAGAAGAAGAAAAAAAAGAAGGTGACATATGTATAGTTCAGATGATAATAAAACTGAAATTGATTTTGTTTTGGTGGAAAAAGAAAGCAGAAAGTTCTTCAAAGATGTCAAAGCGATTCCTTGGGAACTGCAACACAGGTTAGTGGTTGTTGATGTAAAGAAGGAAAACCTGTTTAAGCACATAAAAATTATACGAAACATGCAATGAAGGGTATGAAAATTAAAAAAAAACAAACAAGAGAAAAATTTAAGGACAAGATGAAAGAATTAGTTAATACTGAAGCAAAAGATTTGTGGAGTTTATTTAGTGATGGGGTTTTGGAAGCTTGTAAAGAACTTTGTGGAAGGAGAAAACAAAAGAGAGAGCGAGGAAGCACATGGTGGTGGAATGAAGAAGTGCAAGAAGCAATAAAGAGAAAAAGAACGCGTTTAGAGAGATGTGCAAGATCCGATCAGCGGAAAATAAAAATAATTACAAAAAAGAGAGAAATCTAACAAGAAAAATTTTCAGTAGAGCAATGATGAAAGAAGCTGAGCAAGAGATGAATAATTTATGTGATAAACCAAACAATGTCTAAAGATAGATCAAAAGAGATGGTGAAAAGAACGTATGGAAAATACGATAAATGAAAAGAATGTATGGGATTAAAACACTGAGATTGGTATAGCGTGGAAGGTCCAGTGGAAGAGGTTTTCTTAGAGGAAATAACAAGTGCAATGAAGAAAATGAAATTAGGGAAAACATCTGGACTTGATGAAGAGGTGAGCATGGAAATGATAAATGCAAGTGGGAAAGTTGGAATTGGCGTAATGATAAAACTTTGTCAGAGAGTACTTGATGGAAAAGGAATGCCGGAAGATTGGAAGACTGGTGTGATGGTGCCAATCTACAAAGGAAAAGGAGATGTGACGAATTGCAGTGTATATAGAGGAGTGAATTATTAAAACATGAAATGAAGATCGTTGAAAGAGTATTAGAGAAAAGGATAAGAGCATTGGTGAAAGTGGATGATATGTTATTTGGCTTTATGTCAGAAAGAGAGACAACAGATGTTCTTTTTATAACGAGAAGAATGTAAGAGAAATACAGGGAGAAAGATAAAAAGTTGTACATGTGTTTTGTGGATTTAGAGAACGCCTTTGAAAGAGTTCCAAGAAGAGCAATACAATGGGCACTGAGGACGAAAGGACTACCAGAGATCTTGGTGAAAGCACTGATGAGTCTGTACGAGGGTTCAAAGACAAAGGTTAAAGTTGGATCTGACTTTTCAGTAAAATTTGATCTAGCGGTTGGTGTACATCAGGGATCTGTTTTGTCACCTTTGTTGAATTGTGGTAGATGTTGTGACAGAGAATGCAAGAGAAGGCTTAATGAAAGAGGTTTTGTACGCAGATGACTTGGTACTGATGAGTGAAATAATGGAGGGTCTAAAGGAAAGATTTCTAAAATGGAGAAGTGCATTAGAGAGCAATTGGGACTAAAGGTGAATCTTGAAAAGTCGAAGGTAATGGTGTGTGGGTCAGAGGGTGAAGTCATACGGAGTAGAATAGGCTCTTGTAGAATATATGGCAAAAGGGTGACAATCAATTCAGTGCTATGCAAAAAATGTGACCAATGGATTCATGGAAGGTGTTCTAAGTTGAAGAAAGTAACTCCAAGTGCGGCAAGATTTTTTGTTTGTTGCAAATGTGAGAAAGCGACAAATGGCGCAGGAGAAGTGCAACAGGAAGTAATGTGTGATAAAGTGGAAACTGTGAAGAGATTTTGCTATTTTGGTGATAAGTTGAATGCCAGTGGAGGATGTGAAGCTCCAGTAACTGCAAGAATAAGAGTGGGATAGAAGAAATTCAGAGAGTGTGGTGAGATACTGTTTGGAAAAAGATTCTCATTGGCGGATGAAAGGAAGATATATAGGAGCTATGTAAGATCAGCTGTGTTATATGGAAGCAAAACGTGGTATTTGAAAGAAAATGAAATAGCTATTTTGAGAAGAGCAGAAAGATCTATGGCAGTGGATCTTAACCTTTTTCTACCAAGCGCCCCTTTTCAGGGATTTCCATAAGCTGTCGCCCACCATAATGTAACTGCTAAAAATAATGAGTTATACAGTGAAGTGCATAGGATTTTAATTGCAGTGTTGAGGAATTGGGAAGTTAAGTTCTTAGAATACGATAAATTGACTTAATGAATACATCTAACATTTGTTACACTTGAAATAAACATCGTCAAAAGCCGATTTAAAGACATCACATTTATTAATACTTGAAAAAATAGGTGCAGAATTTCACTTTGTTCTCAACTAAAACATACATGTACCCCAAATAAAAAAAAAATAAAAAATAATTATGGTAATAGAATAAATAAAAAAAATAAAAAAACAGCAAGAATGCATTTAATGACTACATTGGGCCTGGTGAGAATTTGTCAACTTAATTATATCTGGTTCAATGTTTGATAAACAAAGCCTCAGATCACCCCTTTTACATATTTGCTATTTATTTCTCTGCTTAGTTAAGAGTTGCAAGACAAAGCTAAATCCCTTCTCAACCATGAAGGAAATCCCGACAGTATATAATAGTTTGGTTTTTTTCAAAAGATGAGGATATCTATCCTGTTGCTTTGGCCAGAAAGCTTCATAACTAGTCTGCTGAAACAGCACTTTACCTTCGAAGTCATTTTGCAAATCTATAAGTTCTTCAACTAGAATAGGATCAGCATTGCTTGCATCAGCTAAGAATGGATTTACAACCCATTTTGGTATTTTCTTAAAATCTAAAATCTAGGAATGGATTTTACAACCCATTTTGGTATTTTCTTAAATTCTTTAAGATCTTTAAATCTAATCACCAAATCTTCTTTCAGTGCTTCAAGACGAGAGGAATAACAGTCTAGATCCGTGTCGGACAAAGGAGAATCATCAGTTTGCTTTTCCCGCATTTCTTGTAAGCTAGGAAATTGATTTAAGTCTAGCTTTGGTAAAAAGTAAAGAGTTCTTGTAGAAATTTGCTAATAAATGCCATAATTATTTCCTTTGCTTTGATGAGACACATTTTTGAACCTTGCCATTTAACGTTCACCTCATTTAATTTGCTGAAAATATTAGACAAATAAGCAACATCTGCTCTTCTGCTTTCCAAATTTGTGCTCATTTTCTCATCCAATACTTTAAACCTAAAGAAATCAAGAACAGTATCATAAAGGTCATAAAAGCGTCTTAAACATTTACCTTTCAAAAGCCATCGGACATCTGTATGTATCAATAGCCGTTTAAAATCTTCTCATTTTCATGACAAAGTCAGTGAAACATGCGGTCATTCAATGAATGGGCTTTGATCCTATTCACTACTTTGATAACAATTTCCAGGGTTTTTTGTAATCTGTCGCTGAGATGCTTTGCAGCTAAATGTTGTCTGTGAATGACACAGTGTATTGTAAAGATGTCCGGAACTTCTCTTTTCAAATATGCTATAAACCCACGATGGTGTCCAACCATTGATGGTGCTCCATCGGTTGCACATGCAATAACCTTTGAAAAAGGAATTCCTTTCTGTTTAAAGAATTGTTCTACTACCTTATAAACCGTTGAACCTTTACTGTCAACCTTTAGTTGTTCAGCAAATAAAAATTCTTCAATGAATTCGTGACTGGTGTTTATAAAGCGCACACAAGCCAGTATCAGAGCTTCATTGTCACGTAGTGTTTGTCTCGTCCAGTTGTAGAGAAGATTGAGTTGTTTTTAGTTCATCATAAAGTTTATTTTCAATGTCATTTGCCATTTCATCAATTCTGGAAGGCACTCAGCTATTGCTCAATGGAATCGAAGTTGTTAATCTTTTTGAGTGGGCTGTATGGTAGTACTGATGATTTCTTTCTCTGCTGGTATAATAAGAGTTTCACCAATTGTATGTGATTTTCCACATTTAGCAATGAGTTTTGAAACTTTGTAAGATGCAACAAGTCCTTTCTCAAGTTTATTTCGTATGATTTGAACAGTGTACCAATGGTGGAGCGTTTTTCAAATCTTACTTTCAAATCACGAAAGTATGCCACGTCCTTGTTTATTTTTTCGTGATGTTTTGCCTTCAAATGATTAATCATTCTCGAAGGTTTCATACCTTCATTTGTAAAGGTTTTCTCACATATCAAACACATTGGTAATTGTTTATTAGTCTCTGAAAGACTAAAACCATATTTTAAATATTCATTCGAGTATTGGCGACATTTTCACTTTTGTTTACTCATCAGTTTAGCTGATTTCAAGTAATAGCAACTAAATTAGAATTGTGTTAAATAATAAATAAATTACCCTATACTCTGAAACAAGCCAATGCTTTTTTTATCATATAAAAAACATCAAAATATTTTTTTCATTACAAACAATACGAATGTTTTTTCAATACAATTATGCAACATAACCTAAAATTTAAAAGCTTGCTTAAATTATTTGATTTACCAATTAGCTAACCTAAGCTTAAAACATGGTTTTTAAACCTACACATTTAGCTTACTGATATTGGTGACAATGATGCAACAAAGAATAAGGTGCGTTATAAAGGGATGTTGCTAATCAGTAAAAGTGTAATTACACATTTAGCTTAGTGATATTGGTGACTGGTTCTGACAGTGCTGACTAATCAGAATATTTGACGCAACTCGTTGTAAACTAGCTAGAATCAATTCACACCTAATTTTTTATCGACTTATCTTATCATTATGTCGAATCAAAATTAGGCGCAAAAAACAATTCAATTTTTAAGGCCCGTTTCCACTACGAGCGTGGAAAAAAGTATTCTTTGTTTGTTTTATTGATTTTTTTTGCGCTCGCTTCAATTTTAACCGCTCGCTTCATTCAAAGATCAATAAAAGAAACAAAGAATGCTTCTTTCCACGCTCGTAGTGGAAACGGGCCTTTAAACCTTACTTCGCCGAAAATTTTCAAAGAATGAATGTTTTCCAATGCTTGTTTCCAATGTTTTCCAATAATTCCAATCCAAGATTTAACCAGGTCAAAAGTTTATGAGCAATAACAACCGTATAAGCAGAAGTCAAGTATTTACCACGTCAAAAGTTGACAAGTAGACACAGCGACAAGATGACCTATTTAGATGCGGTCGCAGTTTTATAAAAAAACAGCAGGCAAATAAACTTATAAAGAAAACCGTTCGGAACAGTAACTATGATGTAATAAAGAATAAGATGAGTTATAAAAAGATGTTGCTATTCAGTAAAACAGTGGAAAAAATTTGAAAGATTTTTGAAGCTTCAGTAAGGGAAATTTGCAGTGAGATAAATACGATTACACCTTCAGCGCCCCCAAAAATGCCCCCTAAATATTTTCGCCCCCCAAAAGTCAACAGCGCCCATTTGGGGGCGGTAGCGCCCAGCTTAAGAATCATTGATCTATGGTGAGGGCGATGTGCAGTGTAAAGTTGGTGGACAAGAGGAATACAGAGGAGCTGATGATGGACATGTTGGGATTGAAGGAGGCAGCAGATAAGCTGGCAAGGGTAAATGGCATGAGATGGTATGGTCATGTTTTAAGATGACCTGCGGAAGATGTTTGGATGAAGGCAATGGTACATGAAGTGGATGGAAGACGTAAACAGCGTCGACCAAGAGTGAAATGGAGGGAATAAGTCGAAGGAAACATGAGAAGGATTGGTTTAAGAAAAGAAGATCCGGCAGATCGATACAGGTGGAGAGAAGGTGTAAGAAGAGTTGCAGAAGTAGTGGAATGCATCCGGCCACCTCCATTCACTGGGGATTAAACCGGATTAAAATTGGATTGATTTTGATGATGATGTAAGGTAAAATGATTTTTAAACTGCAGTTTTTTCTCATGATGTATGAAAAATGATTAATCTGTATTTTTTATTTAGTCTACTGATATAGTAAATCATGTAAAAATATTGATTCTTTAAGTGTGGCCCATTGGTTCCCAAGCTTAAGGACCTTTGGGAAAAATTTTTCAAATTTGTAAAATGTGATATTTTGTCAATGCTTCATCAAATCAAAAAGTTATATGCATGTGTGAGAGTTTAAAAGGTGGAGCTTTAATGTGGGTTTCCAGGCAATTTTCCTTTTAAATAAGAGGCTACAATCGAAAAAAACTAAATTTTGGCTCAATGGTTCCTAACCTCCACGAGATTAAAGGTCTATAAAAATAATTTTAAAATCATGGTTAATATATCAATTACACTATAAAATTTACGAATAATCATATATTTTGTTCTTGCCCGAAATTATACCTAGAAATAAAAAATTTGTTTAAATGGCCGTATAACCCCAGTTTTGATTTTGTATATTATGACTAATTGGACTATTTTGGTTTTCTGGTGCATATTTATGCTGTGCTGATGCTTGACCCGGTAGGTTAGAATTTAAAATTATTTTTTGTTTTTTCTACTCGCCTATCTATTGAGCTGTTTTATTGTTTTTTTTATTTTTTTATTTTTTTTATTTTTATCTCTATATTTATCCTCCTGACTCGCAGGAAAGCGACGGAGGCGCTATACATAGGGTAAGTAATTACCCCGACCTGCTTCCGGAGATGCCAAGATATTGCTGTCCGCTAGTAATTGAGTAGAGATATTACTGTAATTTAGAACTGATTGTCAAGACCACCAAGCAGGGGAAAGTGCCGTAAAGTGTTGTGTTACTCTGAACACGTATGCCCAGTTGCAGCTAGTTAAACGTCACAATTTAGCTATTTTTGATTATATTGATAATAAAAAAATATTTTTGCTTTTTATTATTTTCACAGTTATATTTTAGCTGTCAACTAAATAACGATATTCATCATAATTAGCCAGGTTTTAACATTTATATTTGTTTTAAAAAACAATTAAACAAAAAAAATTCAGCTGAGATCGATGTCAAAGAATGTTTGAAGGATTGTTATTTTGCATGTGGATGACCCCATGGGTAAAATAAACAAAAAGGTGGGGTATGAAGGGTCGCTCAGGTGATTGGTGAATCTGGTCACCTCTAAAACAGAAAACGAAAATGATTAAAACAGGTATAACATACTGAAAGCAATCGTGAAGCGATTTTTCATGTCATCAGTTTGTCATGCCAACATTCGTATAATTTGATAAGCACGGTCAGGGCCAGAACGATACAATGGGGTATGCGGGGTATTTTAGCCGAGTCTACTATTGATATTTCACTTTTTTTTTCTTTTTTGAGAAGTTTTTTAAAATAATGGTTCATTTTAAACGAATAATATGGACAACTCCATTACAAGAACTGATCAAAACTGGCAAATGTGAACTGAATAAATGAGATCTTTTGTGAACTAAACAAAATATTACTAGAGTTTTATTTTGTGAAATTTTATAATAGCTGAAGATAAGGGAGCCTATTTTAACGAAACTGGCTCGGACATTCAATGGCGGTATCGCCCTGTGTGCGGCGTTAAAAGCGTTGGTTTCACTAGTCACTATGAGTCAACGGAGAAATATTAAAACTCGAATCAATGTTTGATGACGTTGTTGCGGTTTGGACTGCAAAACAAAACCTCATCTTTAAGCATTGACTTTTTTACGCAAAAAACCTTCAGCACTAAAACAGAGGGTAGACGATTATTTAAAAGTTTTACTTACATAAGGCTGTAAACCAGCGTCAGCATTGTCTTAAAACACCAGAATTTTCTCTTTATAATAAATAATTTTCTTTTCATGAGGTTTGAGTTTTTCTTCAAATTTTTTAGATTTCCGATCCCACATTGGCGTTAAATTTTTTAAATAACTCATGATCAATTTTTGTCCTGGTTTGGTCTCAACATTTTTTTCTTTTTTAATTAATCTCGATCTCCTCGATCAATGGCAAATTTTTGTTTTCAAAATTGCTCCTGTCAAAGGTTTTGTTTAGTATTTCAGTAATTCGAGAGTGCTGCTTAAGCAGTGCTTTTAAATAAATGCTAAAGAATGCGCTGGTTCAATGTGTCAAGTCAACATAAAATTAACTTATTCAAATTTTAGGCCAGTAATCTGAGTAAAAATCTGAATTCAAATCGCTCCGCGAAACTTAATCATTGTGGGTAAGCTTGCAATTGCAGCAATTTCCTTTCCTTTTCCTTTTCTTATTAATATCACATCGCTTTGTTCAAAGGTACGGCGACCATGCACAACGTCAGTTGCGCATGTAATAACGTACTTCGTTTAGTCGCTGCTTCCTTATTCACAATCTTTATTTCTACATGCACTGTGATTAATTTCAAGTTGATTTTGAGTAAAAATGAAAATAAAAAAAAAAAAAACAATTAGCTGCAACAAAAAAGCCACAACAATAACTTGTATTTACCAAATCTATCAGAAGTACTATTTCAAAGCAAACAAAAATTTTTTCCGGCAACATATAAAAATTTTTGAAGCTGTTTCAAAATGTAAAATAAGTTTACTATAAGGGGCATGCATAATTAAGTGGTGCTCTCTTTATTTCATCGGATATCGTATAAACTTGAAAGTGTAAATAAAAAAAAGTCTCGAATCTCACCTAATCGGCAGAGCAAATTTTAAAAAACTTAAAACATTGTAAAATTGATTTCGTTTAAATAACCATGAACCGTGGTCAAGTGGTTAAAGCGCCGTGCTGATGATCAACACGGTCTCGGTTCAACCTCTCCTTGGTGGTCCTGGCAAGCAGTTCTAAATTACACTCATATCTCTATTAATTTACAAGCGGACTGCAATATCTTGGCATCTCCGGAAGCAGGTCGGGGTAATTGCCTACCCTCTGTATTAGCGCCTCCGTCGCTTTCCTGCGAGTCAGGAGGACAAATATAGAGATAAAAAAAATCAAAAAACCAAAATTATATAACAAAGAAAAGCATGCGAATTGAAAAAATATTTCAAAACTTTTTAAACCAATTTTTAGATGTTTTCTATATAATTAATCGTAAAAGTTGTGAAAATCTCAAAATTAAAAATTAAAACTGGTAAATTCAAGATCTTCTTTCATGATTATTTTTTAAACCATGAATCCACCATGAAAATTTTTTCGAAAATGATTTTCCAAGAATAATGAACACATTTAGAATATTTGAAAAGAAAATTAAAAAAAAAAAAAATTAAGAGTAGCATTCTAAATTGTTTTTCAACAGTTCAACCGCGAGTTATTTTCACCACCAGACGAATTCTTCCTGCAATTCACAAAGACGTTCTGCCTGCTTCTCAACTAAGCATGGTCGTATACCAATACGTGTGCCGCTGCGAATGCCGGTACGTGGGCAGAACTTCTCAACGTCTGCAGGACAGAATCCGCCAACATGTCCCGAAAACTATCCGCAACAAAACCAATCAAGAAAGAATTCAGCCAACGCGAAAAAGTAAAATAAACTCCTCCACACCTAATTGTGATTCGGCTATTGGCACTCATCTTCTAAAACATCCAAATTGCGCCCTTCACTACAATGATAATCAATTTTCAATTCTATCCAAAGCCAGATCTGAATTTCATCTTGCTGTGTTAGAATCCATCCACATAACCTCAAGCAAACCTGCATTGTGCCGTCAAAAAGAGTTCGTTTATAGGCTTAAATTATCAACATAATTATATTGGTTTTATTCTATTCTTTTTCAGACTTCAAATTACAACTATAATTTTGCCAAGTTAAACATCCAAATTCCGTCCAATAATAATTGTTCCATTTCTAACTCGACGAAACGACAAAAATTTTTCACTTTTCGACCGCTTGGTGGCTGATGCTTCTAATCAACTGCGCTTCAGTATAATTTCTTACTCGGCGAAACGACAATCTTAAGCAATATAATTTCGACATTTCAGTTCTTTACTCATTGTAGCGATTTTTCCTGATGAGAGCTACACGAAAACGTGTGAGTTTTCTTAAACAGCCTTTTTCAAGGCTACCCTCTCTTTATAAAAGAGTTTTGTCTATATAGATGGCCACATCTATAGCGACATTTCAGGCTATATTGAAAAAATAAACTTAAAATAGTCGAAATGCTTCCTTTCATCCACTTTGGATTTATATCAGCACCAACTAGCAGCCATAGCTTAAACAACCGTATATAATTATTTTTATTTGTGTGACGAGTAGTCGTGTACTAAAAGGATAAGCTTAAAGAAAAGATGTTTATGACTTAAAAAGAAGCCGTGACTATGGGTTTATTGGAGTGATTATTATTACATAAAGACTTCTCATAAGATTTGTTTTTGATTACTTTTTTAAATATAAACTAATATTTACACCTGCAAGATAAGAGACTGAAATCTATGGAGTTTTTAATCAAGTAGCATTCACTTATCAAACATAGATAACCTCTGCAACAGTGTGTGCATAAACACCAAGTAAGGTGTTTAGATATTTTATTTTTAACACAATTTCAGATTTTTTCTCGATGCCGACAAACTGTATATTTTTCATTATTAATTTTAAAGGAAGACCTTTCTTTATTGGTCTATAGTTAAATTTTACAGGACAAATGTAAGAAAAAATAATTGGTCATTAATTTGGTTGGATTTTTTTTAACGTTTTGTAAATGCAATCAGGCCTTTGGAGCCGAAGCTGAAGCTCGGTGTAAAATGCAAGCGGAGCCGGATCTGGAGCCAGTTGTTTGAAAGATAAATCCAGTTCTAAATTTATAGAAAAGTTTACTAAAAATTTTTTTTCTTGCCTAGAAAATTTTAAAACAACTGTAAAAATCAAAGTTCTCATTACAAATTTTTTTTAAAAAATATTATGCAACTTTAAAAATAATAGATTTAAAAAAACTCTAATATTTTCGTCTAGAGTCTAGACCTTTTTATGAAGTTACGCTTGAAGGAACTGTAGAACTGAAATGCAACCGGTAGTTGTGATCGGCTGAAAATTACAGTTTGACATATTAAATATTAGAAAAAGAGATTGGCAATAAAATAAAACACCGTTTTGTGAGTGGAAAAAAGTTTTGGACAATTATAAGAGTTTTGTAAGATTCGGAATTAAAAAAGAAAATAATCACACTTTTATATATAATTTATGCTTATAAACAAACTATTTCTGTTAACTTAATTTGGGTTTACGACAAGGCTGTGAAAGTTTTTACTCATTGCAAGCGGGCCAAATTTTATTCAATAAGTTTTTTACAGGCCGCAATTATTATAAAAGATGAATAGCAGCGTTTCACCCTTTTATCACAGATGCTGTTTCCCGACATATTATAAACAAAAGGTTTTATGATTTTCAACAAAAATTAACTTTCTATGGAATTAGAAAATATAAACGCTTTTTACTATAAAAAGATGCGCTTTTTATTGGGAAGTCCACTGCCTGGGTTGTTTAAAATTATAATTTGGTTCATTTAATTTAGATCATAGACGTATGCACCAAGGGGTCAAAAACCTTTCTCATAAAAAATAATGTTTAGAGGTGGGCACTCAGAGACAAATAGGCAACAATAGTATAATATAAGTGTTTATTGTTACCCTGCTTTAATCTTTTTAAATTTTATTAATGCTTACCCATCAAGTTTTGCTACAGATCAAATTGCGTCAAAGCCAGCCAATGTATAACTGCCAGCTTTGCTATGAAAAAAAACTGCGGGTTTTTTGATCCTTTTAACGGCGTTTCAACGTTCGCAGAATTTACAGTGTGAAATAAACCTTACAAAACCGTAAAATATTTAAATATAAAGGCTGCTGTTTTATGCTTCGCTTTTGAAATCTATCGATTTATGCTTGCTGGTTGCTGGTGAGACGCGAGCCTGATCTATTCGGCTCAGTAGGCCGTACATTGCTAAGAACAGGGTTGCCACGTAATTCGGAAAATTTTCAGAAAAGTAAAACAAATGTTAAGCAGCTAAGGAGCGTCTAAAAGAACCTCAAATGAGCTCTGAAAAACACTAAAAAAGAAGTATCAAAATTAACTTGAATTGTAGCTATCAAAATTGACTTTGTTTTGTACATTTGTACATTTCAATTGTATCAGTTATTTTAATTCGAGGAAACTTTTATTGATATTTAAACAGTGGTGGGCAAGTTACGAGTTGTATTTTGTAAAGTAACAAGTTATAAGTTACAATTACCGTTTCGAAAAAATAACTACTTACTAATTACAATTACCCTTACTTTTAGAATTTTTTAAAGGGGTGCTAATGAAATTTTGTTTTAATTTTAAGCAACTTAAAACTGATAATTGAATAATTCACAAAATGCAATGAAGAGCACAAAAATATATCAAAAATAGACAAAGTAAAAGAGTAGGTATTTAGTTTTTTCAAAAAAACTAGCATTTCAAAATGTTCATCGCTTTGTCCAGTGTTCCGCAACCTTTTCGCAGCCGCGAAACAATTTAAATTTTAAAACATTTTCAAAACTTGCGGCACACTTGCACTTGGGTAAAGACCGTGTTCTTTGGTCTTCACTAATTCTTGAACGCTTTCCAATGCCTGAAATTTAATTTTGCCGATATAAAACCTTCAAGAATAAAATGAAGACATTTTTTTGATCTTCACTGTTTTCAAACGTTTGTTTACATTTGAAATTGTTAGGTTCCGCATACCACGCACAATTTTATAAAAATAACCTGGAAGACAATTGACCTGAAGACAATAGCTGACAGGAGCGGCTGGCTAGTAAAAAATGAAAAGAGATGTTGGAATTAGAGTCGCCCGAAAATTTTTTGACGGGCGGGGCAAAACTTAAAATAGGGCACTTTTTGATCGAAAAGATACTCTTAACAAACGTAGGTATAATCGAGAAAATTTTTATTGAAAAACTTGCTGAGAACCAAAAAATTGATAAATAAGAGTCTTCGCTTTTTGTCAGCGGCGTTTCATGTACTTAACCCACAACTATTTTGATTTACTAAAGGTAAAACGTCTTTTTTGGAAATGAAGACCTTTTTTATTTCGGCCTTCATTTTGCACAACAAAGATTTGGTCTTTAACAATTTTTTAAGAGAAATGTTTTCTCCAATTTGCTAATTTTATTTTTTGAGAGTGCCTATTTAACAAAAAAATACTTTTCTTCTAAATTATGTCCCTCTCCCTAAATTACTGTTATATCAGATGGATCTCTCCGAAAAAAGTTAGGTGATCCCTTGTTTAAATCGATAGTTTCAAACTTTGTTCGATTAGATTTTGGTCGAGATTATTTACGTAATTGTGGAGACAAACACAATGCTTCTATCTTGCGAATTTCAAAAGCAATTACCCCTGGCTCCCCACTTTTGCTGCTTCCGAATCTGCCATCTATAAAAAACAAATTTTACTAATTTTAACTAAAAAACTTTATGCCCAAGAAAGCGAAGCGTTGTACATTGTTAAGCCAATTGTGGTGAGTTCGATTGGCACACAAGCATAGCCGTACCTGCCGGGGGTGCAGGGGGGGCAATTGCCCCCCCAAGTTTCGAAGATTTGGGCAAAATTAAGATTTTTCGGGCAGTGAGAAGAAAATATTTGGGCAAACGATATGAAAAATTTGGGCAAAGTCAGGAAATTTAGAGAGGTGATGATGAGGAACTGCAAGAAATAATAATCCAAATTTAGGTGAAGACCTTTTTTTTTTTTTTTTTTAGAGATCACCATGATTTTAGGACAAAATTGGTTTTTGTCTGAGAAACTCAGACAATTTTTTTGTCATATCCGAAATGTACTCTAAAATCATGATTTGGGCAAACGTCACAAAATTTGGGCAAAACTTCATTGCCCCCCCAAAATTTTTTGGGCTGGTACGGCTATGCACACAAGTAAAAATTAATTTCTTTTATTGAAAAAGGATTGCAGTTTGAAGTTAAACAGGCAAAGCATCATTTACTTTAGAATAAGTAGTTAAGGCGAAGGTCATGCCCGTTAACTTTACACACATTCTTTCAGTCTCTGGGTACATCGGCTGCTGTCAGCACAGAAATACTGTCCAAAGTATTTTTAATTTTCTTTTATGACAGGATGGCGCACCGCGCGGCAAATGGTCATGTGAATAAGTTACATAATGTTGATGGGCGAGGTAAAAATAGTTATACAAAGAATGGCAATCACCTTGATGTCGCGATCAGTTAACGGTTAATTTGGGGGGAACAAAGGAAAGGCGATAAATATAAAATAACTAAGAAATAACAAATTATGACATGACGGTTGCAATAGCAGCGGATAAGCACCGTGCAGCAAAGAGTGCGGCGAGAGGACAAACGGTGCAAACTGAATCAGGACCAAAGCGAAACACAGCGTGCGAAAATACATTTGCCATAAACTTTGCAAAATTAAAGCAAATGCATGCACGAAAGGAGCTTTGCGTTCGCCATACTATGATTAGATCGACTGAGCTGCGTTTATTGCAACTCAAATGTACATTGAATCATGTACATATAAAGCGTTAATAAAATGCGTCATTTTGCGTCACTTTGCTTGAAATTTTTGAGCTGGAACTGAAACAACTCAAGAAATTTCCAATTTAAAATTAAAAAAAGCTTTTTTAAACAACCCAACAAAACTTAAATTTAATGAAAAAAATTGTAAATTATTATTTTTTTAAACGTTACTGATAATATTTAAACTGCTGTATAGATATTTGGGGGTGGCGCAACTCTGCAGCTCCTATCGACAAGCCGCCACTGACTGCTGACAAAAAAAAAGGTCTTCCCTTCATTTGTAGAGGTTTTAATTGAAATTTTAAGGTTTTTTTGTCCTTTAAATAGAGCTTTAGACAAAGAAAACCGTTCAAAACTTTTAGTTTTGTGGTCACTTTTTGAAAACTTGTGATTCATTGTGTTGATAAAAAATATTTTTCTATTTAAAAAATAATTGTAAATAATAGCTTTTACTAGGGTTAAAATAGTAACTAGTTACAATTTTGGCAAAAATAAGTGAAGTTAAAGTTACAGTTAGTCTACTGAAAAAGTAACTAGTTACTGTCCATCTCTAAATTTAAATCATTTCGTCTTTTGCCAACGTTTTCTTCAGACTTTGCTTTTGAAAGAATAGAAATTTTTCCCATAGTGCGATGCACATTTTTGTCTGCAGGTTATTCCAAAAAGTTTTCAATCGCTGAGTCCAGAAAGGTATAAAATTTGCAAAATTCACTTTAATGTTCTCTTTGTTTTTCTCTTTGACGTTTGTGACAAAAACTCTTTCTGCTTTCAAAACTATAAAGGAAAGAATTATTGCGTTGTATTGTGTTTTGCAATGGAAATATCTGCCTTAAATTTCAAATAATATTGCAAATTGCTTTACAGTAAAACTTTAAAGAAATTTTTGAATTTCAATGGCATTTAAACTTATATCTTAAATGCAATATAGTCGGAGCTGGAGCTGGAGCTGGAGCGGAGTTAAATGTTGATATAAAGCTTTATACCTGGAGCTGAAGCAATTGCAAAATAATACCTGCTCCAAAGCCATGATTGCAACAAAATAATGCAGTTAGTCTATTTTTGATAATTTTAGATAAAGGTTACTCCCAGATTTCCATTAAACTTTCACTTGAAACAATTATTTTTATCGACTGCTAATCATAAAACAATCAGCTAATTTTTAATCATTTTGAAATATTTATTTTTATCGGTTGCTAATTATTAAACAAACAGCTAATTTTCCAATAAAAAATCCCATTTTTCAAAAAAAAAAGTTTTCTGGTCTGTTTCCTCTTTAAGATCTTTCACGGGAAATTCTTATTCTAATCGAATCTTGGCCATTTATGGATTGTAAAACAGAGAGTGGATTAATCAAGTTGAAGTTTAGTAATTTTGTATAAATTTTTGGTGTGCAAAAATAAGTTTTTTTATGATCAGTATGCAATGAAGGCTTTTGTTTAGTTGTTTGGTAAACCACTGCAGATACCTTATTGTTACGCTTAGCATACGTCCCGATTTTTAAGGGTTTATCCCGCTCATTTCGGCAGAAATCCCGCCAGAAATTGAAGAGAGATTCCATGTGCAAACCCCCTTTTTTGTTTTTTCAGGGGTCATTAGTTCTCAGAGACAAACTCATGAAACCCGAAAATGGTTCGAAGTGAAGACTTTTCTTTTTAAAGAACACTATGTTTTAGGGACGAATTTTTTTCTGTTAACAAGCGTCCCGGTTTGCCCTTGCAAAAATGTGGTATGCTCAATTATTGTCATAAATATGGAAAAATGATGCTCTGGAGTAGAATTCTCTATTGCAAACTGAATGGTCAGTTATTCAATTAGCAGTGTTTCTCAAAGTGAGCCACTTGGCTCCCCAAGGAGGAATTTGTAACCTGAAGGGAGGAAAAATTGCTAAGGGAGGAATTGGGGAGGAATGTGAATGAAACATTAAATTTATTTAAATTAATCTATGACATTATACTCCACATTCATAACTGCATATTAGAGTAAGAGTAAGAGCGTTGAGAACCACTGAATTAGAGTATTGAAGACAAAAAACATTTTACTTTCAATAAAGCCTTTCTGTCTTTCTGTTGGGTCCTTGAGAAAGACACTTTACGGCACTTTCCCCTGCTTGGTGGTCTTGGCAAGCAGTTCTAAATTACAGTAATATCTCTACTTAATTACTAGCGGACAGCAATATCTTGGCATCTCCGGAAGCAGGTCGGGGTAATTGCTTACCCTATGTATAGCGCCTCCGTCGCTTTCCTGCGAGTCAGGAGGATAAATATAGTGATAAAAATAAAATAAAAGTAAATAAATAAATAAAATAAAAAGCCTAAAAGTACAGTTTGGCAGTTACTGATTTTTGAAAACAACTAAAAACCAAGATTTATTTTACTTCAATTTGATAGTCTTTACTTAAATTTCAATTCGATAAATATTTCCAAATAAAGCGTAAAGGCCCGTTTCTACTACGAGCGTGGAAAAGAACATTCTTTGTTTCTTTTATTAATCTTTCTGCGCTCAAAATTGAAGAGAGCGCTAAGCTAAGCAAAAATATCAATAAAACAAACAAAGAATACTCTTTTCCACGCTTATAGTAGAAACGGGCCTTAACTATTCCCACCAGCATGTGGCGAGGCATAGTTTGGTGCCTCGATTTATTACTTTGCGGTAGAGTTCTCTGGGCCAAGCAAACAATCTCAAAAGCCACAGTTTGGTGACCGTTGGTCTACACTCGTACTAACCATTTCAATTAGAAGTTATAGATCCAGCAAGATTTATTCTTGTTATTGTTTGAAAGAGTAAGAAGTTTAGAATGGAAAAATTTATACTAAAAGTAAAAGTTTTACTTAAAAGTAGGTTGGGAAAATTAGATAACGACAAAAACACTTTTTTTTGTTTTGGAGACAAAAATACTATAATCGAGGTAAACACACTTTTTGTTCTATATGTTCTATATCTATACTGTGTATTTTTTATGTTCTATATCTATCTTATTTTGAACTTACTTAGTCTCATTTTGAATGTGAAACGGTATGGTTTTGTATCTTTACTGGATATAAAAAATGGCTTCATAGAGTAAAAAAGTTATGAACATTGCTAGTTTTGTCATAATCATCATCAAAGTTACATCATCCACGGTGTTTATTTGTTGTACAGGATAACGTCGGAGGCATTAAACTAAAAGCAACCATAAAGTAATTACTCGACCAGGTTTCGAAAATTGAACCTTAGACACTGCTGTCCGGATATAACTTTTTATTTATTTGTATGTACATATACAAATAAATAAAAAGTTATATCCGGACAGCAGTGTCTATATATATATGTTTTATTTTATGGTTAAATTTTTGTCAAACAGAAGAAACTGACGCAGAATCAAGCGCTTTTTCCAAGGATCCAAAGCAATAACAAGAGCAATAATTGACCATGTGAATGGTGGTCGCCATTAAAATAACGCTCTCACTTTCTCGCTATATAATTTCTGGGGCGGTTTTATTAATTTGTTTCACTTTTGATTAAAAAATATTGTAAAGCAAATGCAGTTTTTTCTATTATTTTGTATTATACTATTTTTTTATTTACATTCAAAATTTTGGTTTGAAAATCAAAATAAAAACCATTAAAAAACGTCTATCCAAAATTTAGTAAGTTTTAAGATACTAAAAAACTACAACAAATAAATAAACCCCAAAACTGTTAACATTATTTTTTTGTTTCTTTCAAAATTTTAGTAGTTCTATTTTATTGATTTAAAAATTAAAGATTATTTTGTCATTGAAAACTTTGCTTCATAACAATCCCTCGAAAAGTTCTGCAGACAAGTTTTTAAACTAATGGGAAGAGGAATACGATTTCGAGGGCGAGTATACATTAAATTTAATGAACTTTATGTATAAATTTAGATTTGTTCTTGTTTGTATAAATTATTGCCAATTACCATTTTTTAAGTTTTTGCTTTTGTCCAGCTGCCGTGCAAAAAAATCGCAGCACATAAATTAGTTGTAACAAAAATCTATTTGTGAAATACCGTAATTTAATTGACTGAAAAAATTGATCAAGCTTTGTTAAAAAACCTAATAGACTGAAAGTTAAGCAGTTAGTTCTTTAACGCGACGTTCTTTTTGCATTTATTACCATAACAAACCAATATGAAATGAATTTATTGAGAAAGATGATAATTAAAAGCAACACACAAATATTAAAATGATAGAAAATAGAATATTTATGAAAATAACACAAATTCTAACTAATCCAGTTTAAATCTGCTTCGGATGATGATGAATCTGAACAAGGAATTAACTTTACTCGAATCTACGAACACTTAACCATAGAATATGTGCGAATGGTTTGAAACGATTGCAAAACGATTTAAAATGCATGAGCAGAAGACATGTTATCAGCTTATATCAAAAATCAGTTAGTCTTTAATAACCAGCAAATCAAACAGCTTACAAAAGCTTAATCAATAGCAAATTCGTTGTTAAATATTTCTGTGCGGCACAGAAATAGCCGATTTCGGGGCACAGAAACCCTTGGCGCGGTGTTAAACTTGTTCAAATAGAAAGAAATAAAGACATCATTTATGCTACTTAAACTATCCCAATTTTATTCAAATAGAATTCCATCAAAATTATCGAACTTATTCAAATAGAATTCAGCAATTTTATTCAAATAGAATAAAACAAAACAAAAAAGAATTAATTGTTAAACATAGTTATCACAAACAAGTTAATTATTACAAAAACCCTAACCCTATTCTAACTGAATTAACATATAAACGAGTAAAAACGCTGACCTAATCCTAAGCTAGCTAAACTAGACGACCACGTTTAATAACGAATGAGTCAGAACCATGGTGATCGTAACTATAGGCCATGCCATCGTGCACGCTTCACTTTTTGTGGGGGCCTATTATAAACACTTGTAAATATTAATATAATTCCTATAATAAACATTGTCAATCACTTTAAATACATTACGACACTATTTGTAGAGAAGCGGCTTTACTTGTGACTTTAGCAGCAAGGGCACGGGTTCGAATCCCGGGCTGATCAGATGCTGTAAACATTACAGGGTGGAAAATTCAAATTGTCGCCGTAGCTCGCTTTTTAATTAAAAGCATATAAAACGATCAATTCTGAAGATATTTATTTCAAATAAAAAATAGAATAAGGATATGATGCGAGAAATACATTCTACTTGACATAGTTGCCCTCAGCCTCGATGACGCGCTCAATCCTGGTCCTGAAGCTGCCGCAGGCCTTCTTCACCATCTTCCGGTCTATGGAAATGCATTGCTCCTTGATGGAGCCAATGAGAGATGCCTTGGTGGTATGAGGGCGTCGGTTAGTTTGATTCTCTAAAACGCCCCAAAAGAAGTAATTCATTGGGTTCAGATCTGGGCCATTTATCTTTGGTTACGAAGTTGTAGTAGTGCTCCTCCAGCCAGGCGAGGGAGCGTTTGGCATGACAAGGCGCACTGTCTTGCTCCCATACCCAGGGCTTGTCCCAGGCCACCTGCTTGATCCAGGGTAACACCACAGTCTCCATAACTTACAGGTAGATCTCAGTATCGACCCTAAGACCCGTCTCAAAGATGTGCGGCGGCATCACGTCCCCGTCGGAGCTGATCACACCAAAGACCATGACCGTGTTTGGGAACTTGGTCTTCATCACTCTGGGCACATCGTTGGGGCACATAGCAATCCATCGATGGTTCTGCCTGTTGTGGGCCTGGTCCTGGCAGAAATTCTTCTCATCAGAGAAGAACCACAGCATGTTAGACTCCTTCAGGTGCTTCAGCTTGTTGAGGAGCTTGGTGGAGTTAAGCAGGCTTCTGTCCTTGGTCGCCTGGGTCGAAAGCTGGCCCAATTTGCATTCTGTAGCTTTTGCAGTGCAAATCCTCGTCTACACATCATTGAATTATCCTTTTATCAAACCCCAGTTTAGCAGCCATGGATCTCATGGACTTGGAGGGGTTAATGTTGATCATGGCCTCAACCCTTTTGACAAAATCTGCACCTCTCGACTTCTGGCGGTGGTCCAGAGACTTTAAAGCTCTTGTGATAACTCCACGGAGATTCTTTCTCTCTTCCAACTTCTTACAAGTACGCTGGATGGTTCTCATGTTGACCCAGGGGGTGTTGGCGATGGTTCTGTTGTCCACTTCACCATTGTTGTAAACCATGGCCATGACCACAGCACATCTCACTTCCGTTTCAGTGAACAATACTTCTAATAACTCCGCGTATGTTCTCTTCATAGTGTCAAACTCAACACTGGTGATTACCTTATTTTTATAGCTATCCAATGATATATCATACTTATGTAATCTGAAAAGTAAAATAGAATACAGGGTGGGGAAAAAGTTCCTGGAATTATTTTTAAGCTTTAAATTTAAACAAATTTTAATTGCTCTAAAGCATAAATTGATAATCAATTGAAAGCTGTATTATCATTCTTCATTTACAGTTTGGTTTTTTAATTTTAATTGCCATAAAATTTCCCAAAAATGAGTAAACGTCATGCCATTATTGAGATTCATTGCGCGGGAGTGTCCAATTCGATAATCATCAAGCAGAGCTTGATAATGACAAAGACCGTCCTAAAAGTGGACGCCTTCGCACAGCTCTTACATCCAAGATCATCAAAAATGTTTCAGTTGAGAGTTTCAGAGGAAGACTCGAGAGAGTAGTAAAAGCTAAAGGAGGACATAGTGAAATATAGACACATATTTTATTTTGTGATAGTCCCAGTAATAATATTATAATATATTTATTTAATGTTTTTTTACCATAATTGAAGTATTGTCAATTCAATTTTCCGGGAACTTTTTCCCCACCCTGTATATCATGAATATATGAAGATGACAATTTGAAGTCCTACCCTGTACACTAGAGTTAGTAAACATTGTGGTAATGCAAAATTCTTATCTTTGAATGCTGGCTGATTCATAGCAGCAGCAAAACTAATAACTAGGGCCTTCTAAAGTCATTTTCTTTCAGGGATTTATTTAATATCATGAAACTTGCACTAATATTTTTTAACATTTGTGCTCAATTTCTAGTTGCAAATATGTGATATAAGCAGGAAATGTGATCTTCAAATATTTTTACTTTTTCAGTTGCAGCAAGTAAAAAAAATAAAACAGTCTTTGCTTTTGAAAGAAATTTAATCTTGGTATGTAAATACTGGAGCAAAAAAAAACAACACAAAACTAATGAATATCACAAACTTTAACTACACTGTTTAAAAGTCAAGAAAATTTTTGGATTGCTGGTTTTTTTCCAGATCTAGGGGTAGTTTCAATACATAGCTTGTTTAAAAATATGTTACTTAATGTAATACAATGGTGTTCAGTCATACCAAATTCATAAAACTCGGTTAGCCAAAAAACATTGCTCAGAGATTTTCTACATACAAAATTTTTACCGAATGAAACATTATAAAACAAAAAAACACCCATTGACAAGCATGATTAGATGGCAACTTAAGTCCACCATGATCAAGAGATTTAGTGTATTGACCATATTTGTGAAACTAAAAAGCAGTGTGGCCCAGTAGCTCATTCTCATTCAACACCTCATCATTTCTGGAAACATACCCAGCAATATAAATAATTTATACCAAAAATCAATAAAAAAAATGTATAGGTATATAAATGTTTATAAATGCTTAAACTTTTATCACTAATAAAACCACTAACCATGTGGAATCTAATTATTTTAAATGATTTTAGTGGTCATTCAAAGATTTTTATCATTGGCTATAAATGAAAAAGCTGAAATTATAGTCAAAATAGTGGCTAGGAAGTCAAGTACAATCATTCCTTAAAAAATACACAAAAGCATTACATATACAGGGTGGGGCAAAAGTCCTGTTACAAAAGTTTGTGTCAATTTTAGTACTAATAAATTTAACAAAAAACCTAACCTAGCTTTATCAATTTATTCAAATATATACCTAGTTCTTGTTTTTCAATAAAGTTTTAAGTATACACTGTGCAATGTTGCTAGAATTAAAAAGAAAATTCATTATTGAGCACCACAAAAAAGGATTTAGCTCCCCTGAAATTTTAGCCCCGAATTTAAAAATTGAAATCAACCAAATGCTGATCAAACAACCAATTGATTGATTTGAGGAAATATCCTCAATCACAGACAGACTTCAATCAGGATGCCGTCACAGCTCAAGAACACCTAATCTGATTAAAAGTGTAAAAGAAAAAATCAGGCGTAATCTGAGGAGATTGATGAGAAAAATGGCAAAGGAATCAAAAATATCACCAAGAACTATGTGCAGAATTTGTCACAATGATCTTAAGATGTCACCCTACAAGCTGCAAAAGAGACAGCTCATTTCAGGGGCCACAATTGAAAAGAGACTGGCCAGAAGCAAACTATTGTTAAAATTACTCAAAAATGGCATTCTGCAAAATCTTATCTTTACTGATGAGAAGTTATTCACTGTGCAACAGGTGCACAATCACCAAAATGATCAAGTTTTGGCAAAAACCTTAGATTCAATCCCTGCCAATACAAGGAAAGTCTTCAGAACACAAAAACCTGCTTCAGTGATGATGTGGACAGGAATTTCTGAAAAAGGGAAATCCCCTTTGTTCTGTTTTTTACCCTTGGGTGTTAAAATTAACAAAGAATTGTACATAAAGGATATTTTAGAGGGAACTTTAATACCATGGTGCAAATCTCTATATGGTGAAGACAATTGGACACTACAACAAAATAGAGCAACAAGTCACACAGATCAGGTGACTCAAGTGTGGTGTGAAAACAATTGCTCCACTTGGATTAGTAAAAAGGATTGGCCTCCTTCTTCACCAGATCTCAACCCTCTGGACTTTTCTTTATGGTCAATTCTTGAGAGTAAAGCCTGCTCTAAATCCAACCATAGTATTGAAGCTCTGAAGTTAAAATTGATGAAAACATGGGAGAAAATGTCCATGGAAATAGTACATGCCTCCATCAATGATTTCTTCAGAAGACTGCAGGCTGTAGTAAAGGCTAAAGGAAAGCATTTTGAATAAAGTTTATGTGAAATTGTTTGTTGGTATGAGTCTTGAATGTTTACAAATTTAAATATTAAATTAAAAGCTTTTTTCAAAATATATTTGTATTTTATCTTGTAACAGTATTTATGCCCCACCCTGTATAAGTACAACAATTAAAATAAGACAGACGTAATTTTTTTTTTAAATAAATCTAAACAAATTTTGAAGAAATAAATTTTTAATAACATAAAATTTAAACTAATTATGCTAAATAATTTTTATAAAAATGCATGCAATTATTGTTTACCAAAACATACCCAATTGAAATACTAAGAAATGTAGAAGAATAATTTCATATGATAATTAACCAAAATTGATTTTTAGTCATTATGTTATAAGCCTAATAATTTTTAAAAAATAAACTAATTCTTTTAAAACACTTAGCACTTGTTATTGAAACTTAATTAAATTTTAATGCAAATAATTTAAATTAGATTTAATATTGCACTAGATTTTATCGTTTTTATCATTAATACAATTTTAAGTTATTGTGGGCAATAATCAGCAGAACTTACCACTACACTTTTTTTATTATTTAAATTTTTTTAAAAAATACTTTAATTTTGAGCATAAAAATGAAAATTATTAAATCTATTTGCTAAAATAATACTTAAAAAAATTAATAGAATTTATAAAAAAATTAACTTTCAAAATTTACATTATTTTTTACAAGAGTTTATTAAAATGTTAAAGTAAGCTAAACTGACTCCTATTCAATTATTTATTTTCAATTTTAAATACTGTTCTCATTTTGAAAATTTAAAACACTAGCAAACCGACAAATATAAGTCTTTGTCATCTAACACGCTTGCCTTCCAACTACAAGACCGCGTAAACTGTAAAACAAATCAGACAGAGTAGGCCCCCAGAAAAAAGTGAAGCGTGCGCGATGGCATGGCCTGTAGTTAAGATCGCCGTGATCTCAGACTTAATTTTAACAAATATGTGCAAATGAGGAAATGAATGTTAAGGTTTTGCAGATTAATATGCTACATGCTCACATCGATGTCGAAAACGACACCTCCGTAAAAGAGATGTATAAAAATTTCCGTAATTCTAGTGTTAAACCATATTGATTATTCCGCCCTCCAAAATCTTTGCTGGGCAGTCTCAGCCAACGGCTCTAAATTTCAGTCATTTCTTTGAATAAAAGTAAAAAAACCAAATAAAATATTTCAACCGGGCAGCAATATCTTGACATCTTCAAAAACAAGTCGGTTAATCGCTCGACAGCTGCCATAAATATAAATTTTTGACGTTTTTCTTTAAGGATAAATAGAGATAAAAAAGTTTTGGCCGCAGCTTTGCTTTTTATATTTTGCAAATTTTCATTTAATGAAAAGAAATATAATCTATCGAATACGATTTATTTTTGTTTTTTGAGAAACTATTTTTTTTTGCAAATAGTGAAAGTTTGCTATTCTACAAAAATCTACTTTTAGAAATTGTTAATATCAATTTTACTAACTACAGTTATCAAATATCATCAATTTTAAACGCTTCTGTTAAATTAAAACAAAAAATGTCAACATTGATAAAAAGTTACTTATGATTTTACAAATTTTAGACGGAGTGGTGCAGCCGGAGGTTGGGCTTTGGTGTGTATTGGTGGTGTAATTGTAATTGTTGTTGAAAAAGTAAACCGGGTCGATCTGAGTTTTTGAACTCGAATGATATTACAGGCAAGTATTTAACTTTTTTTCGATGATCAAAAAAATTGTTTTTTCGTATTGATTTATTATATTTAATACTGCGTTAAAACAGTATGTTTTAACCTGGATTAGATTTATCACGGAAAAAAGTTTTTTATTCTTTTGAATAAATCAGGGTGGTCCAAAACGCGGCCCGTGGGCCGCATGTAATCCACAAGACGTAGTGCAAACAGTTTGAAAGATTGCGCAAATTTTCTTATTTGAGGACTCTCGTTTTAAAAATGTCAAAAAAGAACTATAAAAGGTCCTTACTTGCCATTTAAAACCTTTTTAGGCCTTCCCTTGATCTTCAAAGTCAAAAACAACGCTTTTCGGCTTTTTATTCCGACAGTTTGAGACCAACTGCGTGCCGCAAGCTTTAGCAATTTTGAAACGTGGCCCACGAAAATGAAAATCCGGACCACTCGTGAATAAACATTTGCAACAACAGCAACAAGCAAAACTACTGAAGTCCTAAATATTGTAAAAGTGGACCACTTTTTGCTATAGTATAGCATAGACCGCAGGTTTTCAACCTACGGGTCATGACGCTGTTTTCAGTGGGTTGTGGCGAGCTATTCTATTCGTGATGTTTTATATTGGCAACATAACATTGCCACGCAACGTGACTACGCTATGCGAACATGTGCTTTATTCGAAAATATAACTAGTTGAGAAGCAGACGCGTGTTGGTTGTTATAAACTATAAGTTGAGATTAGTCAAGGTTAAATAAAAGTTAAACGAGACAAGAACACTATATTGGTGACCCCGTTATATTGAATACGCTGGCGTTCACCAGCGCGTTATCAACCTTAACCTAGACAAGTACCAGTAACTAAGCTTAGTCATGTCTCTGGAAAACGAAACGCTGCAAAAATTAGCTGAAGCGATTTCAAATCTCAACGCTACTGCGACAACAGCTACCGTGCCTCAGGCACCCGAAGTACAGGCAGTTTCAGTGAAGCTACCAGAGTTTTGGCCAGATGACCCAGAAGTATGGTTTATCCGCGTCGAGGCACAGCTGAGATCAAGGGCTATTACACAAGATCAGACAAGGTTTGATTATGTAGTTGCGGCGCTAGATAACCGGGCAATTGTTGAGATTAAGGCTGTGTTGACTAATCCCCCACAACAAGACAAATACAACACAATTAAAAAGGCACTGCTGTCAGCATTTGGAAAAACACAAGCACAAAAAGATGCTGAGCTACTGAATATTTCGGGATTAGGTGATAGGAAACCTACAGCGCTGCTGCGACACCTAAAATCTCTCAATAACGATGCTGCCACTTTACGACGAGCGTTTTTCTTAGCTCAGCTCCCAACCCAAGTACGTGCCATTTTAGCATTAAAAGAAATTGACGATATTAGTGAGCTAGCTGATGCGGCTGATAGGATTATGGAGGCTAGTCAACTTACCCCTACAAATTCGACGGCGGCTGCTGTTCATGCACCAAAACTTAAAAGCCAACCTGTGACTTCCAAGCTGCAAAGGCCAGTTTCAAGCACCCAGTTTATTTGCTTTTACCATCAACGATTTGGAACAGAGGCTCGTAACTGTCGTCCCGGATGCAAATTTGCGCAACTACTGGACCCATCATCTTCCCACAACAACAATCTTGCAACCCAGGGAAACGTAAAGGCCGGTCGTCGATAACTACGGCGGCCGGCGACTTTGGATCAAGCACCCTGTCAGTGTGGGATAGACACACTGGTACTTCCTTTTTAGTTGATACTGGAGCTGATGTCAGCGTCTTTCCAGCATCTGCAGCTGACAAGCATACCCGGGCTCCTTCTGGCACTCTCACAGCAGCCAATGGATCCAAGATCAAAACATGGGGACAACGAACCCTCACCTTTAATCTTGGCAAAGGACGCACTTACCAACAAGACTTTTATGTAGCAGATGTTACACGCCCTATTCTTGGTGCGAATTTTTTCATCGCTCATAATGTCGCAATCGATCTTCGTGGCCGCCGCCTTATTGATTTTAATCATGGAGACACCTTCTCCACAATGTCAGAGCCGAATGCCAACATCCTTTCAGGTTTATCATTAGCTCCCTCAAACAGCTTTGAAAAGCTCTTACAAAAGTTTCCAGACATACAGACACCCCATTTTGAACCACAGGTGAACAAACATGGAGTTGAACATTATATCATTACTGAATCTCCACCCACTCATTCACGACCTCGTCGTCTTCCGGCCGATAAACTGTCAGTAGCTAAGGATGAATTCCAGAAACTGGAGCAAGCTGGAATTGTTCGTCGTTCCAACTCGCCTTGGTCATCTCCCCTACATATCGTGCCCAAAGCATCTGGAGGTTGGAGGCCATGTGGCGACTACCGACAGCTCAATGCCGCTACAGTAGATGACAGATACCCCTTACCCCACATTCAGGATTTCAACAGTCAGTTAGCGGGCTCCAAAATTTTTTCTAAAATAGATCTTGTCCGAGGATACTACCAAATCCCTATGGCAACTGACTCCATCCCTAAAACTGCAATTGCAACCCCTTTCGGACTGTGGGAGTTTCTTCGAATGCCATTTGGTCTGAAACGCAGCTCAGACCTTTCAACGGCTCATGGACGGAATTTTTCAACAACTCCCATTTGTCTTTGTATATCTAGATAATATTCTTGTGACCAGCAAATCAAAAACTCAACATCTCACACACTTAGAACAAGTATTCCAACTACTTGCCAATAATGGTTTAGTGATCAACGAGACAAAATGCCTTTTCGGGGTAACGGAACTTGAATATCTTGGTCATTTGGTAACTACCAGTGGCATTCTTCCTTTAAACAGCCGAATTGACACCATACGAAACTTTCCAACTCCAGAAAATCGCCCTACTCTTCAGCGCTTTTTGGGCATGATTAACTATTATCAACGTTTTTTGCCTAACATTGCACCCAAACTTGCACCGTTACACGCAGCCTCAGCAGGACGTGGCAAAGCCATCACCTGGACACCAGAGTGCCAAACAGCATTCGAAAAAGCTAAATCTGCACTAGCACAAGCCACTTTACTTCATCATCCCAAACCCGATGCAGCTACAAGCATCACAGTGGATGCTTCAGATGTGGCTATAGGTGCGCAGTTAGAACAATTACAGCAAGGCAAGTGGGTTCCACTTGCATTTTACTCGAGAAAACTTTCTTCTGCTGAAAAAAACTATAGCGCCTTTGATCGTGAGTTGCTTGCTGCATATAGTGCAATTCGGCACTTTCGACATTTTGTTGAGGCTAAACCATTTACCATCTATACCGATCACAAGCCATTGGTATTTGCACTTACAAACACCGCAGAACGTTCCCCACGGCAAGCTCGCCACTTGTCTTTTATTGCTGAATTCTCAACTGATATTCAGTATATCAAAGGCAAACACAACAAAGTGGCAGATACTCTATCTCGTATTAATGCTGCTACGCTACCATTAATCGACTTTAGGCAACTGGCTGCTGATCAGCTGTCATCAGCTGAAATAGAAGCATATAGAACTGCTATTTCAAGTCTTAAACTCCGAGACGTGAAGTATCATGATGTAACGCTTTTGTGTGATGTCTCCCTTGGAAAACCCCGACCTATTCTTCCCCAAGAATGGACTTTTCGAATATTCAATGCAATTCATGGATTATCACATAGTGGGCCCAAACCAACCCAGAGAGCCATCGCTGAGAGATTTGTTTGGCATGGACTTAAAAAAGACATTAAACGCTGGTGTAAAGCTTGCCACAACTGCCAGTCAGCCAAAATACACAAACATACAAAAGCACCCTTGGTTCAACGCAATACTCCCAATGGTCGCTTTCGCAGCCTTCATATTGACTTAGTGGGCCCGCTTTCCCCCAGTGAAGGGATGAATTATTTGCTGACTGTTATTGACCGTTTCACTCGTTGGCCAGAAGCAATCCCAATACCAGACTCTAAAACTTCCACTTGTGTCAAAGCTCTCATCCGACACTGGATTTCTCGCTTTGGTGTTCCAGAAGACATTACGACCGACCGCGGGCCTCAATTCACTTCTTCTCTATGGTCAGAACTTGGAAAACTCTTAGGACTCAAGCTACACAATACAACTGCTTATCATCCCCAGGCCAATGGCATGGTAGAGAGACTACATAGACAACTAAAGAGTGCACTCAAAGCACGAACAACTGACCCTTACTGGATGGATCATCTTCCATTTGTACTTCTTGGCTTGCGGGTAGCATGGCGAGAAAACCCAAATTGTTCACCGGCAGAGTTGGTATATGGATCAAGTTTGAGAATACCTGGTGAATTCATCGACACTCAAAACAACCGACAATGTGAACCTACCTCTCAGTTTTTGCGAGACTTACAGCATGCCATGCATTCTGCTATACCACCACCAACCATGTACCACACGACACCACAACAACATCTTCCACCCAATTTGGCACAATCTGGATATGTTTATGTGCGTGTAGACAGTCATCGCTCACCTTTACAACGCCCTTATGAAGGACCATTTCGCATAATTGCCACATCGGACAAATATTTTACGTTGGACATTAACGGACGATCAGACAAAGTTTCAGTAGACCGTCTCAAGCCAGCATACATCTTGCCAAATCCGAACAACACTAACAATTCTGCCATACCACAGACTCCTCCCGAACGCTACACACAAGACGAGATGTTGCGTACACGCAGTGGCCGAATGGTAGCACCACCGCCACATTTAGCAACAGACTATGTTACAACAATCACATCACCGGAGATGATGCATTGCTGAAGGGAGCATTGTGGCGAGCTATTCTATTCGTGATGTTTTATATTGGCAACATAACATTGCCACGCAACGTGACTACGCTATGCGAACATGTGCTTTATTCGAAAATATAACTAGTTGAGAAGCAGACGCGTGTTGGTTGTTATAAACTATAAGTTGAGATTAGTCAAGGTTAAATAAAAGTTAAACGAGACAAGAACACTATAGGGTCACAGAGCATAAATCAAAATGAAAGCAATATGTACGATATATATTAGTAGGTTTTTTAGGTCATCCGTCCCTCCGCCCCCTTTTTTTTAGGCATTTTCCCGGCGTCCCGTCCGGTCAACCATGTGAAGAACTTTTTTTTAGAGAACCTATGATTTTGGGACAAAAATAGGAAAAATTTGAGAGCGATTCCAAGTGAAGACTTTTTTTTAGAGAACACTATGATTTTGGGACGAGAATTAAGTTTTATTGACCGAAGTGGGTCGTTAAGTTACCTTGGATTAAAAAATGGACCACGGTATGAAAAAAGTTAAAAACAACTGGCATAGACTAGTGATGTCGCGGATACAAAATTTTGCGTCCGCAGCCCGCAAGTATTTTTTATTTGTGACACCGCACTGCACTGCACCGCAAAGTTGTTAGCAAAAACTTACACCGCACCGCGCTGCACCGCAAATCATATATTTAAATAGAAAATTTTTAGACATCTTTTCTTTTTTTAAAAAGGTGTTTATTCAAACAATACTCACTGTTGTAGTCATCAAAGTAAACCCTTATATTTTAGATTCTATAGCTATTGGCAATTGGCATAATAGCTATTGGCATTAGCAATTCAATAGTTGTGTCCTTGGGAAAGACAACTTATGGCACCTTCCCCTGCTTCGTGGCCTTGACAAGCAGTTCTAAACTACGGTAATATCTCTACTAAATTACTAGCAGACGACAATATCTTGGCATCTCCAGAAGTAGGTCGGGGTAATTGCCTACCCTATGTATAGCGCCTATGTCGCTTTCCTGCGAGTCAGGAGGATAAATATAGAGATAAAAAAAAAATATATATATCTATTGGCATAATCTTACTGTATTATTGGAAGCACTTTAAGCACATTACTCTGGTTGACATCCTAGCAAGCAGCCTTAATTCAGTAATGTCTCTATAGCTAAAAAAAAACAAATAAAAAATTTTAACCCAACAGCAATATCTTGGCATCTTTAAAAGCTGATAAGATAATTAGGTCTTTTTAAGAAGTCACCCTATGCAATTTTTGTTTGTGAAACTAATTCCAAATCCTCAGTGGTTTCTATTGCTTCTTAAAAGGCCTTTTTCCTCTTAGTTTTCTTTTTTATTCCATTCTGGTGCTGAATGGAGATTCTGGGTAAGTTTCACCGAAAAAAATTGCTTACGTGACTTCTTGAAGAGAGCCAATAATTGCTCTTAGTATAATGCCCCTCAATGTTTTTCTGCAAGTTGAGAAGATATATAAAGAAAATATAATTATCTCTTTTTTTGCAAACAAAAACCTTGCTTACTATCAAGTTTGTTTTTTTTAATGTTTTTAGCTTGGAATTTGAAAAAATAATCACTTAAACATATTGCATAAATTACTTAGATTTCTTAACCATAAAACCTTACCAAAACCCTTGATATGCATTTGTGGTCAAAGCAATAGTTGTTCTCATGCTAAGCTATTTTTGACAGCTATAACAGTATATCAAATCCTCACAAATAACCTTTATTAAACTATATTAAATAAGTACATTCAATTTAAGGCGTAGTTAACTACTATTAAAAATTGCATTCTGAAAAAAATCATAAAAAATTAGATACAAGTAAATTAAACCATTAATAAGTTCAGTTAAGATCAATTTTTATTCAATTCATTTGATTTTAAATAATACCAAACTAACCATTGCAGCTAAATAGACTTTTTAAAGTTAAATCCAATAATGTTTTGTTAAAGCATGTTGCTTAATAGATTAATATGCAATTGCAACATGAAGAGAAAACTATATAATTTTAATGCATTTATACAAATCTTTTTTTTTGCAAAAGGCCTTTATTTCTTTAGACAAAAATATGTCTTAAACTGTCATATAAGATTAGCAACTGAATTACAAACTCCTTTTTTGCAGTTTGTACATATCTATTTAATGGTGCTTTAGCTTTTACATTTTTTTCAAAGTATTTTGCCAAATACAACACATTAACACTGTGGTGTATGTATTTTAAACTATTTTAATAGTTTCTAACATGTTACAAAAAGAATTTCTTTATCTCCATTAACATATTTTGTATTACCCCAAATTTAAATTGTTTTTATTAAATCAATTGAACTAAGTTTAACACTTTTAACTTTTTTGTAATATATAAAGACTGCTTTAAGCCTTTAAGCTTTGTCCTAACTACACTGAGAATAATATTATAGTACTTTTTAATGCTCTACTGAAATCATAATTTACATAGTAGCATAGATTTACCATTTAAAAATTATAAAAATATTGAGACACCACTAGAAAGACTTTGAAAAACTCATTTAAAAAAATACCTGCTACAGAGTACTTTTCAATTAAACTTTAAAAACTAAATTAAGAAATATCTACGAGTTTCTAAAATTAATTATTGAAATGTAATTACTTATTAATGGTTGGCAACTTCAATTTTACATTGAGAGGATTTTCAAAAACTCATTATTCTACAATTTTATGTCTGATTTTATAATCTGCTTTTTTGTTTTGCTTAAATTAGTACTTCCTATATAAAAAAACAATGGCGTTTAAAGTTTGGGTGCTTCTTTACAAAGTAGCACAATAGGATATTTTGTAAACAAGGTTTATTAGGCTAAGTAACAATAGTTGGTTCTCGTTCACTATTAGCCGAGTTTAATTCATTACTTTTTAAATTTTGGTAAATCCCAAAAGCTGCGAGGTTACCAACGGCGAAAAATGAATAAAAACCCTAAAAAATGATAAAAAAAAGCTAAGATTTTGTTTTGGTATTGAATAATCGGCTAAAAGAAATAAAATAATTCAAATGCCAAGTTGATTAAAAAAAAGAGGAAGCTTCACATACTCTAACTCAAGTTTATCTTCAAAATTCACATTGCTTATTCTTTCTTAGTAATATTTTTTACAAACCTTTCTCTGCTGTACAATTAGATTCCATTGCTTTTTTTAAGTTTGAGAGCAGTTCACCTCTCTGTTTATTTATTTTAGTTTGTCTCATATTTCTTTTTGGCCGCTTTACGCGCTATTTACATTATAAATTACCAGTACTATGGTAAGAGGCTATTCAGTGGATTATGCTCCTGACATTTTGCTTTCTGTGATTAGATTAATGAAGGGGAGCAACTAAATCGGCAACTCAAGCAATAGCATTATGCAAAATAAGATTTGCTTAAAATTTAAATGTAAACTTTTCATAACTTGCACGCGGCAAGATCCTCCAAAAAAGGTTACTACGCTGCGCGGTTGACATCACTAGCATAGACAAACAAATCAATCGATTTACCAATGGCAACATAAGTTGCTCAGTTGTCAATGTTTTCGATTTTAATTTGAAGAAATTACCGATAGGAATGAGAGTTTAAAAAAGAAAAGATAAAGTAGTAAATATGTCATGTTTTGCGAGGAAATTTTTCTCGTTAATTGGTATTAATGATGATAATGTATGGTATTGATAAAAATATAAAATATTTACATTGTATGGGAGGTGATGTAAACTGTTTGTTATTAGTAAAAGAAGGCCCAAAGCCTTATTGAAGAAGGTACCTTGTAAATATTAACTATGGTAAAACAAAGACATAAAAGAACTTTCCGTTGCAAAAATTTTTGACAAGTAAATGCACAAAAAATTTGGCAAAAATTTTACATGTTGGATTTTAACTGTTTGCAACATATTCAAGAACATCAAGAACAAGGTTTATTCAAAGCCCGATTTAGAATTTTTATCTATAAGTTTTATTATCATGTTAAATAACTTTATGTCTAACAATTAATTTACCAGTTCGACAAAGTTTTGATGTAACAAAACAGGTTGGTTTAAGCAGGGTTTCCCAAAGGGGGCCCACAGAGACAAAGATTCAAACTAGAAAACCATGGGACTAGTTTGGGGGTCAGTCAGTTCGAAAGAAAACGTAATTCATAAAACAAAAAAAGTTTGACGCAGATTTATTAAATTACACTGTGATTCTATCGCAAACCAAGATGAAGACCTTTTTTCATTTTTTGTGTTTCCACATTTCTGTCCAGGGAAAAAAATCGTGCTTTAAATTGAATCGAAGAAAGAAAAAAAGTATCAAAAAAGTTGTACAATTTCACCGTAACACAAAGGGAAACACCTTTTTTTGTCTTTGACTAAATTTAAGGAACGATTTTTGTGTATGGGTCCACCAAACACTTTTTTGAGCAAAATTGACCAAAGGGAGTCCATAGAAAAAGGTTGAGAATCCCTGGTTTAAGCCAACAGTCCCTACCGTTTTTTAACCCTTGGACTCCTTTTGCTCAAGATATTATTTGGTGGACTTTATACAAAAACATGTGGGATTTTTACAGAAACTAAAATAAAGATCTTTTTGTCCTCAACTGTTTTCGGGGTCCGAATTCTAGTTGTCAGCGAAGTGAATTTAAAAATATTACGTTGAAATCTATGTAAAGACAACAAAAAGTCATCACCTCAATTCACCCCCAATTCCGGCTGCAACTGTTTTACAAATCAAAGGGAGGGGGTGAAATTAAAAATCTTTTATTGATTGCATTGTCCTGTGGACAACGAAAATAATACCAAAGATCCCGATTGAATAATTGTTTTGTGTTGTGGATCTTTTGAAATTTTCCGAGGGCCGCGATTGCGAATCCTTGGTTTAAATTGACGAGTATTAGCTGATCTACTGTCTATTGCTTTTTACAAAAATTGTGAATCGTCAGCGTGGTCGAGACTTCATAAAAAATTTTGAAATTGTATCAGGACTTTATGAACATGTATTAACAAAATGAGAGATGTTTAAAACAGTAATTTTTAAAAAAGATTTTCCCCAAACATTTGGGTAATAATATCAAATCATTGTTTGACAAAATAAAATTAAAATCATCAGTTATGAATACTTTGGTTTTCACCTTGGGTTGATTAATGAAACGAAACAATTTTTTACGCATTCTTTTCGTTTTATTTATTTTTAGTTTATTTTTCAGAAGGTTAGTATATACAATGTATATTGATTACAGCTAGTTTAATATCTAAAAGTGAAATAAAAAGATCTTGTATCCGGTTTGTCACAACAATCACATTTGTGTACTGAACAAAGAAAAAAACTAACTTATAACAATAGCATTATAACACAGCTTGATCAAGTAGCGTTTGGAAAAAAATGTGCAAATTACTTGATATTCAAAAAACGCGAGCGCTTTGTGATGAACATTGTGCATTTTTCGTACACAAGTGTCATATGACCAGTGGCGTTCAATGAACTGTCAAGAAATGTCCTGCGAGCATTAAAACTATTTATATTTAAACAATATGATTGTGATCTTATGGAAAATAACAAAAACAAAATTTATGCAATAAATTGTACACATAAAGAAAAAAACAAAAGACTTTGATAATTAAAAATTAATAATTTTAATTTATTATAAAAGTTCTGTTAAAGGAGTAATTTATTTTGGCGGATTTTACTTTTTCTAGGGAAGGAAGACTTGAAGGCGTTTTCGGTTTGGATAACTTGTGAAATCTTTTTTTTATCTGTATTTTTAAGTTGATCCTTAACTCTTGTATCGTTTGCAGAGGATACAGTTACCGATAATTGTGGGAAAAATTGTCGAGTTGATTTGTATAAGGATGCTTTTGTTTCGGAATTAGATAGGAGTTTTCTTTCTAAGAAGGAGAGGAAGAGACGGAAGATAGTTAGGTGGAAAAGGGGATGTAGATTTGCTAGGATTTGTTTATTTTCGATTAAAGGGAATTTTTAAATAATTTTTGTTTATTTATTATGTTCACGAAAGTTTAGGTTGGATGGCGTGTATTTGTGAGTTTTGTAGGGAATTGTTCGATGTGGTGATTGGTAGAATTACAATAAAAACATCTTATCAAACGTTACTGTTCTTCAATTTGAACTCCAACGGATTTTCATTAACTATTATAGTATCCGAAATATTATAAACTTTTATATCATTTATAAAAAGATGCAAGTAAGAGTTTCTTATTTGGGGACATGTCTTGTGTCTGCAAAATCATATTTAATTCAGTTTCCCAAACTGTCATTTATGTGCTAAACAATTACTGGTATAATCTGAAAAGACATAAGATGTAGTGTCTGTCACAAACTTTACTAGAGAATCCAAAACTACCAGTTGAACTAGGTAACCCAAAGACCTGCGCTGAAGTAAAGCTGTTTCTATTTTTATTTATTCCGGCTCAAGAAATAGTTTGCCGCGAGACTGAAGTTCTTTAAACAGTAGGTTCTAGCTCAAACAAATCAATTTACTGGAAAATTCTCTCCACGGATAGAAAAAAGACACTGTTTCTGACTACGATATTGAACTCGTATAAAGATTAGGCTTCCTATGATTTAAATCTTAATAAACCAGCGATAATTCAAATTCTTTTAACAGACATTCAATTTGTTATGAGAAGGACCAATAGTTATCTTTCCTTGAAAACATCCAAATTACAATTTTTAGATATTAAACAATTTTTGGCTCCTGGATTTAGTTGCCAAAAGTTTTTGATAGCCTATGCGGCAGAACTCAGAAAATTTTATTTTTCGTACGAATTTGTCCCTGATCTTGATAAATTTGAAAGTGGATTGCCCGAACATAAAGAGTTTTATTCTTCTCAATCAAAATCAAATATAGGATTGGAACGAAAGTCTTGTCCGATAGAAAATAACATTTATTTAACCAATTTCTCAATTTACATGTTGTGTCTTTATTGGTTAAATAAATATTATTTTCTATCAGACAAGACTTTCGTTCTAATCCTTCTACTAAAGGCAACATGTAAATTGAGAAATTGGTTAAATAAATGTTATTTTCTATCGGACAAAACTTTCGTTCCAATCCTATATTACCCAAGAAGAATACAATCTTGTGGTAAACAAATGGAAGGAGAAAGGTTTGAGCTTCCTACGGGAGATATTAATATACTACGTATAAAGGTACTAGATTGTGTTCCTTTTGTGCAAGCAGTTCAAAATCTACTCCAGCCTTATATTTAACAAGGTTTGGATGTTTTTAAAACATCTTTTTCTGTTAGCTGAATGGCCAAGCTGCAAATGATGAAAAAAATTTAAAAAAATATCTTCTTTTGTTTGTTTCCAAAACGCCATGGAGATTTATACAAAACCTTTTGTTCCCAACTGACTAGTGGATTAAGTTTGATTTTCTGTCGCCTTGCCATTTCTGGAGAAACAAAAATCCGCTCCCACAAAATAGAAAATCCCAAAACGGTTCAAAAAGTTCTTTGATTGGACGCCAACTCTTTGTACTTTCATGTCATTGCTCAGAACAACCCTACTGGCTACTTCTGTCATTATAAAGAAATGATTTTTGGCCTGATTCCTGCTCCAAATTCGGTTATCAAATCAATGGTTAAGCTACGCTGCCTTCAAACAAAACACATTTTTACAAACTCGTTCCAATAGGGAGAAAAGAAGAGTCAGCAGATATAATTTGCCAGTGGATGGTTTTTCTAAGCAACAAAACACCATGTATCAATTTCTTGGGTGTTTGTTCATTCTTGTGATTAATGCAATACAAACCCAAATGCCGATGGCACCCTACAAAGGACTCACCATCTTAAAAAATTCCCCATGAAAGCATTCGGAAAGAGATAGAAGACAACAGAAAAAATTAGAGAAAGAAGGATTTCTTATGGTAGAGATGAGAGAGTGCGAATGAATGAACATAAGGAAAGAACCAAAAGTCTCTCGTTTTCTAAAAACGTTGCAGTCGGTAACACCCAAACGATAATTATCTTTTGAGAAAATATTGGAAAACGTCCGAAATGAAATACTCTACGGTTTTTTAATAGTTGAATACTCCAGAGTAATTAAAAGAAAAATTCGTAGACTTTCCCTTAATCATTAAAAACAGTTGTATTTCTCGGGAAGACATTGGATCTTACAAGAAAAACGTGGCAGAAGAGCATGACCTTTTAAAAAATCACAAAAATATCTAATAAGTGGTTACTTTGCAGAAAATGTTTTAATCAATTCAAAAATGGACAAATTTTACTTGAAAATGGGTTTAAAAATCACAAAAATTTACGAGTTTATTGAATTTTTTCCCAAAAATACTTTGCTCCTCTGGCTCAAGACATTGTAAACTCAAAACGATTGGCAGATACTGACAAATCAAAAACGTTAATTGCTCTAACAAACAAACTAACTGGAAACTCTCTTTATTCTGCAAGCCTGCTAAATAAAGAAAAACACTGGAATATTACATATCATTCGGAGGACACAGTCAATAAAGGTATCAACGACTCCCGTTTTATTCATTTGAAGGAAATAAAAAAATATATTTATGAAGTAAAAAGTTTAAAAAACAAATTTGTAAACGATCTTCCCACATAAATTGGACTCAATGTGTACCTAAATTCCAAATTACACATGCTAAAATTCTTTTATTTGTTTCTGAAAAAATACATTCCGGATCGACATTTTGAATTGCTAGAGACCGATCCTGACTCTATTTATTTCAATATTTGTTGAAAATTTGGACGACTGTGTTCCTATACATTTAAAAGCAAATTATTGGAAAGACAAATTAAAATGATTAACTTCAGAAGTGTGTCCCGAACATGTGGAAACTTACATTCAATTCAAAAGGGTGCACAATCTTTATTTCACAAAAAATTATTCACTTTTTTCACGCACATGATGGTATTTACTTTTGAATTTTGTCTTTTTCCTTTGTCAGCCAGCGAATTTTGTATTGTGTTGCCAATTTTTACTTGTGTTGTACATTTTGTTTTTTCTGTGTTTTTTGGTGCAATACAAAAGTTGAATGTTATGAACTTTGTTTTCATTTTGTGACATGACCAGCTAGCATAATGTCTTTTCGATTTTAAAACCCAACTAGCTTTGCGATAAGCAAAACTTCCGGAGTTGGAAAGTCTTATTGGGTCCTACGTTTTATAGGCAGTCTAAAACAACTCTGTCCTGAAATAATACGACAGAGTTATTTTAGACTGTTATGGCAAGAAATGTTTGATTGTTACATTGATCGAGTGAACTTTAAACAAGGCATGCCAAGTCTTGAGGACATAAAAGAAAGTCGAGACTTGTTTTTGGTACTGGACGATTTGATGTTTGCCGATTCCGAATTTTTATCCAAGATCTATTGCGTTTACTCCCATCATTTCCATTTCAGTGTCCTAATTAACGTGCAAAATTTGTTTCATAAAGGTTTGCATGAAGTAAGTCTCAATGCATAAATTATGGTTCTTTTTAAAAGTTGTAAGGACGTGAATCAAATTGTACATTTCTTACTTCAAATCTATCCAAAAACATATAAAAACGCTCTTGAAACACATAAAGACGCTGTATCTTCCAAAAGAGGTTATTTGGTGATTGACTTACGCTGCGAAACACACGATAATCAACGTCTGCGTTCAGAAATTTTTTCAGAAGATACGCATTATCTTTATCAATGAAACGTTTGCGAAAAAACGGACCCACCTTGCGTTTGCTTCAAAAAGCCCCTGCACCGTTGGAAAAGTGTATTCTAGACAAGGCATGCTCCAAGTTAATACGTTGTGTTTGTCATTGTGCTCACAACGTGATGCAAGGAAACATCACCTTATCGCATCACCACAAGCAAAAACTAAGAGCCCGTAAGAGTAAACTTCGAAAGTTGGCCGACTGTAAGGTAGCGTTAGAAACGAAACAAAAAATTATACAAAAAGGCGGTTTTTTACCTTTCTTGTAGGCTGCACTTGCTCCTGTAATTGCCAGTGTGGTAAGTAGTCTTATAAAACGATAAAATTAATTGTGATGGGACTCGAAGTTTATGAAAAACTCAAAACCAAACACGAAGTTCCGGATCAAAAAAGTGTTTTCTGAACTCTATGCAAAAACACAATAAATCCTAACCTTCAACCGACTCGACAGCGAGAAAGTAGCCCTTTATAATGAGGCGTTGCAAAAATAAAAAATATTTTTGAAAAAGTTTCAACCAAAAACACCAGTGAAAAAAATTCTTGTCTGAAAGTACAGTTTGAAAACACTAAAAAAAATGCGCCAGAGCCAAAAAGTTATTCAAAGACGCCACCAGAAAAAAAATTTAGATTGGAATGAGGATGGGTAAATGGTGTTAGACAATTGAGTGGTTCCTGGATTCCATGTTGATAATTTGTTTCAATCGACACTAAAGAAACGACACCCTACTTTACCTGGTTGTGCGTGAGTTTGAATTACTGCTATGGGAGAGTATTTAAATTGTTATCTCCGTAAAAAAGAAGCTTCTTTCTCAATAGCACGTCATTTTCCAAAAGCAACCCAACAATGGTTGCAATCGCAAGAAACTTATACGCTTCAAAAACCAGTAAGAAAATAATTCAAACGCAGAAAAACGATTGTGCCCGGTGCTAACTTTCAAATGCAAGCCGATCTTATTGATTTTTCTTTGCTCAAATCGTACAACGATTGTTATAAATATATTTTGATGGTCATTGGCGTGTTATACAAAAAAAGCCTTTACTGCTTTTTTAAAAACCAAGTCAAGCTCGGACACTTTTGAGCAGGTGATGCCTGAAATTGGCAAGTTTCAAAAACTGCAAACAGATATGGGACGCGAATTTCTGAACCATTTTTTTCAAACCTGGTTAAAGCAACACCACATTAAGCATTTTCACACCCAAAATTTTGACTAAAAGATGACCATTGCTGAACAATTTATACGCACTTTGAAGGAAAACTATGGCGTTACTTTAATACACCAACAACTGAAAATATGCGGAAGTAATGCCTGCAATGGTCGATTCTTATAACAACACCTAACACCAATCCATTCAACGTGCTCCAAATTCAGTCAATTCTAAATGCCAAGAAACAGTTTGGCTTACACTCTATGCCAACCCTGAGTTAAAAAAACAAAAATAAAAGTAGGTGATCAAGTCAGTCTGTCCATGACCCGAATGTGATTTTGCAAAGGTTACCTGCCCGGATGAACAGACAAATTATTTCAAGTTGCTCAAGTGTTTCGAGGCACTCCTCCTTATTACAAAATCAAAGATTTACAAGGCGAGTGGTTGGAAGGAACTTTTTACGAAGAAGAACTACAGAAAACCTATGAAAAAGATGACGTGTTTCGAATTGAGCGTATTCTTCAACAACGCAAGCGCAAGAACGGTGTTGAATTTTTAGTAAAGTGGTTTGGATATCCTTCTTCTTTTAATTCTTGGGTGTCAAAAAAAGACATGGTATGCCTCCTTTAACAACCTTTGACATTGTCTTGTTTGATGCTCAAGTCTTGGTTATTTACATTGTGGTTTCCATCAGCTTATATAATTTAACGCAAAGCAACGACAACAATCACATTTTAGTTGATAGATGATCGATTGTGAAGCTTTGTATATTGGGCAAACCAGCAGAAATCTGATCACTAGACTCAACAGCCACAACATTAATTCACCACTCCGACAAGAGACTGATGTAGCAAAACACCAAGTTGACAATTTAAACCATAAAATTGACTTCAATATTTGTTTAATTTTAGGTTTTTCAAATCATTGGCGAAAACGTTTGATAAAAGAATCGTTATACATTCAAAAATTTAATCCATCTATGAATATCGACAAACAATTAATTTTACTGTATTTATTTAACACTTAATGCTTCTTTATTTTACTGTGTAGTATAGTTATTTTATTGTCAATAGTGCTGTGTAGTAAATGTTTAAACTCGATGCTTTATTTTTCGGTTCAAATTTTAAACCACTTTATTTTGTACGACCAAATTGCTGTTTTAAAGTTATGCGCAGATAACTCTATTTTATTTAGTAGTATATATTAGCAATATTTTATTCTGTTTGTCATAAACCATCTAAATATAATTTTTTAAATTTACAATTCATTATTTAGTTTAACGCAGTTGATGATGGAATGAGTTATAATTCGGAAACGTCCTGAATAAAACAATGTTTCAAAATATATTAGCTATACTTTTTGATATTATTTGAAATTAATTAAGCGTTTCAAAATTTTTTCAATTCAATTCAATTCAATTTTATTTTCAATCAAGGTATTAAGTTTCAAAGTTTTTATTGTTAAAGTGATTACGAACTAGGAAACAGCGGCAAAACGACAAATGTTATTGCGCACACAACGTCAATTGTGCACGGTTGCCGTAGCTTTAAAACGAAGTATCCAAGTTAATTAAAAAAAAAGAAACAATGAAGATAAGTTTGCCATATCTGAATAGGCGGAATTCCGGACAGACATAGGCGTACCAGCTAAAAAAGTTTTTGGAAGGGCGGACAAAATAAAATTGTCTGAGATTAGGATAAAGACCAAAAGAAAAAAAGTCTTCACTTAGAATCAGTCTCAGATTTTTCGATATTCGTGACAAAATCATGATGATCTTTAAAAAAAAGGTTTTCAACCAATCAAAGGCAACAAACAGACGAGCTTCATGTCCATTTCATGTCATTTTAAAATCGTCATTCTAAAACCGGACATATCCTGAATTTTCCCGGCGGTATGGCAACCCTAAATTAAGATAAATCAAAAAAATAAATAGTGTATACATTTTGTTTGTAAGCGCAAAAGGTAGTAATAATACTGTATAACAATAAAATATACACATCCGAGCCATAAAAGAAAATGTTGCATAATCATGGGTCGGAGAAACAACAAACTCTGTGACCAAAAGGGTCAAGACCCAAAAGGAGTCTGGCAGGCAAAGAAACCCACAAAAATAAATCCTGCCGTGGGTCAAAAGGACTATTTCAAATGTATATGCTCGGCAAAAAAAACAATAGCTAAATTTAAGCTACAAAAACAATAAAAAAATTGTGTGCATCTCATAAAAATATTAATTGAATTTTCATTGCGACCGACAAATTTTTTCATTGATCTATCAGCTTGGTTTTCTTCTGGATTGTCTCGAGCTCGTACTTTGTTTCTTCATCAAATTATTTGAAGTTTTATTGAAAAAAAAAAGAACAAAAACCAGCAAAAGTTTTTCTAAAAGCTTGTTAAATTTGTTTTACTAAAAGCTTATTTTTCTATAACAGGGTTTTCCAAACTTTTAGTTGATCGGTACGCTTTGGACACTGTAGCAGGTTTGCATGTACCCCCAAAATTTTTGACGTTTCTCTAAAAAAAAAGGCTTTCAGTTAGAATCAGCCACTAATTTTCCCCCAATTCATACCCAAAATCAAGGTGATCTCTGAAAAAAAAAGGTCTTCACTTTGAATCAGATACAAATTTTCCCAATTTATGCCGAAAATCAAGGTGATCTCTAAAAAAAAAAAAAGTCTTCACTTTACAGCAGCCAGAAAATTTCCCCATTCAAACTCAAAATCACGGTGATCTGTAAAAAACGTCTTACCTCTTAATTGTCCTGTTTGACGTAATTACAATCGACCGGATTTGAAAATTCTAGACATTTGAGTCTATTATTTCTTCCGGTCACGGAATTTAACTTAAATAAGGACATTCTGTCACATAATAATGTACCCCTTGAGAAGCCTAAATGTACCCCTAGGGGTACATGTATCCCAGTTTGGGAAACCCTGTTCTATAAGATACTTTATAAATCCTTTACGAAAATTTTTATAAAACCCAGACTCCCTTAAACTATGTGGGACATTATTTCATAGGAGTGGACACCTATACTTTAATTGTACCATAAACTCCATGTGCGGTTTTCAGCTTAAATGTTATTGAAAAACTATTCCTAAAAACTTTGTTTTTGATTTCTGAGAAACAAATTTATTTCTGTTAGAGAAGGTTAATTTATTTGAAGGAGGCTTTGTTTTAGGGTTACAAAATGTCATATAGTGTTTTATCTGTATTTAAAATTAATCGATTTGCTAAAAGTCAATTATCAATGTTTATCAACTCTTGGTTTGCAGTTTATCTGCCTTCATGTTACTACGACAGTTGATCCAACATCACTTGATCAAACGACACTTGATCGAAACGACACTTGATCGAAACGACACTTGATCAAAACGACATTTGATCGAATGAGACTTGATAAAAAAAGCTTTATTTTTGTATGTTTCTACGATCAAACAATCTCTTGGTTCTGTAAATTAGATTCATAAAAAGTAGAGGTTATCAGAAAGAAGACACTGTTTTAAAATTTTTGCCAATGTCAAGGTCAGGGTTTCTCAACAAGGTCTCAGGAATTTTTGGTATTGCTGCTATTTTTTTGCATTTTTTTTACATTCTAGTCCTATTTTAATGACACATCGTAAAATATTTCATGTTAGAGCAACTCTCAGGATTAAAGTTGTCCTTGCTGCAGTAAAGGAACTGGCAAATTAAAGAATTTTTAAATGCGTAGGAATTCACTAGAAATATTTACTATTTAGCAAGATTGATGTTGTCATGCTGATGCGTCTTTGAAAAAGACTGAATTAGGCCGAAGCAGACTGAAATTTATCGATTTCGCTATTTATAAAGATTTCAATACTTTGAGATCAGTATAAGATAAATCATAGCTCAGTATAACGCATTAAGCAGTTTTTAATTAAAATTTGCCTTTTCTTGCTTTTTATTATTGTTTTTATTTTTTGATTAACCTGCTTCCTGTGTGAAATGTAAATTTTCATCCGTGCTATCGCTCTTTTTGTTGTTCCGAGTAAAAATTTAAATTTTCCAGATGCAACAATTATATAAAAACTGCAAAACGAAGGTTTTTCTTGCCAAGAAAATCAAGATGGCTTTTCAATGTTTTGTTGTAAATTTTTGCTTTCGTTATTCGACCAAGTGTCGTTTCGAACAAGTATCGTTTCGATCAAATGTCGTTCGATTACCTGTCGGGTCACGAGAATGGAGCATTCTTTGTTTGTTTTATTGATTTTTTTTGCTTTGCTTAGCGCTCGCTTAGATTTTAAGCGCGGAAAGATCAATAAAAGAAACAAAAAATCTTCATTCCACGTTCGTAGTGAAACAAGCCTTAATAAGCTAAGTTATGCAAAAGTGTGAAGACGACTTTGTTCATTTGTTTTTATTCAATATATTATATGTACTTTGTTTATTAAAAATTTTCTTAACTTTTACATCAGTAACTTATTGAAAGATAAAAGTAATTATTTTTGTTTTTTGTTCAGCTTTTCGAACCAAGGAACAGCAACCTTACACTGATTATAAATGGCATCAACTTAATACAATGCAACACAGTGATCAGCACAACAGCAGAGAAGTTCAACAACAAGTTTTTATTTCCCCTATAGGAAACCCACCAAAGTATTCCACGGCTATACTTCATAGCTTATCATCACCAAAGAACGACAATGGTTTTACTGCTAATCCTCAAAAGTAGATAGGTCAAAGAAAGAGAAGATTAATTTTCAGTTTTGTTTGGCTACTGAGTAATTATGTCTATACTTAAACAAATTGTTAGTGATGTAAAGCAAATTAACACATAACATAAACGTGAACGTTTTCGGTTACCATGAGCCTTTTTGGACGAATGAAATAAAAAATAAATATACCCAATAAAATTTAAACTAAAGACATTGACCTAAATGCGTGATGTAAACTATTATAAAAATTTTTCTTGTTAATTATTTTCACGCTTTTACATACTTATTTCATGTTCATGTTTTTGTTAATTTGTTTAAAAACGGTTTCTTTTTTTGTATGTGTTGCTAGTGTAATAATTAAAAAATACTTTCTCCATAAGTCATTAGTTGTTAGCTGTTTAAAATTTAAAAATACTCACAAATTTAAAATTTAAAAACTTAATGTAAAAGGCTTCTATTTCCAAAGATATATGTGTTAAGCAATTAAAAACCCGACTTTTGCCGCAAAAAAGAATTTGTTTTAGCCGACAACTTAAAAATTTTGCGCTGTAGATTTTCGCACTCTTGTTTCTGTCGGTTGTTTTTCGTCCAATCAGACTTTTTTGATTCCTCAAAGTAAACACAATTTTCTAATTTTTTTCTTCATTATGTTGCCTTATCTCGTTTAGTGTCAGGCAGCAACTTAGAGATTGAGAATTAGTATAATCGTTATTTTCAAATTAACTTATGCATTATTGTCCTTAGTGCTATCTATACTTTTTTCCGTTACTTGGTAGATTAATTAGTAATGCCTAATGCGTGTTTTAAAAATTGACTGAAATTTAGAAATATACAGATTACAGTATAACCATTTTTTAATGATAGCTTTTGTAATGAACTTTGTTTTATTGACATGTACAGAATGTTTTTTTTTTTTTTTTTTTGTAGAAAAAGACAAATGTGTAAAGAGTTATTGAATAAATTGATTGAATGAGTTTGCTCTATGATTAACAGTTTATGACATTTCTGTGTTATCATCGGTGGATTAGCATTAAATTTTTTTTCTTTAACGAATCTTTTTCTAGAAACTATCACTAAGTAAAATATTCTGTGCCGGCACTTATTAGCGAAGACGAAGAAATAAAAAAATTCAATTTATTCGTAATTCGAACTCTAGATTTTCGATTGGTAACATTTTTCGATTAATCAAAAAAATCCAATCCAGTTTCCTTCATTTGCATATGTTTTTTTAATGAGTGTCGCATGAAAAGTATGATAATTGAGTTTTTTAAACATTTTTAGAAAAAGCAATTATAAAAAATAATTAAAACATTTTCAGAAAAAAGCAAAAATAATTTTAGAAATTGTTGCTTGTCTTAAAGCTTACAAGAGAAACCAAACTGGTAATTTTTATTCACTTAAAAATCTGAAACAAGAAAACAAATATAAATAACAAATAATCAAACAAGAAATCAGGTTAACTAAAACGCAGCGAGCTTCTTTCAAACACAACTGATTATGAACTGAAAATGAAACGACCAACAGAAGAATTCAATTAATTAGCGCGCTCTGAAAGACGCGCGGGCTTCACAACGTTCAATCAATAATGAAATAAGATTTCATCACAATCTTCCCACCTAAAAATTAAAATTAATCAAGCGAGCAAAATACGATAAACACGATAACACATAAACAAATTTAATTAGGTGTCGTAAATATTGTTTCCGAACCGGTTTGATGGCTTCCTGATTCTTGAAGATCGTCTTAGCGAGATATCTTTAGAAACAGGCGGAATAGAAGGCGTGATATTCGGCGTCGATAACTCGACAGGTGGGTTTTGAGGGTTTGCGCAGGAAGCAAAGGAGTTTTGGAGACGTCAAAAACTGGTGTCTTTTCATTTGGAAATGATTCGGATGGGTTGTTAACGTTTTCACGATCTTCTGATGTCTGAATCGGAGTAGACGGGCAAGGGGCCAGGTCTGAAACAGAAACTGTTCATTACTGCTTTTCAGTCGAACGTTTGTAAAACTCGGGTTAGCATCAAGCAGCTCGACTTGATCAACCAAAGGATCGTGTTTATTTCTGACAAAGCGCCGAAGCAACAGCGGTCCTGGTTGTATTAACCAGTTGGGAAGGGTGCGACCAATCATGCTGCATCTATCGAATCCTAGAAAACGTTCGTGCGGTGTAGCGTTTGCTGTCGTGTAAAGTAAGGATCGAACCGAGTGCAAGGCTTCGGGCAGTACTGATTCCCATGTAGATTCCGGTTGTTGATAAGTTTGAAGTAACAAACGTACTGTCTTCCATACAGTCTGATTTATTTTTTTGCATTGAGAAAATGCGGTTGGGTGGTAAGGAGTGCTTTTACTCAAAGCGATTCACTGTTAAGTAATTTACTCAAAGTGTTTTACTGTAAACCGTCGTACAAATCAAAACTAAAACTGCATTTAAATTGAATATTTTGGTCTAAAATCACGTTGTCCATGTTTAGTAATTTAAAATATTCTGATAAAATATATAAAAAAGACGTTTGAAGTATTTTACTTAACAAAGCTTAGCTTGCCCAGATCACCGATTATTATGTGTTTTACTGTAAGCCATCGTGCAAATCAAAACTAAAACTGCATTTAAATTGAATATTTGGTTTAAAATCACGTTGTCCATGTTTACTAATATAAAATAATGTGATAAAAAAAATATAAAAGACGTTTAAAGTATTTTATTTAACAGCTTAACTTGCCCAAATCACCGATTATCATCTGTTTTACTGTAAGCCGTCGTACAAATCAAAACGAAAACAGCATTTAAATTGAATATTTTGGTTTAAAATCACGTTGTCCATGTTTACTAATATAAAATAATGTGATAAAAAATATCAACAAAATGTTTAAAGTGTTTTTATTACAAAGTTTGTCTTGGTTGTATGACCCATTAATATCTTTTTTACTCCAAGCCGTCGCTCAAGTATCACTGTTTAAATATCTTTTTTAGTGTAAGCCGTCGCACAAATCAAAACGAAAACTGCATTTAAATTGAATACTTTGGTTTAAAATCACGTTGTCGATGTTTACTCATTTAAATAATGTGATAAAAAATATAAAAAAGACGTTTGAAGTATTTTATTTAACAAAGCTTAGCTTGCCCAGATCACCGATTATCATGTGTTTTATTGTAAACCAGGGGTTTTCAACCTGTGGGCCACAGTGTTTTTTTAGTGGGCCATGGAGCATAAATCAAAATGAAAGCAATATGTATAATATATATGTATAATTAGGCTTGCCATCCGTTCCATTTTTTAGGCATTTTTCTGGCGTCCTGTGCAGTCAACCACATGAAGACTTTTTTTTTTTTAGAAAACACTATGATTTTGGGACAAAAATAGGGAAAATTGACAGCCATTCCAAGTGAAGACCTTTTTTTTTTTTTTTTTTAGAGAACACTATGATTTTGGGATTGGAGTTTAATTTTGTTGACCAAAGTGGGTTGTGAAGTTAACTTGGGTTGAAAAATAGGCCACGGTACAGAAAAGGTTGAAAACCACTGCCGTAAACCGTCGCACAAATCAAAACGAAAACAGCATTTAAATTGAATATTTTGGTTTAAACTCACGTTGTCCATGTTTACTCATTTAAAATATTCTGATAAAATATATAAAAAAGACGTTTGAAGTATTTTATTTAGCAAAGCTTAACTTGCCCAGATCACCGATTATCATCTGTTTTACTGTAAACCGTCGCACAAATCAAAACGAAAACAGCATTTAAATTGAATATTTTGGTCTAAAATCACGTTGTCCATGTTTAGTAATTTAAAATATTCTGATAAAATATATAAAAAAGACGTTTGAAGTATTTTACTTGACAAAGCTTAGCTTGCCCAGATCATCGATTATCATCTGTTTTACTGTAAACCGTCGTACAAATCAAAACGAAAACAGCATTTAAATTGAATATTTGGTTTAAAATCACGTTGTCCATGTTTACTAATATAAAATAATGTGATAAAAAATATCAACAAAATGTTTAAAGTGTTTTTATTACAAAGTTTGTCTTGGTTGTATGACCCTTTAATATCTTTTTTACTCCAAGTCGTCGCTCAAGTATCACTGTTTAAATATCTTTTTTAGTGTAAGCCGTCGTACAAATCAAAACGAAAACTGTATTTACATTGAATAGTTTGGTTTAAAATCACGTTGTCCATGTTTACTCATTTAAATAATGTGATAAAAAATATAAAAAAGACGTTTGAAGTATTTTATTTAACAAAGCTTAGCTTGCCCAGATCACCAATTATCATCTGTTTTACTGTAAGCCGTCGCACAAATCAAAACTAAAACTGCATTTAAATTGAATATTTTGGTTTAAAATCACGTTGTCCATGTTTAGTAATTTAAAATATTCTGATAAAATATATAAAAAAGACGTTTGAAGTATTTTATTTAACAAAGCTTAACTTGCCCAGATCACCGATTATCATGTGTTTTGCTGTAAGCCGTAGCACAAATCAAAACTAAAACTGCATTTAAATTGAATATTTTGGTCTAAAATCACGTTGTTCATGTTTAGTAATTTAAAATATTCTGATAAAATATTTATGCAAACAACCTGGAAGGCAACATTTGACAGGAGCGGCTGGCTAGTAAAAAATGAAAAGAGATGTTGGAATTAGAGGTGCCCGAAAATTGTTTGAAGGGCTGGCAAAACTTAAAATGGGGCACTTTTGGTCGAAAAAACACTCTTAACAATCGTAGGTATAATCGAGAAAATTTTTATTGAAAAACTTGATGAGAACCAAAAAATTGATAAATAAAGGTCTTCGCTTTTTTCCGCGGCGTTTCATGTACTTAACCCACAACTATTTTGGTTTACTGAAGGTAAAACGTCTTTTTTGCAAATGAAAACCTTTTCTATTTCGGCCTTCATTTTGCACAACAAAGATTTACACCTTTAGTTCAAACTCAAGCTAAGACCTTTTTTTGGTCTACACCAATTTTTTAAGAGAAATGTTTTCTCCAATTTGCAAATTTTGTTTTTGAGAGTGCTTATTTAACAAAAAAGTACTTTTCTTCTAAATTATGTCACTCTCGCTAAATTACTGCTATATCAGATGGATCTCTCCGAAAAAAGTTAGGTGATCCCTTGTTTAAATCGATATTTTCAAACTTTCTTGGATTAGATTTTGGTCGAGATTATTTACGTAATTGTGGAGACAAATCTAAGGCAATGCTTCTATCTTGCGAATTTCAAAGCACTTACCCCTGGCTCCCCACTTTTGCTGCCCCTGAATCTGCCATCTATAAAAAACAAATTGTGCTAATTTGAAAGATATTAAAGTATATTACTTACTAAAGATTTTAATTAAAAAACTTAATGTCCAAGAAAGCAAAGCGTTGTGCATTGTTAAGCCAATTGTGGTGAGTTCGATTGGCACACAAGTAAAAATCAATTTCTTTTATTGCAAAAGGATTACAGTTTGAAGTTAAACAGGCAAAGCATCATTTACTTTAGAATAAGTAGTTAAGGCGAAGGTCATGCCCGTTAACTTTACACACATTCTCTCAGTCTCTCGGTACATCGGGTGCTGTCAGCAAAGAAATACCGTCCAAAGTATTTTTAATTTTCTTTTATGAGATGACGGCGCACCACGCGGCAAATGGTCATGTGAATAAGTTACATCATGTTGACGGGCGAGGTAAAAATAATCATACAAAGAACGACAATCACCTTAATGGCGCAATCAGTCAACGGTTGGAAATCTGCGTGGAACAAAGGAAAGGCGATACATATAAAAAACTAAGAAATAAGAAATTATGACATGACGGTTGCAATAGGAGCGGATAAGCACAGTGCAGCGAGAGGACAAGCGGTGCAAATTGAATCAGGACCAAAGCGAACACAGCGTGCGAAAATACATTTGCCATAAACTTTGCAAAATTAAGGCAAATGCATGCACGAAAGAAGCTTTACGGCGATGAGTTCACCACACTATGATTAGATCGAGTGAGCTGCGTTTATTGCAGCTCAAATCTACATTGAATCTTCCATATAAAACTTTAATAAAATGCGTCATTTTGCGTCACTTTGCGTTAAATTTTTGTCTGAATTTAAAACAGCTAAAGAGTTTCCAATTTAAAATCTAAAAACGTTTTTTAAACAATCCAACAAAACTTGAATTTGATAAAAAAAAAAGAGAAAAAATTAAAAATTACTAAGTTTTTAAACGTTACTGATAGTATTTAAACTGGTGCACAGACATTTGGGGGCGCTGCAGCTCTGCAGCTTCTATCGACAAGCCGCCACTGACTGCTGACAAAAAAAAGGTCTTCCCTTCATTTGTGGAAGTTTTAATTGAAATTTTAAGGTTGTTTTGTCTTTTAAATAGAGCTTTAGACAAAGAAAACCGTTTGAAACTTTTAGCTTTGTGGTCACTTTTTAAAAACTTGCTAATCATTGTGTTGACAAAAAATATTTTTCTATTCAAAAAGTAATTGTAAATAATAACTTTTACTAGGGTTAGAATAGTAATTAGTTACAATTTTGGCAAAAATAAACAAGTTAGAGTTACAGTTAGTCTACCAGTGATGTAGTCGAGACCACATGATTCGAGACCGAGACCGTACAATTTTTTCGAGAGCAAGACCGAGATCGAGACCGGAAAATTTCGAGACCGAAGGTTCGAGACCGAGACAAGAAACTATCGAGATTGAGACCAGAATATTTTTCGTAAAAAAATTTAATTTTATTCACGGCGGAAGACCTAAATTTAGGCATGTCACGTGACTCAAAGTGAGCAGAAAAACAAATTTGGAAAATTTTTTTGGCTAAACTTCCTGAAAAACCCTTTGATGTTTCTTGTTACGTCACAATACCCTAGCAAATGCGCAAGTCCTTTATATACGGCTGTGCGTGGCTTCGAAGTCAGAATTTTTAATCAGCAAAAAACATCTAAAGCCCCGTAACAAACGGAATAGAGATAATTTGTTCAAAGTAATAAATCATATTTTAGCTAATCAGGTCACAATTATGAAAAAAATTTATGCTATAGAGCAGGGTTTCCCAAACTGTGTGCCACGGCACTGGTGTGCCGCGTAAGGGATTGAAGTGTGCCGCGAAATTTTTGTGTTTTTGACAGAAAGCCATAGAGTCAATGGTGGATATTGGGTGAGGCGAATGAGGCAGTTGCCTCGGGCCCCGCTTGAAAATACCGCAAATAGTTTCATTTTGCTGTACTGTATATGTTTTTTCAGAGATCACCATGATTTTGGGAGAAAAATAGCAAAATATGAGATCAAATCGAAGTGAATATAATTTCTGTATGTAAACTTAAAAGTGTATTAAGTAGGCTTTCGTCTTCATGAAGTAAGTGTGCCGCAAATAAACGCCTCAAGGTCCAGCACTTTAACTTTGTCCTTGGCTGCTGAGTTAAATTTAAACTCGAGAAACTGTTCTTGTGCTTCATCAAAAATGTCGCCTATTTCGCACTGTAATATGTTTCTTGCTTCTCATCTATAGGAGAATTTTATTTGATTAAATTTTTTTTTTAAATAAGATAAATGAATTTTTATTTGTGCTTTAATTGGGACTCACAGTTACCGTTTTTCAAAGCAAAATGCAATTAAAAAAAGCTTGCTGGATTCCGTTGTTCAATTCGATTCTTGCTGAGGTCAAGTTTCCTGTCATTTTTATTATCAGAATTAGTAAAGAATGTGTTGTAAAACATGTTAACAATCGCGCCCTTTTGAAAATTTACGTACGCCCCCCAGGGGAGGCGTGCCTCCCCGGTTAAGAACCACTGAACTAAACCATTTATTGACTATGTTTACTCAAAAATTTTACGAGGCAATAAAAGGCTTTCAATTTCATTTTGCAAGGGGAATTGTTTATGGTGAAGAAAGCAGTAAATTATCATAACCTCATCAAATAACAAAAATATCAAAATATGTCCGGTCTCGAGACCAATTTAAAAAGTACGAGACCGAGACCAGGTCATTACGAGACCAAAACCGAGACCGCCAGCAAAAGACCGAGACCGAGACCGAGACCCAGAAAATTGGTCTCGAGACCAGTTTCGAGACCTTCATTATTGTAGTCTACTGAAAAAGTAACTAGTTACTGCTCATCTCTGTATTTAATTTATTTCGTTTTTTGCTAACGTTTTCTTCAGATTTTGCCTTTGAAGAAATAGAAAATTTTTCCCATAGTGCGATGCACATTTTTGTCTGCAGGCTATTCCAAAAAGTTTTCAATCGCTGAGTCAAAAAGAGGTATAAAATTTGCAAAATTCACTTTAATGTTCTGATTGTTTTTCTCTTTGACGTTTGTGACAAAAAATCTTTCTGCATTCAACGCTATACAGGAAAGAATTATTGCGTTGTATTGTGTTTTGCAATAAAAGTATCTGCCATAAATTTCAAGTAATATTGCAAATTGTTTACAGTAAACTTTAAAGAAATTTTAGAATTTCCATGACGTTTAAACTTATATTTTAAATGCAGTAAAGTCGAAGCGGGAGCCGGAGTTAGATGTTGATAGAAAGCTTTATACCTGGAGCTGAAGCAATTGCAAAATAATACCTGCTCCAAAGCCATGATTGCAACAATGTAATGCAGTTAGTCTATTTTTGATAATTTTAGATAAAGGTTATTCCCATAATTCCATTAAACTTTCACTTTAAACAATTATTTTTATCGACTGCTAATCATAAAACAATCAGCTAATTTTCAATCATTGAAATATTTATTTTATCGACCTCTAATTATTAAACAAACAACTAATTTTCCAATGAAAAATCCCATTTTCAAAAAAAAAATGCCCTAGTCTGTTTCCCCTTTACGGTCTTTCACGGGAAATTCTTATTCTAATCGAATCTTGGCCATTTATGGATCGTTATACAGAGAGTGGATTAATCAAGTTGAAGTTTAGGATTTTTGTATAAATTTTTGATATGTAAAAACGATTTTTTTGATCAGTATGCAATGAAGACCTTTGTTTAGTTGTTTGGTAAACCACTGCAGATACCTTATTGTTACGCTTAGCATACGTCCCGATTTTTAGGGGTTTATCCCGCTCATTTCGGCGGAAATCCCGCCAGAAATTGAAGACAGATTCCACGTGCAGTCTCATTTTGAATGTGAAATGGTATGGTTTTGTATCTTTACTGGATATAAAAAATGGCTTCATAGAGTAAAAGTTGTTAACATTGCTAGTTTGGTCGTAATCATCATCAAAGTTACATCATCCACGGTGTTTATTTGTTGTACAGGATAACGTCGGAGGCCTTAAGCTAAAAGCAACCATAAAGTAATTACTCGACCAGGTTTCGAAAATTGAACCTTGGACACTGCTGTCCGGGTATAACTTTTTATTCATTTGTATGTATATATATATATGTCTATATATATATATATATATGTTTTATTTTATGGTTAAATTTTTTTCAAACAGAAGAAACTGCCGCAGAATCAAGCGCTTTTTCCAAGGATCCAAAGCAATAACAAGAGCAATAATTGACCATGTGAATGATGATCGCCATTAAAATAACGCTCTCACTTTCTCGGCCACATCATTTCTGGGGCGGTTTTATTAATTTGTTTCACTTTTGATTAAAAAATATTGTAAAGTAAATGCAGTTTTTTCTATTATTTTGTATTATACTATTTTTTTTATTTATATTCCAAACTTTGGTTTGAAAATCTAAATAAAAACAAGTTATTCAAAAACATCTATGCAAAATTTAGTAAGTTTTAAGATACTAAAAAACTAGAAAATAATAATAAATAAACCCCAAAACTGTTAACATTATTTTTTTGTTTCTTTCAAAATTTTTAGTAGTCTATTTCATTTAAAAACTAAATTAAAGATTATTTTGTCATTGAAAACTTTACTTAACAACAATCCCCCGAAAACCCGAAAAGTATGGGAAGAAGAATACGATTTGGAGGGTGAGTATACATTAAATTTAATGAACTTTATGTATAAATTTAGATTTGTTCTTATTTGTATAAATTATTGCCAATTACCATTTTTTAAGTTTTTGCTTTTGTCCAGCTGCCGTGCAAAAAAATTGCAGCACATACGAGTTGTAACAAAAATCTATTTGTGAAATATCGTAATTTAATTGACTAAAAAAATTGATCAAGTTTTGTTAAAAAACCTAATAGACTGAAAGTTAAGCGGTTTAGTTCTTTAAAATAGACTGAAACTTAAGCGACGTTCTTTTTGCATTTATTACTATAACAAACCAATATGAAATGAATTTATTGAGGAAGACGATAATTAAAAGCAGCACACAAATATTAAAATAATAGAAAAAAAAACATTTATGAAAATAACACAAATTCTAACTAATCCAGTTTAAATCTGCTTCGGATGATGATGAATCTGAACAAGGAATTAACTTTACTCAAATCTATGAACACTTTAAACCATAGAATATGTGCGAATGGTTTGAAACGATTGCAAAACGATTTAAAATTACCGAAACAAGCCAATAGTCGACTTCCAGTTCAACAGGATTGCCAAAATAAATTTTAAGATGAAAAAAGGAATAAATTAAACCAGAGGTCACCAAACTACGCCCGCGAGCTAATTTTATCCGGCCCACCGCATGTTGCCTCAAAGAAGCTAAACTACATGTTATGGAAATAAAGTTATCAATTTTTTTATAAAAGACGGACGTTGTTGTTGAGCCACACACAATAGTCAATTTCGGATATAAGGGATGCGGATATAAGGGATTTTCGCTTACAAGGGACAATTTCAAATGGTCCCAATGATTTTCAATGTAAAACAATACTAAAATATTTGTTTATAAGGGATCCGGATATAAGAGATTTTTGAGTATAAAGGATTAAATTCTAAGTCCTAATCATAATTTTCTAGTAATTTGAGTCGGTTATAAGGGATCAATTTTTTGTTCTGATGATGCGTCAAAATAACCAAAAGCGCGCGTTCCGATTTCAATTTCGCGGACGTTTCTGAGGGCGCGCTTTCTTTGCGGACTTTTTGGAGGGGAAAATGTGTGAAAAGCTTCAAAAAGGGTGTTCTGAGCGTTTCAAACTTGCGTTCTTAAGGTATCGGATCGAACTTTGCATCAGTGAGTTATAAGAAATATTTGGATATAAAAAATTAATTGAGCTGGTCCCGGGGGTCTCATAAATCCGAAGTTGACTGTAATGTTTTTAAACATTTTTGATTCTGTTTCGATTGCTATGACATCACAAACTTCGTTGGTAAAAAAATCATTGTTTCATCAGTGCAATATCTCCGTTTTTAGGAAGACCATAGCAGACTTCGCCGCCAAAGCAGAATGATTGGGACAGCAATATGGTAGTCTTGTACTCTTGTTGAAATGAATTAACCAGTTTGTTGTGGAGGCTAAAGCTAGCTATAAGGAAAAGCACAGTCGCAGACAAGGTTTTTTGCATTTTATTTTTAAATTTGAGGTTAGTAGGAAAATGGGTCTTGGAAGCAACAGTTACAATACCAGTATACAGACAAATATAGGCTACTATTCCGAGATCTCCAAAGATTGGAAAGGGAATACAGAAGCCAAAACAACCGTAGAAAACGTAATTTTATAAGGGACAATATGAGGTGGTTGAGCACCCACTTTCTAAAAGTAGGCTATGAATTTTGAGAAGCAAGGAGAAAAACATTGTGTTCTGAGGTGAAGCCCTTTAACGCTAAAAATAATTATAACTATTTACAGCAGTGGCGTGCGGTAAGGACATGCAAGTCATGCGTTGCATGACCAAATTTTTAGAGATTGCATGACAAACTTTTGCGCAATGAGGTTTTTTTTAAAATTTAATGAGAAATGGTACCAGTTTGAAATGGAATTAGAGAAATTTGAGGCTGATCCGAGACAAAGACCTTTTCTTAGAGATAACTACAAAATTAGGACAAAAATTGCAGAATCCCGCAATGCTTTGAGGTGATAACCTTTTTTTTTTACAGAACACTACAATTTTGAGACGAAAAGTATAAAATCTGGAAATGATTTGAGGCGATAGAACACAACAATTTTGGGACGAAAAGCATAAAATCTGCAATTGATTTCGGGCAATAACCGTTTATTTTTGTTTTTGTTTTTGTCTTAGGAGAACACCATGGTTTCGGGACAACTAATCGGTCTATGTTTTAGAATCTCTCACAGAATTTCACGCTACTGATTTACAATAATAAAAATATCCAACTTTAGTGAGTTTAATACCATTGGTAGTACCAGTACTACATAATTAACTTTTAGGTAGTGTTGTAGTGCTGTACTATTTAAATAACTATTAAAAAAAGAAAAGTACATTCTGAGTGTCGGGTGTTTAAAGAAAAATGGGAAGAACAAAATTTTTTGTGGAAGCCAATAGTGGTACAGCTAGTAGCGTGATATGCGACAAAAGTGTTGCTGTTTTGAAAAAATATAATCTTCGTCGACACTATTAAAGTTTAATTAAAGCTATAAACTGAAAAATTTCAATCAATGAAACGTAGTTTGCAGTGTCAAAGAAATTTATTTACTCAGCAATTTATTGAAAATCAATTTGTCACTCGTACAAAATATAAAATCGTGCAGAATATAATTGAGCGAGAAAAACCATTTACTGATGGCAGCCACATCAAAGAGTGTATAATGGAAACAGCAAAAGATCTGTGTCCCCAGAAAGCCAATTTGTTTGCAAATGTATCAGCTTTCAGCCAGTTCAGTTGTGCGGAGAATAGAAGAACTAGGAGAGAACATAGTAATACAACTAGGCCGGAAAGCCAAAAATTTTTTGTGGTATTCTCTGGCGCTCAATGAATTTATCGATCTTGCGAGTACGTCACAACTGCTAATGTTCATTTGTGGTGTTAATTTGGATTTGCAAGTCACTGAAGAGTTGGTATCAGTTTGCAGCATGCACGAAACAACAACTGGAGAAGATATTTTTCTTGAAGTATAGAAAACCTTGCAGAGTTACAACCTTCAATGAAATGAACTTCAATGTGTAACCGTTGATGGAGGAAAAAACATGGGTGGATTGAAGAAGGGTCTGGTGGGACGAATCATAACTAAGTTGAAAGAACTTCAACTCCCGAAAGCCCTGTTTTTACTTTGTATTATACATCAGCAAGCACTATGTAGAAAACACTTAGATATTTTTTGTTTGCTGAAACCAGTCGTTTCCGTAGGGAACTTCATTCGGGGTCACGCATTGAATCACCACCGTTTTCAGAACTTTCTCAAAGAAGTTAATTCTGAATATTTTGACTTGCCTTATCACACAGCAGTTAAGTGGCTCAGTTGCGGTAAAGTATTATTTTGTTTTTATAAGCTTCGAAGAGAGATAAACTCTTTTCTTGCCGAAAAAACAGAACCGAACCACTTTTGTCCAATTCTGATTGGCTATTAAAACTGTAATTTTTGGTTGACATTACTTCTTACATAACTGAACTGAATTTTGAATTTAAAATGCAGGGTCAGGGCAACTTTATTTGTGATCTCTACACAATCATCAAAGGATTTCGAAAGAAGTTATTATTGTTTGAAGCACAGCTAGAAACTGGAAACATCTCCAACTTTTACTGCTGAGAAGAATTTTGCGCTGAAGCCTCAGAAGAGTTTAACCTCGACTTTTCCAAGAAGATTATTGGTGACATGAAGAACCTTTTTTTTTTAAATACGATATTGACAGAATTGAGAGGGATATTCTTTTTTTCCAGAATTTATTTGGTTGTAATTCTGCAGATATGTCAGTCGAACTGCAATTAGAACTGATTGATATACAAGCTAAGGAAGAATTGAAAGAGAAGCATAAAGAAAGACAACTTGTAGAATTTTACTGCTGCCTACCCGACAATGTGTTTCCAAACCTGAAAAAATTTGCTTCTAAAATGGCATCTATGTTTGATACAACTTATGTTTTTGGACAAGCTTCCTCAAAGATGAAGTATGTGAAGTCAGAACATCGTACAAGATTGATCAATGAACACTTGAAGGCTAATCTCATGGTTGGATGCTGCAACTCTAAGCCAGATCTTAATGATATTCTCAAAGAAAAACGACAATTTCATAAAATCTCACTAATTCGCTAAATTTGTTCATTTTCTTCCACCAGGCAGCCTACATGTTTAGTGTTTACTACTCCTACATACCTCAGATAACCTTTGGAGTTTTGTTTTTCTGCCATTAGGTCACCACAAATGAGGGACGCTTGGAGAAATTTGGAAATAGGCGAAAAGTGTTTTTTCCAAGAACACGATTCTCTGCAGTGCAACATAGCAGGAGTTAGCTACTCCATCAACCCATCAATTTCAATCTCAATTTTGCTATACCACCGATTATTTTGCTATTTGTTGTGCTCAATTCAAGTCATTGGAAATTCTAAATAAAATACTTGTATATCTGTTCGCAATTCGCATCCGGCCCGCAGCCGTTAATCTCGCAGTAATCCGGCCCTCTGAGAAAAAAGTTTGGTGAACCCTGAATTAAACGATTACCCTCAAAAGGTTAATGTAACCTAAACTTTTTAGTAATACAATTAGAATTGTTGAAGGCGGAAAAAGCGGAATTAAAGAAAAAGAAACAAACCAAAACTTCTATTGATGAAGTTAATGAATTAAAATTTTTCCTTTATATTTGTTATGATTTAACGCTACATAGCGGGGTGAAAGATTTCTTTTTAAGCAATGAAAATAAAAACAACTTTGTTGATGTTTTACAAGAAGATACAAAGCAATTATTTTTGTTTTTTTACGTTACCTTATGTACTATCTGATAATTTTAATCACTGCGAGATTTAGAAATCATGCAGTCAACTTTCAATTACAAAAAAAAACGAGAGCTTATATAGATTGCACAGCCAATATCAGATAAAATGAATAAAAAATGTTTTACAATATTCCACCAACTATGAAACTCTCCTAAAAATATTCCACCAACTTTTAGCACCTCACACCCAGGAGTTTGCAATTTTTAGTTCTTCTTCTTCGTGTGGAGTAAGTGTTTCTTTTTCCGGAAGACACTTCAGATATTAAGCAGATATTGATCAGCAAGTCCACTGTCTCCTCATCAACTGTTTCCAGACCAATCCCCCTGCGTGGATGATGGAAAATGGGGCAGAATGTTATTATATGGTCAGCGGTTTGATTCACCGCGCCACACTCACAAGCTGCTGTGGGAGCCATACCCCGTCTGTACACTGTAGAACGGAATAAACCAACGCCAGTGTGGTGGCGATTAAGCCTGACCTAGGATGATCTGGGTAAATACATCCCAGTGATTTGGGGTTGACGTCGGGGAGGAAAGTAGTTAGGCGGGAGGTGTTACTTTGCCATTCCGTACTCCATTTGGTTTCCGCCCAATATGTCACACTGGTGTCCGATTTAGAAAAGTCCTTTAAAAGTTGCAGTGCAGCATGCATAAATGGGTGTCTCGATTTGAGCTTTCGATGTCTTCTATAAAGGGAGACAAGAACTTTTTGTTAAATATGTGTTGAGGCCTTTGTCCTTGGCGAACTAGAGATAGCATGGCTCGTTTGCGATGAAGCCCAGTTGGAAGGATACCTGTTAAGACAAATAAGTTGTCTATTGGTGTAGGGCGCAGGCATCCGGTCACAATGCGCAGGGCGTCATTGATGGGCTTGTTAATGAGCCAAGTGTGGGTACTGCGGTACCAGACAGAGGAGCAGTACTCTGAAGCAGAGTGCACCAGAACCAGAGTGGCTGTGCGCAATGTTGTGGCGCCAGCACCTCACGTTGACCCTGCCAATTGCCTCAAAAGCCCAAAGTGTGCTGTTAATTTTTTGCACAGTGACTCAAGGTGTCGGCGAAATGTAAGCGCTTTATCTCATTTTGTGCCGAGATACATAGGCTCGGCAAAGTAAGCAAAGTAAGGCAGGGATCATTCTTCGATGGTGATGGAAAGCTCGCGTCATGCCTTTTTGTCATTAAGGTATAAGGCAGCGGACACTGTTTTGGCTTTACTGAGCTTCAATTTCTATTTCTAGAGGTACGAGGATATAGTTGTCATGTGCTGTCTTAAAGTCTCCTCTAATGTCTTCCAGTTAGATGTTTAATGCATGATTGCCAAGTCATCAGCGTAGTCAATTTTCCTGGAAATTGTTACTGGCAGATTATCAATGTAAATATTAAATTAGAGAAGAGCTAGGACCGATTCCGGTAAGACGCTATTTTTGAGGCGTCGTAACCTGCTTTGTGATCCAGCACCAGTGGTAAGGGTAAAACTTTGATTTTACCCTTACTACTGGGTAAAACTTTTGATTTTACCCTTACCCTTACCACAAACATTGATTTTACCCTTACCACTGTCTGACCTCAACCCTATCGAGAATCTGTGGACTAATATGAAGAATAAAGTTGCCGAGAAACATCTATCAAGTGCTAAGGACCTTGTGAAGTGATTAAGTGTGGGTGAAAGAAATCTCCCAAGAATTCTGCAAAAATCTTGTGCGCAGTATGCCACGGCGCCTGCAAGAAGTGATAAAAGCCGGAGGAGATCCACAAAATACGAGTACTAACTTTTGGCTCAAAATACTGTAAATTTGGTGGATACAGCATTAAAAAGACAATTACAATGTGAATTTTGTTTGAAAAATTGAGAATAAATCACCTTTTATGGAGTTTTGAATTAAGTTTTGTCAATTTTGTTTTAAAATTAAGGGTGGGCTTAAACTTTTGGTAGTGACTGTATATCAGCATAAAACTTTTAAAATGTGTTTTATATAAAAAATAAGTTGTTTATTATAGTTTGTACCTAGTTCAGCAGACAATGGATTTTCTAAGCTTTCACTTAAGTACTTCAAATTTTGGTTGTGTCCTGATTTCAGTGACAGTATTAAAACGAAATCAGCAATACAATTTTTATCGCGGTTTATTAACTCGCAATTACAGGCAACCTCAGATGAGTTATATTTAGAGCAACCATTTAGCGATTACTTTAATCTGCTTTCGGAAATACAGAGATTTCAACTTCGAAATCGACGGAAATTACATACCAACTAAAGATCAAACATAAACATGATTTTTTTGCGTTTTTAAACTTTTGTCTAGGAAATTTGGCAAACTCAAATAGGCTCCAAAATTAATTGCTAATAATTTAATTAAATGATAACCACATATTACACTAACTTCAACTGAAAAGAAAATCAGCAGCACAACTTATAGTATCGATAACGCCATATGTCAATGACACTTTTATCATTTGTTCTTCTATCGGCAGTTTTCAAGTTCAATATTGACTCCATTACTTTTCTTTCGGTATCATTCAAAGCTAAAGTTGTGTACTCTAGAAGTAACAAAATGTGGCAACATATTTGTAGTACAAACAGTTGAACAAATGAATTATAATCAACGCTTTCTCTAAAAGCTAATTTAACGTATTCAGTGCACGAATTGTTACATCGGCGCCGACGAGCCTCCTGCATGAATAAGTACGCGTAGGCAAGGTACGTGTGTTCTTCCGAAGTTTGTGGAGCTAATTTTTGGTCAGACAAGTAAAAAACTATTTCGTCCCCGATTGTGTGCACTTCTTTAAACGTGAAGTGATAATGCAGACCGGAGAGAAAATGAGTTAGTAAAGACAACCGCTTAGCGCCCCTAGTGATTATGTTATAGGATCGTAAAATATTCCATGTGATCTGGCAAGCTTTGACCTTGTTTTTAACTATTAATCTTGGATAAATCCCGACCACAAAGTTAATGGCAGTAAATGCCCAATCAGCTCGAAGTTTTCTGATTGCCAACGATTGGACAGACATCTTGATTAATTCGTCACAAACGGTTTCGGCATTTTCTTCACACACCAAATTTATGAACATACGGCCGAGTAAGATCAACATGTTATTTGAACGCTGTAGCCGTTTTGTTGAAAAGTTCAAAATAACATTTTTATATTTGATTTTTCCATGCTCTTCGTATAAGAGAACCATTTCTAAAAAAATGAAAATTAACCATTTGGTAAACAGCTCAATAAAATCCCACAACATATCAACATCAATCATTTGCAGGACGCGGCGGACACGCAAGACAATATGCTTAACTCCAGCAACCGCCAAGGAATTACCAGGGCTAATTCTATAAACGTAAGTTGCTTCAAAAAGATGTCGAGATATCGGCTATATCGGGAATAAAATTGCGAGTTGTTTCTTAAAACCGTAACTATGTTCGCAGCGCTTTTCAGAGGAACACTAAGTCAAGACCAGGTTAAGAGTTAAACTGAGACTCTTAGATCACCGTCTCCGTTAATAAAGTGCTGCTTTCTTTGGAAAAACAATTTAAACACTCACCGTAGATCACATCCATCAAATGACGAATAATAATTTTTTCTGTTACAAGTGTTTCTTTGTTAAATATTGAAAAAGCTTTCTCCAGAGCTTGAAAAGCAGCATCAACATCCATATTTTTCGCCAATTTTCCCAGGTGATAAAATTTTGCTCCAGATACAAAATTGCCCACAACAGAGTTGTCAATAACATGCAAATATGAAATTTTTTCTGGCTCCTTGTCAGGAATGAGTACCGCTATTAAAGCGGAAATAGCACACAGCAATTTGTAAAAGTTATTATCTTTAACCATGTACCGGTGAACAATTGTTGAAAAATAATCCACGACTTTGTAAATGGAATTTAAAACTGTACGATCAAGAGCAAATCGGTATCTCACGTCCAAGAGATAGTAATAGAAATTTAGCATTGAATAGATAGTGAAATCACTATAATATTCACCTACGCCGGATTTTTCCATGGTTTCATAGGCAGAAAAAACATACTGAAGTCCAGACAAATCGCCAGTTTCATTAAGGTAGTATGAACTTTCGACTGACATATGCTCATACAAAGTCTGCAAATAAATATGAAAGACGTCCTCTTCAGCAATTCTGTCGGAAGCAATTCGCAAAAACTTCAAGGCATCGATTCTTTTTTTTTCGTCACTTATTGCTTTCAAAATCTTGGGTATAATATTCAAAGTATCTATCAAAAAAAAATCCGCCAATAGTTCAAGTGCAAGTAAGTCAAACCAACGCGAAGTAGTTATGTAACGTAGGAAGCCTGATAGCAATAACGTCCAAGATACGTCTAATAGAAAGCCTCTTCTTTTAGCAAAATTATAGCGATTAGAAGGTTCACTGCACGGTAAAGCTGATTGTCTAGCAAGCCAAAAAAGTATATAATTAGAGATTGAAACATTACTTCCGTATAAAAAAAAGATTTTATCTAAATCATTGATAGCAAAAACATTTGCAGAGCTTTTATATAGTAACATTCTCAAAAAGTATAAGTTGAATAATTCGTATATCAAAAATAATTCATCACAATTAAAAAATATTTTCTGGGCGAGAAGTACACAAAAGGTAGTCTGTTTAGTTTCAAGATAAGACAATTTACAATTAACAGAATTCTTACCAAAAACCTCGTAGAATAGACGTGATTCAAACAATACATCTTTTTGTTCTTGTTCAGATTCGGTAGCTGCAACAAAAATTCAAGGCTTATAAATTTTAAAATGGTTCGAAGATCATCATTCTTCCCTTTTTACTCAAGTCAAAATAGTTTTAAAGTAAAAATAAAACTGTTTTGGTGGCCTCCAAGTGTTATTTTAATCGGTTCGAGAAACTAATTTGTTTACCCCATTAAGTCCGAACCGTTGGTTAATGGCTATCATTTCTTATCCAAGCGAGTAAGCTCAGTTCGATTATCTAACTAGCCACACGGGAAAGTGTTACCAATGGCTGGCAATTGATATACCAAATCTTTCGTATTCTTTATTTTTATTTTTCATATAAATTTTTTTGTCTTTTTTCGCTGACTTGTTTCTTCTATCACTGTGTAATCACCTTCTATAAAGTCACGGTCGAATTTCCGCCTAGTTTCAAAATAGTTTTAGCGAAATGGAGCAAGAAACCGAATATTAAGATCACGGCTACTTTAAACGCAAGAGTTGATTCAAAACGTCGCAATTTAAGTCAATGTTCGTCGGGCGTAATCGGAAATGTTCCGCTTCAAAATGGGAAGTAAGAAACGTACCTGTACTTGCCCTAACTACCTTTGTCAGGGCTCATCAAAAACTAACCTCCTATTTGCTGCTAAGCATTAGAGATTGAATTGTTTGCTTAAGACATTGATGCAAAACAAATAAAAATACAAAGCTGAGAGCGCGTAATTTTCACACGTAAACCAAAATTGTGTGGCCTGTGGAAAGATGTGGCTTTGAAATAGAGTGATGACTCTTGCCACTTAATTATTCTTGAATAGTTTTATGTATGGCTTACAGCTGTATTTTTTAAATTAAATAGAGCCTTCATTTCATCTCTATAATCATTTTCCGACTCGCACGAAGCGTCTTGAGTACCTAGAGTACATAGAGCAACGGTTGGCAAATTACGGTTCGCGAGCCGGATGTGGCTCGCCGACCTTTTTCATTTGCGGCTCTTTTAGTTAAAAAATAATAACGAAATCGAACAACGTATAATCGTTAGTTACAGTTGAATTTGGGTCAAACAAAGATTTCTAATTAGGTGCTAAGTCGGATTAAAGCGAGGAAATAAAGCATTTTTTTGTTTGTTGTAAAGGACCATTTACTCTACATCAAAAATTTGAGCAAAGCGAGCGCAATCTTTCTTTCATTTATTTCTCGCCCGCCGAGACACGCTGGTGACATTAGAATAAAAGAAACAAAGAGTGCTCGCTTCTCTTAGATTCGCTTCTCTGTAATGAAATTTGTAAAATCATAATATCGTGCAAGTCTTAACAAATGAAGATTTGAGAGAATTAATTCACACCGCTTTGACTTCATATTGCTGAGATTTTTAAAAGCTAGTTCATAAAGTGGAAACCCACAGTAGATTTAATGCTGGTAAAATCTCGGAAAAATTGTAAATCGTGTAACGTATTTGTTCTTATTATTTGATCGAAACTTGCTTTGTTTACTGTATCTGCATTAACACCTCATACAAAATTTATGGCTCTCCTGCAGTTTTGAATTTTTACAGGTGGCTTTTTCATTGAAAACTTTGCCCACCCCTGACATAGAGCAACTGTCAAGCAATTACCCTGACCTACTTTCGGAAATGCAAAGATATTGCTATCCGGTAGAAATTTTTTTTTGTTTTTTAGTTTTTATTTAGTGATATGACTACAATTTTTAAAGTGTTTTTCACAAGGGCACAACAGAATAACGTAAGTGAATAGCTACATTTACAAATGTTTCTTTGTCGTAAAACTTATTACACTTGCGTGGTTGCTTGATTTAATGACCGCAAGGTCTGTTAGCATCTTCCCTGTCACTCTCCATTTGATTTGATGCTTTTTTTCTTTATTTATTGATTAATCATTTTACAAGTTCCGACCAGAATAAAATGATTAATTAAAAATTGGATGAGAGTTTTTTTTGGCATCGGCTGCTATTTAAATATAATTTTTACGCAAAAATAATAAAATACCAGTTTTACATTAGTACCTCTCGAACTTTCCGGTTGTTCTCTCCGTAGTCCTTCTGCACAACAAAGAAGTTTTGTCACTTTGCTGCAAAGTTATAAGAAATGAGTATCATTTCGAAAATTTGTAGCAAAACTTTGTTTTTTTTAAACAAAGCTCGGGCGCACTATGTAACGAACTAATTTACGGTAGTATTTTTAATTGGAATATTGGTAATAAAATAAAATTACTATTTGGCCCGTGTTGTAATATATACGGAGTTTTAAACCTATTGTGTTTTTCTCCTATGTTTTGTTAATCACGCCACGAGCGTTGAGCAACGGTAACTTTGCTTTCCTTGTTTTTTCTGGTTTTTTTGAGGTCTGACAGTTTTGGATGACAAAACTCGATGCTGGCTTAATAACACCACTGCCAGCATCTGATCCAGGCAGTGCAACAGTCTGGGGTAGTAAAAGGATGAACCCTCGGGCCCCAGTCATGTTTGTGTTTGACCTGGAGTGGATAGTCTTCAAACTGCAACTTGTTTTTTTTGGAATCTGAGCTTTTAGCTGCTTATATTTAGTTACTTGATTGAAGATAAGGTTGCGCAGGTAAAATATGCGCAACCTTATTTTCATTTTGTTATTTCATAGATTGCATAGCGGTGTTTTTCGTTTAATTTAAGGTAATACTTGCATGCTTAATATTAAATTACGACAGCTCGGATAAACGTTGCTTTGTTACAGCTCAGTTCGTTTGTTATTAAAAAACCGAAATTACTAAAACCTAATGGTATCCTCAATGTTCCTTCAAATTTTGCTTTCCCAGCAAACTTCCTTATCAAGACGGGAAACGTACAAAAAAACTGCTTTTATCAGGGCAAATTGTCGATAAGAAAGGCCCACCGTTTTCAAGCTAAACATCGAAGGCTTCACTGAAATGTAGATGAACGTTTTTCATCACCTTGCTTTACAGTTCAAAGTAATACAGGAGATAAGCACTAATGCAGAGAGGTTAGTACTCTGAAAGTTTGAACCAGTTGGGTTTCTTTTAAGCAGGAAACATGGCCTTGCCGTGTTTGCCCATGAGCGATTAAAATAGACTTTTTTGAGTCAATCTTCACTGGCATCAAAGATTTATGCGGTTGCGCCCGAACGTTGATAGCTCCAAAATCTCCAACTTCATTCTGATCCCAGATCTTCCAATATTTGCTGACCCCATTTCTAAGCCAGCGATTTCAAATGTGGGCATGTTGGTTAACAGTGCAGATAGAGAGTGCTTGGCTGGCTGGGAAAATATAAACTGTCTTGTTCTCCAATACATTATTACAAAATTATCATTTACACTGGCTGCAAGAATACTGGCAGTTAAAGTTGCCGGCTTAGACACTTGGTCTACGAAACGGCGTTCCTTCTTGGCTAATTCTGATAGTCTGGACTTTGATCATAGTAGATCGTCAAAGTTATTAATTTTTTATTAAGCAGGTTTTTGAATGCTTTTAAAAATACTTGAGATCTAGACGCCTGTTTGTGCCAGCTGCCCAGAAACTACTAAAATCCGTGCTGAACTACGTAGTATTCGTGCAATTCATAGGACCAATTACAAATGGAACATAGGGTGAGTATGTCCAGCCCCAGTGTTTTTATTCCAGTACCAGTAATATCACCGAAGAATAGGCTTGCTACAACAAATCGGGTTATGCTAAATCGTCTGTGCACAAATTAGGTCTCGCTAATTAACCAAATTGCGAGTGCGGTGCCACTGAATAAACCGCTGATCATGTCCCAACTGCTTGCTCTATCGTGGCCACCAAGGTCCGCTCCATACACAGGTTAGGACCAACATCGGATTTTTTCTGTTATGGATAATCAAATTGGCTACTGGCTAAACACTATCGCTGCCACTATCTGATCCGAGAAGTACAGCGGTCTGTAGTTGTAAAAAGATCTAAATCCTTGACCCCAATTCGGTCTGTGATCTGTGTCCGACCCAAAATAATTACTTTACCTCAAGACGGACAACTATTTGAAAAACTTACGAAACACGATGCCATCAAAATCGTTGAGGGTAACCGAGTTGCGGAGAATCTTTTCTACAGTAATTTTTGAATCTGAAAATAATTTTTTGCCATAAAGAATAAAAGTAATAATTCAAATGCGGTTTCAGAATTACATTCTGCTTTTTGAATTAAGAATGATATAGCAAGATTTTTCACATAATGTCCTGTTGATTGATATAATATTTTGTATGAACTAGGTGTTCAATGTAAAATATATAAAAAGTACAATTTAAATCAGGGATGTCCAACCTGCGGCCTGCGGGCCGCATTACAACCTACTTTAGGTTTTGATGCGGCTCACCGCCAATTCAATTTTTTAATTATATTTTCATACCTGTATTGAAGCATTTGTCAAACTGAGTTTGATGAGCTTGCGTGGTACTTTTTGAGATGAAAATTATGAAATCAGAGTCTGATTCCAAAGAAAAGATTTTTTTTTTAAAGAACACTTTATTTTTGAGACAAAATTTGGCAAATGACGAGAGTCTGGTTAAAAGTAAAGAACTTTTTGCGGCCGGCCGATTTCAGCTCAATTTAGAATTTGTCCCATTATGAAACAAGTTTGGACATCCCTGATTTAAATCATAACAAATTAGTTTTTGCTGAGTGCCATAGCGATTATCGAATCGGGGGATTTTTTTGTTGTTTTCTATTCTGGATGACTAATTTACCAGCACAATTACTATATACTCGTATAGTTATTTGCAAAAACTATTACTATTTTAACGCTTTTTTATATCACAAAGTTAGTTTCCGACTCAAGTGTTAGACTATGGCTCTAATGCAGCGGTTCTCAACCAGGGGTCCGTGAAGCATTTTCAAGGGGTCCGTGAAAACCTTTAGATTTGCAGTACATGGATTGATACAAAATAATTTAAAAAGCAAACGTGCTGTTTGTTATCGCTCTTTTAAATAGGCCAAACGTTTTGATAAATTGCGATATTGTAAACTTGAGATTGTGACGTGACAAAACAAAAACGTGTGGCATTTTGTTCTTTAGCCCATTGTGATGACAAAAACGAAATTGTAGTTTATGGCAAATGCAGCAAGCTATGTTAATTACTTGAAAGGACAAGTACTTAGTTTCTCATTTGATGATGTCTTTGAGTAACGTGTAGAAAGGAAGTAGTGCTTTTATTGCTTTGATAACTTTACCAATATGGCTAAAAAAAGTACTCAGAAATTTATCTTAAAATGAGCTTTACATCAGTGATAGATAACGGCAATGAGAAACCGCAGTGCGTTTTATGTCATACTGTCCTTAGTAATGAAGCAATGAAGCCGTCAAAGCTGAAGCGTCACTTGCTGAAAAAACATCCAGAGTACGTGGGGAAAAACTTATCATACTTCAAAACACGAAAAATGTCTTTAAAACGACAAAAGCTGGATAGCAGTGGATATTTTCACCAGCAAAGCAGTGCATGCGTCGAGGCTTCTTTTGAAGTGGCTTTGCAAATTGCCAAACAAAAAAATTCCCACACGATAGGAGAAACGCTTATAAAACCTTGTGCCTTAAGTATGGTCAAGTTGATTTTAGGTGAAACAAGCACTCAAAAAATTCAACAAGTGTCTTTATCTAATGACACAATTAAAAGGCGAATTATGTTATGCACTGTTATGAATTATGCACCATGTTTCGAACGTATCCAATTTTATCTATGGCAGCACTACGCGTAATTGTTCCATTCGCATCCACTTATTTGTGCGAATCAGGATTTTCTACTCTCGTTCACATCAAATCAAAAGCACGAAATCAACTAAATGTCGTCGAAGATGATATGCGATTAGCAATTTCCAAAACACAGCCATGTATTGCAATGCTTGCTGCTGAGATGCAACAGCAAATATCTCACAAAGTGTTTTTCTTTGAAATAAATAGATAGGTTGTGTTCATTTCATGTTATTTCGGTAATTTTCAACGTAGGGAAAACAGCTACATAGGACGATATACACTTGTAGTTTGCGAGCTTTATGCGACGCGTTGCAAATGTGTTTTACAGTAAAAATAACAAAATTTTATTTAAAGTTTATAGTTAGGGGTCTGCAACTGCTCAAACAGTACCGAAAAGGGTCCGCCATGAGAAAAAGGTTGAGAACCACTGCTTTAATGTGATAGGTTTGAATCGAAGTACATTTAACAAACTGCTTGACTTTGAGCATTTTAGGGAAAGTTTTAAAACAAAGGAAGTTTGTCTATTGGAAAACCTCGCGGTGCACACACTGCTGCCTTATCGTAGCCACAGTGTAATTACGTTATGTGTTTGCGATTAAAAATACCCTTTTTAAATTTTTTTATTATTTGCGTAACAATTCATTTGATAAAGAAATGCACCAACGCGTTAAAACAATTTTTGAAGAAAAACTTAGTTTATATAACTGGTCTTACATGAAATATCCAAAATCCTTGGATCACCTGAAAAATAAAACTTGTTTTAGCAAAAAAACAAAACTTAAAGCCGAAAAGCAAATTACCGGATTCAACTTCAATAAAAATTGGATAAGAATCGATTTTCTCTCCTGCAAAATTAAGTGTAAGTGTTAACCCATCTTTACACAAATTTCGTTTACCGTTTTATAGCATAACAGATAAACAACAGTTGTTGAATATCGCGACGAAATTTAATTTTTAATCAATGATTTTTAGTAATCTACAGTTATTTATTAGCCTTTCTTTAATACGTGAAATTCTCAAAAAATGATTTTTATGGATTTTTTTCCATTTTTCGGTCACAAGCGAGAATTTTGGGTTTATAAACCTTAAAAACTCAATAAAAAGCAAAATTTTTTTCGATAAAAACAAAATATCAAAAAAAGACCAGAGTTTTTGTTGGTAAGCGCTCCCTTAAAATATCAAATACGTTGATATTATTGTGAGATATTTAATAGAATGTCGTAGCTATCAGAACATTTTTTTAAACCAATTAAACAATTCGTACTTACTGTCAAGTATTACTTGTTTCGGTGGAAACAGAAGTTTTTTTTTTCCTAAAATACTTGAAAAGTTTAGTAACACAAAAAAGCGCTTTTCTTTTAACGTTAAATTATGCAGTACAATTTCGCTAAAATTTTCCTCCTTGCTTCAGTAAAATCATCATTGGAAGTAAATAGCGTGACTCCATTAATAAATTTTCATGAAATACTTTTCCCCAGCGCAATACGGAAATAGATTACTAGGGTAGAATGAGATTTAAACTCGCGATCTTTTGCTTGAAAGTCAGTGTTTCAGCAGAACAAGTTATCTCACTGTTTAGACCAATGAACGAGAAAGTGTTTAGATTGATGCAATTATAGATTTAAACAAGATGCAGAGAGAAGTGCCATAATGTCTTAAAATTTTTTTCCAGGTCAAAAACAACATCATGTACAAGTCCTCAACGGAAAATCGGCAAATGTATAAAAATAATCACGCATTGAAAAACGAGTTTAACATCGCGCAATGACGGAGAGCTTGATGCTGAACGGGATAGGCACTGTAAACGCCTGTAAACGCGCCTTAACACCATCGTAGTGTTTATTAAAGTGGCTCAAAAATTGCTTGAAGGTCGCCGTAGCCGTAACGTTCCCCACTGATCAATATTTTAAAAAAAATATAATAAAATGGTGGTATATATTTATATTGATTGTCCTCATGAAAGCCCTAGAGGGCTTAAAGTGTAAACAGGGGTGAAAAACTTTTTTAGCTTAACCAGTGGCTGTCAATAAAAGTTTTTGACGCATTTTTGCCTTTCAGGACACAGTTACCGTTAATCGCCGAAAATTTAACTTAAAAATCCTTTTTGATATATATAGCAATGGTCTTTCTTTTTTGGTTTTTGACCAAAAGTTTGATCAAAATTTTGATTGTCCAGGAAATTTTTCAGTACTTTTATATTAAAATTAAAGTGAAGAACAAAAAAAAATACGGTACAATTTTTATCAGCTGTCACGATTTAGCTGCCAAGAACGTAGCAATTGTTTCAGTCAACTTGCATTGTATATAGATTCTCAAAATTTCTCGCCCATAGCAATTTTTCTTCTTAGGAAGCCAAGTGGTTCACTTTAAGGAAGACTGAGATAAACTGTTTAAAAAATGAAACTTATCAAGAATAAAAATTAAATCGCTCAGACTTAATGTCAAACGAAAACAAAGTCTGAACTGAAATTGAAGTGAGTAAAACGGAGACCAGATGGTCGTTGTCGTCGTCGTGGTCGTTGTTTGAAGGACATCAACTCCAGGTCAGACACGAACAGGACTGGGGCCGAGGATTTATCCTTTTACTATCCCAGGCTGCTGCACTGCCTGAATCATATGCTGGCAGTGGTGTTATTGAGCCAGCATCGAGTTTTGTCATCCAAAACCGTCAGACCTCGTGTTCCATGTGGTGCCCGATGTATAGGGCACGCTGTTAGTACATGGTCTGCAGTTTGCATCAGATGGTGACAAGCTTTTTCTTCATGGCAAAACAAAAAACCTCGAAGAGCAAAGCTTGAAGTTGTTAAAAACACGCAGGGAGATCAAAGCCTTAATAAAATTTTTTCACGGGATTTGCAAAGTTTATTGGATACAAATTTTTAATACAACTTGCTGAATACAAAACTTGTTCTAAAAATGTTGGGCGATAAATACTTGATCTACATCAGAAGAGACGAATAAATCTATTATTAAAGCAATCGATACATTTTACAGCGTTTTAATTTCAAAACCAACAGAAGCCTGAAAGTGACTACAATTGGTGTGAAACTATATACTAACAAAAATTTTTAAATTGAATGAAAATAAACATCAAGAATAGAAAAGTCATACCAAACACAAGTTTTTGGATTAAATAAATTTTTAGTGCATTGTGTTATGAAACTCAGCCAGGTCTAAAATTTTATGTTTATTGGAATTAAATGCTTTGTTCTTTGTATAGAATTACATTTTTGATTCAAATGTTGGCAAACTTGTTTTTTGATTACGCAAATTGCTGGCAAGAATGCTAATGTTGAAAGAAGTATTTGTTCCCAAATTTCGCAGTATAGGTATTAATTTTAAGGTAGTAATAAATTGGTTGAACAAAAATTTTTGCATCAGAATTGTAGTCATTTAGCCTTTAATGAATTGTCACATTATTAAAAACTAATTTTTAAAAGTAGATAAGATTTTTTTTTATCAAAAACACTAACTTGACATCTCCGAGGCACTTGGTTCTTCTAAAAAAATTTGTATAAATATAAATTGTATACATATTAAGAATTAAAGAAGAACAGCAAACGCCACTTACCAAAGATAAATCGAGAAGACTGAGATTCTTTTTCTATAAAAAATATTATAACTTTTCACCACTTTTAAACTTAAGCCACTTCTACAAAATCATTTGTAATAACGAGTTATTTTAAACAATATTTTCTTCTCTACTTCCACAGAAAAAATATAATTTTAAGCAGATTGAAATTTTAATTTTGATACAGGCATACTTTCAATAATTGAGATTTTTTAAAAGCAAATGTTTTATTTCCATTTTTTTGTGTTTTATTGCTTACTTGCGCTGACTCATGAACATTTTCTGATGATCATATACATATACGATAATCATCTAATGATATGAACATATACTCATAGTCTAACAGCTGCTTATAACACTGTCTGCACCGTGGCCTTACCCGCAAGATGCTGAAACTTTTCCCGGATAAGCACATGGTCAGAATGATTATGGAGCTTGTCCGAAATCGAAGTTTCACCCTTACCACCGGTGACAGCAAGCAAAGCAGGCTACGTCGTCTTAAAAACGGCGTTCCTCAGGGATCGGTCTTGGCTTCCCTTCTATTTAACATCTATACGTACGATCTGCCTTCCATGATTTCCAGAAAATTTTCTTAAGCTCGTGATTTAGCATTGTTGCACTCTTCTGGAAACTGGAAGGACTTGGTGGGAACTTTAAGCCAAGATATGTCTACACTTTTAGCGTATCTCCAGACTTGGGAGTTTGAAGCTCAGTCACACTAAGACGTTGACGGCAGCCTTTCACTTAAATAACCGAGAGGCCAAACTTAAGCTAAAAAACGTAGATTCCAATTGCTGCTTGTTTTATAAACACTGATATTATTAAATATGCAATCTAAGCCCATTCAGGAATTTGACTTGAAGTGCTTTTCAAAAGGGCTCAACAGAAATCACTTCAGTAAACTCATAGACTAGGCATCGAACATGCACCCTTCTTCTCACAAGTCAAGAGTGTTATTGCACTGTGCTATTCTGCCAACTATACTGTTATGAGACACCGTTGTGGATATGGGTATTGCGTTTATGCTTGGCTATTATTAGACACGTGGTTTCCGCATACCTGACAGTTTTGTGCTTCTAAAGATATTAGCAGAATTTTGAAATCAAGATATGTTCTCATATCTCTTTAAACAAAACATTAAGATATGTAAATACCTATAATGTTTGAGGAATAGAATTGGGGAGCCGTGTCAACTTTTCAAATAAAATGAGTAAAACAGATAATTGTGCACTAAAGTTGACTATTTTTTATTTTTTATTTGGGCACAAGCTTTCGTAGGCTTCTGCTCACTTTATCAGGCGCAATGGAATCTACTCACTTCAATCTACTGCTCACTTCATCATTCCATTGCACCTGATGAAGTGAGCAGTAGCCCACGAAAGCTTGTGCCCAAATAGTAAATAACAAATGTCAACTTTAGTGCACAATTATCTTTTTTACTCATTTTATAATGTTTGAGTTAACTACAGTCGGATGAAATGCAGTTATACATTTAGATTTGTATCAGCCTTTGCTATTTCGAGGTACACTTTCTTTTCTACTTCACTCCAATTTTTAACTAATCCCATAACCTGTAATAATAATAAAAATCTTCAAAACTGTTTGACATCTCAATCTTTCGGTATAAATAAGTACTTTTACTGTAATTTGTTCATAGCTTTTTACATGCACAGCCAATTTTATTTTAAAAATTTGTAATTCCTGTTATTTTGGCGTTAATAAAAAAATATTAGCAAAAATGAAAAATATTAGTTGTTCATCTAATCAACAACCACAAATGTAAACACACAAAACCACTTTAAAGATATAAACAACAAGGACCTCAACTAACTTTGCGTGTTTACCTGGAGATTTAATTGCCACACCGTCTTGTTTTTTCAATTTGTCTTCAATTTTTTTCGTAATTCCTACACAAAAATATTTTTTTACATTAATTCCAATTTAAAGCAACTAAAAATAACAAAGTTTATAAAATGTGTCTCGTTCAAGGCAAACAAATTTACGAAGGTTAAAAAGCGGTACGATAGTGCCGAAACACGACGTAAAATTTGGCAAGTTGTTTGCACAGTATTATGTTTAAAATTTTGAAAAGCGGTTAATGTGAGGCGCTAACTACTGAGAGATCTTTTAATTTAGCGAAAATTAATATTTTTGACCGATATTACCGATTTTGTTCGGTGCTTTACAGAAAGAATCTTGCTTTTTGAGCAATCTACTAGATTATGCAAGATTATACCAAAAAAGAGTTGGTCACGAAAGAGCTAGTACAAAACAGCTAGCCACAAAAGAACTAACCCAAAATAGCTAGTTGGTTCTACAAAATAGCTAGTCATAATAGGACTAGACATAAAAATACTCTAATCCTAACTTCAACCCTGACCAAAACGCTGTTTTATGACACTAGTTTTTTTTTGGTAGTAACTCTTTCGTAGGCCCCAATTCTTTCAAACTAGCTCTTTTGTTGCTAGCTTTTTTATGACCAGCTCTAGTGAAGGGACACGATTATGGAAGTGACTTTCAAGCAATTTTATGCGATCAAACTCGGTAACAACTTAACATGTAAGAAGACAAGCAAACCACAGAAGTTTTTATTATAAAATTTTTTGTTGGGGAACAATACAAAAAGAATTAAATATAAAGTTAGATGTAGTTACGTAGAGATAGTTCAATATAAATCTCGGATGTTATGTCGGAGCGGTCAGAACGTCGTAATTGTGATCGTAATTGGCGTTCTTGGCAAGCAGTTTCAAATTTCATTAATATCAAAACTAAAAAACCAAAACTAAAAGTTTCAAACAAACAGCAATATCGTGGCACCTCCGGAAGCAAGCTACAGTAATTGCTTGCCTTATGTTTAGTGCCTCCAATACTTCCTGCGAGACTAAAAGATAAAAAGGTAGAAGTGCGATTGAAAAAAATAAACTTTAAAATTTAGAAAGCTTATGAAAATATAACTTTCTTGTCTGAACAAAAGACCGCTTTTATCTACAACGATTTTTATAAGGTAAGTGGCAATTTTTGTACTGGCAGTAGCTGGGGCCACTTGTTGCAATGTAAATCAAATTTAAAGAATTTAATCTTTTACTACGTATATATTTCAAAAAAACACGTTATAAAAGCTTTTTTTATTAAAAGTAAAAGTGTCAAATATAGGTCAATTGCTATAAAATTATGTCTTGATTAAACTAATAAAGAGAAACGTGTGTTGTCTTTGTTTTTTCTCCACCATTAACCTCCATGTGCAATTGTGTTAACCCTCTCGGTAATCTGGTTATTTTAACTTTCATGAGAGAAGGCGATTTGAAAAACCTTATGTCAAGCTTCGATACGAACTGTGAATGATGAGCAGGCGTCCAGTCACCAGGAGACATAACATTTCCTTCCTGACGTTCAATTCAAACCATTAAAAATTAAGTGCGGTAGTAAGCCCTGATACATAAAATGGCTTACTCTGATCGAACAGTCAGAAATCATAAAAACTAAATACTTAAATGCATTTCAAACGCAGTTTCTAGCTTGCTGCTTCTCCTTCTTTGAAGTAATGAACCAAGTTCATCTGGAATTGGATGGAAATCACTTTGTTCTGAAAAAGCAATAAATTTCAAATCAAGTTAAAAATTACTGAGAATCAAAAAACGCTACTATAACTAAATCAACACGATTAATGTGAAAAAGACATTTTAAAAGGGATCCAGGCCGAACCGGATGCAACATGTAAAAAATTAATTCTCAAGAGATCACAATGTAACCGATCAAACATAATTTTAATGAGTAAAATAGAAACAGTAAAAAAGCGACTAAAACAAATTAACAAAGAGGACGATTACAATGAAAACAATGTTCCACCAGCGCAACCACAAACAGAAAGTTGTGCCAGCTGTTTAAGTTTTCAACTTTTTCAGCTGGGGTCAACAACAAGCTGTAGTGTCCTGACGAGTCCTAATAAAAACGAAACAGGTCTGTCGGCACTTGCTTGTTGATTGACTTGACCATTCTTACTATATGTTTGTAAAGAGGACGATTATTATGCGACAGGCCTATTTCGGTCTTATGAGCCTCATCAGGTAAGGTATCGTAGTCTCTGAGGCGAAATGGCTGCGCGAAAAGTAGGTGAGAGTTCCATGAAGTGACTCTTTTGGAAATAAGAATTCTATTTAATGATCTACATTTTTCAAATTTTTCTTTTCTAGTCGGAAATCATTTTCCATCTTTCGCTTTTTTTTGTGGAAATTTTGATATATTTACGCTTTTTTTGTGGTAATACTATAATATTACGGCGCTCCGTAAATAGTTAAGTTAATAAAAATTGCAATTCAGTTTGCGATAAGTTTATTCAAATTGAACAAAAACTGTTCCAAGAAATAATAAAAATCAGACTGGAAGTGATTTGACGAGAGTTATTCAAGCAACTCGTTGAGGAAAGACGACGCCACAAAGTTAAAACAAAAAACAAATATAACCTGGCACAAACAATTTTTGAATTACCTAAATTTGAGTAGAAATTGCAAGATTCCTTTTACTAAATTAAATTCACTTTTAGTTTCTTGCAGCTTTTTGGTATTCATTTATCTCCCATTCTATAGATGTATTCAAATAGAAGGCACTTCATTATATTAAAAAGCAATCACTTCTGATCATACAAAGAAAACACTGGGAGAAGGTTTTTCTCTTACTGCCATCTACAACCATATAGGAATTGGGTGTTTGAACCGATATGAACGTCTTGTTGCGGTGGCAACGGATTCGCCATTGAATTGGTCAAATTTTTTTATTGTCAAAATGTGTCAAATGCCGAATGGTTATCGAAATTATTTGGTTGTCATTTTTTCAACAGCGGTTGAACTTGATTTTCACAAAAGTAAGACAAACATATTTTTGCATGGATGAATAAAATGCAATGTTCGCAAGCATTTGATTCGTTCAGTCAATTTTACGGTCTAGAATTTGACATGGAAATAAAACAATTAAGAATAAAGTGCAGATGTAGTTCGTAGTAACGAAAGGTTTACTTAACCGGAAAGGCTCAGTCAATGATAAAGCAGCCAATGATAGAGCAGCTACAGGAACAGCTCTTTCTTTTACAAACTAAATAGACCAAAGGCTTATGTTGCAAATTTGATTAAGTCATAAAAAAAGCAAAATTTGATAAAATAATCTACTTTTGTTGGCAGAATAAAATGAAGACTTTAAAGGGTCCTTTGTTTGTGTTGAAACAAGATTCCACTTGACTCCTTCCTTATCACATTCGATTACAGAAACAGCGTTCGAAAATTTTCGTTGGTTTGACGTTTTTAGGCAAAATCAGATTGTGGATTAATATTATTTAATTCTTACTGCTGTTTTTATGTATTAATCTGCGTGAAGGAAAGCTCTCATGACATTTTCCCTAAACTTCTTAAGGTAAGTTCTTATCTAGTCTATCATGCTTGTTCTTCTTTTTCATCTTGAAGCCGTTTTTCTTTCGTTTGCTTTTCAAGACTGCGTGTCGTTATTTCTCTCGAGACAAAAAGTCACCAATCCTATTCACATTTGCCGCATGTTCTACGATGCTCTTTGTGATTAGCTCAAGCAGTAGTTGTCTGCTTTTAAGGCTTTTAAAACAAATAACCACGTTAACCCTCAAATTATATTTATTGCATTTCAAAAGAGTCCGGCAAGATTTTGAACTACAGACCCTTCAAAAATTTAAACGTAGCAAAAATTTTATTTTTAAATTTAGTTTTCATTTAATGGTTCCTGAATAGACATTTTAAATTGGTGGGACTTATGCTTATTAGCAAAAAACTATTAATTTGAATTGAAGACCAAAAGTATTTTTTGATTTACAGCCTTTGCCCAGTGGGTAGGCCTCTCTACAACATTTTCTGGCTTGCAGTTGGGTTTTAAACACTGTTGAAAAACAGTGCTTTACTCTTACCTGATTCTTTATGTTCGTGTTGTTTATGAGCTTTTCGTCTTGACGAAATCTCTGTAAAGTTGAAAATTTTAAGTTTCAAAAAAAAGTTTTTCATTTTATTGCAATTAGTACAACTAATTTATGGCAAAAAAACTTAAAATTGTCAAATAAGTTTTATCAAGAAAATAATTTTTTACAGTTTTCCAAAAACTTATTTTGATTGGTGCGTTTGCCTTTTAAGTTTTGAATTTTAAATTTAAACAGGAATTTCGGTTATAAGAGGAACACATTATTAGTTGAGTTATTAACAAAGTTGTGAATTAAAATTGAAAACCCAACAAGGTTTAAAGACACAGAGGTAATTTGATTACTTTGTGCAACGTGATTTTCTGCGGCCCGCTAAACAATTACAAAACATTTTTGTTGATTTGGATTAGCGGCAGTCTTTTACAGTACAGCGACCCAAGGTTTGGGAGATTTTGCAAAAATAAAAAAAGTGTGTTTATCAAAAAACGGTTTTATCTTCAAAAATTAATTGAGAACTCGATGGATGAGCACCTTGTCTAAAAAAGGTTTTCACGCATCTTTTAAAACTTTTTTAGATCTTCAATTTACGTTCAATGTCAAAAACAACACATTTTAGCCCTTTCCTTTGACGTTTGCCCTTTCAATTGCAGTCCACAAGTTCTAATAATTTTGAAAAGTGGACCGCAGAAGTAAAGAATTCAGACCACACTGATCTAGAAAGTAAATAACGAAAAACACTGTTCCAGAAAACAATAAGAAAAAGAAAATTGTAGCCAGTCTTTACTGTTATACAGTGGTCTTGTATACTGTATTTATTTGAATAGAAAGCGCCTATTCTATTATTTTTTGCTATAAATTTGAGTGCATTCTAATTAAAATTACACTTTTGGTTTTCCTTTTTTTGTCTTTACAAAAAGTTGTTGTTGTGTGCATTTCTAATTTTGCCGGAAAAGAGTTTTTCATTTCTTTAACAATGTGTTAAACTAAGACATCATAAGAAGACTGACGTCATATTTTCAAAGTCAAAATCGCTTCGTTCCTGGTTATACGTCTTTTTAAACTAGCCTACTTATTTCGTTATTCCAAACTTGAATAAAAAGCAAGTTAATAAATCACGCATAAAACCATTTCTGTCATGCTAAGTTATGCAAAAGTGTAAAGGTTTTTATTTAATATATAAATAGTTTGTTTATCAAAATTTTTTTACTTTTACATCAGAAACTTATTGAAAGATAAAAGTAATTATTTTTGTTTTTTGTTCAGCTCTTCGAACCAAGAAACAGCAACCTTACACTGATTATGAATGGCATCAACTTAATACAATGCAACACAGTGATCAGCAAAGCAGCAGAGAAGTTCAACAACAAGTTTTTATTTCTCCAAAAGGAAACCCACCAAAGTATTCCACGGTTATAGTTCATAACGTTTCATCACCAAAGAGCGATGATGGCTTTACTGCGAATCCTCAAAAGTAAATAGGTCAAAAAAGGAGAAGATTAATTTTCAGTTTTGCTTGGCTACTGAGTAATTATGTCTATACTTAAACAAATTGTTAGTGATGTAAAGCAAATTAATACATAACATAAACGTGAACGTTTTCGGTTAGCATGAGCCCTTTTTGGACAAATGAAATAGAAAATAAAAATACCCAATAAAATTTAAACTAAAAGATATTGATCTAAATGTGTGATGTAAACTGTTATTAAAATTTTTGTTGTTAATTATTTTCACGCGTTTACATACTTATTTCACGTTCATGTTTTTGTTAATTTGTTTTAAAACTCATTTCTTTTTATATATTTGTTGTTGGTGTAATGAATAAAAAATACTTTCTTCATAAGTAATTAATTGTTAGTTGTCTAAAATTTGAAAATAGCACAAATTTAAAACTTAAAACTTAATGTAAAAGGCTTCTCTTTGCAAAGATATATATTAAGCACTTAAAAACCAGACTTTTATCAAAAAAAATTTGCTTAGGCCAACGTCTTAAAAATTTTGCGCTATAGATTTTTGCGCTCCTGTTTCGGTGGGTTGTCTTTCGTCCAATTAGACTTTTTCGATTCCTTAATTTAAATACAATTTTTTAATTTTTTTTCTTCATTTTGTTGCCTTATCTTGTCTAGTGTCAGGCAACAACTTAGAGATTGAGAATTAGTATAATCGCTATTTTCAAATTAATCTATGCACTATTGTTCTTAGTGCTATCTATACTTTTTTCCGTTCTTTGGTTAATTAATTATTAATGGCTAATGGGTATTTTAAAAATCGACTGAAATGTAGAAGCATACAGATTACAGTATAACCATTTTTCAATGATAGCTTTTGCAATGAACTTTGTTTTATTGATATGTGCAGAATGTATTCCTTTTTTTTTTGTAGAAAAAGACAAATGTATAAATAGTTATTAAAGAACTTGATTGAATGAGTTTGCTCTATGATTAACAGTTCATGACATTTCTGAGTTATCATCGGTGGATTAGCATAAAAATTTTTTCTTGAACGAATTTTTTTTTTGAAACTATCACTAAGTAAAATATTCTGTGCCGGCACTTATCAGTGAAGACGAAGAAATAAAGAAATTCAACTTATTCGTGATTCAAACTCTAGATTTTCGATTGGTAACATTTTTCGATTAATCAAAAATACCTAATCCAGTTTCTTTTATTTGCATATACTTTTCTGATAAGTGTTGCATGAAAATATGATAATTGAGTTTTTTAAACATTTTTAGAAAAAAACAAATAAAGTTAAATAACTCTAAAAATTGCTGTTTTGCTTCTTTATTGATTTTAAGTCCAAAATGTTTGTTTGCAAATCACGACCAATATAAAACTTTTTTGTTTTAATTATAACGAAAACTTGAGGTTCTTTCATAGAAAACCGCGACTTCAACGTTTGTTATTCGGGAAACTTTAAAATTATGAAATGATTTTAAAATTTTGAAAATATGGTTATTTAAAAAAAACAAGCTTTTTTCATCCATCTAACGGTGTTGCCACTCATTCCAAGTTTTGCTTTTGTTACATTTGTCTTGCAACTAACTAATAAAGCAGATGCAGTAGGCCTCGGTTATGCGTAATTTCGCTTAACTCGGATAAAACTGAGAGAGTGAGATCTTTTATTTGCATCAAATCTTTAAATATATATCAGTTATAACAAAACACAATGGTTTTTACATAGTGAAATTAGACAAGTTAATTAATAATAATAAGCAATTTATATTAAACCAAAATGCACTATAAAGATATGATGCAGGGGTAGGAAGGGACAAAAAGTCATTTAATTACCCCCAGCCTATTTGAAAGTTTCCCAACACACAATTTAATATCAGTTAACTAAGTTTATGGTGAATAAAATTGATTGTTAAGTATAGAAAATATCAAAAAAACACACATACATAAATATAAATCTGCCTTACAGGCACAATGAAAAATAAATAAATAAATAACAACAACAAAAAAAAACACGAGAAAGCAAAGGCCAATAAGATTAATTTTAAACGAGAGAACAGATCACAGCATAAATTTGATTGAAATAAACGCAAATAGTATAAAACAAACAACACAACAGATTTCAGCAAGCAATTAAGGATCAAGAGGTGCAAGAAAACAATGTAAAAGATAATATTTCTTAAAGTTAAAGCGTAAAACATTAAAGTAGTTTAACAGTACAACAAAATCAATGTTGACACACAGGTGCGGTGACCATGCACAATTTTTTGTGCATGTTATAACCAGTGATGGGATTCAAAATTTTAAGAACAGGTTCTCTTTTGTATCGAACTCGCTAACAACAGTTTCAGTGTTGGGATTCAAAGTTTTAAGAACAGGTTCAAAATTAGGGTGTTCTCTAAAAAAAAAAAAAAAAAGGTCTTCACTCCAAATCGTCCACTGAGCAAATCCAAAACTGTATATGCTGTTTTCGAGGGGGGGCCTGAGGCTACTGCCTCATTCGCCTCACCCAATATCCACCACTGCAGAGGTATTGAAATACATAGATTACGTAAAGTTAAAACCGGTTTCGCTAAACGTGCCGAAATTCCAAGAACGGGTTCGCGCGAACCCGTGCGAACCCCCTGAATCCCATCACTGGTTATAACGTATATCGTTTAGTTGCCGTCTCCCTATCTGCAACCTTTGCTCTATTTTGTCTTCTATTATTATCAATTGTTTCTTTTGGATGCGAATAAAAACAAACTACTAATACTACTATCAATACTAAAAAATTATAATTAATATGGATAAAACTTGAATGTTGTTTAAATTTTATAAATATCTAGCAGGTGTTTGTACAATAATCTATTAAATGATTTAATTCTTTTTTTGGTTCTTATATTATTTGGCAGCTTGTTCCACATTTTTGTACAATTTACTATAAGACTATTAGATGATTTACCAGCCAAAAAAATGTGAAATAAAGATGTTCTGATTATTTGATTGCCGTGTGCTATAAGTATGAATTTCATTTATTAGTGAGATTCTATCTTTAAACTCACAGTTGTTATATAATCGAAACATGAGTTTTATGGCAGAATATTGGTACAATTCATTTACCTTTAATTATTTAGAAAATGTGTACAACTTATTTAATCTTGTTCTATATGGTTGCATAGTAATGTATCGTATAGCTCTATTATGCATTGTATTAAGGTTCTTTAATGTTGATTGATTTGCATTTCCCCATAGTACTATACCATATTGTAATTTGCTTTTTATAAGTGTGTGGTATACGAGCTTTAAGTTATTAATGGACAAGTATTTTTTAAATGTACAGCATTCCCACAGATTTAGATAAACAAGTAGTTAATTCATCTACATGGGGTTTCCATTTTAGATTTTTTTCAATTACAACTCTTAGGTATTTAAGTTTGTCTTTTTGAAAAATTTGACTGTTATTTATTTGAATGTTTATCATGTTATTTACAGTTTTCTTTTCACCAAACATTATAGCATTTGATTTTTGGGTGTTTAAAGTAAGCTTGTTTTTAAGCAACCAATTTTCAATTTTCTTAGGTTTTATATTTATCAATCTTTCTAATAAAGTGGAATCATCACCTGAGGCAAGAAGTGTTGTACCAACAGCAAAAAGAAGAGTTTTTAAGTTTGAAGCATTTGGAAGATCATTTATGTACAGAAGAAATAAAATAGGACGCTACCTTATGGATCACCATGATTTATTAAATTTTTATCTGATTTGTTTGAGTTTATACTGTACATGTGAATTGATATCTGTTTGATAGACATGAAGAAATTGAATCAAAAGGCACCCCCTAATAACCACTGCAATCAATTTTTGTTTTAAAGCAGTGTGAAAACAGTTTAAATTAAAATAATGAAAGTACAAATGATTTCCTATATACTGTGATTCTTAATAAAAAAGCTTTGGTTTATCCGGACTTCGCCTAATTCGGATGATTTTGTCTGTCAAATCGAATCTGGATTAACCGAGGTCTACTGCATTTAATTTTTGTAATCAAAACTGGGGACTCTAAACATTCTAATGCCAATTGACTGGTAAAAGCAATTTTGGCTTGGTTTCTCGCCGATAATACAAAAATATGCGTTAAGTTAAAAAACTAATTAATTTTTAGCAACTTGCTAAATGAACATTTTTTAATCAGAACAAAAACTAGCCATGTTTTTTTCTTAATTTGAAATAATTTTGTTTGAAGAAAATCGTTATGGCATGTATGTTTATGCAATATCAGATTTATACACAAAAAATACCAAAATTGTTAAACTTATAAAAGTTTACTAATAGATATTTTATGTAAGTTTAAGTTTTTTTAAACATCCTTTAGGCCAGTGGTTCCCGAACTTTTTTGTTTCGTGGCCCAAATATTTATTTAAAATGGTTTGTGGCTCACTACCGCTACGTGTTGTAACGTTTTACAATGGCTGCGTTAGTGCAGCAGGCGCAGTTTAGGTAACTACGGCGCAGTGGTTAGTGCTCCTGGCTCTAAACCGTAAGGTTATGAGTTCGACTAGGTGCTTTGTTGTTATGTTCTTGGAAAAGGCACTTTACGGTACTTTCTCATGCTTGGTGGTTTCTGGCAAGCACTAAAAATTGTGACAATATTCTACAGAAAGCAACCAGACACAGTACACCTCGTGATCTCCGGAAGCGGGTCGCCCTATGTTTATCGCTTCCATCATTGTCCTGCGAGTCAGGAGGATAAATAGCACAAAATAAACAACCTGTGTGGACATAAAAAATTTTATTATGAAACTGTGACACAAAAATAGACAAAATAGTTGCTAACCATTTATTTTTTAATGAGAAGGATGTGCCTGCACATTTGCTACAAGATTCTTAATTCTTGGCTCTGTTCACGAGAAAGAACAGCGAATATCTTGCTCAATTTCAAGACGGGTCCGTTGCTTAGTCTTCACATTTAAAAGTGATGAAAAGGCATATTTGCAAAGCCATGTAGAGATGAATGGCAATAGCTTTTTTAGAGCAGTTTTGCTTATTTCTGTATTGGACAATGCCGTTTTTAGCCAAAAATCCGTGACTGGGAAAGCTCCAAACACATCTTGACAGCTGGAGTCGTTTTTTATGTCAATGAATTGAGCCTGAGTTCATCTTTTACTTTCTCAGAGAAAAGCCGAAAAGGATTTCGTGCAAGTGACAGGTCATCTCTGCTAATTTAGGAAAACTATGTTTTGAATTCGCATTCCAGTTTTTCGAGATGTTGAGCAACATTGGTTTTCAACTCATCATCCAAATTAGAAATATCAGCCAGATTGCTAAACATTGAAAAATTACCTTTCTGTACTTTACGTCTCCAGTTTGACAATTTCTCAATAAATGCATTGATTAAGTCCACTAAGTGAATAATATTTTTTCCCTTGCATTTTCAAATTTAGTGGGTTCAAAGAATCAAAGATATCTACTAAGTATGCAGATGATACTGAGTTAATTTCAAAAAATAAAAACATACTGTTTTTATTATACAAGGGTACAATTTTCGGAAATAGCTCAATGGCTCACTAAAAATGGCCTACTACTACTGAGCCTACTATGGCCTACTAAAATGGCCTACTACTGAGCCATGGCCCACAGTTTGGAAATCATCGCTTTAGGCCTATTGTAAATTGTGAAGCCTGGCTTAGTCAGGTGGTGGTTAGCTACAAGAAGCTGACAACCGAGCGTCCAAAACGTTAGTGTATTAGTTAACAAGTTAAAAACAACAAAACTTTTCTAGTCTTTTATTATTACGTAAATAAACAAACGAATGAACCACTACAGAAAATGCACAGTCATGCTCTATTTATAGTCGATCAAGTAATTTTATGCCTTCTGCATTTCGAATAAACTTTTCTTGAACTCAATACAGTTGGTGACAGGTTATGGCTTAGCGGCTCACTTGAATAATTTTTGAATGGCTGCTGATTTAATCTATCCCAGGATTGGAAAGGTCTTGCATTGAAACAAGCACTTTCTGGAAGTAGCAATTTTTTGTTTACCTAGTTATGTCAACTATAAAAAAAAACTATACACAAAACTCCGAGACTGAGATTTACGGGTTGCGAGACCGAGACGTCAAAAAACGAGACTCGAGACATCCAACCCTGGCACTTACCAAAACCTTTATACTGTAGATGGAACAAAATGGTTAAAATCAAAATTAGTTTTTATGTGGTTCTTTTATAATATTGCGAAACAATTTTAATTTTGAAAGTAAAACTTAATTAAGTATTCTTGGCCTTCAGGCTCTGCTCTACTTCACAATCTTGCACACAATGTTTACCAATCAGTTTGCAAAGGACTACAAAAAACGTAAAGCGAATACAATGGGATTTCGACGGAAAAATAGCACAATTCTTAATTAAATTTCAATGGTCTGATCCCAAACAAAGCTAATGAATTTTTTAGAAACAATAAATAATTATAAAATTGAATTTTTACAAAAAGGGCCGATTACGAAACAACCACCTGGGGTTCGCGACCTTCGTAGGAGTCCTTTGGATTTTTTGGGGGTCGCGAGAGCTTTTCATAAACAATATACCTCGTAAAAATAAAATAGTCAAGCAACATAGGATTTTTGTTAAGTAAATTTTACAAAAATAATTAATACTGTAAAATTAACTTTAAATTATTTATGGCCACGTAGGACCACCACACAGAATCCTACTGAGTCCAGTTAAGAACATTACAATTAGGTATAAATAGTTTAGTGAATCATTATATAGCAAATAAGAGAAGAAAATAGATCTTTTCTGTGCACGGGCACGAACTTGCTAACATTTATAAAATTGACAGACAAGTAGAGGCCGGCCAAGTCAGCTGTTCGGTATGGAAAGGCCGAATAAAATTTCAATAAAAAAATGATTATGCCATATATTGCAAGTTTTCAATCTTGAACCAAGCAAAAATAATCACTTTCTCTTAAAAATTGATTTTTTATTCGTGCTTTTGACAATTTTTGATGGTATCAATCAAAGATGGTCAAGTTTTAAGCGTATTCAAAAAGTGAAAAAAATTATGGACCAGAAACGAGCGGACTTTTATAGAAGAAAAAATTGCGCCCGGCACGCGCGGGTTAGGTACAAATACTGCACTTAAAATGCTGCTGCGACACTTGATTGAACGACATTTGATCGAAACGACACTTGATCGAAACGACATTTGATCGAAACGACATTTGATCGAAACGACACTTGATCGAAACGACATTTGATCGAAACGACACTTGATCGAAACGACATTTGATCGAAACGACATTTGATCGAAATAAAAATTGATAAAAAAAATTTTATTTGTGTATGTTTCTGCGATTAAACAATCTTTTTGTTTCTGTAAATTAGATTTATAAAAAAACAGAGGCCATCAATAAAAAGACAGTTTGTTTTTACTTTTTGTAATTTTTCGCACATGTCAAGGTCAGGATTTCTTAAGAAAGTCCCTGGAAAAATTCTTTTTAGGAGGGCAACAAGTACATCTCTTGTAATGCTTGTGTTTTGTTAGATGCCTATTGCAGCTATTTTTTGCATTTTTTCTACATTTTTGTCAGTAGCGTATTTAGGGGGTGAAATTGTGCCATGGCCCCACCCTTGGAGACCCCTTGGAGAAATCAGAGACTGATTCAAAGGGAAGACTTTTTTAGCGATTACTATTATTTTGGGAGAATAAAACCGACAAAATCGGGAAAAATTCAAAACGAACACCATTTTTTTGAGGTCACAATTTTTTTGGAATAAAAAATTTAAAAAATTAAGATAGATTCAAATGTAAATTTTCTCTTTCATTATTCGATCAAGTGTCGTTTCGATCAAATATCGTTACGATCAAATGTCGTTTCGATCAAGTGTCGTTTGATCAAGTGTCGTTCGATCAAGTGTCGTAGCAGCATTTTAAGTACAGTAATTGTACCTACCCTGCACGTACCAGACCATAATTTTTTCATCTATAAAAGTCCGCCCGTTTCTGGTCCATAATTCTTTTCACTTTTTGAATCCGCTTAAAACTTGATCATCTTTGATTGATACCATCACGACTTAAAACGTTGAGAGACTTCTTTCTTTTTTAAAAATCACTCTTTAGTTCTATGATGACTAAAGTAATGATTTTATTTGGAGACCCGTTAGACATCAAGTACAGCTTAATTGTGTTATGACGTATCGTATGCGCGGGAGGAGCATATGTAAAGTTATATTGTCTCATATAAAAAAAAGATGAAATTGAATAAAATATCACCATGTCATATGTGTTTAGCCTATTATGATATCAATACTTCTCTTTGTAGATATTAACTTTATAGTTAACAGCCTTAGTTAATACTATTATCATCATGCTATTCACCTTCCTGACTAAGATAATGTTGGATTAAACTTAGAATAATCATCAAGTAATTACTCTGATCTGCTTTCCAATACCAAAATACTGCTGTGTGAATAAATTTTACGTTGTTTTTGTAGTTTTTTTTTAGTCATATAACTAAAACATAGAGCTGTTTCTTTAGATCATCAAGAAGAGGAATAAAAGAGTAGGAATTAAACTCAAACTTGGTCAATCCCATTTGCCATCACTACGGCGCTCCTCAACGCAATACATGAATGTCGGCAGCGTAGGTCAATTTGTGGGAAAGCTGTACGCTATTAATAAAAAACATGAGCACAGACTTTGTTGTCACATGTTTAACGTGTATGATGCTAAAGATAGGCTTATATAGCCTTACGAAATAATTCAACTACAAAAAATGCTTTCAAAACTTTGTCTAATTTAAATTATAAATAGATTTCTTTATATCACAGAGTTGTGAGTGCATTCATTCGACTTGCAATGCCTTTTCCATCAACCTGCTTCTGTGAGACTGGATTCTCTGCATTGTTGAGTGTTAAAAGCAAGGCTTGGAATAAAATAATACAACAGCAGAGTTAGATCTAGTCTATTCTGGCAACAACAGCACCACACATAGGAAAACTTTCCTCCAAGATCCATCATCAATCATCATCCTACTGATGTTGTTTTGTAGATGTCAAAGTTAATTAATGAGTGATTACTTTTTATCATTTTTATGTTGATGAGCGTTCACGAATGCAATAGATAGCCAGCTATACATAAATAAAAAAATTTGAAAGAAGAGGTTGTTAGATCACATGGGGTTGCCAAAGTGGGTCGTAGTGATGAAGGTCTCGAGAGCAATTTTTTGTGGTCTTGGTCTCGTCTCGGTTTCGACTTTGTAATCGTGTTCATGTTTTTATTTCTCAACCGTTCCCCTCTTCCCCATAAATTTTCTGTATACGTCACTGCATCAATCTAAAAATTGCTTAAAACAGAATACAAAATTGCTTTAAAGTTAAACTAAAAACTGTTGATTTGACGAGGTTGAAAGAGACGACGTCCTAAAAACTACTCCGAACTATTTACCCAAAGATGCACAAAAAATAAACAGAAATTATACCGAAAGAAAAATCAGCAAGTCGTTAAACAGTTTTTACTTTGTATAATTCGTCATTTAAAAAAAATTTTTTTGAGATGATTAATTAGGCAAATTTTATTCTATGTAATCCAAACATTGCCAACAAATCCTACAACAGCAGCACGCCAACACAGATAGCCGAATTAATCAAATATTTCAATGAAGTTTTAACCTTTACCGTGATGACCGTGCCGTTAGTATTTATAAGTTTTGAAACAAAAATTTTTAATAAATATCCTGCTCTTTTCGGCATTGTTAATCGGCATGCCTTGCGGGTTTCGGCTTTCTTCTCCTCTAGTTGAGGTTGTTTTTTTTTAAAGCGAATTGTTCATTGTTGCAACCACACATAGCAAAGCGCTTTCCAACATGTTAGAGATCCTTGTTTGTATAAAATGTAATCTTAAATTATTTGCCCGGTGCGTTCCCGGATGTGTAATCTGTTTTGGCTAATACCTCACATCCAGATAAAATATGGTCCACTGTCTCTTCATGTCGCAAATACATTTTGCATTTACTCTTCACTTGCTGGCCAAATACTACTTTCTTGTCATTTCTGGTGTTTATTTCCTGGTCTTGAGCTGCTACAAGTAACTATGTTTTCCTATCAAATTACTTGATAACTATTTGATAGTGGTAACTGTGCTTACATGAGGCTTCTCTAGGATCTTTGAATACCGGCTATGCAATGATTTGTTTTCCCGCCTTTTTTTTCATTGACTTTATTTTGGACTTTAACGTAAGTTTAAGAGCTTTTTCAGAGGCAGATTTAACTTCTTTGTTCTCAATCTCTGGCATTGTTACTTCCCTTTTGAATTTAAGCATTCTTGGATATTGAATTTTTGCCTTCAGATCTTTCAAGTTCAAGCACCTGCTTTGGATATTGCCCTTTTTTGTGCTTTAGATAATGTTGAAGTCCTATTGTTGCTGTTTTGAATGCTGTTTCTACATCAATCAGGCCCTTATCTCCATCTTTTCTTGGGATGTACAGCCTTTCTACGTCTGCTTTAGAATGTAACATCTTAAATTCTTATTTCATTATTTTTCAAGTTTATTATTTTGCGTGTTTTTATGTTAATCTTCTTCAATTCTGAGATTTTCCAGTCAGTGACGGCAAAGCTATATTGCACAACTGGGACTACGACAGCCTACTATTGATAGCTTCTATTTTGTTTCTTCCATTGAGATCAGTTCTTAGGATTAATTTTACTCTCCTATTATCTCTTTTTTCATTTTCTCTTTCATTTTGCTATGCTGGATACCATTACTTTCATCTACACCCAGGTCCTTTCTGGTATTACGACAGTTGATCGAACGACATTTGATTGGTCCCTTTTTCGTCGCTTTTTTGTTGAAAAGGCTCTCTCACCAAAGTTAAATTTTAGTAAAATGAAAAAAAATTACTAAAAAACTTAGTGAAGATCAAAAAAGCCAAAAAAAACTTGCATTAGGAATAGTCATAACATATTTTCGTAGGGGTAAACCGGGAAGCTCGTTAAAAGAAAAAATTTCTTTCCTAAAAAGCAGTGTGCTATAAAAAAAGTCTTCACTTCGAATCTTTCATTCATTTGTAACCGGATTTCTGACAGACCGGACGAAAAAAAACCCTAAAAATTGGCACTTATGTTAAGTTTAATCAGGAACATTTAATCTTTTTGGTCAAAGGCTGTTTTGGTTTAACAAAAGTATTTGTGGGCCAAAAAAATAAACACCGCAGTCGAACTTAACAAAATTTTTTTTGTCTCAAAAACATATTCATGAAAAGCCTTCGCCATACTTGTATAACTCGAGAATCAAACAAACATTGCTTAAGTCAGGATGGTCCAAACTGTTGCTGCAAACTACATGCAGTCTGCCTAACATGTTTAGATCCTATTCATCTTTTCATCACAAACTTTATTGAACAGTTTGAGACAGTCTACTGAGGTAATAATTTTTTCGTGACCCATCAACATTGCAGTCAAAAAATAGTTCATGAGTATCGATTAAAAATGGAGTCTCTTTCTTAATTAATGTTCAAACAGTTTCGGACCAACTGATCGATTCAGATTATATCAGGGCTTCTCGAACTTTTTTGTTCTGCTGCCCCATTTTAAAAAATAAATTTTTGTGTGATCCCAATATGTGTAGGCTAATTTTACATCAATTTTTTCCTGTGGAAAATCACACATGTGCTTCAAAAACTGTGTAATAACAACAAGAAATGGAGATAATAACTTGAAGCGAATTAACAAAATTACAGAAACCAGGTGTTCTCTAAAAAAAAATTTATGCTCCGATTCATGCTCCGATTTGCAATTTTTGTCTCCAAAATCAAGTGTTCTCTAAAAAAAAGAGGTCTTCGCTCTGATTCAGGCTTTATTTTGTCGATTAAATGCCTTGAATGCCTACAAATCTTAAGCAAATTTAGGTAATGACACTTTATCTTTTCTAGTTTTTGATTGTCATTATATACTATTGTTGAAAAGCCAATTTTAAAAGCACAAAAGGCTAGTTTGTTTCGCGACCCCAAAAATTTTTTACGCGACTCACAGTTTGAGAAGCCCTGCTTTATATTTTTAAAAAATGGCCAGCATAAATGGGTAACATAGACCAACCAAACCAAAGCCATAAAGGCTTATATACTTTTAGTGCCTTCGCACTACAAAATATAAACATATGCCGATAAGTGTTAAAAAGAAAAACAAACTAACAAAAATGTTTGTTTTATTCCACTCATCTCAATAGCAAACGCTTTAAGTCGGTTTCATTGATGTTAATTTATCTTTTATGTTGACGCTGACAAAAGTAAATTTTCGTAATGACGTTTGCGTAAAATCCGTTTTTGCAAGAAAATTGATCACGAACCAATGTACGTGTGCACATACATGCTTAAATGGATACTTGTGCATGTATGCATGTATGTGCTTTTTAGTTATACTTTTTCAAGTTAGTGTTTAAGCCTATCATTGTTCAGCAATCTTTCAAAATTAAGCTGAATGATTGCAAGTGGAAGTAATTGTTTCTTTCTACAGCTATTATGTATTCCTATTTGAAAGTAGTGAGCTGTTTTTTGCATAAAAAGTTATAATAAGCAGCACTTGATGCGTTGTTACTTTTAAGAAAAATCTTTCAAGATTTTAGCAGTTTGAGCTTCTCAGAAAACAATTTAATTCAACATTCAAAAAGAAGCAATTGTTATCAAAAAACCTTAAAAAAATGCCACATTAAAAATGAGAGTTTTAAAAATTTATTGGAATAAGTTATTTAAAGTACGTACTTAAAACAACTATACGTAAGTTAGGGGAAAAAATTGACTTAAAAAAGACATAAACTTAATGTTTAGGACAAGGATGTCCAATCTTTTTTATAATGAGCCAAATTTTAAATTTAGTTATAGTCGGCGGGCCGCAGAAAAATCTTCACTTGGAATCGGACTCTGACTTCTCAATTTTCTGTCTCAAAAACATAATGATCTCATCGCTGAAAAAAAGTAAGCTCACTGAGCACAATTTGAAAAACGCTGCGATATAGTTATGAAAATATAATTAAAAAGTTGAGTAAGCAGTGGGCCGCAGGTTGGACAACCCTGTTTTAGGAATTGCACATAGAAAATATAGAAGCCTTTATTTTATTTAAAGTTTAAATGAATGTTAAAATTTTTAAAAACAATTTGATAAAAAAATCACATTGAAGAAATAAAAATAAGATCTTGTATGTACTAAAATCAGAATAGCAAGTGACTTTAAAATTTTAAGTTCTTTTAATTAAAATATAATCTATTTCAATATGGCTGTTGATTGTTGCATTTAGTCCACTGATATAAATTTTATCGGGAATAAAAGAATTTGTGATAGGCCCAAAGCTTAAATTTTGCTGTAGGCCTTTATTAATCTTGGTCTCATCCAAGATTTACATTTGTAATTGAAAATCCTTTCATAACAATTTTTAAGCCTTTAATTCATCGTTTAATAGTTTTGAAAAAAGATTCGGATATTTTTAAAAATGAGTGATAAAACTTTTTGCGAATCAGTTTTATAAGTATAAAATGGCTTTAAGTTTAACTTTAACGAGTAAATACTACAATTTGATCTACAGTACGGTTAAATTTGCAACTGCTGCATCATCTTTGCATAAAATTACTTACCTTGCAGGTTGCAAAAAACGTGAAACCTGCCTGCCATATAAAATAACATCTTTTAATATAATGGTTTTAAGTGACTGACTTTGTGCCCGGTAGTTCTTCTCATTATATTTAAGTAGGAAATTGTCTTTTTTACAAAATGCCATATCAAAACCAAAAAATCAACTTCATTAATTGAACATATCGGCCGATATATCGAGGAAGGAAAGCCTTTTCCTTTTCCGATGTTTAACTTCGGCGTCGGTACATGCCTTGCAGTCGTTTACTCGACTAGTTATGTTTGATTAATTACAGTTTTGAAATAACAACATTCAGAAAATGTTTAATAACAAAGTATTGGCAAAGAGGTTGTTTTCTTCAACCAGACAACAATTATTTGCATTTGATGATATTGGATCACTAGAGTCCGAGAGCATCTGAATTTCAACAATCTACAAGATAATGCAATTAAAGAGCTTATTTTATTGCGTGAAAAAGCTCTAATCGTCGTCGTCATCGTTTGAAGGGCATCCACTCCAGGCCAGACACAAACAGAACTGGGACCGAGGGTTTATCCTTTTACTACCCCAGACTGCTGCACTGCCTGGATCAGATGCTGGCAGTGATATTATTAAGCCAGCATCGAGTTTCGTCATCCAAAACCGTCAGACCGCGTGCTCCATGTGGTGCCCGATGTATGGGGCACATTGTTAGTACATGGTCTGCGGTTTGCTCTGAGGCGCCACACTCGCAATTCGGTGAAGGAGCGAGACCCCATTTGTGCATGGACGAATGGAATCGCCCAACACCAGTCCGCAGGCGGTTGAGCTTAACCCAAGCTGCTCGGGGTAAGCCCATCCCAACAGGCCTGACACTGGTCCCGGGCACAAAAGCACGGAGCCTGGAAGCACTTTCACAGTACTCCGCGTTCCATTTATGATTTGTCCATTCAGAGGCGCGGATGCCAAGTCTGGCAAGATTGTCCAAGAGATTCCGCGCACCTGGCACAAACGGGCGTCTGGATCTTAGTCTCACTTGGCCAGTATCTGAGGACCCACTTAAAAGACCATGCAAAATATGATCGGGGTCCAGAGATCCACGGTAAGCCAAGGAGAGTGTCGCTCCCAGTCGGCGAAGCTCAGCTGGCTGGATGCCTGAGAGTACAGGTAGGTGGTCCGTTGGAGTGGGACGCAGGCATCCAGTAACTATGCGCAAGGCGTCATTCAAGACACTGTCAATGAGGCGAGTGTGAGCACTGCGACACCAGACTGGCGCACAGTACTCAGCTGTTGAGTAGACTAGAGACAAGGTGGCTATGCGTAGTGTTTTAGCACCAGCACCCCATCCCGAGCCCACGAGTCGCCTCAACAGTGTGACGCGCGATGATAGTTTTTTGCGCAATGCCACTAAATGGTGACGAAACGTGAGCGATCTGTCCAGTTTTACCCCAAGGTATGTAGGGGTTGGACAGAACGGTAAAAGTCTACTATTGTTGTAGACCTTTAGCTCACGTTTGGCCTCTCGGTTGTTTAAGTGAAAGGCTGTCGTCACCGTCTTAGTGTGACTGAGCTTCAACCTCCAAGTCTGGAGATACGCTGACAGTGTGGACATGTCTTGGCTTAATGTCCCCTCCAAGTCCTTCCAGTTTCCAGAAGAGTGCAACAATGCTAAATCATCAGCATAAGCAAACTTTCTGGAAATCATGGAAGGAAGATCGTACGTATAGATGTTAAATAGGAGGGGAGCCAAGACCGATCCCTGAGGAACGCCGTTTTTAAGACGGCGTAGCCTGCTTTGCTTGCTGTCACCGGTGGTAAGGGTGAAACTTCGATTTCGGACAAGCTCCATGATCATTTTGGCCATGTGCTTATCCGGAAGTAGTCTCAGCAGCTTGCAGGTAAGGCCACGGTGCCAGACAGTGTCATAAGCAGCTGTCAGATCGATAAATACGGCACCGGTCTTCTTTTTAGCCTCGAAAGAATCCTCGATGTTCTGGGTTAGCAGAACAACTTGATCTACGGTTGACTTCCCGCGTCGGAACCCAGCCTGCTCTTTAGGGAGCAGTGGATCGATTAATGGTTCAACGCGGGCGTAGATAAGCCTCTCGAGGATCTTGTAGGGGACACAGAGCAGAGATATCGGTCGATAACTCTTTGGGTGCCCCACGGGCTTTGCTGGTTTTGGGATCGCGACCACAAGCGCTCTTCTCCAGATCTTGGGAATTTTGAGTCGGCGCAAACAGGAAGAAAGGAAGTCACGTAACCAGGACTTCAAAGCAGCTCCAGCATGGAGTATAAGCTCGGGGCAGATGGAATCAGGACCCGGAGCTTTACCTGGTTTTAAATGTTGAAGGGCAGCAGCAAATTCTCTCTGTGAAAAATTGTCAGAGATATTTACTGCGTCTGGTGTTGTGGCCCTCCAAAGGTCAGACACTTCTTGAAAGACAAGTCGAGATGACTTGCGATCAACAGCCTCGTATTTCCCATTTCTAACCAGCTGAGATGCAATAGCATCGGCTGAAACGGGACAATGACGAGGAGAGTGTCGTAACCTACCAGTAAGGTTGTTCAAGATACTCCACGCTTTTCGACTAGAGTGTGAGAAGTCAATGCTCCGAACTGCTTCGGACCATCGATCCCTCCGTTTTCTGTCAAGCTTGGCAAGCAGAGCTGTAGCAGCCAAACTTGAGTCGTCTCCCTGAGGAGACTGCAGAAAGGTTTTATAGAGGGATTCACACTCTGCATCCCAACACGGAATATAGTTATTTCGATACCCGCGTGGGATAGTCTTCTTGGCTGCTTTCTTAATGATGTTACAGAAGTCCTGGTAAGCCGCATCCACATCAAGTGTATCAGGCGGCAACAAAGTCTTTGCGAATTTATTCGTCAAAGCAATGTAGTGACTCCAATTGGCCTTGCGGAAGTTCCATCGCTTAACAGGCATGCTTGGCACTGCCATAGCAAACCTTGGTGGTGTAAGCGAGGGTCGATGTTGTGACCTGGGAAACTTCTCAAGGACACGTCTATCCGGTAAGCGACTGTTTGGACCTACGCTAGCGAAAGCTAGGTCTTTGTTGGTGCCAGTGTTCCAGCGGCCGGAATAAAAACTGGCAGCGTCCTTGGCATTATATAGGAGGGCAAGACAATTAATACTTGCCCATCCAGCCAAGCACTCACCATCCGGACTGTTGTCATCATAACCCCAGTCAGCATGACGACAGTTAAAATCGCCAGCGTACAGACAGGGGTGAGGAAACACTGGGAGATCCAGGGTTCGCAATCGCGTTGGCGGTGGTTTGTAGACGTTGACTATTTTATAGCCATCAACGTCCACACACAGCCACTCGATCTCCGATGTCGGTGGAGATTGGTCCAAAAGCGTGTATCTCAGTCGCTCGTGAACAAACGTGGCAAGGCCATGCTTCCTGCTTAAAGAAGACCCAGCTAGTTGGTAGTGTGGTAGCACCAACTTCTCTGCATCAGTGCAGTGGGTCTCCTGCAGTAGGATGACGAGTGCCTCAGACTGCATAGCGAGGTGATGAAGAACATTCATCTTGCTTGCAGTGAGGCCTTCGATGTTCAGCTGAAGAATAGTGGGTCTTCGGAACTTGTTGGCAATGTGCCCTGAAAAGGGCAGTTTTATCCTGACATTGCCCCGTCCTGAAAAGGACGTTTGCCGATTAACAGACCCACACTGAACATCGGAATGGGTGGATACCCTTCCGTTTTGGTAGGTTCGGTTTCGGTCTGTCATTTTTAAAATCAATGAGCAGACTTACTCACGGCCCAGGCTACGTGAAAGCACCTACCATCTGGGCCAAGCTCTAATAATTACCATCTGGGCCAAGCTCTAATAGCTCTAATAAATCTAATAATTTAACAGGCGTTTTTTGCAGGCAGTCAAGCTCTAATAATTGGTTTAATGAAAAAAATTTTGTAATAATACGTAAATGTAAATTAGAATTTTGTTCCAAAATTCACGAAGCTCAAACTAAAAAAGTAAAGTCCAAAATTAAATCGACAAATGTAAGCGAACGGAGCTTCTTATTTATTGAATATATTTTGATCGTAATATTTTTTTCTATGACATCATAATCTTGAATTTAATTTGTATCAATTCAGTCTTTCACTCGTTTTGATTTAAAATTAGCCTACTTCAAGAATGTCTAACCTTTTTTCATAATGGCCCAAATTCAAGAACTTCTAAATCAAGGACATGCATTGTCTATGTCCAGACTTTGCTAGCGAAGGCGATCATCTTTACTGTATAAGTGCTAATGTATTACTGAAATCAATTAATGATTGGTCCGTAATTGCTTCAGACAAAAGCATTAAAACGTTTAAACGCATATTGAGGGATAAATACCCAAATATGTGATACCATGCCCACAGAACTACCCTTGAGTGAAATACCTGAAACCTGCCATATACAGCGCTAAATAGACATAAATATTTAATATGACATAAAAACTTTCACACATAAAAATTACAGTTATAAGAAATAAAAAAAACTTTTCAATTGCTAATAAACTTAATCGGACAAGCGCGCTTTCTTGATTGATGTCTGGAGGAGGACGGCGTTCTTTTGCTGATCCTTTTCCAAGTTATGCAGACCTTTCAAAAGTACATTTGCCACGTGTCGTCTGAGCTTGTCACTAGTGTTCAGGTTATTGTAGTCCTCCATCACTTGCAGAATCATCATGAGTCTCCTGCAGCAGCAGGCCCTGTGTCTGGCTTTGGTGATAAAGGCAAGTCCACATCGCACAAGGTCAAAAGTGGTTTGGTGGGGGATTTTCAGGGAGCCTTGTGAAACTTCGGAGATAAAGGCACTGACTTCTGTTGAGACTAGTTCATCCTCCTCATTGAAGATCAGGTGTTCCTCACACTTTTTCTCCAGCCACCCTGCCACATAGGCTGCACTGCTTTCCTCATGGATAGAGAGTGAAGGCTCAGTGCAGTCCTCAATGAAAGTGGCGTCCTCAGCATCGATGGCACTAGTAACACACGTGTGAGCCATGGTTTCCCCATTTACGTCCAAGGTCTCCAGATAAGAAGCGGCATGTCTAGCCAGGCGTTTTTTGCAGGCAGTCAAGACATCCCCAGAAGTCATAAAAGCATTTGCACCAGTCGATTGCCTGTACACAGAAAATTCACCCTCTATCCTGTCACTCTGCAGCTCACGAAGAAGTACATACTGGAAGCCAGCATGGGTCAGGAAGTGTGCACAAATGGAAGTCAGGCCTTGCATGGTCTGCACAAGTGCTTTCTTAGTGTCATGGGTTACACACTGCTTTCTGCCTTTTCCGTGCCCAGAAGGGGCTTTCTGGAAAATCTGTAGATAATCGGACAAGTTGGTAGTGGTGTGGTCCTGAACATGCCGGTGGGGATCATTTAGCCTCACTTCTTGATGTTTTGATGACACATTCACAACATTCCACCAATTAAGCACAAATTGAATAAAGTCGGCTGTGTCGCCACACTTCTGGAGCCTGAGGGCAGCTTCAACTTTGTCGTTGAAAACTTTCAACACGTGCTGGACATTCTGCAGTTGAAGTTTTGAAGGTCGAACAGCAGCATCTGTCAGGGGAGATGTTTTCAAAAGGTTTGCCTTCTCAGCATCGTATAGCTTTCTGACGTCGTTGAAGGAACCAGTGACTTGGTTGTCGAAAGTTATCTTTTGGCAAGCCTCTGAAACAAAAGGAACAAACAGTAAAATCATCTCATGCTGGCATTTTTTGTTGTGGTGCTGCAGTATTCATTTCATTTTTTTTTTCTGTCACTGATTAAACAAAACTTTTTCACGTAAGAACTACATGAAGATATAATTATTTTGTAAGTGCTTTTTCTTAGGCTATTTTAAGTAAAATCACGAGTAATAATTGTTCGCTGTTGGTACTTAAATTTTTTTGCAAATCATATTTTTATAATAGATACGAAGTCTTTGCATAGATAATAATATTTAAATTTCTTATTAAGAGCAATCAAAATTGACAAATCTACTTATTGCGCAAAAAAACTCTCACAAACAGAAATGTCGAAATACAGCAAAACGCAGTCCAATGCATGAATACCAACACAATTAAAAATTAAATAAAAAAATCACGGAATTGTTATTCTTTTTATTCGTCAATTAAGTTCCAGTTATAATCAAAGATTTTCATTTAAAATAAAATAATTTTCTTTCAATCTTTTTTTCAAAATTTGTATTAAAATGTTACATACAGCAAATCAAAAATAGTGTAGACTCACCTGATATCCAGTTGTTTCTTATGCACTTCAATAGATGCACTGTGTCAAACAGTAGGTACCAACTCCGTGTGTTATCTAAAGGATGAGTAGCAGTGGCAGGGTAATCCGACTCTGATGGACGATCGAACATCTTGCAGTAAAGCTGGTTGATCTTGTGGTTGTCTGTGATGGACCCAAGAACAGTGCCTCCAGCCTGTTCTACAACCATGGCAGCCTGCTTCACCACCTCAAATTGAAAAGAAGCTGTTAATTTATGGACAGGTGTAACAGATACCATGATGCTGGGGCCTCGATGAAGACACTTGGACATGACGCAAAGCATTGAAGTGGCTTTTGCGTTGTGGTCATTCTTGGCCATGCCACTGAGGACTCCTCCGGAGAAGGCTACTGTTGGCCGAATCTTCATCTCGTCAACTAAGAGAACTACATTTTTCTGTTGAGGCTTTTGAAGTTTGGCAAACGTCTTTGATAATATGTCCTTCACATTCACTGAAGAGACGACAGCTTGCAATTTTCTTCTACTTGGCAAAACTAGATACTCACGGAGTACTTCATAATTGCAGTGTGGAAAAGATCCCACAGCAAAGCAGTAGTCTTTTACAGTAAAATTTTTGTTGACTAGAAGCTTCAAATTATTGATAATAAAATCGATTTTTTTGCCTTTTTTTTTGTCTTCAGTTTCTTGAGCCTGAAGCACAGTAACTACTTTCTTCAACACTTTATCCAGAGGAATTTTATAGTTAAAGCAAGTATGCACAACAGCATAAAACTGTGAATAGGAACTGAGGCCATTATTGGGGTTCAATATAGTTCCTAGGGGTACGCGAATTCCACTCTTGTATGCAAAACACGTAAGAGGAGAACATAGCGTTGACTTGTTTTCAACCAGAACAGTCATTTCGCATTCACGAAAGTCAGACGACATAAAAAGGAAAGCACACCTGTCAGATCTTCGGTAATCACAACATTGTTATATTCCTTGTGAAGTTTCTTGTCAGGTAGAAATTCACTGAACGACTTGATCCTGTCTCTGGCCATAAAAACGTCAAGTTGTTTGTCTACTTGCTTTGCAGGGCGAGGAGGGATTTGGGGGGTCGGCAGACATGAAGCAGGTACATCAAAAATGCTAGGTGCAACAGCTGGTCTTGTTGTTCCACCTGGCAGTTTCTTCATTGGAGGATTTTGTGGCCAATGCTTCTCACAAATAAAAAAAGATTTAGCATTTGCAACATTAAAGTCTTTGCGAGGAGGAATCACAGCCAGCCACCTCTGCCTCTCAGGATCAAGCCTGGGCAGTTTGAATATTCTACGTTTTGATAAAAGGTCGTAGTTTCCTCTACAATTCACAATTCCACATTTATTCGGCATAATTACGTAAATTAATGCTCTTCGAAAAAAGAGAAAAATAATTATCAATATTACTCACAAACCTTGACCGGTCTGACCGGCCGGTAAAAAACCGGTCGAAACCTTTTGTTTTTTGACATTACAAAGTATATCATTTAAAACAATTTTATGGATTGTTTTGTTTCTAAAGTTATTTAACAACGCGATTTCTGAAATGGAGAGTCGTCCGTGATGAAAATTTACCATGTCGGCCGTAATGAAAATTTAGTACCGCAGCGTAGTTAAATCTAACCTATTCTTTGACCTCCTAACCCTCACCCCTATAAGGGTGAGGGTTAGGAGGTAAAGGTATAGTGGGTGTAAAGGTATACAGTAAGTTAGGGTGAGGGTTAGGAAGTCAGGAGATAGCTTTAACTACAAAAAAATTTTCATCACGGCCGACTCTCCATTTGAACCCGATTTCTTAGTGTGAGTAAGTTTGAAAAAATTGTAAAAAGTGGTCAATATGCATGGAAAATTCACTTGTCATTTATTCAGAATGATGGGAAAAAGTTGAGCCCTCGACAGTTGAATATCTTTTTCTAGTAGTAGTAGGCCCTAGAGCCCTAGGCCTACGACTCAACTTTATCTTCTTTATGTAAGCTCGTATTTACTGTGCGTTCTACACTTAAAATAAAACAATGATTGATTGAGGAGGTCACCTAAATTTTCTGAAATTTTGATAGCTTTGAAGTAACACTACCTGACTACATTTTACGACCACTTGCAGCGACGCCGTTGATTTGACAAGTAACAACCCTTAAAAACAGTCAATTACCAATCAGAACAATGCGTTTATCTGCCGGCCAACCGGAGAATGGTGTCGCCGGGTCACTAAAATAGCCTATTATCTTAAACAGGCCTAAATAGGCCTACCTATTACCTAACACTCGCCTATCCCTATGCCAACCAGTTTTGACACTCCACCTAACTTTCCTCAATTTGCTATAAATTTTAATGCTGTTCTTATTTAATTTTAAAAATCATTAAACGGTATTTCTTATTATTCTTTTTAATTATAATGAAACTTGAGTACACCTTACTAGGATTAAACTGCCTCGGTAACATACATTTAAATTTTCGTAAATGAACCTACCATAGTTAGCATTGTAGATCACAAAGTCTACCCTATGATGTAACAATAAGCTTTTATCGGCTGTGCAAATTAATAGAAAAAACAGTCGCCTTCGCTAGGATTATCTGAAACTAGCGCCTGCATGTCCTTGATTTAGAAGTTCTTGCCCAAATTATAAATCTAAGTGCATTCAGCGAGCCGCAAAATTACAAGTATATAAAATTTCCTCTTTTTAGTATTTATACAAGCTACAAGTTTCTTTATGTTAAGCCCATAAAAGTTTTCATAGATCAATTTATTGGACGTCACTCGAAGCAGCAATCAACTGATGTATTCACTTTGTTTCCTTTTACGTTACTATGACAACAATGACATTGGATACAGCACAGTTATCAAAATATAACTAAAAAATTTGAATAACCAGTGGCCGCATAAAAATATTGAGTGGGCCGCAAGTTGGACATCCCTGGTCTAGTTGGTCAAAAGTTACAGCTTGTGTTTTAAAATATACTGTATGTTTTTTATGTGTGTGTGTGTAAATAAATATTAGTGCTGAAATTGTGCAAACCTGACGAGGGCCTGATGATGATTTTAGATAAGCCGAAAGCGTTTGTCTTCATAAGTTACTTTTTTAATGTTTGTTTAAATAAAAATGAAGAATGCTGAATGCGCTGTGGCAGTTTTCTACAATTGTTGTCTGTTTAATAACACTTTAATAAAAGTTTAAACAAAAAATTGGAATACACCTAATGTCTAAATAAAAACAAGTTAGCATCAACGGTAATCGAATGAACAATCGGAAAATCACTTCAATTACTTAACAAAGCAACAACTGATAAACTAAAACTATCTGAATGTGAATTAATGGAAAAATCAAAACAAATGCGCGGCAAACATTACACACAGTTGTGGTCATTAATCAGATTCCTGATTTCACCTGGTTTACGCTTGGCGTACTTTATGTTTTGCTAGAATTTTATCTTCTACGCTCGAAACAAACCAAAGTAAGCCGAACGTATTTGCCAGGTATTCGCCAGGCGTAACAAATAATCTTAAAATAACGCTACTTTGAAACAGCCGGTCTTTTGTCATACCTAATATTTGAAGTTTTACAAAAGTTTAGATTGTCGATCCAGTTGCTTAGCCGAGAAAGTTTCATTTCAAAGATTTTTTTTAGATTGTTTTTTTCAGAACAGATTTTTTAGCATATCTTCGGTTTCTGCCTCCTAATTATGCATTGCTGCGTACATATGAGTAGCATTGTGCAACACACGCCGACAACAGCTTGGAAATATACGAGTTGCACAATCCAACAGCAAGCAAACTGTTACTGATGAGGATTTAGAAACCGAAACCTTGATCAGGCAGTGAGCTCGGAATCTATATGATTATTACAGAATGTCACTGTTAAAAGTTTTTAGTGCTGCCTTTCTCTTAATTTGCATAGTTTCAAACATCTTGTTATAGATGCGCACAGTACAGTTCTTATGGGTGCAGGAAGGCATCGCACACAGCCACAAAATCAAGACGTACCAGCCCGCAATATTTTAGAAGAGGCGAAGAGATTACAGATCCCACGCTCCACTATTCACAAAGTTTTGCATAGAAACTTGCGATTTTATGCATATAAAATGCAGTTACTGCAAGCCTTTAAGCCAAAAGATAAGCCGCGACGAAATGAATTTGTAGTGACGATGCCGGACAGGTTAGATTCAGACCCCGGTTTTGAAACGTGTTTGTTTCAGTGACGAGTCAACGTTCAACGTTTCTGGATTACTAAACAGACACAATTTGAAAAGATGGAACTCGGAGAATCCGCATGATACCTGTAAGCTCAAATGAGATTTCCCTAAACTAAACGTGTGGTGTGGAATCATGCAGGATAAAATTATCGGTCCGTTTTTTTTTTTGCTGACAAATCAATCACAGCTCAAATATACCTCGACGTTTTGGCGGAATACGTGTCATTACATCTTGAACAGTATCAACCACAAGTTATTTTCCAGCAGGACGGTGCACCACCTAATTGGGGTTTTGAAGAAAGTCAATTTTTGAATGTTCCCCTGATATTACACCCTTGGATTTTTTCCTGTGGGGCTATGTAAAAGATATCGTTTACCGAACCAAAGTCAGAGACATTAATGATTTGTAACATCGAATAATTGAAACAATTGATACAGTTACTGTAGATGCGTTAGCAAGAACATGGCAAAAAATTAAATATCGGTTAGATATCAGATGTAGAGGTGTACTAAAGCATCTAACGTAAACTTGAAGCATTTCCTTTTGTATAAAACAAACCGATTGAAAATATTTAAAAATTAAGACTATAGCGAATTTTTGAAATTGTAACGATAATTTATGGACACCCTGTACATCTGTGCCCAAAAAATTACATTTTTATTGTTAAGTCTAGTCGTAAAACGCATTAAAATAAACAATTTGGGCATAAAAGAGATAACTTTCTTTGTCCCAAAAGATTTTCTATGGGTGCAATTTAAGCCTTGAAAACATACTTAATGCCTCAAAACAGCAATTTTTATGTTTTTGTCGGTGAGACATCTGATCCCCCACTTCGTGTGAATATGCAGAAACATTTAATATTTCTATTCTTATACAGTATGACCAGTTATTTTTGAATATACGTATCATTTATGTTTTCCTTCAATTAATGACTATTTTAATTCCTTTTAGAACAATTTAACAGTATGTCTATCTTTTGTAGATAAAATATTGCAATGATAGATAAAATAATAAAAAAAATATCTTTTTAGTTTAAATATTTTTTTGATGATTGAGAAATTTAGTTTTTTTGATAGCAAAAGAAATTCAAACCACTTTAATTAAAGCATAAGGAAGAATGTCAAACACAGTTCAAAAGTATGTTGTTATTACGGGTAAGAAGCATTCGAACACAACTAAATAAAACTTATTAATATACTTTTGATCGTCGACATCATAATCATCGCAGTAATTATGATTACTTTGATTATACGCTTGTTTTTAATTTTGTAATACTTGTCTTGAAAAAACCTTCCATTTTCTTCATATGGTTTTTTTCTTTGTTTAATTTTTAACTGGGTACAGGCTGCAATGTAATGCCATCCATAGCATTTCATGAATAAATTTTGCCTGATGAAATGGAAAAGTGAGTTAAAAATAAAATTTGTGTAGACTAAGTTAGTGCTATTTAACCAAGTATAGTGTATACCTTAATGCATGGGCGTCCAAGCCATGGCTTGCGTAAAGGTTTGAGTGGCCTGCGCAATATTTTGCAAAATAACGTAAACTAATAGAATAACCGTGTTTCCAAAGCAATACTTTAATGCAAATAAACATCAAAAAAGTCTTCTATTAAAAAGATTCGGCAGCGATGTTTTATTTTCTTGACCCGCGAGTATTTTTGACAAGCTCTTGGTTTCAAAAAATTGGACATCCCCGCCCTAGGGTATACCAGATCAAAACTAGTGTATAAAATTATGAAAGGATGTACGAAGAGTACACTGTTCAGTGTTATCACCTGTGACAGGATTGTTTGTTATCATTTATGCTTTTAATTTGAAGAAGATATCAGAAGCCTATGTCCGATATGATTTGAAGAACATGCTTATTAAGTTACATCAACATTAAGTTTATTTTGATTAAAACACCATTAATGTTGGCGGAACAGTAGGGCTTTGCAATCCCAGTGACCTGAGCTGGATGTACCGACAGTAAATAAGTTGAGGCTTTGCAAAACTCCAGTGTAGAAAGGTTTTCGATGCTGATCTTAACTCGGCCATTCAGATTAAGTCAAGATATGGACAAGGCTTTAGATTAAAAACTTAGATTTCGGTCTAGGATCAATTTTAAAGTATCACTTTACTTTCATTTTACGGTTGCAATGGCACGTTACGTCCAAATTGCTAGAAACTATGAAAGAACAAGCGAGCCTTTTATTGAAATTTAGTTTTATAGGTTTTTTACACTTTCACCGGTTTTCAGTACCAGACTGATGTAAGCATTGACAATATCTTGAGCGATACTTAGTTATTTGTTTTTTAAACTTTTTGTGCCCTATTAAAAATTGGTTATTTGTGAAATACACAAATTCTTTGAAAGATGGTATAAATGTACCATTAAAAAAAAAGTCGAAGAGCACCGGACTATACAACAATGCTGATAGCAGAATAAAGTAATACTGTTCAATTATTAATTATTTGCAAATAAACAAGTGAAGATCGAAAAAAGTTTCATTATAGATTTTAAACAAAAAGCAGTTGACTTAGTTTCAAGAGAAGTTTCCCGAGAAAATGGTCTATGCCAAAAAGTTTCTTTGTACTGTAATTTACAATAATTCTGAAGTAAAGATTAAAAAAAAGTTTAACGAAAAGTTTTTGAACATTTTGGACTTTTTGAGAAAGAGGTAGCAAGAAAGAGCAGTTTGGGAAAAATTTGACGTTTCGGCCGCCTCAACCCGGTTTGAAAATATAATGTAATATAATTGTATTTTTGAAAATAATTATGATAATCCTTAATGTTGAAATCAAAGAAAGATCTGTTTCTACAGAATAATTTTTATTTGTTTTTAAAAAGTAATATGACAATATATTTTGCTACTACTTTTAGAGATAACATTAAAACCATTGGACGGAAATGTTGTTCTGGTAAAAAATAGTGCGGAACGATTTTCCCGCAGGAATTTTTACTTACGGCCTTCCGGTATTTTAAAAGTTTTATTTGAGTTTTCGTCGTCCCCTTCAATTGGCTGTATTGGCCAATATGCTGCTTTTGTTTTAAGCGAAACCGCCACCGTGACTCCAACGCCCCATCAACGTTAAGTGCTTTTCCTCAGAGCACAACAGAAATTAATGAAGTAGACTGAGCATCGAACTTGTATCCTTCTGTTTGCAAGTCAAAATGTCATAACATTGAGCCATTCTGACGACACTTCATGATTAAAGTAATTGAAAGTGAAAATCCCAAATAATCTTTACTTCAAATTATAGATGCAATTTTTGATTTATAATTTAAAGTAAATTTTTAGGGTTTTCATTTTATTATAATTACTCCATTAACAAAAGCGCTTCGGTGAGAAAATTATACCACTTGTACTCCTAGTTAAAACTGATAAAATATATGTATAGCAAAATTGATTTAATATTGTTTAGGATGTGATGTTCCCAACTCGTACGGTTACGAATTGGCTCTATGCTTAGACAAACAAGGCTTTGGAGTTTTTGCGGGCTGTTTTGATTGCAACAGTTTGGGAGCTCGCTCACTTGCATCACGTGGTTCAACGCGATTAGCCATCTTGCAAATTGACGTCACTAAGCAAGAAGAAATAAACGATGCTATGGATATGATTCAAGATATTGTTGATGATGACGGTGATTAAAAATTTAATAGAGATTCCCCAAGAGAATAGTTTTGATGATTGAATTAAAATTGCTGTTATCATGTAGAATTATTTAGGTCAAACACACAAGAAATCATTTTCTTTTTTATGGTATAAAATCAATTTTGATGACAAGGCCGGTGCTAGGAATTGCGAGGTGCAATTAGAAAATTGATGGTGGGGGCCCTACTCTACATAATAAAATATATGGATGTTTATATTTTGATGTAAAAAAAATACACACCCATACAAACCAACGAAAAATAAATAAATAAATGTTACATGCACTAGCGTACCGAGGGGGAGGCCATTGTGCCATGGCCTCCCCTCAGACCCTAAAAATGAAAAATTGTAAAGCAAAACCAAGCAGTTTTAGCAAAAGCAAAGCTGGTTTTTCGCGAGTATTCAGGGTTTCGAAGCATATGCAAACGCTTTTTGGTTTTCGAGAAGCTTCCAATTTGACCGGTACGAAAATGCGTATTTTTAGGTGTAATTTTCCCGGGGCATGCCCCCGGACCACCCTATAAGGTCGTGCCTTCGGCACTCTCCAAGTTGATTTTTGACGTCACACGATTGTAACGAAACTTTCCCCCCCTCGGAAACTTTCTGCGTACGACACTGATTACATGCTACAGTAGTTATAATAATTTTCAAAAGCAATATGAAAACTTTTATTGTTTTATCTTTAATGCAAAGAATAACAATTACATACTCTTTTAGAAAAAGACTTTTCTAGCTTTTACATTTGCAAAATCTTGCAAAGTATTTTTAAAGGCTATGGCTTTAGAAATCTTGTATTCTGTAGTGAGTGTTGCCAAATTTTTAAGTCTTCCTTGTGAGACCGTACACCTCAAATATGTTATAATTAGTTTCAGCTTTGAGAAACTTCTTTCCCTTAATGCAGTGGTTCCCAACTGGGGGTACTCGTACCCCCAAGGGGTACGAGACTGAACATCAAGGGGTACGAAGATCCTTGATCCACCGTGCCATTAATTGTTAGATTTGTTAAATAATTAATTGCAAGATCAATTTAATCTAGACTCCTTAAAATTGCTAGACCCCTTAAAATAAGGAGTCTTTCTTAAAATTTTCCATTACCTAACTTAATTGCCACGTAATGCTTCGCAATATTTTGTATTTTTTGGCAACAATGGCAATTGTTTGAATTCTATTATTTATTTTCGAAATATAAAATTAAAATTTTTTGCAGCTTAGAAATCAGAGCTCAGGAGATAGTTTTGAGTTCAGCTGAAGGTCAGGAAGTGGCATAGGTTTTTAGTGGAAGTAGGCTTATTTCAATTTCAGTATTGCAGAATATCATCGGGCTTTGCCTGTCGGTTTGTATGCCTTTTCAGGGTGTGGCTTCGCTAATCTCTCAAAAGCATACAGACTATAGGCCTACTGGGATAAATTTAGTATAAATTGGCAATGAGAATTTTTGACCTACCGTGATAATTATTTTTGGCTACAAATACAAAAATGGTCCTTGCCACCTGAAGTGATCCTCGAGCAAGATCGAAACCGGTCGTGGTAGCTCGGTTCAAATCCTTGTCATTAAATCATTATTCATTTTGTGAAGCAATGTCCCAAGTGTTCTTTGTCCCGGACCTCACTACTGAATTTGATTTACGCTCACCAACCATGGTTAAAGCACTCTCGGTTTGAAAATCTCGTGACTTTGACTCTTGTCTTAACCTTTATCGAAATATAATGTGTAGAATATATATTTTTACAATTTTAGATCAATTTCAATCAGCTAAATCTTTTAATCACTAAAATTTTATAAGCTTATTATGGCTAAATCTTCAGTAGCAAAGAAGAGAAAATGGAGGGAAGAGTACACACATTTTGGCTTTACCATGACGAAAAGCAATGATGGAGATGAAAGACCGCAATGCATTCTTTGCAACGTTTTGTTTTGCAATGCGAATATGAAACCTTCAAGACTAAAAGAACATTTCAACAATAAGCATGGAGGTGTTAAGCCTGGTCAAGATTCGGAGTCACTAAAGATTAAAAGAGTTCGCTTCGATTCGAGTGGAACTCTTCCAAAGATGGGGTTCGTACCAGCAGATAAGCCACTGCTACTTGCCTCCTACAAAGTAGCATATGAAATTGCTAAAAACAAAAAACCGCACACAATTGCTGAAAATCTTATAAAACCGTGTGCTTTAGAAATGGCTGGTATAGTTTTAGGAAAAGAAGCAAAACAAAAATTACAGCAAGTACCTCTCTCTGACAATGTTATATCGAGCAGGATTTCAGACATGAGTGATGACATTCTGAAACAAGTAATTACGGACATAAAAAGCAGTCCAACAAAAATCTCCATGCAATTGGATGAATCTACAGATGTAGCAAAATGTTGTCAGCTCTTAGCTATTGTTAGATATGCAAAAGGTGAAACTGTTTGTGAGAACTTTCTGTTTTGCAAACCACTGCAAAAAACAACAACTGCACTCGATATCTTTAATATGGTGAAAGAATTTTTCTTCAAACATGAGTTAGATATGAGCTTGATTGGTTCTATCTGTACTGACGGTGCACCCGCCATGTTAGGTAATCGTTCCGGTTTTGCTGCTCTCTTGAAGAAAAAATTACCGACGCTAAAAGTTACGCACTGTATGATTCACAGACAAGCACTTGCCTCAAAACGTATGCCAAAAAGTTTGAAAGATGTTTTTGACACATGTGTTCGGATCGTCAATAATATCAGAAAAAATGACACGAGTCACAGAATTTTTCAGTCTTTCTGCGCCCAAATGGGAAATCAGCACGATATTCTGCTGTACCACACTGAGGTAAGGTGGTTATCTCGAGGCCGAGTGATGTCACGATTTTTTCAACTTCGAGAAACAATCAAGTTGTATTTACAACATCGAAATTCTAATCTGGCTGCCTCATTTGAAAGTGATGAGTTCGTTCAAAGCGTGGCTTATATTGCTGATGTGTGCATCACCTAAACGAGCTAAACCTGTCGCTTCAAGGGCAACAGATAAATGTAGTTACAGCTTGTGAAAAAGTTAAAGCTTTTAAGCTAAAATTATCCCTGTGGTCTCGAAGAATTGAAAATGGAAACCTTGCTAATTTTCCTTCTCTTGATGAAATTGCAAATAACTCTTTGCTGCAAAACGTCAAAAATGAAATTATTTCCCATTTAAGGATGCTGGTTGATTCTTTCGATGGTTACTTTTCTGCTGGTGAATTGAATTATTACCAGCATTGGATTATAAATCCATTTCTTTTTGATTTAACAAAAATGTCTGATGATGATAATTTGAAGGAGAACCTCATCGAAATGAAAAGCTGCCAAGAATTGAAATTGTTATTTGACAAATCAAAGTTAGAAGATTTTTGGTGTGCTGCTATGAAAGCCTTTCCAAGTCTTGCTATGGAAGCCATGACAGTGTTAATTCCCTTTTCAACAACTTATAACTGCGAAAGTAGCTTTTCAACCATGATGTATATGAAGAATAAGTACAGAAATCGTCTACAACTGGAAGATGATTTACGTGTTGCCACTAGTAAAATCGAACCATCATTTGAGCGAATTTTATCAATGAAACAACAACAAATATCTCGCTGAGAAGTGACAAACAAAATAACAGACAATTCTTTTTTAGTCTTCTTACCGCCTTAAACAATTCTTCTAACTTTTTCCCTTTGTATGTTTCATTCCAATATTCGTTTTTAGCTTTTTTGACAATTTATTTCTTTGTGTGATTTTTGCAATTTTGTGTAAATACAGGTTTCACGTTTAATTGACCAATAAAACCAATATAATTCAGCAATATATATCTGCAAAATTCCACCAGAATTTTTTGGGGGTACGAAGAATATTCTGACCTGCAAAAGGGGTACGAGCAGCAAAAAAGGTTGGGAACCACTGCCTTAATGCGACTGTGTGGCATTGTTAAATAAATTCTTAACGCGATGAAAGCGTTAGGGAATGATTTAAAATCTATTATTTACCATCAAGTATTAAAACAGAGCATATGCTTAATTCTAGAGAAAAGGAAAGTTTTCAAAGCTTTAAATTTTTTAGCCAACAGATGCCCAACAATGTTTTTAGAAAGCAGGTGCTTTTTAGCTGGCCTCTAGAATATTGGCAATAATCCAGATCAAGCATTCGCTAGCGTAGGTCCGAACTGTCGCTTACCTTTGCGTATTATACCACCAAGGTTTGCTTGGTCAGCGCCAACCATGCCTGTTAAGCAATGGAACTTCCGCAAGGCCAAATGCAGTCACTACATCGCTTCTTCGCAAAGACTTTGTTGCCGCCTAATTCACTTGATGTGGATGCGGCTTAGCAGGACTTTTGTAACGTCATCAAGAAAGCAGCAAAAAAGACTATCCCACACGGGTATCGGAACAACTATATTCCGTGTTGGGATGCGGGGCGTAAATTCCCTTGCAGAACTTTCCTGCAATCTCCTCCGATAGACGACTCGAGTTTGGCAGCTACAGTTTTACTTGCCAAACTTGACAAAAAACCGGAGGACCGATGGTATGAAGCAGTTCGAAGCAAGGACTTTTTACACTCTAGTCGAAAAGCATGAAGTATTTTAAACAACCTTTGGTCACGATACTTTTCTCGTCACTGTCCTGTCTCAGCTGATGCTATTGCATCTCAGCTGGTCAGAAATGGGAGATACAAGGTTGTTGACTGCAAGTCATTTCGATTTGTTTCTCAAGAAGTGTCTGACCTTTGGAGCATACAACACCAAACCCAGTCAATACCTCTAAAAATTTCTTGAAGAGAGAATTCACTGCTGCCCTTCAACACTTAAAATCAGGTAAAGCTTTAGGCTCTAATTTCATCTGCCCAGAGCTTATACTCCATGCTGGAACTGCTTCAAAGTCCTGGTTACGTGATTTCCTTTCTTTCTGTTTGCGCCGACTCAAAATTTCCAAGATCTGAAGAAGAGCGCTTGTAGTTGCAATTCTTGTAGTCCGAGAAAGCATTAAACTCTGTATACTTCTTTTGGATGATCTTTTGCCTCATATAAAAACATTTTCTTCCTTCTAAGTATTTTTCGTAAACGTTTCAAATTCTTATGGTAATTCAACAACTTCAGGTAATTTATTTAGCTCTTTGGCCTACTAGAACACTGTAGCCCTCTTCTTTATAAATTCTTAGCCATTACAAAAACTTTTAAACGACTCCATACTTTCACATGGTATAGGTTTGGCCATCCCTGCTATATTGTATATAACAGGTTCAAGCCGATGTTGGAGCAGCATATCATAAATCCAAACTTTTGTACAGCTGCAACACAAAAATCTAAAAATATGAAGTTATTTACTTATTTACTGATAAAAAAAAGGTCCTCACTTGAAATCATCCTCAGATTTCTTACTTCTCGTCCCAAATTTATAGTATTCTCTAAAAAAAAAGTCTTCACCTCGAATTGATCTCGTATTTCCCTATTCTCGTCCCAAGATCATGATGTTCTCTTCAAAAAAAAGGTCGTCGTATGAAATTATTCTCCGATTTCCCATATACTCGTAATTTTTCAATTTTTCAAACGGTTTAAAGAGCTGCCGTTCGGCCACCCCTAGTATATAACATAATACGTACATATTTATTATGATTTACTATTTGTATTGTGATCTGCGTGCTATGCGTTGTCTTGTATTTTGTGTTTGTTTTGAGCCAGCAGGGTGGCTAGACTAACACATCATAGGCTAAACAAGCTCGTTTAACCTGGGGGGGGGCAACCCGTCCTCCCTAGAATTACCTCTGATAGTCAACTTTGAAAAGTATTTCATTTAAAATATCAAAAAAACTACGAATTTGTAGTCTTTTGGCTGGTTTCCTAAAGATTCAGCTTCTGCTTTTATTTGGGCTCATCTGTTATCTCTGCTATTTTAACAAGTGCATCATATGCTTATCCAACCTGATAGCGAATAGCTTTAACACTATCAATACGACACCCCCACCTTGTATTACTCAAGAATTTCACCGATGACCCAGGTACCGGTATATTTTTTTTAAAAACTTTCGATTTTTAGTTGATACTGAGAACAATATGTAGATTGCTTGCACGATTCCAAAGAATATTATTGCATCCGGGCAACACTTGGCTATATCTCAAAGTAAAAGGTTATAATTGTGACATGCACAAAAAGCGCTTTTATATTTAATTTAACAGTCGTTATTGTACTCCAAATGTGTGACCTTTCACGTTGAACCTTTCAAATAAATGTATTTTAAATAATAAATGTATTTTAAAAAATTATTTCAAATAAATGTATTTTAATAATATATAATATAATATATCAAATATATCAAATAAATGTATTTTAAAAAATAATTTCAAATGAATTATTTTAAAAAATCATATTAATTTAAAAATTATAAATGTATTTTAAAAAATCAAATAAATTAACGAATAATATATCAAATAAATCTCTTTAAAAAAATAATTTCAAACAAATGAACAAATGTGTGACCTTTTACAGATGTAAACCGAACAAATTACTAATGAACTGAACTCTGATTGAAAAGCTGTTCATGTTAAAAAGCACTTAACAGAAAAATATGATTCTGATATTTATTTGATGTAATCTTGTGGGGATAAGTACAAGCACTTTAAGTGGGTGCCAAGACGTAATCTGAAATACTAAAAGTTTTAACTGCCCATTTCTGCGCCTTCACTGATAATTGATAGTTTAACGTCATAATCGATTTAAATATTCTAAAATTTAAGGAGTATGGGCTTTGGTCAACTGTGCCGAGTCATACGCTGTCGCCGAAGTGGAGTGGTTTTCCAACGACGACTTTGACAAGATTATGCAGATCAACTTTCTAGGAACTGTTCGACTAACAAAAGCAGTTCTTCCGTTTTTAAGAAAAACAAAAGGAAGAATTGTCAATCTTAGTAATTTGTCAGGTAAGTTTTTTGTTAATGGTCGTCATATTACCAATTTAACATGAACGTGTTCTTTTATTAAATTTTTACGTTTTTGTCCTTTCCAATCGGATTATATTTTTGCTATGTAAAGTTAAAAGTATTCAAAACTTATAGAACTAATGCATGTATCAATAATATTGACTATTTTGTGCAATAGTTGCTGATGTTTTTTAAATTTAAAGTACGAGGGCTGTTTGAAAAGTAACGGGACTGTGTAAATAATTATTTTATTTGAAATGCCACGTAAAAATTACAACTTGTCCCCTTCAAAATAATCTCCTTGAGCTCGAATGCACTTTTCTAATCTCTGCTGCCATGCTTCTATGCACTTCTGGAAAGTTTCCATTGGGATCGCTCGTAGTTCCTTCGTTACGGCTGTTGTTATGGCTTTTGAGTCTTGAAAACGGGTTCCTTTAATGACTCCCTTGAGCTTAGGAAACAGGAAAAAATCACAGGGAGCCAGATCTGGCGAGTAGGGTGGTTACTCCAGCACGGCAATGTTATTTTCTGCAAGAAATTGTTGTATGCTTAAGGCATTGTGAGCAGGAGCATTGTCATGATGAAGCAGCCATGACTTTGTCTCCCACAATTCTCTTCTTTTCTCCCTTACCGAACGCATCAAACATCGCAAGATGTCTTTGTAAACATTCTGGTTAATGGTTTAACCCTGTGGCAAGAATTCTAGATGAACAATTCCATGAACATCAAAGAAAACAATCAGCATCACCTTAATTTTGGACTTGAACAGCCTTGCTTTCTTGGGTCTTGGTGAGGATGCACTCTTCCATTCAAGGCTCTGCCGTTTGATGAGTGGATCGTACTCGAAGATCCACGACTCATCACCGGTAACAACTCTACTCAGCAGATCTGGTGTAATTTCAAGTTGTTTCAGGATGTCTTGACACACTTGCACACGATTTTCCTTTTGCCCATCATTCAGCAACCTTGGTACCATTTTCGCACAAACCTTCTTCATCCCCAGATCTTCTGTAATGATCCTCCACACCCTCTCACTATTCATGCTCAACTCATCTGCTATCATTCTAACAGTAAGGCGGCGGTCACTGCCCACTTTTTCTCTCACACGCTCAACATTTTCGTTTGTTCTGTTTGTTGTTGGCCTTCCACTCTTAGGATCATCTTCCACATCCTCTCTTCCCTCTCTGAACCTCTTGTGCCCCTCAAAAATCCGAGTTCTTGACATCGTAGCATCTCCGTAAACTTCTTGGAGCAAATTGAATGTTTCAGTTGGAGTTTTTCCAAGTCAAACGAGAAACTTCAAGTTGATTCTTTGTTCAATGCTCATTATTTGTTAACAAAAGAAGAAAAAAAAAGAAAAAAATATTTACTAAATAAATTATCCCAAAACGAACTACAGTAAAGCACCTTTCAAGAAAAGCCTGTAAAAAAGCATATGGTTGTCACAGAATGCTGAAACTACATTTTTACAACCACAAGACATTGCGCCATCTTAAAAAACAAAGCTTTTATCACTGTTGCAAGTGTTGTTTGTGCAAAGCATACAGTCCCGATACTTTTCAAACACACCTCGTATGTTACCGCAGATCTAATATATTTCCTGGAATTATATTCTGTTATCCTTTATTGAATTAACAATCTTCCACCAGGCCTATCCATGATTGCCAAAGCTTTTTAATGAACTATAGCAATTGAAGGCCCTATTTCTAAAAGTACCTAAGTCACATTTTCGAAAAAATTGTTTGTTTACTCGCCAGAAATATTCTGACAAAAAATTTTTTCTGAATAATGTATGGAAATCACCTTTTGAATAGCACAGAGGTTTGAAATCTTAACGTATTTTTCTTCTAGAAGTACCGAAGTCCAACTGATTTATGTTAAAAATTCCTATACATACTTGATAGCTTATTAAACCTATTGTTTGAAGGTTCGACCAGCAAAGCAGTTTTACCTGAACAATTTCTTTTTTACTTTTGTCAATAAAACTGTTTTGTCAATTTTGAAAGTTTGTCAAAGATTGTTAAAGATTAATAGTAAGAAGTTTGAAGTTTGAAAGTTTGTCAAAGATTAATAGTACAAGAATAACGAAGGCATTATAATCAGTATCAGTATCAGTATCTTTTATTTCTGCTCCGCCACAATAAAAACAGAAAGAAATAAACAAACATATAGGAATATAGCAGAAGACGAAAAAGGAAGAAGCAACAAAACGTTAAACGTTATAGCATGCACACAGTAATATTTGATATAGTAGTTATAATGATGAAGTAATAACTTTCATTTTCATTGTAGGCAAGCTTAATTATTTTTGCATTAGGTTTACCTGTATCATTATTTCAATCATTATTTTAAAATTAATTGGAAATCCTAACGTTTTATTTTGAGCTTTTGATTTCCGTCTATAACCTAATAATTTAGTTACATAGCATCCTACTGAAGTCATGAAGCATCAACTCATCTATTGACATTCAAAAACATTTTTTCAAAAAATTTGTACTTAATAGCTTTATATTGATTTAGCTTTTAGTTAATAGATCATGGAAAAGTTTTTTTTATGTTTTCTTGGTTTTGGTACGAAAATTTTCGGCACTTGGTTTTTTGATTTCCCCCAAATCCTAAATTCTTTTCTGATATGTCACTCTATAAAAAATAGAATGCATATTTTCATTATTATTACATGTGGTAGACTTTTTCTGCCTAACTACACTGTCAATTGGGTAGAAAAGCGCTTGTAAAACAAAATTTGCAATAAAAGTACTGTGGCGTGAGTGGTTTTGGCACACAGTAAAATTTAAACTCCTTTTATTGAAAAGGGGCACAATTTGAAACGAACAGACAAAACAACCCTAAAACTTCGGAATTAGACAGTAAACAGGATCTTCGCTTGATGACGTCGCAACAATGAATCTCGAATTAAATTACACAGCAGCTATATGAGTCTCGGTCTGTGTCGGAATATCTCGCTCTCTCTGTGTCTGGCGATTCGGCCAGCGAGCGTATATAACGTCAGAGTAATGTTATAGAGTTTCTATTACGACGCCTGACCTTTTTACATGTAAAACCACGAGGCGTAGGTCAGGTGATCGGTGTGTCGAAAATACATTACACGAATCACGAATGATATGTATGCATATATGAATGTTTTCTTATTCTTAATTTTTCATTGTAACTGTTTCAGGATGCATTTCTCGCTGTGGATTGTCTGCTTTTTCGGCATCAAAGTTTGCAGTGGAGGCTTTCTCCGATTCCTTACGACAGGAAATGATAAAATGGGGGGTGTTTGTATCAGTTGTGCAGCCTGCTTTCTTACCAGGTATAAGCTATTACCATTTAAAAAATTTAGTATAGCACTGCACAGTAGATAAAGAATTTTATACTAAGCTCCGCAAAAATCTTTCATTGTTTTCAAACTCATTAAACTTTTCTATAAGCGTGATTGCAATTAAAAAAATTTTTAAAGTCAGTCGGCAATGTGATTACATTTTTAAAATTCCGAAGATGTTGTTAAAAGAATTATAGTAAAATGTTTTAAACTTATGCATATTATTTATTTGTTCATTTATCATTTCTATTTGTCATCCTGATTTGCAAAAAAACGCACGAGCAGTATATTTATGATAGTCGTCAAGTAATTACTTTGACCAGCTTTTGGAGATGAAATGATATTGCTGTCCAGCTCAAACTTTTCTTTGGTATTATAGTTTTGTTATTTACAAATATGACTAAAATATAGAGCTGCTTGCCAAACTACCAAGCAGAGAAATAGGTTGGAAAGTGTTTTTCCATTAACATAATGACTCAAGTTCTTACAGCGCCATTGCGTCGATCGCGTTCGCCATCTACCCAGCGCCCCCACCACTGGTCATGTTGCCGACTGCTTTTAAATAAAATCATACATAAAAAAAATTTATCATTTTATATTAAAAAACACATATTAAGAAATATTTTCACGGAATTTCGCTTTAATTTTGCACAAGCTTTTAAATAATTATGACGTTTTACTTAACTTTAAATTATACACGGTCAGTTTTTTGTCAAAGATTAATTGTAATTTAATGACAGTTTGACCAATGAGAAAGCAGTTAAGATCTGAAAATAATGCATAAACAAACAGACCAAACTTTTTTTGCATAACTCTTATTTCACTACTAAACATAAAATTTTCTTTGTAAGTTATTGAAGATGATTTTGTCATTTTGATCCTTTAGATTGGTTGCAAAATGAGATTTCGAATAAGTTTGAATATTAACGAGAAACATGTATCTAAAGCAGTGATTTTTGATTTTTTTGCGCCCCTGGCATACTTTGGGATGTTTCCTAATTTTGCGGCACAATTGGATCAGAATGAAAACTTCTTTTGTCTTCTCTAGATTTTGAACGATTTGCTTTCGTGTGAAGTCTCCTAGTTTCGCTCAAACCGGAGAGTTAAATGTTCACCAAAAACAAAAGTTTTCTTTATTTGTACATTGTCAAATCAAATTTTTTCAGCTTTTTGGTCGCTACTTCAAAGAAACATAATTTTTTTCTCTTTTATTGAATATATTTTCACGGCACATCAATGGCGGAGCACTAAACTGAAGCTTTTTTTAAAAGTTTTTCGGTACACTTGGTAACCTCTCGCCGAACACCGTTGGAGAATTCTTGATCTAGTGTTCGAATTAGCAAATAGATAAAAGCAGTACCGTTCACAGCGGTCTGTACGCCACAACTAAACGGCTTATTTAGTCTAACTCAACCCTGATTTTTAATTATAGCTGCATTAATTTTAAAATTCATGGTAGAATAGTACGTTCTCTGTATTTAAAAAAATGTTTTAGATTTTAAGCTAACAACAAAAAAATAACATTTTTTTTCTTTCAATAAAAGACTAGTACTGGCATAGCCGTACCATCCCAAAATTTTTGGAAGGTTAGTAGCCCGAAACATTATCTTGTAACAGTTTACGGAGATACCGAAATGTCACACAGATTTAATGTGAAAACTTTTTTTATTTTTTGGTCTTCATTAGTTTTTTTAGACATAAATAAAAAAAAAGGTCGGTCAAATATAAAGTGAATATTTTTTTCAATTATATATATTTTTGTCTTTATTAGATTTTGTGGTTAAAAATGAAACAGAAACGAATGGGTTCTCTTCATAAAATATTGTAGACAAAAAAAGTCTTAAATAAAATCTTAGTTGTATTTGCTCATTGTTCTCGATTGTTTGAAATTAGGCAACTTTATCCTTTCCAAATAGTTCATTGCCGGTGCCCGAATCTGATTTTTCCCAAATATTTCTTGTCGTGCCCAAAAAATTTGATTTTGCCCAAATTTTCTGCGTCTTGTGCAGCTCGTACGGCTATAAGTATTGGTATTCCAAATAGAAATTTCTGTGATGCCACACATTTGGCCAAATCGCGTATAAAATATTTTACTTATCTTAGATTTAAGAGGTCGTTTCCACTACAAGCGTTGGCGAGAGTATTCTTTACGTGTTTTATTGATTTTTTTGCTTTTCTTAGCGTTTAACCACGAAAATAAGTAAAAAATTAATATAACAATCAAAGAACACTCCCTCCAACGCTCGTAATGAAAGCAAGCCCTTAGTTGTCTATTGAGAGTTTTCAAGAAAAATTTTGTCGCTGATAAAAAAGCTCAGCAACCCAAAAATAGCCATGTAAAGATAAGCAACCCCAAAATCTTCCAGGTAAAAATAAGCAACCTTGTTGGCTAGGTAAAGTTAAATTACTGGAAAAGTTGCACTTTGTTTTTATTAAGCAACTTTATTAACATACATCACCATCATCTATCTTTTTAATGTGGTGTTTCCCGGACAAAGAAAGGAGATGGTGTTTCGCGGACGGCGGTGGTCGCACATCGCATGGCCATCTTCTTCACTCCCTTCTGCCATTTTGTTTGGTTGAAAACATCTTGTTTTAGACCAACTTTCCCAATTTCTTTGTCCATCTGTGTTCTCCATGTCATCTTTGTTTTTCCTCTTTTCTGTTCACCCAATTTAAATTTTAATGCCTTTCGTAAAACATCACCATCTTCTCTTCTCAAAACATGACCATATTATCTTACTCCGTTAGCTTTTGTCATCTTATCCATGTCTAATTTAATCATAGCATGTCCATCAGTTCATTGGTGTTCTTCCTATCCATCATCATTTTCAAACATTGCCCTTATCATTGCCCTTATCATTGCCCTTTTAGTCCTTCTCAAGATTGCGAGTTCATTCTCCCTTAAGCATCATGTTTTGCCTCCATAGAGCATTACCGATCTTATACAGCTCTTGTAAATTCTTTCTTTTATCTTCAATAAATATCTTCTCCCAAGCAACAGTTCTGCGCATTCTCAAAATGTCATCCAGCCAAGTCTCATTCTTGCCGTTACTGTCGCTTCACATCAACCATTGGCATTTAGTTGGTCCCCCAAATAGCAAAACTCATTTACTATTTCTACCTCGTTTCACATTGTCTTGATTGGTTTTACTCTTTCTTGTGAGGATTCCCTGAATTTTTTACAAACGAAATCTTTTGCCATTTTGGGGTTTATCTCTTAATTTTTGCACATCTACCTAAATCCATTTTCCACATATAGCCAAATTACCCTTTGATCGCATGCATCACATGGATCAGTCCTCCTCTTTGATGCTTCTCCTAATCCATACACCATCACGTTCTTTTTTGATGTTAACCTTCATTTCTTTTCTTTTAAATGCCATCTTCCATTTCCAAAACTTTTCCTGAAAGTCCTCCATGGTCTTACTTTTCAAAACTATGCAAGCTATCAAAACTATCAAAGCATACAAAATTTCATTTATCAAACTCTATCTTGCATCCTCTGTTACACATCAACCACAATTGCAAATAATAAAGGTGACAACATTGATTCCGGGTGTGCATCAACTTTCACAAAAATTCCTCTAATAATCCCGACCCAACCCGCACTTTTGTTGTTGATTCACCAGGCTTATTACTACTTTCAGCAACATCTTTGGTAAACCCCTTAGTCACATTGACCATTCAATCATTTTTCTTGGTACTCTATTAAAAGCTTTTTCCATATCCACAAAACACATGTACAGCTATTTGTCCAAATTTTGGTACTTGTCCTCCTTCTTTTTAATATATACAGAGCACCTGTGTTCTCTCTTCCAGGCATTAACACAAATTGCATTTTGTCCAAATTAACCTATGTGCTTATTCGTCTCTCTACCACTCTTTCAAAAATCTTTGTAGCGTGCTCTAGCAATTTCACCCCAGTATATGCTCCATAATTCATCGCATCACCTTTTCTTTTAAAGATTGGCACCACCACACTCGTCTTCCACTCATTTGGAACAGCTTCTCCATTTAGCACGAGCTGGCAAAGCTTTACCATCACCCTATGCCTGCTTACTTCCGAAAATTCAGCAGCGCTTCTTGGTTTCATTTCTCTTACTGTTTGCATAATTTCTATAAAAGTAACCTTTTCGATAGGTCCTTTCAGTGTAACAGCTTCTTTCAAGTAGTCCCCTTCATTCTCTTCAATGATCTTTTTCATATAATCTTTTCAAATTTTTATTTGATCATTTTCATTGAAGCCTAGTCTTCCATTACTTCTTATACATTTTCCACTCTCCACCTCTTTTCCATTTTTGTTTAATAACTTCACAATTTTAAAGACATTAATTGTATTTTCACACAGAATATTCACCAGCCTTGCTGCCTCCACTTTTATTGCTCTTGCAACCACTTTTCTTGCTTGATTTCTTATCTACCTGTATGTAATCTTGTTTTTTTAAATCCATTCTTGCACAATTCTTTAAACGCTTTTTTCATTCCAGCAATTGCAGCTTTCACATCTTCACTTCACCACCACGTGTGACCCCGACTCAACTCGACCAATTATTTTTCCGTACAATTGGTCACTGGCCTTCAGAGCACCATCATTGAAAAACTTCCATAAGTTTGATGCCTCAACATTTACCAGTTTTTCAACTCTTCCTTCAAATTTTGTTCTTACTTCGTGTTCTTTTAGCTGCCACGTTTTTCTTTTAATAATTTTTTCCTTTTTTATCTCCTTCATCATTTTCTTTTTAACCACTTCAGTCACCACTAAACCACGTTGAAATTTTCAGAAATCACTCTCACATCCTTTAAGTATTTTGTACTTTTTTGCGCAACCAGTACAAAATCTATCTGAGTTTTAATATCCCCTGATCTAAATGTTACTTTTCTTCTTTCCATTTTGTGAAACATGTATTTACAACACATAATATTTTTTCATCACAAAATTTAAGCAGCATTCTTCCTTTCATATTCCTTATTCCAAAACCACTTCCACCATGCACATTTTTAAAGCCTGTGACCCGACACTTGATCGAACAACACTTGATCGAAACAACACTTGATTGAAACGACATTTAATCGAAAGGACACTTGATCGAATAACGAAAGAGAAAATTTACATCAAAACATTGCTAAGCCATCTTGATTTTCTTCGCAAGAAATCATCTTTGCTTTGCAGTTTTTATAAATAGTTGCGACTGGAAAATTTAAATTTCTATCGGACCAACGAAAAGAGCCATAGCACGAATGAAAATTTGCATTTTACACAGGAAGCAGGTTAACAAAAAAAACAACAACAACAACAAAAAGCAAGAAAAGGCAAAGCTTAATGAAAAACTGCTTAATGTGCTATAACAGAGCTATGATTTATCTTATACTGCTCTCAAAACATTTAAATCTTTATTACTACCGGAATAGATAAATTTCAGCCTGTTTCGACATGGTTCACGCTTTTTCAAAGAAGCATTAGCATGACTATTGCATTTTTGCTAAATAGTAATTATTTCTAGTGAATTCTAACGCGTTTAAAACTTCTCAAATTTGCCAGTTCCTTTGCTGCAGCAAGGACAACTTTAATCCTGAGAGTTGCTGCAACATGGAATATCTTACGATGTGTCATTAAAGTAGGACTAGAATGTAAAAAAAATACAAAAAAGTGATAGCAATATGCATCTAACGAAGCATAATCACGACAAAAGATTTACTTGTTGCCTCACTAAAAATACCTTGCCAAGGGACCTTGTTGAGAAACCCTGACCTTGACATTGACAAAAACACTATAAAAATTAAATACAAATTTTTTTCTTACTGATGGCCTGTACTTTTTTTATGAATTTACAATAACAAAAAGATTGTTTAATTGCAAAAACATACAAAAGTAAATCCATTTTTTATTAAGTGTCATTTCTATTAAATATCGTTTCAAACAAGTGTCGTTTCGTTCAAATATCGTTTCCATGAAGTGTCGTTTCGATCAACTGTCGTTTCGATCAAGTGTCGTTTGATCAACTGTCGTAGCTATCTCAAAGCCATCAATATATTTTCCAACATGCCCAATAAAATTTCCCAATCCTAAAACCATTTTACCAGATTTTTGCAGATCCCAATCGTATGGCATTTTGTCATAGAATTGACACTTTTCTTCTGTTATTCTTCCACTTTGTGGTGCACATGCACATTTTACTCGCACCAATTCTTGCCCGAAGGCTAGCACCATAGCCATTACTCGATCACTTCTTCTTCGAACTTCCACAACCTTTTCACTCAGTAAATATCGATCTTATAATGCATTTATTTGTCACTTAAAATTATAAATCTCGATTCGGGATTATGAACGTTCGGGGTTTTGTAATTCAGAATTTTAACATTCGGGATTCTGATTTTTGACATTTGAGATTTCGTCATTTGGGATTATGACCTAAACCCAAGATAAACAACCGAAAAATTTTCCAGGTAAAGATAAGCAAGAATGTCAAAAATCAGAATTGCGAAAGTTAAAATTCTGAATTACAAAACCCCGAACGTTCATAATCTCGAATCGAGATTTATAATTTTAAGTGACAAATAAATGCATTATAAGATCGATATTTACCTATACGTAACGACCTCAAAATATTCTTGCACTTGGGCTTCATTGGGCCAATAGAATAGATTTATTTAAATAGGAAAAGTAATGAACACTTTAATGTTTTTATGTAGTTTTGCTCCTTCTTTGTGTTTACATTTTAGTCAGCTTATCTAACCACTCAGCAATTTGTGTATGCAAATAAATATCTTAATAAAAAATTTTTTTGCTTTTTTTCCTACATTTTTTATTAGAACTTTTCGATCTCTGCCTTTCGGGATTTCGTCATTTGGGATTGTGACCTAAACCCAAGATAAACAACCGAAAAATTTTCCAGGTAAAGATAAGCAACCCAGAAAATGAAAAAGTTGCTTATCTTTACCAGCTCCGAATTTTTAAATAAAAAAATAAAACCAAAACATTGTCATTAAAATTTTATTTTCAACCCAACAGCCTATCTTCTTGCATTATTTTTTTTTACTTTCTTGCTTTTTTGTAAAGCTTCCATAATTGCTGCGAATTGTTAAATAAATCATGAATAAACTATGTCACTATCATGCTTTTTTTAAATATAGTTTCATAACATGACACCATGCCACAGGAAAAATTAATTTGATTACTTTTCAAAAATCATTAAGTTGTTTTTATCACGTCTTAAAACTTTTTGCTTTCAATAACTACTAATAAACTTTTATAGTTTAATCACTTTTTTATCAAAAAAATTTTTTTATTTTTTTCTAAAAAAACTTTTAAAAATTTAGAATGTTAAAACATAGGTTTTAATTAGAATTCCCAACAAGTAATTATTTGTTATTGACTTTAATAATTGATTTTAGTAAATTTGTTTCTTGTTAAATAGATTTCCATAGATTTCAATAGCAAAAAACGAGTTCTCACTCATCACAACTTCATCATCTTAATCAGCTACCGTACTTATTCTTTGACTGGCAAATCGTTTTCAGCCACCATCAAGTGCTTATCTCTACGTAATTTCGAAGAATTTCCAAAATATTTGTCCAATAAAATTTTTTATTTGTTTTTTTACTTTTATACCGTAATACGACTGCTTTTTAGAACTGTCTGTAAAATACCATGGTCAAAAAATTGTCGTTAAGTGCCTTTTCTAAAGCAATAACAATGAAAATGACCAGGTTGAACTGAGACTATTTTCGATCAAAATACTTCCATTATCAATGTTCTTTTTAATTTCAAAACTAGGTTTTTAAATTTTTTTAACATTTGTATATTTGAATCGTAGCTTGTTGTTTCTAGGGAGCAAAGATCTTCTTTCTAATACAGAGACGTCAGTTCGTCTGAATCGTGTACCACAAGAAATGAAAGATTTGTACGGAGAAGAATATTTTGTTGATTTTATTCGATCTGTTTCTGGTTCTTCCAAATCAGACCACGAAAAAATTTCCTCAAAGCCTTCTTCTAGTTCATCATCAACTTTATCATCAGGTTATTCATCGTTGTCATTGACGGAGGCCAAATCTTTAAAAAGTAGAAAAAAAGAAAACCGTAGAAGTTCCAAATCTTCAAAGTCGGAAAAAAATGATTTTTTAAACCGAAAACACTCTCACACACTTTCTTCAACTATGACTCCGACTCTTAAAGCTCAAGGTTCTTCAAACTTATCAAGCATGAACCGAGTTCTTCATGCTCTCGTCGACGCAGTCACTTCTCCTTCACCAAAGATCCGCTATTTTGTCGGTTCTATTCAAGATCACGTTGTCAAAACAGTATCCCCAGTGCTGCCAACTATTTTTATTGATTCTTATTATATGTCTGGCGAAATAGCTAAAGTTATCCCAAAAAAGTTGAAAGAAAAACGAGATTAAAATTTTGTTCAATCATGCTTTTATTGCTTTCAAACTATCTTTTTTTTAATTTAAGGGGTCGTTTTGCACCACGAGCGTTGGTAGGAGTATTTTTTGTTTTATTAGTTTTTTCGCTTCTCTTAACGCTTAAACGCAGAAAGAAGTTAAAAAAAGCAACAAAACAAACAAAAAATACTTCCGCGAATGCTCATAGTGAAAACGAACTTTAATTAAATATTTGTATATAGCCTGCGGTAACATACAATTATCGCGTAATAGTATCAATAAGCTATTCAACTGTTTGATCTTTGATACCCCACTACAAGGATGGTGAACCTCTTTCATAGAACGGGTCAAATATTGACAATTTTATTAAAATTACCATTAAGTGGGCCATTGGCTCTAATTTTGACCAAAATTTAAGGTGAAGACTAAAAAAAAAGAAAACGTCTTCACGTCCAATTCGTCCTAAATTGCTAAATTTTTTCCGAAAGTGACAGAAACTTTGGATTTCAACTAATCGGTTACATGGTGACCCGCGGGTCAATGGTTCGCCACCCCTGCCTCAGTAAAGAGCTAATTCTTAGTTTTTTGTGGAATTTAAATTGACACTTTGATTTCAATAAACTTGTTTCTTGCTGATCAGAATCTGACTTGCTGTGGTCATATAAAACACGCCGAAAGCGTGGTTGAGTTACGCATAAATTTTAATTTTAATTTATTTTTTAATTTAAAAATTAACCTAAGTGCTTTCAACAATTTACAGTTAAAAATTCTGTTTTTTCAACTTCAAAAAGTTTTACATCTTTCTTTTTGCTATACAAAACAGAAAAGTTTATAAACAAAGGAACGCCTATGCGCATGCCAGGCCGTAACTTCGTCAGGTGGGGCCCTAATGCAAACATCTACCTGTATTATGGAGCCCCATTTTTTCCTGTACTTAATATTCAATTGAGCTACTTTTCTCAACTCAGGAATCATTGACGACTCCGCGTTATAGAAAGATTTTTTAATTTAAATAATGAGTCAAAAAAGCATTCAGCTGAACAGGTAAAAGGAGCTAAAGCTAAGTTTACTGTGCCTGCAAATCAAAGGCTATAATTGGAATAAAATTTCATCAAGGTTGCACGGTTCAACATAATTTTTGTGATTGCAGTGTATTCAAATCGAAATAATGGCATAGCAAGGATTTCTTGGGGGCAGGCTGCAACAACAATTTTTTGATTGTTTAAGAAAAGTTTAATCAAATAAACATCGCAAACCAAACTCGTTTTATAATGACAAAAAAACTTTATGTGCAACCTTTTGAGGCAAAGTGCTTTGTGAGCACTATTAAAGATATTTCAGCAAAATGAAAATTTGCTATGCAATGCGGATAAATTGTTTAACCCAAAAAGAAATAACCTACAGTACGCTGACATCACCACAAAAGACACAGACTAATAAAACACAGTATGTTGAGGCCAATTAAGTAGGCTACCGTAATTTATTTGTGAGTGGTTGGAAACTTGACATTTTTCCGTCACGCTTTTGCACGAACAAACTGCCGGATAACTTTTTCAAAATCTAAAATTTTAGCTCGTTCCTTTTGTATCGATAGTAGAGCCAAAACGCTAAGTCTCTCTTGGGACATGGAGCTTCGAAGAAAGTTTTTAATCAGTTTGAGTCTACAAAAAGACCTCTCTGCCGTAGCAACTGTTACAAGTACTGTCATGTACACATGTATGTCGTACAAACGTCAGAATAAGTTGTGGCAAGTGATGCATTTTTAACAATCAAAAAAAAAGCCGTGTCTTTAGCAGATTTTAAATGGGCAAACTTTTCTCTAAACGACATTTTGATGAAGAGCATTTGGCTAGGAAACAACGAAGAGACGTTATCAGAAAATTTGTTAGAAAATTTTTTTGCTTCAACCTCAAGATCCAGATGAGAAGCATTTGATAGAAAACTTGGTTCTAAAACTTGATATACCGTCACCACTGATTTCATTCCTTCAAAGCGATTAATTAGTTGGCAAAAAAGTATGTCCATCATCGGAAGAAACACAGTTACGCAAAATCGCTTCTTAGGATCGTTTAACATTCACTACGTAACAAAATTTTACAAAACGTTTGTTTGGCTAAATTTTTTTGATGTGTCTGAATGATTCTCAAGCGCTGATTCCAAAAACGCTATCAGTTTTTTCTATCATCGATCGTTTTCAAGATATGATAATTTTCGTTTTTTTGTGATTTTCCGTTAACTGTAGGGGAAGGTGGGGCATAACGGACCCCTTAACTTTAAACGCTTCTACCTCCAATGTTAAAGTTTGCAGAGAAACGATATCCCGAGTTTAGATCAAGGTTGTAGACATAAATCAAACAAACCAAAAGTTGATATAATTGCAATTATAGATTTTGTGAAAAAATTGATTCTTTTTTTTTCTGAAAAAAACCGTTTTGCCCCGTATATGGGGCAATATGGAATACCCTATAGGGGCAATGTGGACCGGATCGTCCATCTTGCCCCAACATATTTTTTTGAGAAATATTGTGAGGTGGATACATAGTTAGGCAAGATAAAAGACACGTGATGTGTTTTGAATATTTAATCTACAATAAATCCCAACAAAACAATAAAAAAGAACATAATTTCCAGTAATTTTAGGCCTACTTTAATACTGCAGTTGCATACAAGGCAGTAGTAAAAATTTAGTTTACAAGCAGGCCTATAAAAGGTTTGTTGGTCATTTAACATAGATCACAAACAAATTCTAGGTCATCTTCTTCTATACCAGCGCACTTAAAGTGAGCCCAGTTCAAGCATATAGTACATTGTATCATATCGTCATGACTGGTCTCACTCCACTTTTCCCAGCAATAGATGCATTGGGCATCCTCTTCTTGCTTCGAATATGTTGTAGTCAAACTTTTCTTAAAAGTTGTTGTTTGTGCACCTTTAAGCTTGCTCTGTAACTTTGCTTTTTTTAATGTCGTTAGTTTTTTACACTTTATATCTATGTGCTTTGCTTTTGCCTTTTTAATGTTATGTAGGTGAGCTTTATAAGGACTACTTGTTAAAACAGCAGCAAATCCACGTCGTGTTTTTGGCTTTCTACGAGGTCTTGTAGATGCTTTTAGAGGAGGTGCAATTGCATATGGTGATATGTACGTCGATGCAACGGGAGAGTGGGTATGGCTAGCATTTGGATTACATTCCATTGTTTCGTTTTCACGACCAGCTTGGTTGCTTTCTTGTGTAGAAATTGGTTGGCTTTGTGGCGTTTGCATTAGTGTGAGTAATTGAGAATCAGATTTTTCTGCAAACTTGTTTGATGGTAAGTCAGTCAAAACTTCAATTATAAAAGCTGATTCATTTAGCTGGTCATTCTTTCCAGAATCAATGTTTGTTGGCTGGCATGGAGCAAAATCGTGTGGCTCAAATATGTCTCTATTTGTTGGAAACAATCCAGTTTTCTTAAATCCATTAATGGCTGTTTGTGCTGTGGCTGCTTTAGTGTAAGCTTTTCCAAATAATTCGGCTACTTGAAAAGTAGTTACCACCCGACCAGGATGATTACGAAGCCATTTTTCAAGCTCCTGATCATAGTAAATTGACAATGGCTTCATGAAACTCACATCGAGCGGCTGCATCTTATGAGAGCAATGAGGTGGTAGACAAAGCAAAACTACCCCATTAGCTCTTGCAAGATCAATTACTTCCATGTTCATTGTATGAGTTGAATGACCATCCAAAATTAGAAGAACAGGATTTTTTTTAGTTGCTCCAGTTGATTTTAAAAAATGCTTAAACCATTCTACAAATATTTCAAGTTGCATCCAACCACTTTTATGGCATGCACAAATGGAACCTGGAGGAACTCCATTCATGAGCTCCGCCTTCATCCTAACTCTGGGAAAAACAAAAAGGGGTGGAATAAATGTCCCTGTTATGTTCATACATATTTCAACCGAAACCAGTTGCCCACGTTCTGCTGAAACTAACCCCCCAACTTGTCGCCTTTCAGTTTTGGCTAAAACTTTTGAAGGCTTGCCTTGCACCGTAGTGATGCCAGTTTCATCACAGTTAAAAATTCGCTGTGGAGGAAACTTATATTTATCCATCACTGCTTCAAATAGGTCAAAAAATTTATTGACTGTTTGGGGATTGAAAGACTTAGCTCTAGTAGCAGAAGTAGCTTCTGGTTGTCTTAAAGATAGTTCTTTGTGCCGGTGCATAAACCCTTGCAGCCAATCTTTACCTGCTTTTCTTTTAGCTTTATTGAAAGAATTTGGTAAATTATTTTTTTCTGCTAGCTGAAACGCAAGATTTCTGACATCATTAGTTGTCAAACCAAACATCATGCTCTCCAAAGATAACAAATATTCTACCAACTCTTTTTCCATTGTTGGTGAGAATATGGTCTAAAATATAAACAATTGCATATAAATGAGGGCATTTTATAGGTTTCTACTGGTTAAAAATGCTTAAACCTAACTAATCTTTTATACCTTTTTAATGTTATTTAATAAGCTATATTTATAAACCAAATTATAATTTTTCTTAAAAGGTTAAAAGGTTTATTAAAAATTTTAAATCAAATTTACCTTGTAGTTACCAAGAATTTTTGTATGGTTTTTGGCATGTTTGTTTTGGTCTTTAAATCTTCTTCGAAGAGTTGTTTTCGGTATCTGAAATTCTTTTGATGCTGCTCCTAAAGAGGTTCCATTTTCCAATGCATGTAATGCTTTTTTCATGGAGTCTTTGCTCCATGACTGTCGATTTGTTTTGCGCTTGTAATTTCGAACCATGGTAGCCAACAGCAATTTTCATACAACTATTAAAATTGTAAAAAGGTTAAATTAATAAATAAAAAATAAATTCAAATATGGATACTAATAGCAGAATTTAACTAATTTGAAGTTTCTTATTCGTATAGCTGAAAGCCAATATTCTTATTGGTATAGCTGAATGAAAACCAGTTTGAGTTTAGACATGCAATTAACAAATTTACCCTTTGACAAGGCCTGCTAATATTGATAGACTATTATAGGATTAGCCTACCTTATTGATAGATTATAGAAAAGCTATATCAGTAAAAAAACATTAATTTTTATAAATAAAAGTTGTTATACTATTTTGATGCAGTTCATGAAAAGAAATATTGATAATGAGCCTTCATACTAAACAGCAGTTTGTGTGGGGCAAAATGAAACTTTGGTCTGTTTTGCCCCACTCATAGCTGACCATTTTGCCCCATTGCCTAGTTTTAACATGCCATCGTATGACAGATATTATTATCAAACCTGATAAATTCAAAACCACCCAAAGAATAGCCTATGGTATTACTCTTAAAAACATGAAGTCCAATATTTTAACTTCATAACCATAAAGCAAACTACTCACTTATTAAAATATGCTCTTTTTAGATCAAGTAGGTCAAAACTCTTCTGATCGTTCTCAGTTCGTCGGTATAAGTTCGACGTTCAAACAAAATGGCTGGAATAACATGGTTCAATGGCTGATTATGTAATCATAGTCAATAGGTGGCTGTATTTCTTTTTTACGAATTTATTTAAATATTCCGTTTTGCCTCATGGTGCCATATTGCCCCACCTTCCCCTATATGTATGATGCGGTCATGATTGCTGTGATCTGTCTCTATCAGCATTATCTTGTTGTAAATTGGCGTTTTATTCAATTGAAGGAGTGAACGGGCATATGAGAGTGCGAAATCTCACTGTCAAAAGTATTTTTATTACCTGTCAATTCTCAGTTTTCTTTTTATCTCTGCCTGTTAAATTCAGAATAGTCGATGAGAAAGTCATGTTTACATTGTTCAGTGTATGCAGAGAGAAGTACCGCGTTATAGTCATACCTAACAGCCAGCCTTGAATGCCAACAGCCTACTCAGTACCCCAGATAATTATATTTTGTAGAGTTAAGTCTTGTGTTAATCTTAGAGTGAATTCATCTTTTAAATAGTAAAAATCAAAATGTCTAGAAGAGAGTAAAAAAATTCACCAAATTGCTTTTGTTATGTAATGGATTCTACATTAGCGGTAAACACACCACATACAAAATTGTGCAAGGAACAAAGTACTGGACAGCTTATAGACTATATTTTGGGATAGACATTGGTGATCAGGATAAGCCCTGGGCACCATATGTAATCTGTGGCAGCTGTAGATCTAGTCTTGAAGGATGGTTGAGGGGTTCTGGAAAAGCTATGTCATTTGCAGTTTCCAGAGTTTTGAGAGAGCCTCAAAATCATCAATATGATTGCTATTTTTGCATGATAAACATTTCGAAGTATCGCAAAGTCAGCGGAAGAAGAGCTATTACATAGGCTTATCCAAGCATATCCTCATCAATTGCACCTGTTCCTCACAGTGAAACCTTACCGGTTCCAAACCTACCATCAAATATGAAATTTTTTTGTGGATTACTAACACTAATTTATTTATTCTGAGATTGGATCCAATTTCTTATACTGTGTGCTATGTAGCCTACTTGTTATTTATCATTTCAGGTAGAAATGTACTTCAGTGAAGACTCATCAACAACAACTGACACTGATGCCAAAAATGCAGACACTGATGCCGAATATGCACCATCAACAAGTTCAGAATCTCATTTTCCAACTAAAAAAGATTTGGATGATTTAATACGTGATCTGGGTCTTACGAAATCTGGAGCAGAGTTATTAACATCCAGACTGAATGAGTGGAATCTGCTTGGCGATGATTGTAAGAGTACTGCCTACAGAAATAGGCACTTGGAATTTTCTGTCTATTTTGATGTTATTGAAGACCTTTGCTATTGCAAAGATGTGGAAGGTTTGTTTAGTGCTGTTGGAATAAATTATGATCCTACTCAGTGGCGGCTTTTCATTGAGAGTTCAACCAAAAGTCTTAAAGCAGTGTTGCTTCACAATGGCAATATATATCCGTCAATTCCACTTGCTTATTCATTACAGATGAAAGAAGATTATGAAATGTCAAACAACTTTTTATTAAAATCAATTATGGTCAGTTTAAGTGATATATTTGCAGTGGTTTTAAAATGCTAGGAGTTTTTCTGGGTCTGCAGAGTGGATACACAAAATACTCTTGCTTTTTGTGCTTGTCAAATAGTAGAGCTGACGGTGAGCACTATGAGAAAATGCATTGGCCGACATGAGAAGAACTAACTCCAGGAATATACAGTGTCATTAAGGAGATTTTTGTAAGCCGGGAAAAGATTTTACTGCCACCTCTTCGTATCAAATTAGATCTATTAAAACAGTTCGTTAAAGCTTTGGATTTTGAAGGAGAAGTTTTTCAAGATACCCGTTTAATGTTTTTCAGACTATCAGATGCCAAAATAAAAGAAGGAATATTCGTTGGTCCCCAGATAAGCACAATGCTAAAAATCTGAAAGCTTGGAAGCAAAAATGAATGAAACAGAAAAGGAAGCGTGGCAAGCATTTCGAGGTGTGGTTAATAAATTTTTGGAATATAAAAGGAACCAAAATTACAAAGAGTTAGTGAAAAAACTTATCAAAAGTTACCAAAACATAGGTTGTCGCATGTCTGTAAAACTGCACTTCTTATGCTCCCATCTGGACTTTTTTGAAGAAAATCTTGCCGACTTTAGTGAGGAGATTTCACCAGGATATTGAGCCAATGGAAAAACGATATAAAGGCCGCCGGGCAGTGGACTAATGGGAGACTACATTTGGTCTTTGGTAAGGCAAGATAAGAGCGGTCATAAAAGAAAACCTCGCTTAACAGTGCATTTTTGAGTGACTCTTAGTATTAAAAAATCTCTGTTTATTTGAACTTTTTTATACACGTTTTAAAGCTAATTTTTGCATTTAATAAACTGAGCAGAACCCTGATATACAGATATAATCTACTGCAGGAATCGAACACAATTTGCTAACTACAGCTGCGCCGCATCAAACAAAAAATTTAAATATCTCAAAAAGTAATAATGTTACGAAAAACTACCTTGATTTGTGAATTCAGCCCCCAAAAATACATAAGGGGGCGCTAAAAAAAGTAGCCAAACAAAAATTTTGTTACGTAGGATTATATATATACTTTGAGATATTTCATGGGAGTAGGCTTTTGTTTTCTTTGCTCTTTTGTTTAAAAACTGTCTTGGCAAACCCCATGTAGAAGTAATAGTGGAAGCTTCGTAGGCTATAGTACTGCGTCAAAACTCCTTCTGACTTGAGCAATGTCTTCAGCAGCAGTTTGCAGAAGTTTATGGGCAGAAATTAAGTTAACTGTTTTACTGTATACTGCATAGCTTTCGAAGGAATTTTGACAATCTGCAAAATTTTGGATTGCACAATTAGCATTCATACAAAGTCAAAGTTTTCTATCCGTTTCTGTATTGCCATAACTTCATCTCTTTCCTTTGGATTCGTGCTGGTAAGTATTATGTGAGTCAAGCATTTCATAACGTCACAAAATCTGTCCTTCAAAGCATAGACAACATATCGACCAGACCACCACATTGAATTTAACGTTTTTAATGTAGAATTTGAGCAGGAACGATCATGGACATTCTGAAGCTTTTGCCACCGCACAATATCAGCCTATGTTCGAAAACATTATAAATGTTGTTGTAAAATTGATGGTGTTGTAAAATTGATGGGTCTCAGTCATGGCTTCCATGGCATCTTTTAACATCAAATTTAAATTGTGCAAAGCACAATGCACATAGTAAACATGAGCCATATCTTGGATCTTCTTATGGAAGCCGGAGTACTTCCGTTCATCATTGCAACGCCATCATATCCTTGTCCACGGCAGTTTTTTATGTCAAGCCCCTTCTGTTGAATGAAATTCGTTATCAGTTTGTGCAATCCAATAGCAGATGAATCCTCAACTTTTATAAATGATGTAAACACTTTAACAACTTTCAGTTCTGATGGCGTTCTATCATCGTGGTAATCGATTTTGACGTAACGAAATACTTCACTTAACTGGTCTTTTTTGCTGACATTTCGAGTCGTCGTGGCTTGGCTTTGCGAACGAAGATTTCATGATGGAGGTGGTCCACGTCGACTGCAGGCACGCTCGTGGCTGACAAGACCAATGCGAGATAGCAAGTGCGGCCACAGCAGCTGCAGTCAAAGGTCACACCGGGTATGGTTGTTCTTGAGGCTTCGCGGTTTTTCCTTTTGCGGCGTTTTTCCCTCTGGTTGTTTTTGCGGAAATCCTCGAAGGAGGAGACAGCCTGATGGATAATGTGGCGCCAGGTGACGCGGTCAGCAGCCAGAGTAGACCATTGGCGATGGTAAATGTGGCAGGCACCAAGGGACTTCTTTAGGGAGTCCTTGTATCCCTTCATTGGTGCCCATCTGTTACGGTGGCCAATAGAAAGTTTGCCATACAGGGCTATCTTGGGTAGTCGATGATCGTGCATTCTAGAGACGTGCCCTGCCCAACGTAACTGTGACTTCAGCAGTATGGCCTCGATGCTGGTGATCTCCGCCTGTTCAAGGACCACAAAATTTGAGACATAGTCGCTCCAGTGAATGTTGAAAATAATGCGGAGACAGCGCTGATGGAAACGCTCCAGGAGTCGCAGGTAGTCGTCGTCGTCGTCGTTTGAAGAGGTATATCCACTCCAGGTCAGACGCAAACAGGACTGGGGCCGAGGGTTTATCCTTTTACTACCCCAGACTGCTGCACTGCCTGGATCAGATGCTGGCAGTGATGACATTAAGCCAGCATTGAGTTTCGTCATCCAAAACCGTTAGACCTCGTGCTCCATGTGGTGCCCGATGTATAGGGCACGCTGTTAGTACATGGTCTGAGGTTTGCTCTGAGGCGCCACACTCGCAATTCGGTGAAGGAGCGAGACCCCATTTGTGCATGGACGAATGCAATCGCCCAACACCAGTCCGCAGGCGGTTGAGCTTAACCCAAGCTGCTCGGGGTAAGCCCATCCCAACAGGCCTGGCACCGGTCCGGGGCACAAAAGCACGGAGCCTGGAAGCACCTTCACAGTACTCCGTTTTCCATTTAAGATTTGTCCATTCAGAGGCGCGGATGCCAAGTCTGGCAAGGTTGTCCAAAAGATTCCGCGCAGCTGGCACAAACGGGCGTCTGGATCTTAGTCTCACTTGGCGAGTATCTGAGGACCCACTTAAAAGACCATGCAAGATATGATCTGGGTCCAGAGATCCACGGTAAGCCAAGGAGAGTGTCGCTCCCATTCGGCGAAGCTCAGCTAGCTGGATGCCTGAGAGTATAGGTAGGTGGTCCGTTGGAGTGGGACGCAGGCATCCAGTAACTATGCGCAAGGCGTCATTCAAGACACTGTCAATGAGGCGAGTGTGAGCACTGCGACACCAGACTGGCGCACAGTAATCAGCTGTTGAGTAGACTAGAGACAAGGTGGCTATGCGTAGTGTTTTAGCACCAGCACCCCATCCCGAGCCCACGAGTCGCCTCAACAGTGTGACGCGCCAGGATAGTTTTTTGCGCAATGCCACTAAATGGTGACGAAACGTGAGCGATCTGTCCAGTTTTACCCCAAGGTAAGTAGGGGTTGGACAGAACGGTAAAAGTCTATCGTTGTTGTAGACCTTTAGCTCACGTTTGGCCTCTCGGTTATTTAAATGAAAGGCTGTCGTCAATGTCTTAGTGTGACTGAGCTTCAACCTTCAAGTCTGGAGATACGCTGAAAGTGTGGACATGTCTTGGCTTAAGGTCCCCTCCAAGTCCTTCCAGTTTCCAGAAGAATGCAACAATGCTAGATCATCGACATAAGCAAACTTTCTGAAAATCATGGAAGGAAGATCGTACGTATAGATGTTAAATAGGAGCGGAGCCAAGACCGATCCCTGAGGAACGCCGTTTTTAAGACGGCATAGCCTGCTTTGCTTGCTGTCACCGGTGGTAAGGGTGAAACTTCGATTTCGGACAAGCTCCACGATCATTTTGACCATGTGCTTATCCGGAAGTAGTCTCAGCAGCTTGCAGGTAAGGCCACGGTGCCAGACAGTGTCATAAGCAGCTGTCAGATCGATAAATACGGCACCGGTCTTCTTTTTAGCCTCAAAAGAATCCTCGATGTTCTGGGTTAGCAGAACAACTTGATCTACGGTTGACTTCCCGCGTCGGAACCCAGCCTGCTCTTTAGGGAGCAGCGGATCGATTAATGGTTCAACGCGGGCGTAGATAAGCCTCTCGAGTATCTTGTAGGGGACACAGAGCAGAGATATCGGTCGATAACTCTTTGGGTCCCCCACGGGCTTTGCTGGTTTTGGGATCACGACCACAAGCGCTCTTCTCCAGATCTTGGGAATTTTGAGTCGGCGCAAACAGGAAGAAAGGAAGTCACGTAACCAGGACTTCAAAGCAGCTCCGGCATGGAGTATAAGCTCGGGGCAGATGGAATCAGGTCCCGGAGCTTTACCTGGTTTTAAATGTTGAAGGGCAGCAGCAAATTCTCTCTGTGAAAAATTGTCAGAGATATTTACTGCGTCTGGTGTTGTGGCCCTCCAAAGGTCAGACACTTCTTGAAAGACAAGTCGAGATGACTTGCGATCAACAGCCTCGTATTTCCCATTTCTAACCAATTGAGATGCAACAGCATCGGCTGAAACGGGACAGAGACGAGGAGAGTGTCGTGACCTACCAGTAAGGTTGTTCAAAATACTCCACGCTTTACGACTAGAGTGTGAGAAGTCAATGCTCCGAACTGCTTTGGACCATCGATCCCTCCGCTTTCTGTCAAGCTTGGCAAGCAGAGCTGTAGCAGCCAAGCTTGACTCGTCTCCCTGAGGAGACTGCAGAAAGGTTTTATAGAGGGATTCACACTCTGCATCCCAACACGGAATGTAGGCATTTCGATACCCGCGTGGGATAGTCTTTTTGGCTGCTTTCTTAATGGTGTTACAGAAGTCCTGGTAAGCCGCATCCACATCAAGTGTATCAGGCGGCAACAAAGTCTTTGCGAATTTATTCGTCAAAGCAATGTAGTGACTCCATTTGGCCTTGCGGAAGTTTCATCGCTTAACAGGCATGCTTGGCACTGCCATAGCAAACCTTGGTGGTGTAATAAGCGAAGGTCGATGTTGTGACCTGGGGAACTTTTCAAGGACACGTCTATCCGGTAAGCGACTGTTTGGACCTACGCTGGCGAAAGCTAGATCCGGATTGGTACCAGTGTTCCAGCGGCCGGAATAAAAACTGGCAGCGTCCTTGGCATTATAGAGGAGGGCAAGACAATTAACACTTGCCCATCCAGCCAAGCACTCACCGTCCGGACTGTTGTCATCGTAACCCCAGTCAGCATGACGACAGTTAAAATCGCCAGCGTACAGACAGGGGTGAGGAAACACTGGAAGATCCAGGGTTCGCAATCGCGTTGGCGGTGGTTTGTAGACGTTGACTATTTTATACCCATCAACGTCCACACACAACCACTCGATCTCCGATGTCGGTAGAGATTGGTCCAAAAGCGTGTATCTCAGTCGCTCGTGGACAAACGTGGCAAGACCATGCTTCCTGCTTAAAGAAGAACCAGCTAGTTGGTACGTAGTTTGGTAGTACCAACTTCTCTGCATCACTGCAGTGGGTCTCCTGCAGTAGGATGACGAGTGCCTCAGACTGCATAGCGAGATGATGAAGAACGTTCATCTTGCTTGCAGTGAGGCCTTCGATGTTCAGCTGAAGAATAGTGGGTCTTCAGAACTTGTTGGCAATGTGCCCTGAAAAGGGCAGTTTTATCCTAACATTGCCCCGTCCTGAAAAGGACGTTTGCCGATTAGCAGACCCACACTGAACATCGGAATGGGTGGATAACCTTCCGTTTTGGTAGGTTCGGTTTCCGTCTGTCATTTTAAAATCAATGAGCAGACTTACTCACGGCCCAGGCTGCGTGAAACCACCTACCATCTGGGCCACCTACCATCGCAGGTGGTCACGGTACGTTACACACGACTCAGAGCCGTACAGTAGGGTGGTGAGTACGACGGCTTTCTACACGCTGATCTTGGTGCCCTTCTTCAGATGCTTGCTTTCCTTCCATGTTTTCCATACTCTGTTGGACAGTCTGCCGAAAGCGCTGTTTGACTTGGCCAGTCTGTTGTCCACTTTCCTGTCGATCTTGGCGTTTGATGTGATTGTACACCCCAGGTAGGTGAACTGGTGAACGGTCTTCAACACAGTCTCGCCAATGGTGATGTGAGGAAGGCAGTATTCTTCCCGGGGTGCAGGCTGGTAGAGGACTTCCGTACTTTTCAAGCTGACCTCGAGTCCGAAGAGCTGGGCAGCTTCTGCAAAGCAGGATGTAAGACGCTGCAAGGCACTTTCGGTATGGGCAACAAGGGCAGCGTCGTTGGCAAAGAGAAGGTCTCGAAGCATCTGCTCAAGAGTCTTTGTGTGGGCCTGCAGTCTCCTGAGGTTGAACAGGCTGCCGTCGAGACGATAGCGGATGTAGACAGCATTGTCACCATCAAGGCCTTCCATGGCCTGCTTGAACATCATACTGAAGAAGATGCTGAACAAAGTCGGTGCCAGGACACAACCCTGTTTCAAGCCGTTGGCAATTGGAAAGGGTTCAGAGAGGTCGCTGTTAAACCTAACTTCGCCGTGCTGGTCTTCATGCAGCTGGATGACCACACTGAGAAATTTTGGGGGATAGTCGAGGCGCTCCATGATTAGCCAAAGACCCTTCCTGCTCACCATGTCAAACGCCTTGGTTAGATAAACAAATGTTACATACAGTCCTTTGTTCTGCTCTATTTTATCAATAAGCTCCACTCCGCTTCTTTCCTGGCCTCTTCGCAAATCACAATATCATCAGCAAACATCATGGTGATTCACAGTGGTTCTCTCCTTACTTCATCCGTTAGCCTGTCCATTATCGCTGCAAACAGGAACGGACTTAACGCTGATCCCTGGTGTAGTCCGACCTTGACCTTGAAACTTTCTGTGGTTCCTTCTGCACACCTCACCACTGTTTCGCTTCCCTCATACATATCTTGTACAAGTCGCATATACTTTTCCCTCATTCTTGATTTTCTCATACAGTACCACAGCTCTTCCAGTGGAACCCTGTCGTGAGCTTTCTCTAGGTCCACGAATACACAATGTAGCTCTCTTTGACCTTCCCTGTACTTTTCCATCAACATTCTTAAAGCAAACATAACATCGGTGGTTCCCTTTCCTGGCATAAATCCATTGCTGTTTGCTGATCTCTATACTCTATCCCTTAGCCTGGTTTTAATAATTCTTTCCCATATTTCATTGTGTGGCTCATTAGCTTTATTCCTCTGTAGTTTCCACAGCACTGTGTGTCCTCTTTGTTTTTATAGATTGGGATAAGCACACTCCTTCTCCATTTTTCTGGCATCCGTTCACCCATTAATAGTCTATTGAACAGTTTGGTCAAAAACTTTATCCCCATCTTTTCCATGCACTTCCAAACTTCTACTGGCAACTCATCTGGCCCAACCGCTTTACCTTTTTTCATCCTTCTTAGTACGTTCTTTACTTCTTCTCTACTGACGCAATTTACCTCTTCTTTAAACACTTCTGTTTCCTCTGTCCTAGGGTCTCTGTTATTTTCCTCGTTCATCAGTTTCTCAAAGTACTCCTTCCATCTCTTTAATACTGCCTCCGAATTTACCATAACAACTGTTTTCATCCTTTATAATTCTCACGTGCTGTACATCTTTTCCTGCTCTGTCTCTGCCTAGCCAATCTGTACAACTCCTTCTCACCTTCTTTTGTTTCCAATCTAGCATACAAATCGTCATACTCACGTCCCTTTGCCATTGCAACTATACCTTCTTTGCCCTACTCTTCTTTTCTTTGTAGATCTTTTTAGTATTTTCATCTTTTATTTTGTCCCATGCTTTCTTTGGCTCTTTCTTTTCTTTTACACTCCCCTGAACTTCCTCGCTCCACCACCATGTCTCCCTGTCTCCTTTTCGTTTCCCAAATGTCACTCCCAGTACAGTTTCAGCTGTTTTTCTAAGAATTTCTGCTGTTTTGTCCCACTCATCAGGTAACCCATCCTTGCCTCCCAGAGTCCTGGTCATCTCTTGTCTAAACGCTTCTTGACAGCTTGTCTCCTTCAGTTTCCACCATCGTATCTTTGTCTTTACTTTCTCGGCTTTTTTCTTTTTCACCACGAGAGCCATTTTGCATACAATCATACGGTGCTACTTTGCGATCACACTCAATCACACATTCCCTTCAAGTTCCTCCTTCTGCACATCACATAATCTACTTGGGTAATTTTTCCGCCCCTTTTATACGTCACCCTGTGTTCATCTTTTTTCTTGAAATAAGTATTGACAATCGCCAAATCCATCCTTTTCCCAAAATCGACAACTATTGATCCTTATTTCTTGTTCCAGCACCGTACCTCCCCATTATTTCCTCATCCCCTATGTTTCTTTTGCCCACCCGTCCATTAAGATCTGCACCCAGAACTATCTTCTCTTCTTTTGATACACTTTCTATCAACCCATCCAGGTCTTCTCAAAAATCATTTTTCTCCTCCATGTTGTTGTTAACCTGTGGAGCATATGCGCTTACTATATTTAGGATGGACTCTTTTACCTCCAGCTTTATGGCCATTAGTCTGTCTGACACTCTCTTCACCTCCAGGACACTTTCAACCAGCTCCTTCCTCACCACTGTTCCTATCCCATTTTTTCTTTCATCAGCTCCGTTGTAAAATAGTTTGCATCCACCTTCAATGTTCCTTGCTTTACTCCCTTTCCACTTTGTTTCCTGTAGGCACAATATGTCTACATTCCTTCGCTCCATCAAGTCTGCCAGCTCTCTTCCCCTTCCAGTCATTGTTCCAATATTTAAGGTACCCGCCCTTATGAGTGAGAGTCTTCCTTTCCACACTTCCCGCTGCCTCTTCACTATAGCCTTCCTCCTCTCTTTCTGCTCTTGTTTTCACTATGTTTAGCAGTAGCATAATTTCCACAGGTGCCCTGCTGTGCGACACCTGAGGCGGTCGTTGGTAACCCGGGCCGCGACCGATCCGGTATGGATTTATCAACAATACGCATTTGTATAATCTGGCAAAAAAGTTTTACGCCGGATGCCCTTCCTGCCGCAACCTTCCCCATTTATCCGGGCTTGGGACCGGCATCAAGAAACACAGGAATGTGTTTACGATGGCTGTAGGGTTCAGCTGTTGCTTAATATTAGACCAAAATTGTTCGGACCATAAGTGTTTATATCAATTGTTTGAAAAATTGTGTATGAATTGCTTAAAAGGCTTAATTGCTTACGGTATTTAGCTACCCTATAGCATATTTTAAAAATTTGATTGATGGTTTTTTGATAAAAGTTTCAAAAAATAAAATAAAGCAGCATTATATTGACAATATCCATCGATTTTTTGTGACAAATTTAAAGTTGTTAAATAATTAGATAAAGATTGTCTATTTACAGAGTTAACTAAAAAACAGATATTTTATGTTTATAACTAAAATCTCACATTTGGAAATTAGGTAATTTTTCATTTAAAAATTTTAGTTTCAATTTTTACAGATAAAGTTTGATAGTACACTGGTCAATGGTCATTCCATGTATAATCAACCAAGCCCTGTAATCACTACTCCTGGATATCAGCGGTTTTAATATATGTTGTAGAGCTTGGAAAAACTTGAAGTTTAAAAAATTTTCTTTAAATTACCTCAAGGTGTATTTGAGTTATCGCAATTTTAAGTTTTTGCCACTTAATAGCGTTTAGGTGAGTAAGCACTAGTCATGCTCTATGATTTTCTGTTGGATATGATATTTTATAATGCATTGGCCAGAAAATTTTGAGATTGTTTCAGTATGTGGGGATAAATTATATCCCAAAAACCCTCCTTTTGTTTGGCCAGACATAGCCTTATCTCAAATTCCTTCCACATCAACACCTGAATGTATCAATAAAAGAGCTTTTAGTGCTGTAAGAAATATTCAAGCTGATGAATTAAGATTGTTTTTAGCTATTGATTAAATATCATATCCAAACTTTGAAGAAAGACTTACTTGAAAGAAAAAAACAATATCAATATCCCATTATATTATATTTGGCTAATGATACTGTACATATTCAATTTATTAAGCTATATCATGGCATACCCTTATTTCAAAATCTTTGCAATAAAAATATTTTAAAGTTTACATTTTTGCTTTATAATGCATATCTGCAATTAGAAAATTGAGCACAAATGTTAAAGAACATTATGTAAGTTTCATGATATTTAATAAAACTTTGAAAAAAATTGACTTTAGAGGCCCCTAGTCATTAGTTTTGCTGCTGCTATGAATCTGCCTGCATCAAAGATAGGAATTTTGCATTACTGCAATGTTTGCTAACTTTAGTGAAATGTTGACAAAATCTGATCAGCCCATGATTTGAACCCTTGCTCTTGGTACTAATCTCTAGAAATAATTTCTTACTGTACCGTATTTAAATTTATTGAGGAGTTTGTTATAGGAAGTATAGTTATATTTAAAAATGTTTATGATAGGCCCTCTCAAAAAAGTGAAGCAAGCACAATGGCATGGCCTGTAGTTAAGATTGCCGTGGCTCTTTTCAAGGTTTTAGAAATTTTAAGTCAGTGCGAGCAGGAAAAAAGGAACTCATGTAACTAGGACTTCAAAGCAGCTGCAGCATGGACATTTTAAATACAAACTACACAATGATTTCAATAGTTTAACACTTCACTTGGATTCCTAATTAGGTAATCAATTTTAAATTTATATTTTAATACTCATCATTTGGTCATGGCATTTAATGCTAAAAAGAGAAATTTCCTGTTCATGTAATTTTGCAGCCTGTGGAATGTACTTAAATTGATAATTTGGTCCACTATGAAAAAAGGTTGGACATTCCTGAACTAAGCTAAAAGTGGAATTGGCAGATCTCTTCAAGAAGTTACTGTAGGTGTGTTACAGTAAGTTGAGCTTCGAGGTCTTAAACTCCGTGTGGCTGTCTCCGGAAATGTACGCGTCCTTGATTTGATTTGAATTAAATTTGTATTAAGATATAAAAACAATGCGAAATAAGACGAACTAAATTGGACGTTAAATGGAAGATTGGACGATCGGAGGAAATAATAGAGTCGGACGAAATAGTACGGACGAACGATTTGGATGATTGGACGAAATAATACAGTCGGACGATTGGAGGAAATAATAAAGTCGGACGGTTTTCTATAAATAAACGTAAACATAAATAAATAATGCAAAAGAAAGACTTATAAACACTCACCAACTGTAGACTGACACGGAGCAGACCGACAAAACTAACAATATCAAACAGTATCTTCAACAGTATTATAAACAGCTCAAAAGCCTCAACAGCACTCCCAACGGCGTCTAACAGTATTTCAAACAGTAAATCTACGACCGCTCCACAAAGGCTGAAGTAGCAAAACTAAGCGTTTCTACACAAATTACACCCAACTTATGGAAAAAAGAAGTCAGCTCGAGGTAACAATCAATTAGCAATCGAGCGCGCTGAGATAATGGAAAATGTCGGCTCAAAGCAACAATCAATTAGTAGTGAGATAATGGAAAATGTCGGCTCAAAGCAACAATCAATTAGCAAGCGAGCGCCGTGAAAAAATAAAGTGAATCAAATTAAATGTCAAAAACAAAAATTAAGTGAATTACAGCCAGAAAATAAACCCGGGTTCGAAACTCGAGTACTTGCCGTAACAAGGTGATTTTGGTTCTTGAAACCAACCTAGATTCCCTTGTGGTTACTATGCTTCTTTAAGAGATTCTTTTCTTCTTGGTTTCTTTTTTATTCTTTCTTGGTACTGTTGGGTGGATTCCAGGTTAATTTCAGTGAAAAAAATTGCTTATTGTGACTTCTTGAAGAGAACTGAATTGGCTGCTGAGTCTAAAACATTGAAATTAAATTATTACTTATTGAAATTTAAATCAAACACTTTTGATTAAAAAAATTAAATCCAAAGTCATTGGTTTGGTAACAATTTCATGATTACTTGCTGTGTTTTTTAATTATATTGTTATTTTCTTGTTTGCTGTTTTGCAGCATTTGTTAGAAGTTGTTCAGTTTCTTCAACAATCGCTATGCCTTTGTTCTTTATTTACTTAGTTTTGTCAGTGTAGCAATCAATGAAGTAATTCATATGCTTTTCATCATTGCATGCACTTCTGCAATTAATAATAACAAGCTTTTAGCAGTTGTTACTGTGAACATTGTTTCTTAAGGTGTCAGTTGATTGCTGAAAATTGTATGTACCAGCAGCACCTTTTTTTATTAGAAATACTTTTGCCAATTAATTATTGGTTGTAAAGTTAAAATTGAAGTTTTAAGGAGTGACTGCATACCAACATAAAAATGTAATGTTTGTCACGTAGGTCACCACTAGTGGGTTTTGAGCCAGTGCAACTTCTGTATTAGCGCTAAATAATCAGCGCCGCCTTTAAGTGCATTCTCGCGTGGCTGTTGGGCATCAAGTAATGCCATGTTGTGTTGGGCAAGTGTTGCTTGCCATTTCATTTTGGAGAGAAGCTTTGTGATCGATGAAAGATCCAATTTTATTGTGTACTTTGTATCTGAATTCAACTGTTAATAATTATTAGTCCCCTTGGACATTGGCTACATTTGGTAGCAGTTTGGTTCATATTGTCGATTCTTTTTACTCGTCTGCCCAACATCGTTGGTGAGTGTGTGCATTGTGTTTAAATATTGAAGTTGATTAATGTAACATATATTTAGAAAACCGTTTTGGACTAGCACCGCCATTATTGTTTTGTTTTGTAAAATAAAATCATAAATCTGGTGCTAGTTGTGAAGTGCGTTTGTGAGGAGTTGGAAGAAGGACGAGGCAGTTTGCGACTCCGTCACAGTTTTATTTTTTGTTTGCAAATCCAAAAGATTGTGTACTTCCAGGTTAGGGGTGGTTTGGTTTTGCTTTTTGTTAGATTTTTTAAAGTTTGGGCAGATATGGATTGATTGTTAATGGTAGGTTGCCTGGGTTATAAAAAGTCTTAAAAAATTTTCTCCCTACTTATATGTATTTAGTTTTCCAATATATTGGTGGCATTAATTAACTTTTTTTAATTCAATTTAAACTGTATAAAGTTTTATTTTCATTTGGCTGATTATTAAAAATACATTCTTATTTAGTTATAGTTTTAAAGATTTTACATAGAATTAAATCTTCTTCTTTCGTCCTTTCCCTTCAGTCGGGGGTAGCCACAGCGTAACATGGAATTAAATGATGAGTAAATAAAATAAACCTATATAATATTAAGTTTTTTATATAATTTTATTAGTTGAATCCAAGTAGGCTTACTTACCATACACCAAAAAACTTTCTTTTTTAATTCATGTTGTTATTGCACAGAAAAAATTGACTTGATTAATCAAAATGAAAACTGAAAAAAAATTTGTAATTTTAGGAATAATCATACTTTTTGCTGGTGCTTGTGTCTTATTTTTAAAATTCCCTAGTGGAAATGAGCTTTCAAAAGGTAAGTACAATTTTTTTTGCTTGAAAACTAGGGGCTGAACTTGGCAACTTAAACACATGTTTTATAAATGACCAAATGATATTATCAAAGCAATATGTTGGCATATCTAAAAGCAAAAAGACCATTGTTTGGTTATTGCTTATAGTAAAGACCTTCAACACTTTCTTGCAAGTCAGAAAGATAAATAGAGCTGAAAAAAGTTATTTAGAAAATTCATCATTTACAACCAGTTTATCATTACTGATAAATGAAGTTAATTGTTACACAAAAGAACAAATTTAGTATGCTGGGCTTTGCAAAAGTCCTGTTACAGTTTATTTTTTTTAAATACAATGTTATTCTTAGAATATTACTCACATCTTTTTATATGTAATTAATCTCAAACTATTACAGATACTATTTCGATTACCAAAAAGTGTCTAAATTATAAATAGATAGTAATGGAAGCCAAAAGAATTGAAGTATCAGCACTCTTATTTGAGGGCCATGGAAAATCTGACATTGCCACACTGGCAGCATCTTCTCTCCATTTGAGGCTACAACACCAAGCATCATCATAGACACAAGATGCTTTGTTGTTGATGCCTTGTGGATTTCAGAAATTTTTTTACTTAATATTACAACATGGTTGTTCTGCTTGTTGAAGACTGGATCAACCGTAAATGTCTTCTCATTGGAAAAAATGAGGATTTGAATTCCATGGTTTTTTATATCATTCGAAAAGCAGGTGCTTCTCTCTAAACACTTTTGAATCATAAAATGACTTAATAGAGGTTTCTTCAAAAGTCTTAGGCTTTTTCCTCCCCTGTTTTTGATCGCCCTAGACATGGTGGACACTCAAATCTTCCTTTGAGCAAATTTTGTCATTTTTAGGGTCAGATCATTTTCGAAGACCTTTTTGACGGTTTTACACTTGATTACCTGAGGCCTACCCAATCAAGGGCAATCCTGAAGTGATTCAGAGTTTTCAAGACATTTTTCAACTCAATGTACAGTCATTCTACTGATGTTTAATATCTCAGCAATGTCAGATATCCATGGCATGCATGTATGAGTGCTGATACTTCAATTCTTTTGGCTTCCATTACTATCTACAGGGTGTACAAAAAGTTCCCAGACTTTTTTTAATCTTAACAATTTTAATAAAAAATAACTTTTTAAACATTAATTTTCTGTTCAAATGTGTAGAATAAACATTAATTTGGTGTTTGGTAAAATTTTTTAAATTTTACATTTAAAATTCTATCTGAACAATGACAGAACGTGATGCGATATTCAACTACATTGTGCGGGCGTTGCTGCTCCATCAATTATAAAACAGCTTAATGTTGCAAAATCGACAGTTTACCATACAATCAGCCGTTACAAAGAACTCAGGAACTCTAACGATCGTCCTAGGACCAGAAGACCTCAAACACCTTCTCTGGAAAAATTAAGAAACATTTCAAAGATGCTGGTTTTACATTCCAGCAAGATGGTGCGCTTTCTCACACCTCAAATAAAACACAACAATGGTGCAAAACGAATTTCCCAAATTTTTGGCCCAAGAATATTTGGCCTTCATTATCACCAGATCTTAATCCTATGGACTTTTAATATGGTCAATTTTGGAAAAAAATCCTTGTGCTACGCCTCATTCAACATTAGAATCGTTGAAGAAAACTTTGGTAAGAGAATGGGAGAAAATACCACAAAAACAATCTGTGCAACAGTAGAAAGTTTTAGAGGGAGAATCGAATGAGTAATCGTATTAGAAGGATGCTATATTGAAAAATAAATGGATGCCTTTTTAGATACTGTATATATTATTAAAATAAAAAAGTATCTTCCTTGGAAAAGCATTCGTTTGAAAATAATTGTAGGTTAAGTAAGTCCGGGAACTTTCTGTACACCCTGTATTTATAATTTAGACACTTTTTAGTAATCGAAATAGTATCTGTACAGGGTGTCCATGAATTAAGGCAACCAACTCTTGCTATTAAATTAAGTGCATATAAATTTGGTTTTTCTTGTAGAACAATACACCATTTTAAAGCTTAAACTCTTTACTTTCTTTTCAGATATATGAAAATTTTCTAAAATTAGTATTACAATGGCTATAGATCGAAATATAGTTATTAAACTTCACAAAAGTGGTGAAACTAATGTCCATATTGCAAAATGGCTAAAAATGAACTATTTAACAGTTTGGAAAATTGTTAAGAAGTTTAAGGAGACTGACAACACCCTCGACAGGGAAGGGCGAGGCAGAAAACAAAGTATCTGCACCCCTTAACTCAACAAAAACATGAGGGAAAAGCTGCAGCACAACCCTCATGGAAGTTGCAGGACATTGGCTGCAGCAGCTGGTGTGGGCAAATCCACCATGCACCAAGTGTTGAGAGATGATCTTGGACAAAAACCTTTTAAGATGATGCATCATCATGTGGCAATGAGGGGCCCAAAAATGCAGGAAAAATTTTGAAGGACATTGATGAAGGCCTGCTGCCCAACCTGGTTTCACAGACGAGAAGAAATTCAACATCCAGCAGGTGGTAAACCAGCAAAATGATTGAGTTTGGGCCTCCTCATCTGCCACTGAAGGAAGGATCATGATCAGATGTCAAAATCTCCAGTCTATCATGGTTTGGGTAGCTGTCACAGCAACCAGGAGATTTCCCCTTCTTTTTGTCCCATCTGGAGTTAAATTGAACTCCCAGGAGGACGTCGCAGACATGTTGGAGGATTGTCTGCTACCTCAGGCCAATCAGCACTTCTAAGGTGAACTATGGACCCTGCAACAGGATTCTACACCCTCTCATGGCTCCAAGTTCACACAATCCTGGATTCAAAGGAAAATTCCCTCCTTCATAAGTAAGGAAGACTAGCCAGAAGGAGCTCAGATTTGAACCCCTTGGACTACTCCATCTGGTCCATCTTGGAGAATAAGGTTTGCTCCATTCCATATCCAACTGTGGAGAAACTGTTGAAGAAGTGGGATGCCATCCCTCAGGAAACACCCATGGCGCTTGTGTTTTGTTCACAGCCATATTGAAGGCAGTAGTTAAAAACAAAAGGCACTATATTGAATAATCTATATATATATATATATATATGTTTTAAAAGCCTTTATCTTAACCTATCTAATCATAAACAGCAATACAGTTTTTGTGTTCTAGTACTTTGGGTAGAGGACAAAAGGTTCATTGCCTTAACTTATGGACACCCTATATTACTTTGACATTAATTACCGTATATTTTGGCATATAAGGCGACCGTTAGATAAGACGAGGTACAAAATTAGAGCAAAATTTTATAAATTTATATAAATATAATACTTTTATATCGGTTGTATAAGACAACCCCCAATTCTTAAGGGTGGTTTTTTGACTTTAAGGGTTGTCTTATACGCCGAAATATACGGTACATGTAAAAAGATGTGAGTGATATTCTAACAGTAACATTGTATTTAAAAAAAAATAAACTGTAACAGACTTTTGCAAAGCTCAGTAGTGTTTGTAATTAAGATAAACAACTAAAATTTGGTGCTTTTTTACTTTGCAATGTTTCTATTTTTAGTTTTTAATTCTCTCTCATTTCCAAATTTTTATGTATTTAATCATGACATGACATTTATTTCTCTAATCATGTCTTGCATTCTAAAACTAACCCAGATTGCTCTGTGGCAACTATCGGTTCTTGAAGAGATCTTTGTTTTTTCATCCCGATGTTGTTGGGGATGCCAAGTTAAAAAGAAGTTAATATATTGTATCTTATTACAAGTAACCTATCAATTGTATGCTAGCCTAAAGCCATTTACTGTTGCTGCTGAAGAGTTTATGAAAGTGTCTTAAAACCAGTCAGAATCTTTTGGTGCAAGATTGGGTTTTGTAACTACCACTTTGTGAATCATATTAAAGTGTTTTAACCAATAAACTAGGCATATCCAAACTACGTCCAATGCTTCATCTAATTTTAATATTTTATCATAACTAAATAGAATTTGATGTTATTGCTAGTGATGGGACAATACCAAAATTTTTAATAATTTCAATGTGAATCTGATTTCACCCAATTATCTCAATTCCCAATACAATTCCAATTCCTGGCTATTATTACATATATGTATTACTATTACTGTGCCCAGGTACTAACACATCATATTAAGATATAATTTGAAAATTGATTAGGAAAGTTTATCACCTTGTTATTAGAGCTTTGCAATATGCTAAGTATGGTATCGGAAAGGTTTTTTTATAAACACATTTATCAATAATTTCATTTTCATAACACAAAAAGTAATATTGAGTTTGTAATATCAATATAAACAAATCTATTTTAATAACACAAAGGTGTAATATTGAGTTCATAATAAGAATATAAATAATTTTATTTTAATGAAAATACACTTTATATACAGGTATTGCCAAGGATTTATTGCCAAGGAAGTTAATGAGATATCATACATAGATTTGTTTTATATTAATCAGTGTTTATTAAATTTTTTAGTCAGACTAAAATTTTGTGTTTCAGATTAAATTTTTATGTGTTTAATAAACCTGTGTAAAATGGCTACTCTTCAAGAGAAGGCACAATTTTTCCTATGTTCTTGGTCACCCACTTCTAACAGTATCCAACACTAACCCTGTCTCTATAAATTTCTTGTGGCATCAATAAGTTGAATGATGTGATGGTGGATCTCTTCCATACTTAGTTCTGTATTTTTGCTGAGTCTGAACATCCGATTTTGTCTCAATAAACCAGGATACACATTGTGTCTTCTCTTGAGGAGTAGCCATTTTGTACTGGTTTGTTAACACATTTATTAAACACATAAAAATTTAATCTGAAACAAAATTTTAGTTCAACTAAAAACTTTAATAAACATTGATTAATATAAAACAAATCTATATATGATATCTCATCAACTGCCTTTGTAATAAATTTTTTGAATTGTCTAAAGACTTTATGAACACCCTGTAGTTGATAGTAACAATATGCATTTAATCATATAGTCAAATTGAAGCACTTGCAAATTATAGTGCAAAAATAGAAGCATCTTTTCAGTTATTGATTCTAAACGGTTTCTCTTTGGCAAGTATATGTTGCCACCTATACTAAAGTTCTCTTACTCTACTGAAGAAGGATGAGCACATAAATACTTTCTTGAGAGTAGCAATATTGTGCAATGTTCATAAGGGTCAAAATAGATTCAGTTAATTCTAATATTTCTAATGTTTACTTCTGTTTTGATAATGTCACATATGCTACATAGCCCTTATAAACATGGCCAGAAATGATACTGTCCATAAAGGTCGTATTGTTTGTGACATTATCAAAGCATAAATAAATACTGAAAAAATCAACAATCTTTTATTCAACTTTTAGCTTAAAGAACATTGTATGATGTTACTGCTTTGCTACCACTTTATATCATGAGGAATACTACATTCAGTTCTTCAGTTTATTATCACATGACCTCCTGAAGAGAGCTAGATGAAAATGTTGACAAGTTTTTCAAAACAATTTTTTAAGGCTACTTATGTAAACAAAAAAGTTTCAAATGAAGCCTGATTCACATTACAGCTGAGTTTGTGTAAAAGACTGTTTAAGGAGTTTAAATGTTTTCGGTTATAAAAACATAGTGAATATTGGAATTTAAAAAAGTTCATAAGGTTTTCAAGCTTTTCACCACAGTATATTATTGAAAGTACTTGAAATGATAATCTCTTGATTAATTTTCATCTTTATAGACACCAGTCTATGACAATAGTCTCATTTTCCCTTGCATTGCTATTTAGTTATAGCTGAGTAGTGAAGTGCAATAGGCCAAATATTAGCAACCTAAATCCATGTATAAGGTCCAATTTTCATACCATTTTTGCATATATACAGGGTGACCCAAAAAAACAAAACCCATACAAATTTTATTAAATCTTATCAACATCAAAAGAATATTAAAAAACTTGGTTGACTTAAATATCAATCTTTGTACCATCATTTCTCAAAGTTTCTGTTATTTTGGTTGCTTTGCATTAAAGGTATGTACTGTTTAAAATATGCTCCAAATGAGCACAACAGTATTGGATACAAACTTGCAGATGTTATACAAAATTGTCATTCACTCAAACTGATCTCTCTTGAGATTTCTCAAATTTTTTGCTGTATTTAGTGCCATTAGTTTAAGCATTGATGAACTAAAGGCACTAAATACAGCAAAAATTTGAGAAATCCCTAAAGAAAAATGTGTTAAAATGATTGACAATTTTGAGTGATGTCTGCAAGTTTGCCTTTAATGCTGTTGTATCCATTTGGAGCATATTTTAAACAGTACATAAAAACTGAAACTTTGAGGAATGATGGTACAAAGATTGATATTTAAATTGACCAAGTTTCTTGAAATTATATTGATGTTGATAAGATTTAATAAAGTATGGGTTCTGTTTTTTTGGGTCACCCTGTATATAGGTGTTAAGATTAGTGACAGTTGGTGATGATTCGCTGATTCGCCAACAAACCCATCATTAAAATCCTTACAAAGTATTGTTCTAAAAAAGAAAATGTCTTTTTTCATATATATGTGTATGCTCAATGATTAGTGAGGTACATAAAAAAAGGACAAATACAGAATAAATTAGGAATCATTTTCAAGAATCAAAATTTTTATCAAAATTTTTTTGATTCTTATTGTCACAAACTTTGTTCGGGAATCCCAAAGGACCAGTTGAGCTAGGTAACCCGAATACCTGCGCTGAAACAAAGCTGTGTCTAAATTTTATTTTATTCCGGCTCAAGAAGTAGTTTTTGCTATGAGCCTGACGGTTTATACAGTTGGTTAACGAAAGCTCGGATTGATTTCGTTGAAGATTCTTTTCCACCACAAACAGAGACCCTTGTCTCTAATAAAAACGAATGTATTACAAAATCACGACCGACGAAATTCTATTCCACGCTTTGCCACACTGCAAAGCGAACTAACACTATAACTCGACTCAATCAACACAAAATAATTCTACCTCTGTAGAACAAAACTGCCAATCACTGGCACCAAATAAATTCAACAATTGTCCACCGACACAACATCTAACGGTCCACCTCCTGTGGCCAAACAAATCACCTTCGCTCGAGCCGCCACTCGAGTCGCTTCAAATTATCTCACAACGATAATAATCATCATCCTAATAATTTCTCGCTACGCATCGGCTTTATATAGAAAACAAAATCACGTGACGTAAACTTTCTCGTAAATTCAAGATTCAGCCAGAAACCCCCGGAGAGTTCGTTACGCGAATCAAGTGGAATATACGCGAATTTTCCAGTACAATGATGTTAGTCAAAAAAACATATTACGTCAATACAAAGAGGAGAAAAAAAGAGAAAAAGATACATGTATCGAGCCATATAACAAATTGGACGTATATCGCAGACAGCGCTCAAAGAGCCGCATTTATTCTCTTATGATAAAACTACGAACTGCTTTTAACGGGGATACACTACATCGTTATGATTAAAATTATGAATGAAATGTGACACTTATGCCAATTCCTAAAAATTCATTGATTCTTTTGATTCTGATTAATATTTCCATCACTACTAAAAAGAGGAAATTTTACATGTACTTTTGTGGCCTACTGAATACATTTAAATTTATACTTTGGCTTATTATGAAAAAGAGTTGGACACAACAGCAAACCATTCCAAGAAAGAATACAAAAAAATTTTTAGTGCATTAACAGATTGTTTTAAAAAACTACATTATTTCCCAGAACAATACAGTTACGTATTTATTTTCAAAATTTTCTTTTACTGCAAATCATATCTGGACTGTTCATTCATCAAAGCAATAGCTGGAATACAGTCTCCGAGAATTCAGAATAAGAAACTTGGCAAACAAGAATTTGGCACTGAGAACTTGACTTTTATTTATTATTTCAAGGCAAGTGTGACTTGCTTGTTTTTGCTAGTTTTCTGTTGATTTTTGATCTGACATTAGCATGAAATGTAGCAATTCAAAATTAGCTAGATCAATTGACAATTTTCTTGTAAATAACAGTTGTAGCATACTCTTTGGTTACTGCTAGCTATACAAAAAGTTTTTAAAAATGTTGATGGCAAATGAACAAATTAATTAAAACCATTTATAGGTAATTTCTTGTTAATTTCACCATTTTACCAAAAACAAAAAAATTTCTTTGTAGCATTGCCCATAATTACACTCAAAACACATATAGACAAATGATTATGCCTTTTTTTACATTATTTTGTTTATCTTGTGTCCCAAAAGTGATTTTTTTTTGATTTTTTATTGATTCTCACTAGGGTTGCTAAAGTAAATAAATCAAAAGCTTTCTTAAGCTATCAAACTTATCGTACTGGAGCCTTTTGAATGAGTTTTATAGTCAAAATGAAGTCAAAAATTTTAATAAATTAAAAATTGGTCAAATTTTGTTTTATCCAATTTCTTGCTTATTTTTTTGATTTTAGGAGTAGCTATAAATACTTTGAATGTTCTGTTTCTACATTCTATATCAGAGGTTCTCAAGCTTTAGGCTGCAACACTACAATCTCATTGTTAGAATTTCATGCTTTCTTAATAAGTTCTGAATCAACTCTTACAAATAAGGATTTTTGCAACATTCCTTCACCTTTGTGCTTTCTAAAGGCACAAACTTTCAATTTAGGCATATCTGATCTATAGTATTTAGAAATATATGCTAATCTAAATTCAACAAAAATTAAGCCTTCGTCTCATGCATTACCATTTTTCAAAAAAATTGATTTTTTAAAACTTATATAAATTTATCAATTTTGGAACTTTTTAAATGAAGTCTGTCCACAAAAACTTTTATAACAAGCCAAATCATTAAGTCAAAAATGATATTTTTAGAGTATGGTCCCAGTAATCAGTCAATCATGCAAAGCACAAAAATTGAGTTTTATATTTATCTAACTTATAATAAAATATGGGTCACCATATGATGAATTCTTGCAATCTGATTGCAATATACCTTGTATTAAAATAAGAAGCATACGTAAGATTTTAAATAATTAATAACAATAGAGGTTGTAAGTTCTGGTGGACATTTATATGACCCCTACAATAAATCAAAAAAGCAAACTTAATTTGTAATTTTCTACACTTTTTTCAGATGACAGTTTGACAGTAGTTGCTTGTCAAAAAAATATTTTATTTAAGACATTTATGGAATAATTTTACTTCCAGCATATTAAATACATCAAAAAATTTAACTTGTAAGATCACACTTTCTCTGAACGTTCATCTTTCTTGCAGTGAGACCTTTGGTGTTTAGCTGAAAAATAGTGGGTCTTCAGAACTTGTTGGCAATGTGCCCTAAAAAGGGGAAGTTTTTTCCAGACATTGCCCCGTCCTGAAAAGGACATTTACCAATTAGCAGACCCTTGCTGAGCATTGGAATGTGTGGGTACTCTTCTGTTTCAGCAGGTTTGGATTTGGTCTGTTGTGTTTGAGAGCAATAACAGACATTCTCACATCCCAGGCTACGAGAAATCATCTGCCATTTGGAAAAAAACTTAAACCCTCAGCCTCACCTCGTTCCTGCTTGTGTGGCACCTAGAGTGGATGCCCTTCCAAACGACAATGACAATTTTCTCTGTGATATATCAAAGCAGGATGCAATTTTTTTAATGTCAATTAGCATTACAAATGATTTTAAAATCAAAAAAGATTAGGTTTTCTAATCAATGCATATAAAAAAATTTTAATCAACAAAATTTATAACAGCACACTGCACAACTATGCTATGTGCATATTGTCTATCTATTCATATTAATTTTATCTAAGCCACGGTCAAATTAATTACATAGTAAAGTTAATGGCAATTTTACTTATATTATTTTATGATTCAGATTTATTTGTATTTTAATTTGTGTTAACTTATGTTGTAATTAATCACAACTTAAAGTACAAATATTTTCTGTTTTTAAGCCTTAATTGAGAAATTTGTTATAAAGTGCCTTTCCCAAGTACAGAACAAAACTCTGTAAGTCAGAGCTTTTACAAGGGGTGTAGCTAATGCATTAAGGAATAAACCCTTGAAAATGTTATGTGACTTATTTTTTCTTTCATTTTTACACAAGCATATTACAAATCTTTTGCTAATATGTATTTTTTTTTGTAATTTCTATAAAAAATTTCTGCAGCATTTACTTTTATAATATAATGATTTATTATGTTACAGATATATTTTTTCCTGGGGATCTTGCTAAAAAAAGTGTATCTGCTGTAAAATCTTCAGAAAAGTTCAATGTTTCTGTCAAATCAAATACTCTGAAAATTAGAGGTAGCTCCATTCATGTTTTATCTATTGGTGAAAAACCCAAAGTCCCAGTTTTGCTTTTACATGGCATGGCATTTAATTCAAAGACTTGGGAAGACTTAAACACGTTGTCTTTCCTAGGAAAATCAGGTTATCATGTTATAGCTGTTGATTTACCTGGTCACGGAAAGTCAGAAAAACTAAAGAGTGAGATTTCTCCTGATTTATTTTTAGATGAGCTAATTAATACCCTTGGGGTTGAAAAACCAGTCATAGTTAGTCCTTCAATGAGTGGAAAGTTTTCAATTCCATATATTTTAAACTATCCAAATAAAGTATCTGGTTATATTCCCATTTCCCCTGTAATTGATTCAAAATATTCTGATAAAGATTTTGAGAAATCACAAGTTCCCACTTTGATAATTTTTGGGGAAAAGGATGAAGCAGCTGAGTCCAAAAATCGGCTTCTATTACAAATTCAACAAAGCAAAAAGGAAATGGTTCCCAATGGACAGCATGCTTGTTATCTTAATGATCCAAAGCTTTTTCACACTTTAGTCAAAAATTTTATTGATAGTTTAAAATAAACGGCATCTATTCCTTGCTAATGATGTTTTTGATAGTTTTTTTGCTGCTTCTTATATTTTTATCTCCTGTAAATGGTGCTATTGAGCATAAGGTTGATATTGTGTGTGCTAATGGTATCTAATATTTCTTAACCAAGTGCATGTCATTTGTTTTGTCAGTCGTGCTTCTATTTTATTGATTATGGCTTAATATTTTTTGTTTTCCAGATATTTCTGAATGTTGTTAATATTACTTTAAAAAGCATTGAATTATTTTTTACATGTACTTCAAAATATGTTAACAATTGATGTATCCAATGAATTAAATTTCGAGATGTCTGTTTTTTAAAATTTAGCTTTCCACTCTTATTAACTTTATTGCTTCCCTTAAAAATTTGAATAAACTAATTTTTCTTTTATTGTTCAAACTTTAATTGGTCATATTTGCGCTACAAATTAAAAAAGGAATATTGTTAAAACCTACCTCAATTTTGCACTGCTTGATGTCGAGTTATACTCTACAAGATATAGGCTACATTACCCACTGCAAATATTTCACATTCGGTTTCGCGTAGAGGTAAACTTGAAAAAGAAGAAACAATATTAAAATCGTGTTATAGCACTTTTTAAAAGTATATAAAAAAGTTTTGCTCTTAATCTTAATATAATATTTTTGTTTCTGGATATCAAATAAGTGAATGTGGCTTTTGTCACAATAAGTTAAGAAAACAATACTTGTCCTTGTCATGTAATTACTCTATAAATAGATAAGCAAACGTACGCACGGGCTCGTACTCAGAGCGCGGCACATTGGAGAAAACTGGAAACGAAGCCAGAAAATCAGGTCAAGATATACGAGTAAAAAGGTTGTCACTGGTTTGAAAGCTACAGGCTGTGAAATATGTCTAGCTTGGTTTTCTGACTTACAGCCTGGGACAAAAGTTTAAGACCACCTTTGGAAAAAGGCACATTTTAGAAAAAAGCTTCTTGATCACCTAATACTAAATATTCTTGTGTCAAAATGCATATTTAGTTTTTGGATATAAACCTTATCACACATTAATTTTTAATTTTTACTTTCGTTCAATTTTTTAAATGTTTAGCTTAAAAATACAAAATTTTGAACCACGAAAATTGGCAAAAAATCTAGCAGTTAACGTTGAAAAACGTATTCAATTTACCGGTCGTTGCACAATGAAGGTCTCAGAACGTAAAATATCAAGGCAGATGAAAGTTAGAAAAACTGCTGTACCTAACACTATCAAAAATTTCACAAAAAAAATACTTTCAAGGACAGCAAAAAACAGGCCGTCCGAGCATTTTTAGTAGTGGAAATAAACGTTTTATTAGGAAGAGAGTGAGTCAATTTCCTTAGAGCTCCGCTGAAAAAAATACAAGCTAAAATGGCACAAGGAAGCTTCAAAATTAGTAAAAAAACAATTTTACTAATTTTGAACGTTTATTTCCACTACTAAAAATGCTCAGACGGCCTGTTTTTTTGCTGTCCTTGAAAGTACTTATTTTTTGAAATTTTTTTGATAGTGTTAGGTACAGCAGTTTTTCTAACTTTCATCTGCCTTGATATTTCACGTTCTGAGACCTTCATTGTGCAACGACCGGTAAATTGAATACGTTTTTCAACGTTAACTGCTAGATTTTTTGCCAATTTTCGTGGTTCAAAATTTTGTATTTTTAAGCTAAACATTTAAAAAATTGAACGAAAGTAAAAAGTAAAAATTAATGTGTGATAAGGTTTATATCCAAAAACTAAATATGTACTTTGACACAAGAATATTTAGTATTAGGTGATTAAGAAGCTTTTTTCTAAAATGTGCCTTTTTCCAAAGGTGGTCTTAAACTTTTGTCCCAGGCTGTATATTCTAGTTTTTGCCAAAAAATCTTTCGTTTATGCTTACGCGGGCCCTGCTAAATAAAACTAATTATTGGAAATTTTCTTATATGCCAAAAAATATTGGGGGCATGGCCCTCTCAGTTATGTTATTTTTAGTTGGGCTTTATAATTCATCTAAATAAATAAATTTTCTACAGGATTATTTACAATTATTAACTTATAGCAATGGTATTTGAAAGAAAATTTAAAAAAGCAGCAAATTATTTTTATCATTATAACGTAAATTTTGAAACAGTATGTGCTATGTTGTACAAACTGTTGGCGTTTCAATTTTGGGCTGATTTTTTTGTTAGCTTGAATTCTATCTAAAATGAAGTTGCTTTATGCTCTTGCAATTTTTTTTACTGTATCTTTATTAAATATTACCAAGTAAATGATTTGTAGTGTAACCTGTAAAGTTCGTCAATAAAAAGAGTATGTTAGTAGTTTTAAAAACAATCTTTCGAAGAGAAATACAACTAATATTGCTATTTAATCTTCATTGTTCTTTTAAATGTACTGTGTTTTTGTTAAGTGTACTGCTGTGTTTTTCTGATAAAAAAAAAAAAATTTTTTTTTTGTCCCACTATTTAGAGGGAGGCAGTTGACTAGAAGACCGTATGGTCATTTCGCTGCCTTCCTATGCTTTTGAAAACTTTTTGTCACATATATTGGTGTATTTTTCGTTTTGAAGCACAAAACAAATAAATAGATTGATTGATTGATTGAATTAAAACTTCGATCAAAGCGAATTTTCTTCATTTTAATTGTTTCTCTTAATAAGCCTTGGACACTACTTCATGCCATCTTCAAATTCTATTAAATACAACTGGATTGTTTGATTAGACCAGTGCTCTTCAACATTTTAAAGGCAAAAATTTTTAATTGAGCACAAAAAATAAATACTGTATACTAAAAAAATTAAGTCGTCGGTCAAAATATTTTAAAGTATTATATTAGTTTTAAACTGGACATGGCCTACTTAAAGAATACGGCCGATTCAGCAATTACATTTTAACAGCAATTTCTAACCGACCATTAAAATTGCCAAAAGAAAGAGCTCGCAACGGGAATGTGCATCCTGCATAAAAAAGCAACGTCTTCGCATACTCGGTTACTCTTTAAATAATATAGATGCGTGTGAGTCTAAGCACTTTTGGTCCAAATGCAAAATCGAAAAACCCAATAAACATGCAATAAATGATTTTAAGCATGAAAACAAAAAAATTTAAAAACATAACTTGAAAATTACTATAAAAAGATCAGTAGGGAATCACTCCTAGCTCTGCCAATCCTTTAAGTCCTGTAATTTATTCAGACTATTGAAAAAATGCACTCACAGGGTAATTTGACCTCTTTCGAGGCAAATAAAGCATTACCTGTGCAATAAATAGTACAAAGACTCACTCGATTTCGACCAATATCACATTGGTACTTCGCTATTTACCATCGCATTGCGCTAATTTTCAACAGACAGGACATTTACTAGTAAAAATTGGCTTGGTAAAGTGCAAAACAGTGATAAAAGTCTCGAAAACAATTTTTTGTGGTCTCGATTTCGACTTTGTGTTAATAGTTTTGCTCCAGTGTTTTTTGCAGACTGGACATTTTTTGAAAATTTTGTTACTTGCTGTTATTGTGATAACTTTTGCAATTTGCTTAAGAACAACACTCAACTGACTTTACCGCAATTTGAAGTGGTAAAAAGCTTCGAGTCAGACCTCTTTAATCTTTAGTTTTGCAACTTTTTTACGTTTATTCGAATAAAAATTTTTATGTGATTAGGGCCATTTGTTACAAGCTGATCCGATTAAGGAAAACTTTTAATTTTTTCTTACGGTAAAGGTGCGTTTACAGCCGTTTACAGTACTTTTTTCTTTCAGCGCGATCTTGGTTTGTTTTATTGACGCTCAAATCCACTCATTTTTTCTCGAAAACATGAGCGAATTTGAGCGTCAATAAAACAAACCAAAATCGCGCTGAAAGAAAAAAGTACTGTAAACGGCTGTAAACGCGCCTTAACAAACAAGTCTGGTAATGCTTTAAATGCTTTTACTTATACCCTTGCCGTTAAAACACTTACACCAAATTAATCCGATTTTAGAAAAATAAAAGAACTTGATTACGGTACGTAAATATTTTTTAAAGCTACCGGTAGTTTTTTTTAGATGGAAGACAAGCTCTAACAGAAGAAAATAATACAAAAAATTAGATCTACAATAGCAAAATGTAGGCAGTTTTATTTTAAGTTAAATGCAGCAGTAGCTCCAGAGTGTGGACGTAAATTTTTAAATGTTGTTTGTCACAGTTAATCTATAGCTAGGTACCAAAAATTTAGTACGCCTGGCAAATGTTGCTTAAAAAAGAAAGATTTTGGTATGTATAACGTCATAGGCAATATATTTTACTAATGTGTGTTGAGCAAATTAACCGAGATAAAAAAAAGACTTTAAGGTTAACTAAGAGCTAAAAGTTTCTAAATATTCAGTTCAAAAACGTCTTAAAAAATTTAGAATTAAAATCCAAGAGTGATAGTGCTATGTTAACAATAAAGTTGCCCCGAAATCATAGTTTCCTCGAAGCTGCGCGGCCGCGCAGCTAGCCTAGAACCCCCGCGCATAGGGCTACCAACCGTCCCGGAATGGCCGGGACAGTCCCGGAATTGACGTCTGGCGTCCCGTGTCCCGGGCTGGGTCACTTTTGTCCCGGAATTTACTGACAGCTCTTTGGATTGTTTTGGGGCTCTGTCCTACCTATTTTGGCAAAAATTGCGCAGGAAATCAAAGACAGATTTTATGTAAAAACTCCTTTTTTACAGAGAAAAATAATAAAATCCGAGATTAATTTCAAGTGAGGACCTTTTTTTTTTTTTAGAGAGATCACTATGATTTTAGGACAAAAATCGAGGTGTTTCATTTGTTTGGCCCAACAATATTTTTGATGAGCCAAACTCTCCCTCGGCTTAAAAAGGTTTGACGCCCCTGTATTAAGGTGTCCCGGAATGGCGAAACAGAAAGTTGGTAACCCTACCCGCGCAGTACTTTCGTTCTGCCGCGCACTGCATAAGTATTGACAAGACAAGCTATAAATACGTGCTTTCAATCAGAAGCAAGCTCCACACAGTGGTGAATATTCAAATTGGGGGGCCCGACGCAAGGATTTTCAAAAATTGATGTCCTCTAAAAAAGAAAAAGAGCTTTCATCTCGTCTTTCATTTTTTTTCTTCAAAAATCATGGTGATCTCTAAAAAAAAGGTCTTCATTTCGGTTTCATCTCTCGGATTTTTCTATTTTGCTCCCAAAAACATGGTGTTCTTAAAAAAAAGAAATGGTCTTCACCTGGAATCGATCTTTGATTTCCCTATTTTGCTCCCAAAATCAAGGTGTTCTCTAAAAAAAAAGTGGGAAATGTAAAGATCGATTCTAGGTGAAGACTTTTTTTTTTTTTTTAGAGAACACCATGATTTTTGGAGAAAAAAGTGCAAGACGAGATCAAAACTCTCTTTCTTTTTTACTGAAAATCAATTTTTAAAAATCCTTACCTCGGGCCCCTAAACTTGAATATCTACCACTACTCACACGGCCTTTTATTCCGCGCACACTAAGCAAGCTCTTAAAAGGAACGTTGCCCGAAATATAACTAAAAGTGAATTGTACAATAGAATACACTAATATAGTTTGGACCTGTCAAAATATGGCCGGCGACACGATTGATAAGATTTTGGTTTCAAATTTTTTTGAGTTCGATATGGTTAGGTATACCATATTTCCAAAGTGGGTTATTCCGTGTCAATTCCCACTAAAGGTGAAGGTCACCCTCTTTAATTTTCCTAAAATTTGTGCAAACCTTCAGTATCCTATATAATCAACATTTGCAAAATTTTAGTTAAATTGATTCAAAAACTACAAAGTTATTAAGGATTATATTTCAAGGGTCAATTTGCAGGGGTGTAAATTGTTCATTTTTAACCATGTTTAAAGTCTTATTACTTCCAAACTTATTAATTAACAACCCAATTTTTTATAGGTGATTGTAACTCAGCCAAATTTTTTAAAAATGGCATCATCTGCAATTTTACTATAAAAGGTCATGGACATTCAAATATGGTCGATTCCGGCTTTTGCAACAAAGCTTTGGAAATTTTAAAAGCTTGCCAAATTTTTTTCTTTCAATATTTATGGCTTAAATTTTAAGGAAATATTGCTGATAGAATTTTGTATGATTTTAAAAAATTTCAACTTAAAATAAAAAAAGTTTGAGAGATATATGGTGCAAAACAAAAAAAATTGAAAAGTACAGTATAGGTGACCTTATATTAGGGTTGCCGTATCTGAATAGGCGGAATTCTGGACAGACATAGGCGCACCAACGAAAAAATTTTGACGGGCGGAAAAAATAAATTTGTTTACGAATGTAGGACAAAGACCAAAAAAAAAAAAAGATCTTCACTTCGAATCGATCTATGATTTGCTTATTTTCGTCTCAAAATCATGGTGTTCTCCAAAAAAAAAAAAGGTTTTCACTTCCAATCGATCTCGGATTTTCCTGTTTTGATCCCAAAATCATGGTGTTCCCTAAAAAAAGAAAAAGGTCTTTACTTTGAATCGGTCTTGGAATTTGCTATTTTTGTCCCATAATTATTGTGTTTTTTAAAAAATTGCACGTTGTTTTTAGTTGATGCTAAAATTCCCGACATTTGAGCTTTTTTAAAATTCCTTCCGGACACAAAATGTAACATAAAATGCCGAACACGCCCGGAATTTTCCGGACGGTATGGCAACCCTACCTTATATGCCTTGATTACCCATAAACGCAGTGAAAATTTACCATAAAATTTTGTCCACATATTTACTATAGTACGACATAATTACCTTGCAAAATTCTTTATGGTTCGTAATGCTTTCATGTAACAAACATGCATCATATTTTGAACAAAACTGCAAAAACTTAGGACAAAAATTTGTTAATTTCAGACAAGGAATAATTTCGTTTAGCATGGTTAAACTTCAGGTAGGGTCCTGCAGACACCATATTTTATCTAAGATCAACTTTTTCTTAATTTTTTGTGATTTTTAAGTCAGAAAAGATGTAAAAGTTTGTTTAACAAATCTGTTGTATATGAAAAAATGCTTTATGTAATGTTATATAAATCTTACAAATAGACAAAAAAAGGTGCATTCAAGAAAACAACTTTTTAGTTATATAATTACTAAACATAATAGACTTTGCTAATAATAAGCATCAGTATCAACAGCCAGTGGTGGATATTGGGTGAGGCAAATGAGGCAGTTGCCTCGGGACCCCCCTTTTTTTAGAAGCCCCCCTTGAAAATACCGCATAGAGTTTCATTTTGCTGCATATGGTTTTTAGAGATCATTATGAAATTGGGACGAAAAGTGGAAAATAGGAGATTGATTCGAAGTGAAGACCTTTTTTTTTAGAGATCACCACGATTTTGGGAGAAAAATAGCGAAAAGAGAGATCAAATCGAAGTGAAGATCTTTTTTTAGAGATCACTATGATTTTGGGAGAAAAAAGGGAAATACGAGATCAAAGCCCCCCTTTTTTTAGAGAATATCAATTTTTGAAAATCCTTTCCTCGGGCCCCTAACTTTAAATATCCACCACTGTCAACAGCAATCAATTTTTATCCTAATAATTTATTTTTGTCCCTAAAAAGTAATTTTCTCCAAAGAAAGGGAGGTCTTCAATTCGAATCTGTCTTGAATTTCTGGCAAACAGGCAAGGACAAAGCCCTAAATTTCGAGATGTCCCGCCAAAATCGGGACGTATGGTAAGCCTACTTAAAACAAAATTCGAAATTGCTTGCAATATGTCGAGATAGAACGGAAAACGTCCAAAATCACTTTAAATAACCTACCCAAAGATAGAAAAAAAATGTTATTTTTTATTTATTTTATCTTTATATTCATCCTCCTGACTTGCAGAAAAGCGACGGAGACGCTAACGCATAGGGTAAGCAATTACTCTGACCTGCTTCCGGAGTACCAAGCTATTCCTGTCCGTTTGTAATTTAGAACTGCTTCCAAGACCATCAAGCAAGGGAAAGTGCCGTAAAGTGTCTTCTCCAAGAACACAACAGCATGGCGCGAGTGGGTTTTGAACCGCACCATGTTGATCATAAACACGGCGCTTTAACCACTCGACGGGAGTTTTGCCCAAATTTTGTGGCATTTATCCGAATCATGATTTTGTAGTACTTTACAGATATGAGAAAAAAATTGTGGGTGAAGACCAAAAAATAACATGAACAACAAAAAAACATTTAAACAACAAAAAAATGTCTTCACTTAGAATTTGTCCGTTATTTCCCAAATTTCGCCCAAAAATCATAGTGACCTCTAAAAAAAAAGGACTAAAAATTTAGTAGATCTTGCTCACGCGACTCCTTGTCGTTGCCCTAAAATGCCTGATTCTTCCCAAATTTTTTTCTATCGCTGCCCAAAAAATACTGGTTTGCCCAAATTTTTAGACTTGGGGGCAATTGCCCCCTGCCCCCAAGGAATTAGGTACGCCTATGGTAATACTGAAAGAAAAATCAGCGAGTCGTTAAACAGTTTTTACTAGTTTACATAATTAGTTATAGTTTCTTTTCTTTTTGAGGTGATTAAGTAGACGAATTCTATTTTATGTAAGCCGAAAATAGCCAACAAATCCAACAACTGGAACACGTCAAAACAGATAATCAAATATTTGGATAAAGTTTCAACCAACCATGATAAACGTGCCTTTAGCATTTTTGAGTTTAAAAAAGTTGATAGTGAATATCCTGATTTTTTCAAAATTGTTGACTCGCATGCCATGTATGCTTCGGCTTTCTTCTGCTCTAATTGAGGTTTTTGTTAAAGCGGTTTGCTAAATCATGCAAACACCCAGCGTAAATTAGTTCTTTCCAATATAATAGAGATCCTTGTTTATTTAAAAGTAATCTTAGATAATTATTTTTTTAATTTATTGTTTTTAGAATAATTGAAAATGGAATATATTTTTGTAAAATTTTTCGGTCTCGGTCTCTAATGATTCGGTCGCGGTCTCAAACCTTAGATCTCGAAATTTGGCGGTCTCGATCTCGGTCTTAATCTTGGAAAAATTAGCGAGTTTCGGTCTTGACACATCACTGGTGCAAAGAATAAATTAAGCTACTGTAGCTAATTTAGAAAGAAGTTTATCTAGACATAAAACATTAGAAAAATTGAGACATAGTTTTGGGGGTTTGGTAAAGTGCAATCAGTAATCAAACCAATTTGGAAAAAGGAAAGGTATTTTGTCTTAAATATCAAATTAAAGGCATAGCTGGTGATTGTAGACTGATTGCTTTTTTATTTATTTCATTTGTTTTTTTAATTTTATTTCCTCTATAATTATCTTTTTATTGCATAATTCGTACGAAAGCGTCGAAGGCGCTATACAATAAGGGCAAGCAATTACCCTGACTTGCTTCCGAAGATACCAAAGATATTGCTGTCCGGTAGAAATTTTTTATTTCAGTTTTTTTGATTTAGTACAAACGTGGCTGAAATTTACGACTGCTTGCTTAGAAGGTCCATTTTTTACATGTTTACCGTAAACCCACATTTACAAGACAATAGCTGAACCGAAAATCCTTCAGCCCGGAAAAAGAAAAATCAGTTTAATTTTTATCCTTATACATGTACATCGAGCCTTAATGATCTGCTTAGACGTTGCACTGCAAGCTAAATTTAGAAAAACTTTTTCATACTACTCATGAATGGCTACACCGACACGTCATTGAGAAAACAATTGCTTGCAAGTTAAGGCCCGTTTCCACTACGAGCGTGGAAAAGAGCATTCTTTGTCTCTTTTATTGATCTTTGATTGAAGCGAGCGGTTAAAATTGAAGCGAGCGCAAAAAAAAAGCAATAAAATAAACAAAGAATGCTTTTTTCCACGCTCGTAGTGGAAACGGGCCTTTAAAAAATTTTACATCGATCACTACTTCACATACAATGAATGTACAAATGCTATGGCTTAGTTCGTATTATTGCGTCACAATATCATTTGTCTGTATAGTTGTTTTCTGTCAATGTTAAGGCTCGTTTCCACTACGAGCGTAAAAAAGAGCATTTTTCCTTTCTTTTATTGATCTTCGATTGAAGCGAGCGGTTAAAATTGAAGCGAGCGCAAAAAAAATCAATAAAACAAACAAAGAATGCTCTTTTCCACGCTCGTAGTGGAAACGGGCCTTTAGTTCAGTAAGCTTAAGCTCTAGTTTGGTAGCATGTTTAGTTTTAGTCGTTTCGTTATTTATTCTTTTGTTTTGCAGATAAACGATTTCGTCATTTTCATATTGTATGTTAAATAATAGCATTCCGAAAACGAGTCATATTCTTTCAATGAAGAAATGCCCTATCTATTTTTTTCTGCCCTAGTTGGAAACTCCTTCGGTGAGACCAGTGGTGAAAGTAGAAAATTTTTCTTACCGGTACTATGCATGCTAGAAGCTCATAACAGTGGTGGAAGTAAAATAAATTTTTTGTGGTTGCTGATCAAAAGAGGCAAATGGGTCTTAGACATCCACTTATCCAGTCACGAAATCCTAAACGCCTTAATTATACCTAACACTTTAAATTTTAACGAACTATAAAATATTAAATAATCCGAGAATGGCTAAAACCCAAATAACTAATTGTTTCTGGATTAGAATGAATCGCTAATCTGAGACTCGAAACAATGTCCTGTGGTACTGTTGCCTGCAAATTGGAGAGTAAAAGGTTTGCCAGAGAACTATATTGACACGATTTGAAATAGCCTATTTTGGGGGATAAGTACAAAAGATCCCCAAAACCGAAGTTACTTTTGGCTCATTATTGTAAGTTTGCAACCATTAACATAACGATACATTTTCAACCAAGCACATAACCACATAATCCAAATCAAACACTCAATTATTTAAAAACTTTCCATAAAGGTTCATAGTAGTTAGCCTTTTTCAAGTTTTGTTGTCGAGCCATGCCGCTTGTTGCATGAGCTGCTCTTCTTCTCTTTCCAAGCCAAGTTCTTACGTATGGCTCTGGATTCCATTTCTCGCACGGTGGCCCCACAGTACTGACAAAGAGCTGCTTCTCGGCATTGTTCGTAGTGATTGCATTTCTGCTGTCAGTGATGATGTTGTTCATAGCGCTGAACCCGCGCTCACAGTCGGCGTTACTTGGTGAAAGGGTGTCAACGGCCACCATCAACTTATTTAGTTGGTCAGGAATGCTTCTTCCTCCACTTGCCTTAAATTCAATATACGCAAGATGAGTTTGTTGCTTGTTGAGACGAAGGGTGCCACATAAACTTTTCACTTCATCTTCTCCAAAACGAGGATTTTCATGATCAATCTTTTGTGGATCTAACACATCAATTTGACCAACAAGAGTTTTGTAGTTCTCTCTTCGAGTTGCATGAACGCTAGGCTGTGCTCTGCTTGATGCAGTCGTGAAGAGACTTTCTTTCATGTTGTCAGCTACAGCCCGAATAAATTGACCCTGATTTATTACTGGGCTTCTTCCTTCTCTCAGTTCTACTTGTTGAAATGACATTGCTTTTTCTGCTTGTTCAGCCATGATGGAATGTTCCCCCGGGGAAGCAATAAGGCTTTCTATACGTTTTGTATACGCATTGAGTAAAGTGTGGGCTTTTGGCAACGTGGTATTTCGGCTTTGCAGTGTTTCTGATAAATTTGTTAATTCGTTCAAGACATCCGCCATCAGCGCTAAATTTTTAACAAAATTTATTGTGCAAAATTTGGACAGTATGCCTCGAAATCTGGCCTTTTCTGTGCTTTGCCTCGTTTCGTCATTTGAAGCTTTATCAAAATGTTGCGCCAAAGCTGGGAAAGAATGCCAGACTGCTGATACTGCCCTGAAGGATGAAACGACCCAGCGAATAGTAAACACCTTGCCGATTCTTTTGAGGGTCGTTTGCAAATCATGGGAACATTGGTCAAGTTCACGCTTGTTCTTTGGTGACTAGCTGTACAGCGAATATAAATGTTCAAGAAATGACTGAAAGTCATTTGTACCACCGATAATTTCTAGTGCAATTCCTACAGCAAGCTCAAGTCTGTGATTAAGACAATGCCACAATATTATATCGGGAAATTTGTCTTTAAGCAACTTTCCGACTCCTGACTTTGTCCCCAGCATCACGCTAGCTCCATCACTGCAAAATCCGATGATTACTTCTTGGAGTAACTCGATGGAGTAGCCGTTTTTGAGCAAACAGTCCACAATTTTGTCAGCAATATGAGAAGCGCACAGACTTTCCAATTCTACTAAATCTTGCGGAAAGGTAATAGGCGCCGCTTTGCCATCAATACTAGCTCTTAGAAACACGATTAAAGTTGATTTGTCACCCACGCGAGTTGATTCATCCGCTAAAACATTTATCTTACTTCTGCTCTCTATAATTTTGGTTAAAGTTTTTTTCTTCATATGGGAAGATATATGTTCAATTATGTCAACAGCTACAGTTTTACTGTGTAAGACACGTCCCATGTCTATAGAATTGGCTTGCTGAAGGTTAATCAATTTTTCAAAGTCTGTAAAACCTTTGCTATTTTTTGCCACATAATAAGCTGTCCTGAACACTCGCGCTGTGGATTGAAACGCACTTTGCTCACTCTGTGCATTTAAATTAAGGAGTACATCTTTCTTTGCCGTCTCTAGAATATTAATAGCATCTTGGTGCGCTTTTGAGTTTCTGTGCTCACAAATTTTTTTCGAAGTGATGAAAGTTGAACCGTTCTTGTGCTACCATAAAAAGTGACATTGTCATCTGCCCATTGAGTGGAAATAAATAACAACACGAGATCCTCTTACTCCCAAATTATTGACTTCATGACACGGAGTACATCCTACTTTACCATCACTAGCGTACATCCAACTGTTTTTTTGCTTAAATTCCTCATATTGTTGTTCAGTCCATATTAACGGATAAACAGTGGAACATTTTTCCTCAACTTGATCTTGATGCACAGGTAGAGGATTGCTGATTGCACCACTTTGGGTAGGCCTACTAACATTGCTCTCCGTTCTTTGAACTTTAGTTGCTACTGAACTCAAAGTCTCATCACTGGTCTCTTTTCTCTTCCAATAATGATTAATTTTTCTTTGCATTTTATAAAGGTTTATTATTTAGGCTGGAAATATTCCTAAAAATCAAACTTTTAAAATATAATACTCGCTATGTTTTATCATTTATTTGATATTCTTTTAACAGGAATCGATAACTTGAAATCCATAAAAATCTAAAACCTCTGTCAGTAGAAGGCTCACTACTAAACTGTTGTCTCCACAACACTGCTTTCTATTTTAATCGAGTCTGAGCTCAATCATTCCCTATTGTGTTAAAAGTTACTGTACTTATTGCGATGGGCCGATGAATTGAGAATTTTAAGTAACTTTGTAATTGTGATAAAATAAAACCTATTGTGTTAAAATGTATTGTGTCAACACAGTTTCAAGATAAGAGTACGTAACGCGATAAATTGAACTTGATAACTTCCATTCTTTTACCGGTACGGCGTTCCGGCAGCAAATCTTTTACCGGAACGGCGTACCGGACCGTTCCGGCTTACTTTCACCACTGGGTGAGACATGAAACTAAAATCAAAGCCAGCATGGAAAAACGCTTTTTGCCACAGAATCACGTGTTGTTTTCTCGCCCACTTCTTACTGCAACTAAAAAAAAGTTTTGAATGTTTTGCTTTTAAGCAATGTAGTTGATAATTTTTCATACCAGTATTATAATCCGTATGTTGGCGACACCTGTCAACGATTACAGTACAAAATTTTAGAACGGCCAAATTCCGAACTTACGCAACACCTCCACTCATTCTCGCAAATCTTTAACCCCAGCCACGTTTAGTGAATTTGAGAATGATCAACACCTTTTGGATAACCCTAAGTGCACCCAATATTACAGTGATAAAAAATTTATTAGATTTTCATTTGGTTTTTCGCTTTTTATTTATCTGCTTTTGAAGCCGTTTACATCAAGTTATCCAAGCCAAACCTTTGTTGTCAAAAAAAGTTTGTTTACAACTTGAAAATCTTGCGCTAATCATGCGTTTTAACGCTTTTCTTGAACATCCAATCATCTTTGTTCAGTTTTATAGGACAATCAATTGTATTCTCTTTTATTCTGAAGTTTATCTCCTGACGAGTGTCCAGCGAAAGCTTAGGATAAATTTTTTGCTGGCTATATTTAAATTCTGTACGAACCACGTGTTTAAAAATTACAGAAATAAACCTTAAATCCAAATTGTAAAACCTAGGGAAAGATATTTTAAGATTTTTTGTTGAAATCTAAGTAAAGACAAAAAGGTGATCACCTTGTTTACTGACGTGATTGAGACCCACGGCAAATTTTTTGGATTGAAATTTCCCCGACGCGGCTCTCATACACTTACGAGTTTGACTTGCCTGCCCTAAAGTTTTTTCATAAAATCAAAAAAGTTTCTGAAATGCAGGTGACTTATATTAATGTAGTTGAATATATTCTTTAATACGAAAAAATTGTTGGTGATAACTATGACAATACAGATAGGTACATCAAGTAATTTTCAAATGGCGTGTGTGTTTAAAGCTTAAGATCGAGACGGTTATGGCATATAAACACAAAATCTATTTGCAAAACTCTGGTGAGGTTTATAAACCTCACTTGCGTTTTTAGCTTCAAATATACGGATATTTTTGATTCAAGTATTCAGGCAGCCAATCATAGCCTCCATATGCTGTTAGTGGGCGTGGCAAATTGATAAAGACCCAATAATGCACTGCCACTTGCATCGACAATAATGTTGGTTGGAAAAACAATAAACCTATTCTAACGGTAAGAGTGCAATACAAAAATTAGCTACCAAGTATCCTTATGCAATCTGTGGAAGAGTATTAGAATCAATCGTTGGCAGCATGGTCGAGTGGTTAAAGCGCCGGGCTCGTGATCAACGCGGTCTAGGTTCAAAACCAACTCGAGCCATTCTGTTGTGACCTCGGAAAAGACACTTTACGGCACTTTCCCCTGCTTGGCGGTCCTGGCAAGCAGTTCTAAATTACAATCATATTTCTATTAAATTACAAGCGGACAGCAATATCTTGGCATCTCCGGAAGCAGGTCGGGATAATTGCCTAAATGCCTACCCTATGTATAGCGCCTCCGTCGCTTTCCTGCGAATCAGGAGGATAAATATAGAGATAAAAATAAATAAAATAAATAAAAACTTCCATCCAATGCAGAAAGTTGGTAGCTGCATAAAAAGTGCTCAGGAATTAAAGGGAGCTCGTTTAAGGTAAAAACCTTTGAATGCAATATGTGTGAAACAAAAGCTTACTGCAACTACTGCAGAATTCCATAAAAAGTGTAACATGGCGGGAGATGTGATTGGAGAAGCGGAGGTGCTTGCTATCTCGGGGATGGTTTCACGTCCAGAAGGTGGAGTTCAAAAAGCAGTGACTGCAAAAATAAGAGCTGGGCGGGAGAGTTTTACGGGGTGTCGCAGGTGTGCTATGCAAAAAGATGTGTCCGTAAAATTGAGAGGGATGGTACATAAAATGTATATGCAGCAGAATGCTGGTCAATAAAGGTAAACAATACATAGAAAAGGGATTCCACTCAAATGAGAATGCTTCGAATGATATGTGGCAAGACACCGAAAGATAGAGTAAAAATGAGTTAATATTAAAGATGATTGGTGTTAAACCACTGAAGAATATTTTTGATAAGTCAAAGATTGAAGTGGTTTGGGCAAGTTGAAAGAATGGGCAAAGAAAAAGCTCCAGCGACGGCTATGAAACTAACGGTGAAAAGCAAATAGAAAGGAGGACCGACAAGATGGATTGGAAGTTGTTAAAGAAATGAGAAGAGGGTTGCGACGTGAATAGGCAAAGAAAAGACAAGAGTGGGGGCGTGGCTGCAAGCAATCGCTAGTCCCTGCCAACAGGGAAAGCAAGTGGTATTCCTTTATTTGAATTTTTGAGACAAAAATAAATCAATTTGAATCAAGAACAGGTACAAGAATGGGAAACTGACTTAAAAATCTTGCCAAATTCATGCAACCATTCTTTATCGCGTACTCTCCATCACGTTTTACCATGCGCTTAATCCGACCAAAATAACTTAATCCGACCAAAATAAGTAAATTACATTTGAAAACATCTGTCCAGTAAATTACGCTATAAAGAATCTCACAATCATACATCAACATATCTATTTAAAAAATATAGCTCGCATAACATTTTTTTCATCTAAATTTGCTAATATACAAGCGATAACTTTTGCATGAACGAGAAAAAAGTAGAATGTTTGACACGTATAATAAACCTGTTTATTACCGTTTGACAAGTAATAAACAATATACAAAGTACAATGCCAAAAACATCAGAAAAAATTTTAACATATTTTAATAAAAAAAATTTTTTTAATCACTTGTTTTTATTCATTTACTGCTGTTTATCTTTCTGACTTGCAGGAAATGTCGGACATGTTATACTGGGTCAAACTTTCAAGAAAAAAAACTTCTCTCTATTATTCTTAAAATATTTTAGTTCCTTATAAACCAGATGTACTACCTTGCTTTGAAGTGTAAGCGAATATATTACTTTAAAGACATTATTTAAAAAAGCAATTAAAAAACATTTTTTAAAGCAAAAAATCAGAAGGTCAAATAAAGATGAACAGAAGCTTTAAAAGCGAACAACACAAAGCAAGAAACAAATCTGATCAAAGAGATTTTGTAATAAAATTTATTAACAAAAAACGCAAAATTTCCTTTTTTTATAATTCACTGTTATGCATATTCTATACCAAAATGATCAATCAAATTACTTTTGCGTGCCATGAATCAAAAAAATTCGAACCAGTGAACCAAGATGAATCTAAACTTTAGTAATTTAGATAAAAAGAACTACACCTAATTAAGCATAAGGGCTTGCTTCCACTAGGAGTGTTAGCCGGAGCATTCTTTGTTTGTTTTATTGATCTTTTTTGCTTCTCTTAGCACTGAAGCGTGAAAAGAAGAAAATTAATAAAATAAAAAAGAAAACTTTTTTCAATGCTTGTATTGGAAATAAGTTCTAACCCCTTTACATCAGCCTAAAATCAAGAATAAGCAATGTAAACAATAAACAGCGTTCACTTTGTCCAACTAACTTTTGGAATGTCATAATGCTCAGATAAGGCATCAAGATTTCTGTTGAACTCTTCAACTCGATCTCTGTGAGTCGTTGAAGCTCTTTTAATAATTCGATCAACTTGTCTTTTTTCTTGGGTTTCTTTAAACTTGCGTTCTGCAGGGGTGAGTTTGTCAAATTTTATTTTTTTATGCTCATTTGAAGTTGATTGATCTTCAATTGGTTCCAATCTAACTTGCTCTAATTTCTTTTTATCTTTTTTATGCTTTTTCTTTTTTTTCTTATTCACTTTTCCGTTGTCTCCTTTAAATTTTAAGGGGCGCTTTTGCACAGAACTTAAATCATACTCCGTGTTTGAAGACATTAAACTACTTAAAATGTATCACGTCTAAAAAAATACTAAACAAAATTAATTTAGAAGTACAGTAACACATATCTTTTTTTCTGTAATTATCATTATTTTATTTACTAAAATTGCTTATTGATTCATAATGACACAAACGTGAAACTAGTAGAAACTGCTGCAATTATTTTAACTTACTTTCAAAGATATAAATGAAGAGATTGCTCTCCGATAAAAATTAGTTTTCTGAAAATTTATTTGACTATTTAGTTTTTTAACTTAAAATGTCAATTACAGCTGTTTCTCAAACTACTTTAGAGAATTAAGTGACAGAAAATGTATTTTGGTAAAACAGCTTTTCAATGCTTTCAATCCTGTTGGGATATTGTCACAACAATATTTGCTTTAAATCTAAGTCGAATTTTTACCATTCCAAAAGCATGAGAATGGAATAATTCGGGGCTTTGAAGATTCACCAAGCCCTAAAGTTGCCAGATGTAGGATATTATCAACAAGTTGACTCATGTGGTCTTTGTTTGTTCTTTAATTCATTAGATTAGTCAATGCATGTTGTATTTCAGCAAGTGTTTGCACAATTTTAGTAACATTCTTATCTTTACCAGAGGTGAGTTTATTGTTTTTTTTTTCAATTAAAAGTATTATCAATAGTTTGTCACTAAAAGTATGCAGTTTTCATTTAACTTCCTTTATATTATTTGTCTTCAGGATAAAAATGTTTTAGTAGAATTATGTAGTCATGTTCTTTGCGATGAAGGTGCAAATATTAATAGAAGTAATATTTTTTTCCTATCATATTTTTATTGCAGGGCAACATTCAAAATACTATTGGGACAAGATTATCCCAAAATGAATTGCAAAAACGTACTGTTGAGACATAACAATCTCATACAATAAAAACTAGTTTTTGTTTACTATTTGCAAAATTTTGGGTTTTTATTTACTATTATTAACTTCTAAATTTTGGGAACCCCAAAGCCTGGAAGGTTAGTAATGGAAAACAGTGAACAAGACCCTAAAAACTTTCATAATTGAACCTAAAATTATTTTTTTCTTAATGTCTTTAATTGGAGCCTGTAACACTATAAATGACAAATAATGCTGACCAACAAAAAAAAAAGTTTTATCATGGTGCCTAAGATGTTTTAACTGTTTTTACCTAATTTGAGGGCGCTGATTCAAGAAATGGCAAATTGAAGAAACAATATTTTTAGTTAACTTTATGGCACATATTTATGGAATCACACCAAAATATTCACAATTAAAGCTTAAAGTTGTAAAAAATGCTAAGCATAGACATCATCAGCTATAAATTGACATTTTACTAATTTTCTAGAATGGGAAGCTCTGGCATCATCACGCTTGATAGACCAGCAGTAGTCTGCAAGCATGGTGGCATCCCAATGACCTTGATAGCAAACTTCCATGCCGTTAATGTCTTGATGGAAGTGCTCCCCTTGCTTGTCACTCATATCACCTAGATTTTCTGGAAAACGGGAAAGATGGCTGTGCAAAAAATGTAACTTGATGCTCATATTTGCATTCAGTTGATGGAGATTTGTGAGTAATGTTTCAACAAGCTCTGTGCAGTTGGGCGCCTTTGTTTTTCCCTAGAAGAATTTTACTACATTTGTAAACGCTGTCCAAACACTCAATTCTGCAGGATTCATAAAATTACAGAAATTTGCGTCATTCATTTACCTTTGAATCTGGGGTCCATCAAGAATTCCAACTTTTAATTTCTTTTTGTTAGGCCTGGAAATTTCATGCAAATATATTTGAAACAGTCGCCATCTTTCTCAAGAGCCTTCACAAACTATTTCATGATACCAAGTTTTATGTGAAGAGGAGAAAACACAATTTTTAACGCTCCATTGAAGGAGGAGCCAGAACATTGAGAAAGCCAGGAATGAGCTCACTGCGCACAGGCCAATCTTTTTTTACCCAGTGCTCTGTTCTTGCCCTGCTTTCCCTCAAACAAAAGATGCAAGAAATTTTGTATAACCACCTTGTAGCCCAAGGAGGAACCCAAACATTTTTAAATTGACACATATGATCCATTGGTGCTGTCTATATGAAATTTTTTCCACAACAAATTTGATTTCATTATATTTTTCTTCAAGGGTTGTTGAATGGCCTAGAGCAGAGGTTTCCAATCAGGGGTACTCGTACCCCTTGGGGGTATGAGATTAGATGTCAAAAGGTATGAAGATCATTAGCCACAGAGCAGCTATTTGAATGGTTTTGTTAAAGAATTTGCTATGTTTTAAAAAATGATTATGTGTAAATATTAATTATTAGCAAGAAACGTCATTGTCTCATAATAATCAAATTTTTACCTGGACTGTGTTAGAGACTGATAGTTCAGACTTCAAATTGTAGTAAAGCTTCCTAAAATTTAGACTGTCATAACAAGACTCCTTTTCTAATTTAGGCCCTAAATCAAGCTCTAGAGTTAAATAGAATCAATTAATCTTTGTTAGTCCAGATGAATTTTAATTTGATAGTTTTTTTTTAATAAAAATTTTTAGACAAAGTTTTTTAACCAATATCAGGTAAGCGTATAGCTAAATCTTCAGTAACTAAGTAAAGAAAGTGAAGTGAAAAGTACATACGTTTTAGTTTACCATTACAAAAGGCAGTGATGGAGAAGAAAAGCCGCAATACATTTTTTGCAGGGTTACATAGTGCTATGCGAACATGAAGCGTTCAAGACATAAAGAAAATTTCAACGATATGTATGGAGGAGTCAAAGCTGGTCAAGATTCGGAATAAAGAGTTCTAAAGAATAAAAAAGTTTGTTTCGATTCAAGTGAAACTCTTCAAAAAATGGTATTTGTATCTGCTGATAAGCTACTCCTACTTGCCTCTTAAAAAGTAGCATATGAAATCGCCAAAAACAAAAAAACACAAAGCATTGTTACCATTGCTGAGTTCTAAAGTTGCAGGCTGTGAAAATGGCTAGCATAGTTTTGGAAAAGCAAAACAAAAATTAGAACAAGAGCCTCTTTTTGACAATTTGATATCGAGCAGGATTTTGGACATGATTGATAACATGCTAAATCAGGTGATTATCAACATAAAGAACAGCCTAACAAAAATCTCAATTCAATAGGATAAATCCACAGGTATTGTGAAATGCTGTCAGCTTTTAACTATGGTCAGGTATGTAAAAGACGAAACTATCCATGAAGAATCTCTGCTCTGCACGGCACTACAAACAGCAACAACAATTGCAAGCAATATCTTTAATTTGGTGAAAGATTTTTATTGAACATGACTTACATTTGAGTTTAATTGGTTCTATCTATCAATGAAGCACCTGCTATGTTAAGTAATCGTTTAGGCTTTGCTGCTCTCTTGAAGAAGGAAGGACCAACTTTAAAAGTTACGCCTTGCATGATTCACAGCCAAGCTCTTGCCTCAAAAATTATGCCAAAAACTTTTAAAAAATTAGAAAAAATTATATGAGTCACAGGATTTTCCACTCTTTTTGTGCCGCAGTCAGAAATAAGCACGACATTTTGCTGTACCATACTGATGTAAGGTGGCTTTTTTGAGGTTGAGTAATGACACGATTTTTTGAACTTTTAAGATACGCTCAAGTTGTATTTAAATTCACAACACTGAACTTCTGATCTGGCTGCCTCACTTAAAAATAACAAATTCATTCAAAGCATGGCCTATATTGCCGATGTTATGCATCACTTAAATGAGCTAAATCTCTTATTTCAATGTCAACAAACGAACGTGATTATAGTTTTGGCTAAGTATTTCAATAAATACTATTCAGTTGGTGAACTGAATTGATTCCAGCAATGAATTATAAATCCATATATTTTTGATTTATCGAAAATGCTTGATGATGATAATTTGAAGGAAGATGTCATTGAAATGAAAAGCTGCCGAAGATTACAACTGTTATTTAACAAATTGAAGTTAGCGGATTTTTGGTGTACTGAAATGAAAGCCTTTCCAAGTCTTGCTATGAATGCTATGACAGTGATTCCTTTTTAAACAACCTATTTTTGTGAAAATGAGCTTTCGACAATGATGTATATTAAGAATAAGCATAGGAATTGTTTGCAACTTGGAGATGATTTAGGGATTGCATGGAGCAAAACTGAACCATCACTTGAAGAAATATTAAAGATCAAGCAACAACAAAAGTTTCACTAAATTTAACCATAAAACTATTGATAAATGAACAGCATTAAAATTTAATAACATTTAATTTGCTTTTTTGTTGCTAGGAAAAACAAGCTAAAAACAGTGTAAATAAACCATATGCAGAAAAATTGCATCAGACTGTTAGGGGTACAAAGAACACTCCAACTTGATAAAGGGGTACAGCCAGCAAAAAAAAGGTTGAAAAAGCCTGGCCTAGAGGAACTGATCCATATAATGTTCTTCACAATGGCAACTGTGAAGAACACATTTTAAACTTCTTTTGGAACTGTCTATAAAAAGGCGCCAATCTTGAGGATCATATTGTTGGACACCAAGCTGCTGCAGCAGGCCGGCAATGTCGTTGCAATATAGTATGTCATTTTCCTGAGTAAAATATGGCAAGAATTCAATATGGCATTTTCTATAGAAGGTTATGAGAGTTCCAAGCTGAAGTAGATTTTTTTCTTTGAGTCTTGAAGCTAGAAGTTCAGAAGATTCTTTGGAAAGGTTGAGATCTCTAGTCAGATCATTAAGTTCTCCTTGAGAAAAAAGCTGTGGCATTGAAGGAGGAAAACCAACATCTGAAACAGTGGCTTCACTACTGTCAGTGGACAAAATGAAGGCCTGGTCTTCTTCAGAAACAGGCAATTCCAATTTGGGCAAGCCTTTAAACACTAGAACAGGAATTTCATTGCAGTGTGGAATTGGCCTAATTGCAGACTCAAGGTTTGGATAAACCAACTAATTCCTGTTCTTTCTGTTGATCCTCTTCATGTTGACTGTACAGAAATAGCAGTCATCGAAATGGTTTTTCGGTTCACGCCAGACCATTGGAATACCAAGGTGGAGTGACTTTCCATCCTTTTTTGTCCATAGTCAAAAATGCTCAACACATTGCTTGCATACAATATGGGGTGCCCATGCCTTGTCTTGATCACCCAGCATTACTTTGAAGTAAGCAAGATAAGCACACTTCACAAATTCACTGATCCCTTTCCTGCTGGATTAGTATGTGTACTCTCTGCAAACATAGCAAAACACATTTGGATTGTTTAGACTACGTCAATTAGGAAAGGATGTAGCCATGCTTAATTTTTGCTCCAAAAATCTGCAACGCAAGTAAAATAATGCAGCTTATTTATTTCCTGTCTGACCTATAAATGAATTCTAACATTAAAAGAATAAACCTTACTTTGACCCAGAAATCAACAAAAACATGCCACAATCGGTAGACTTACCTACTACTCAGTGTTCACTTCTTACCAACGTGTTACCTCCTTGTATAGCAAGTTTGACTTTTACTTTAAGGTTTGTGATGTCATAATCATTTAACATGCATCACAATAACAACCTACAATTGTAATTATGATGCTAGAATACATATAGAAATGCGCATAATTTTATGGTAAAAAAGATATAAAATACCAAATATCTCCAAAACTTGACCTGATAAGAGAAAATTAGTATGATTTTCGAAATCAGCACCCCCAAATTAGTCTAAATCAGCTTAGAAACCTTGGGCACCAAAGAATGTGTTGGCCAGTGTAATTAAAAATTAACTTGATCATGCAAAAATAGGACTGAAAGGGTTAAAGAAGAAAAGATATTACAAAAACATGTAGATATAAACAAAAAAATAGTTGCACTTCTTTGCTATTTTAATGACACTGCTTCAAAAAATTTTTTTTGAAATTCTGCAGAAATACAACTTTGTGAACTTATTAGTTTATTTATTTTTTTATCTTGACTCATTTTTTATGACACATATCAGGGGTGCGTGACTTTCAGTAGTGTCAAGTCAAATGTGTACAACAAGACTAAACCACCAAACTGAATTACATCAATCAATGATTGCCTATTTATTACTAAAAAAGCAATTTAGTTTTAATGCAAATCACAGTTTTTTTGCATTTACTTTAATGGGAAGTTTGAAGTTGGCTTATTTCGCCAAGAACTCAATCAAGATTCAAGAAGTTGATCTGTAACATCAAAAAACTATTCAACAATGATTTGAGTGGCAATGGACATCACTCTATTTCAAAACCACAGCTTTTACAAAGGATGTAATTTTGCTTTAAAAGCCACAGGTCTAACACCCCTGCCCTAAATCATGCTCTGTAGCTAAAAACTTTATTAATTTTAATTCTTCAGTGTATAAAAACATTAAACAAACAGCACTTTAAATTTATTGCAACTGATTTTTAACCCCACCATAAAAAATTAAGTTGAAATCTTGTTTCAAAGCAAGGCCAAATAAAAAATAATTAACTGTGTTGCTCATGATTGTTGTCATTGTTTGAAGAGGTATCTACTTCAGGTCAGACACAAACAGGACTGGGGCCAAGGGTTTATCCTTTTACTACCCCAGGCTGCTGTACTGCCTGAATCAGATGCTGGCAATGATGTTATTAAGCCAGCATCAAGTTTTGTTATCCAAAAACGTCAGACCTTGTGCTCCATGTGGTGCTCAATGTATAGGGCACGCTATTAGAACATGGTCTGCAGTTTGTTCAGAGGTGCCACACTCACAATTTGGTGAGGGAGCCAGACCTCATTTGTGAATAGACGAATCACCTAACACCAGTCCGCAAGCAGTTGAGCTTAACCCAAGCTACTCGAGGTAAGCCCATCACAACAGGCCTGGCACCAGTCCCAAGTACAATTTCATTTACTTGTTCTATATTTGTCTTTCCGATTTTAATATCAAAGTGCCTGGCTGATCTTTGTTTGGTTAAAACCATGAATTTTGTTTTATTAGTATTTAATGACAATTTGTTTAATTTCAACCATTCATCAATTTTGACCAGTTTGGAGTTGACCTTTTTATTCAACAGTCTTGGGCATAAGTTTGTCAATGTGAGAACTGTGTCATCTGCAAACAATTTTGTATTAAAATTGGATACTCGAGGCATGTCATTGATATACATTAAAAATAGTAATGGCTACAAGAATAGAGCCTTGTGGTATACCATAGGTTTCACAATTAAATTTCAATTCAGTATTGTTCACAACTGTAAACTGTAATCTGTCATTTAAGCAGCTTTCAAGGAGCTTTAGTGGCAATCTACAGATGCTATATTTTTCCAATTTTGCAAGCAAAATTTCGTGATTTACAGTATCAAATGCTTTTTTTAGGTCACGAAACACAGCACAAGTATCTTTTTTTTGGTCAATATTTTCAGTAAAATTATCAAATAATTTAATCATCAAAATTATCAGCAAAATTATCAAATTACCTTTCTGCATCTGATGTAGAAGAGTTTTGTTTTAAGCCAACCTGAACAGGTGTTAATATTTTGCTTTTATTTAAATACAAGTAAATTCTTTCATACAAGCATTTTTTAAAGATCTTACTAAATATGCTAAATAGATATAAGGGTCCATAATTGCAGCACTGATCCTTGGCATCACCCTTATGAATTGGTACAATTTGTCCAATCTTAATAATTCTGGGGTAAGTCCTAGTGCTAATGCAATTGTTACAGAGTCTAGTTAAAACCGATGCTCACATAATTCAAGTTTATTTTCAAAAATCACCTTGCTTATTTTCTTTTTACAACATTTACAAGCCTTTTTTCTACTGTACAATTAGAAGTTATTGTTTTGTTTTTATTTATTGATTTAGTTTCTCTCATATTTCTTTTTTCTTTTTGGAAGCTTTATGCGCCATATACATTATTCAATATTAGAAAGGGGCTACTTAGGTTAGTAAGTGATTATGCAACTGGCATTTGCTCTCTATCATTGGATTGATGAAGGGAAAGTAACTATATTGGCTACCCAAGCAATAGCATTGTGCAAAATACGATTGGCTTAAAATTTACATGTAAACTTTTTATGTAAACTTTTTAGCAGAGTATAGAATAATGCGTTTCAATTGTTAAATCCAACAGTCTGATCCGATCCGTTCTGATCCTAATCTAGACTAAATGGCAGTTTGAATTATCTGGCTCCGACCAGAAATCGTCTTAGTCCGGTTCCGATCCGGCTTTGAATCCGGTCTATGCTCATCTTTGACATCTGCACTATTTCTTGGTCGAATCTTGGTCGAGTCTAATTCGAAGAAAAACCGATTGGAGTGAGAGTAAAAAAAGAAACAAAACCAGTTGATCTAAGAGATAAAAAAATGAAAAAAACGCCGTGAAAATTGTTCCTGCGGGCCCAAAACGGATCCAAAATTTTTTTGACTTTTTAATAATTTTTTAAGATGCTTGAGAAAAACTTTTTTTCTTTTAAACCAAGTACTTTCTCTCTAAAACTAATTTTGTTTTTTTCTGAAACTAACTCTCACTCCAATCGATTTTTCTTCGAATTAGACTCGACCCTATTTCTTGGGTCCAGTTTAATTCGAAGAAAAACCGATTGGAGTGAGAGTTAGTTTTAGGGAAATACAGGGTTAGTTTTTGAAAGAAAGTAGTTGGTTCAAAAGAAACTAAGATCTTCTTGAGCATCTTGACAATTTTCAAAAAATTTCAAAAATTTTGAGCCCACTTCGGGCCTGCAAGAACAATTTGCGGGGTGTTTTTCTCTTTTTTTCTCTTAGAGCAACTAGTTTGTTTTTTTTACTCTCACTCCAATCGGTTTTTCTTCGAATTAGACTTGACCTATTTCTTGCAATTTTAAAGTTTCCATTTATTTTCTATCTTCTTTTATTTTCCTATTTTAGTTAAACTTATAAAATTAAAATTGTCAGTTTTATAATTGGCCCGAATGTTTACTGTTGAAAGCGTGTTTGGCAGAGATTTGTTGTAAAATCTAATGCAAACACAATCGATCTGTTCATCAATCGATGACGAAATTAAAAAGTTTTTTGATGTTAAGTTTGGTGTGACCGTGACAAAGTAAAATTTAAACAAGTTTTATGATTTTTTTTAAAACATTTTTTAATAACTGTGTTGCATGTTAATTGCTAAAAACAGCATGTTTGGAACAAAACCGTTATGAGTTATGACCGTTGTGCCCCAAGCAATTGAAACTGTACCAGATGAAAGTTAACACAGTTTCTCATGCGAAAAGCTGATAAATTGTGTGTCTAATTTAGACTTTACTATATCTTTAAACTTTTATGTTTTAAATGTAGTTGCACTTTAAGCATTTCAAACGAAGAATTAATTTCTACTTTATATAATGGCAAACTGTAGTGTTTCTAAGCGAAGTAATGAAGATGAAAGAGTTTTTCCGTATTTTTTGACATATCCCCTCTTCTTACTACAAAGTTAACCCATAAAAAGCGTAAAGCAAAACAGGCCACCCACATAACTGGTTCTTGGTTTAAAAAATCTATTACTGTGATTGGAACAACAGTAAAAAAATCTTAATTCAGTATCAGGTAATGTATGTCGTTGGTATCAGTATCTTTTATTCCAGTTCCGCCATAAAAAAACAGTGAATTTTTTGGTATATGTTGATTTTATTTACAAAAACAAAAAAAAGCACTTATATACAATACGCTAACTGAATACCAAAAAAAGAGACAACAAACTAACGTGGTGCTTTAAGTTCACCACGATTGGTGCATCCAGGATGACTTATCCACTCCGTCAACATCTCCCCGCTTTTAGAGAAGAAATTAAACATCCATAAACAATAATTGAATTAAAGCATCGGTCCTGTAACACATACTGAGACATATACGTACATTAACAAATCTATCTTATGTAATCATTTAACCATCGAGGGGTCGATGATCACGAGGTTGACGATTCTGAGAAACGGCGAGAGATCGGTGTCAGAATTATTGTCAATGTTAACGTTACGAGGAATTGGGTGGGTAATGTCGAAGTCATCGTTATTGAAATTGTCGCTTTTGTCAATTCGTAAATGCACACGATCACGTCGATAACAAACACCAGAAAGAGATTTTATTATGTATGTGCGGGGATTAAGCTTATCAGTGATAATGCAGCGTTTCCATCCCTTCTTTGCAGGACTCTGAAAAAGAACACGCTGGTGTATGTGTAGGGGAACAAAGGTCGGGCGTGTTTATCACGCGTGCTTTACCACCGTGCGTCCTCTTTTGCGGCGTGCATGATCAAAATATGAGCACTTGGGACTACGTGTAGGGATTACAGAACGCGTTGCATGACCAAAAAGTATTTGGGCGGGCTAGCTTGAATATCCTGTTGAGGTGTGTTGCACAATTCAAGTAATGCTAGCCATTGGTCCTGATATTTGGCGTCTGTTTGCTGTTTAAAAATTTTCATGTGTGTTACGATAGGAATCGAACCAACAGCGTTTGTTGACTATTGTACCGTGGTGCGGTATTTGTATTTATTTCGTTTGTAGCCGCGCCTCGGGTAATTGTGCTTTTCTGTAATATTGGACAACAACAAAGTCATTATTATTATTCTGTTATGTGCTCGCATTGGAAACATCTTATTTTTATTTTGTCTTTTTTGTAAATGAATAAAAAGCAAGAACAAAAAAGAAACAATGTGGACTTCTGCTTTTCAATTACTTTGTTGATGGCGTGGTGACGACATGTAGTGTCATATAGCCCATTTAGTACAAAATATTCAAAATTCGTCAGACGCAAATTGGGTTCCCGAATCTGAAACAATACACTTGGGAATGCCATAGCGCATAAAATGTTGCTTCAAAGTTACGATAACTTGTTTAGCAGTAAGTGATAACAAAACATCAATTTTAGCAAAATTCAAAAAATAATCAACAGTAACTAAATACTGTTTACAATCATACTCAAAGATATCAACACCAACTTTTTCAAACGATAATAATTCTTCTTTGTGAAGTAAAAGTGTATCAGGTGTATTCGATAGTTGTGTTTGCTGGCATATGTTACTTACTGATCGGTGATCAATAACCTAGATCACCTTGAAACAAATTACATTTAACAACATTAGCAATAATTGATTCAGCATTAACAGTAATTAAATTTATTTCTTTTACTGTTTGTGAGCCAAGCAAGCAATTGAGATTATCCTATTATTTACAACAAAAAATGACACTTGTGTAATAGTGTTAGTTTTAAGATTTTTAACATTTAATACAGTTTCACCAGCTGGTTTAATTGTGGTTTTGTTCCACATAGTTAGTTTACATAAGCACGATTTTACCTGTTCTCTTTTGACGTAACGTTTACAAATAGTGTTCACATCAGCTCCAGTGTCCAACTGAAATCTGACATTAGTCATTGACTTGTAGTAAGACAGTTAATCGTTCTTTTCTTTCTCCAAGAGCATGTAGGTCAGGGATGGCAAATCTTTGTTATAGGGCGGGTCAAAAAATAACAGTTTTTTGAAACTTACATTAAGTGGGTCATTGGTTAAAAAAAGTTGAAAACTAAACCAAAAAGTCTTCACTTCCCATCAGTATCTAAAATTTCTAATTTCGGCCAAAATTCAAGGTGAAGACAAAAAAAGGTCTGCACCGTCCAATCCGTCCTAATTTAATGTTGCAGAATAAAAATTCCAGAAAGTTCAGAACATCAGGTGGGTTATTGAATTTCAACTAGTGCCTCACAATGTGACCCGCGGGTCAATGGTTTGCCATCCCTGATGTAGGTGATCTTTATCAGAGGAAAAATCTTTTTCTTCATTATTTTCTTTTTGCACTTGATGGATCTTAATGCGACATTTTATTTTGAAGTGATTTCGCCCTTGGCAACGAAAACAGATTTTGCCATATGCTGAACAAAATAGTTTGCTACGCTTGTGTTTCTTGCCACAGAAATGACATTCAAGTACAGTTGCATTTCGCGGAGCAGCTAAGTAATTGAATTGTTTCTGCTCCATTTTATGTACTGTACCAATTGTTCATTTTTTTTTTATCTCTATATTTATCCTCCTGACTTGCAGGAAAGCGACGGAGGCGCTATACACAGGGTAGGCAATTACCCCGACCTGCTTCCGGCAATGCCAAGATATTGGTGTCCGCTTGTAATTTAATAGAGATATGACTGAAATTTAGAACTGCTTGCCAAGACCACCAAGCAGGGGAATGTGCCGTAAAATGTCTTTCTCAATGACACAACAGAATGGCGCGAGTGGGTTTTGAACCAAGACCATGTTCGTCACGAGCCCGGCGCTTTAATCATTCGACCACGCTGCCGACTGTTCATCTGGTTGCATTTGGCGAGCATGCAAATTTGATGTATCATATGATCGGCAGATATGGACTGCTCTTTCAAATGTTAACTTATTTTTTCTAAGTAACACTTGCCTTTATATAAATTTTAAACAAGTTTATCTCTCATCATCTGATTAGCAAGATTTCCAAAATTGCAGATATCAGCTTGTCTTCTCAATATATTCAAAAATTGGTCAAAAGATCCAAAGGACCAAAACAGTTTCCAAATTTTGTGGGCCTCCATGCACTCATTTTGCTGTAGGTCACAAAATTGTTCAATTTTTCTTATAAGTATTGCAGGATCTTCCTTGCTTTCATTCTCATCATTGAGACTCCAATTATACAAGGACCAGCACAATTTAATATAACTGAAGTCTTAGCTTTTCCAGGTTTGTCTTCTACACTTGTAGCTATAATATAGACTTCTACTTGATCCTTTTAAGTCCTATAATCTTCCGCCAATGTAGGGAAATCTATCTTTAAAACTTCTGGTAGTCTAAGCTGATTAATTTTAGAGGCCAAATTATTACATTACTCTTATACAGTACATAAGTAAATTATTAAATTTCTTACATTCTTGCTGCCACCATATTGACTTGTGTTGATTTTATTTACAAAAACAAAGAAAAGCACTTATATACAATACGCTAACAGAATGCCAAAGAAAGACACAGCGAACTAACATGGTGCTTTAAATTCACCTCGATTGGTGCATTCAGGATGACGGATTTACTCTGTAAACAGAAGTAGAAAATTTGTAAGTAGTAGAAAGCAGAACAGAAAAAGGAAGAAGCCACAAAACGATAAATTTTATGGCATGCAATCAAGGTAAGAAGAGATTTTTAAAAGCAGCTGTGGCGGAAAAGCAAAAAAACTCAAAAAAATTTGGCGAAATGAAAAGAAAATTATTTTTTTGTTTTTATTTGATGGTATACATATAATTATACATGCCGTGTAGGCTACAATAGACACAAGAAGAAAAATAAAATGCGAGGTACGATCAGAAAGAGAAACGTCGCGATATGAGAGAAAATCAGCATTGAACTAACGCTTAAAATTTGTTTTTGTTGAAAGTGCCTTTTCCACTAAAAAGGGAAGCGTAAGTGTGGATCGTAAGTGGTTAAAGTGCCGTGGTTGTGATCAGCATGGTCTCGGTTCAATACCTACTCGCGCTATTTTGTTGTCTCCTTAGGTTTACAGCACTTTCCCCTACTCAGCGGTCTTGGCGAGCAGTTTTAAATTTCAGTCATTTCTCCATAGAACTAAAAAAACAAAATAAAAAATTTCAACCAAACAGCAATATTTTTGGCATCTCCTGAAGCAGATTGAACATTGCTTGGGAAATTATTAACGTTTTTTTCGCTTTTTTGCTATTCAAGAGGCTCGTCGTCGTCGTCGTCGTTGTCGTTTGAAGGGTATCTACTCCAGGTCAGACACAAACAGGACTGGGGCCGAGAGTTTATCCTTTTACTACCCCAGACTGCTGCACTGCCTGGATCAGATGCTGGCAGTGATGTCATTAAGCCAGCATTGAGTTTCGTCATCCAAAACCGTCAGACCTCGTGCTCCATGTGGTGCTCAATGTATAGGGCACGCTGTTAGTACATGGTCTGCGGTTTGCTCAGAGGCGCCACACTCGCAATTCGGTGAAGGAGCAATACCCCATTTGTGCATGGACGAATGGAATCGCCCAACACCAGTCCGCAGGTGGTTGAGCTTAACCCAAGTTGCTCGGAATAAGCCCATCCCAACAGGCCTGGCACCGGTCTCGGGCACAAAAGCACGGAGCCTGGAGGCATTTTCACAGTACTCCGCGTTCCATTTGTGATTTGTCCATTCAGAAGCGCGGATGCCAAGTCTGGTAAGGTTGTCCAAAAGATTCCGCGCGGCTGGCACAAACGGGCGTCTGGATCTTAGTCTCACTTGGCGAGTATCTGAGGACCCACTTAAAAGACCATACAAGATATGATCGGGGTCCAGAGATCCACGGTAAGCCAAGGAGAGTGTCGCTCCCATTCGGCGAAGCTCAGCTGGCTGGATGCCTGAGAGTGCAGGTAGGTGGTCCGTTGGAGTGGGACTCAGGCATCCAGTAACTATGCGCAAGGGGTCATTCAAGACACTGTCGATCAGGCGAGTGTGAGCACTGCGATACCAGACTGGCGCTCAGTAATCAGCTGTTGAGTAGACTAGAGACAAGGTGGCTATGCGTAGTGTTTTAGCACCAGCACCCCATCCCGATCCCACGAGTCGCCTCAGCAGTGTGACGCGCCAGGATAGTTTTTTGCGTAATGCCACTAAATGGTGACGAAACGTGAGCGATCTGTCCAGTTTTACCCCAAGGTAAGTAGGGGTTGGACAGAACGGTAGAAGTCTACCATTGTTGTAGACCTTTAGCTCACGTTTGGCCTCTCGGTTATTTAAGTGAAAGGCTGCCGTCACCGTCTTAGTGTGACTGAGCTTCAACTTCCAAGTCTGGAGATACCCTGACAGTGTGGACATGTCTTGGTTTAAAGTCCCCTCCAAGTCCTTCCAGTTTCCAGAAGAATGCAACAATGCTAGATCATCAGCATAAGCAAACTTTCTGGAAATCATGGAAGGAAGATCGTACGTATAGATGTTAAATAGGAGGGGAGCCAAGACCGATCCCTGAGAAACGCCGTTTTTAAGACGACGTAGGCTGCTTTACTTGCTGTCACCGGTGGTAAGGGTGAAACTTCGATTTCGGACAAGCTCCATGATCATTGCATCTTGTATTTTCCGTTTATTTATTTGTTTTTTTCTTGTGTTTATAATTTTTAATCCTATCTTTAATTTTTTCTTGCCTCGTCATGTGAGTGAAATGGTCCTTTTGACCCGCGACAGGATTTTCTTGGGTAGGTTTCTTTGCCTTCAGGCCTTTATTGCCAGCAACCTATTGTGTATCTCACCACATATTCCGCCGACACAACAGCGTCTACATATGATTTTCCTTAACCACTTTTTTACGGAGAGCGGCTATAGCCGCAAAATTTCCATGACAATTTTACGGGAAGATGCGATAACAGCAACTGCTTACAACCCTTCTATTTGTTTACAACCTTTCCCAGCTTAGGGAAATACCTTACAACAATTGTCATGGAATATATGTTGCAAGGGCACATCCAGCTCGTAAAAAATACCGTAAGGAAGTGGTTAAAAATCTCTTCTTATCATGATTGTATGCCATACTATTTATCGCTTTGTTGCCTCATCCTTTTTCTGTTCTGCTTTCTATTACTTCAAATTTTCTACTTCACTATATTTTTTATGGCGGAACTGAAATAAAAAATACTGATACTGATACTTTTCATACATGTTGACATTTCATTTTAATTAAATTAAACTATTTTCTTAAAAAGCTTGATAAACCTAAATACAAGAAAAAATAAGAATTTTTTAGGTACAGGCAGGCTATTACATAACTTTTATCCGTCAATATTTTATTCGTAGAGTGACAGTGAAAATATCTCTCAAAAAAAAATAGTAACAATGATGAGGATAACATTTGAAAAAGTATCCTATTTTGTAATCTTTTTCCTATGTTTCCAAATTTGTTCTTTAAATTCGAAAAGACGGAAGTATATTTTAAATAAGCATGTGTGATCGGTTTATTTCGTAATTTGATATTCGTCTTTTCGCTTATTTACAATTAACTTTTAAAATTTACAGAAAACATTATTTGAAATGAAAATAGACGCTGATGAAATGTGATGTAGTACATTAATACCTATATTGATTCTATAGATGATTTCATTCCAATACCTGCAGTCATGCACTATTATAGAAGGGCTGAATATTCTTTTAAAGTTTTGTACGGATCAAATTATTTTTTATTTCCGGATTAACAATTTGGTTAAATCTTTTATGCATATCTTATCAGTCAGATTTTTCGTATAGGTTATTCGTTTTTTTTATTAAAGTACTTATAATAAACACACGTAAGCTAGTCATTTCCTTCAAAGTAATTAAGCCTTTTGATAATTTGGTTTAATGTGTTTTATTGTTTATATTCATTATATTTCTCAGAATTTCTAAAAATATATTTATTTGCTTTTAAAATGACTGATTATGAGCAAATCAGTGACAATGAAAAGGTATGGTATGATTCATTTCTTTATTAAGCTTTTATTTGCAATCAAGTTCATATTTTTCCAAATCATCATTGACATTGTGATTGCAAATAGGGCAATAAACATATGTTATTACATACACAACATTAATCATGCATGGTTGCTAATCCTTTAAAACAAACTGCTAAGTTATGAAAAAAGGATAAGATAAAATTAATTAATATAAATGATATAACAGATTTTCATAAGCTATTTTTGTTGCTCTAAAGTTATTTATCCAAAATCTTTGTTGCAACTGTTATGTTAGATTTACATTTTGTTTAATGCTTGGTCAACCTATTGGTAATCTGATTAACTTTGTAAAATTTTCTGACTCATTAATGTCAAATTGGTTTTTTGATTGTTTTCAAATATTTAAAAGTTATTTTAAATATATAATAATCATACAAAAACAATAATGTTGTATTTTTTAAAATGCTGTTGTATTTTTTAAACAATTTTTTAAAAATCTGTTTAAAAGGTATTGCCAAGAAGGTGGTATAATTCAAAAAAGTGCAAATATAAGCAAGACCAGGAACTTGTAGTTAAACCCTAAAGCCATAGAGATGGAAAAAGAGTCAAAGCTAAATCCAGAACTAAGTTGGTTATATTTAGTGATGTTGTAGTTAAAGCCAAAGCCAAGGTTTTGAAGTTTTTGTGAGCCTTAGCTTTTAATAATGTAATTATTCTGTAACAGTCTAGAAGGAAAGCCAGCTTTTCTATTAAATATTACTTTGGTGTGGTAAAAAAGTTTGGGGTCTTTTCAAGAAGTCATTGTCAGGAATTTTTTGGAAAAACTGACTCTGATTCTCTTTACAGCACCAGAATGAAATAAAGAATTCTCTTTACAGCACCAGAAAAAAAAAAAAAAAGGAAAAGGATCTCTTCAAGAAGCAGCAGTAACCACAGGGGGATACAGATTAGTTTCACAAACAAAAATTGCTTATGGTGACTTTTTGTAAAGACACAAAGTTTGTGTGTCTCAATGATTTTTAAAGCAGCATTGATCAGAGAGTTTATCTTTTTGTTAGAAATACTCAAGCCAGAGTAATTTACACTTAAAGACCAGACAAGATAAAACATCAAACTTGGGCAGACTGTGTCCATTAGCTGTGGCAGGCAAGCAGTCTAGGAGAAGAAAATTTTTAGATGAACCCTTTAGCAGTAAAATTACTTTGCAAAAATCATGGCATGTTATCCAGCACATTTTCTTGTACTTACTCCAGATTAAAAAGGTTGCATTTAGGTATTTAATAAGTCTGTTCGAAAAGTATTTTTGTACAGACACTGGTGGTTGATTTTCAAACATTGCAAATTAGCTCACTTTTGCTTCCTATCTCATCTTTAATGGGTAAACCCCTTGCTTTATCTGGAGGAAAAGAACTTATCTCCAGCTTTTTAAGTCCATGTTTTAGTTTACCAACATAAATGATCAGGTTACTGCTTCTTAGAGGCAACATGCACCCTAATCCAGGACCACAAACACTTAAATGGCATTTGTCTCAAACTTATCATTGAACATTAAATGTAATCACACAAAACAATGGGTGCATTTAGTATGTTTCCTAATTGGACTCTTTATCCCCAAAGGAAATCACAAGGACACAAATCAGACTTACCTTCAAATATTCACCAGCTCATACAACACCATAATCACATTTGCAAACTAAACAGACCAACTGCAAAAAACACTGCTAGGCCACAAAGGCATACTGTCAGTGTTTTTCGCAGTTGCGCTGGTGGAACATTGTTTTCGTTGAACTACCTACCCAGCGTTCAGGTCTACAACTAGATGTTTGAGGTGTAAAAACCACAAACAGAAAGTTGTGCCAGCTGTTTAAGTTTTCAACTTTCAGCTGTGGTCAACAACAAGCTGTGATGTCTTGACAAGTCCTAATAAGGACGAAACAGATCTGTTGGCACTTGCTTGTTGATTGACTTGACCATTCTTACTATATGTTTGTAATGGGAACTGCAAGGTTTTGCTTGTCTTAACCTGTATTCGTGTTAGCTAACTCAATGTGCTTGGCATATCGGAACCACCGCCTGTATGCCTTTGTGGCTTAGTGGTGTTTTTATATTTCAAAATAAGAAAAGCTATTGCTTTTCCCATTTTGAAATATGCAAACACTATATGGCAGTAATTCTTAACAGGAGGGAATTCCCCACTAGGGGAGAATTTTTCAAAATGTAATTGAACATTTTAAAGTTAACGATAATAGTTTGTAGACTATCTATATGAAAAACATTTAAAAGGTTTGATTCATTTTGGTAAATTTGACTTTTATTTAAGCCAGTGGTTCTCAAGCTTTTTGCTAGCAAGTACGATCTAAAAATTTTTCTTTACGTACCACAAAGTTCATCAAAAAATTAATTATTTCGTTTTTTTTGTATTTTTTTAATTTTTTAATTTTTGTCGCAAAAATTACATGTTCTCTAAAAAAAGGTCTTCGCTGAAAATCTGGCACATCTAAAAGACACAATTTAACCGAGTGTTGGATTTTTATAGAATCTAAAAACTATTCATGTACCACCAATGGTGGATATTCAAAGTTAGGGGCCCAAGGCAAGGATTTCCAAAACTTGATGTTCTTTAAAAAGAAAAGGGCTTTGGTCTCACATTTCTTTCTTTTTTCCCAAAATCATAGTGATCTCTAAAAAAAAAAAAGTTTTCACTTCGAATCGATCTCCTATATTTCCCACTTTTCTTCCCAACTTCGTAATGATCTCTAAAAAAACCTTATACAGCAAAATGAGACTATATGCGGTATCTTCGAGGGGGGCCCGAGGCAACTGCCTCATTCGCCTCACCCAATATCCACCACTGCATAGCACCGAAAAAGGTCTCACGTACCACTAGTAGTACGCATACCACAGGTTGAGAACCACTGATTTAAGCGATCATATTGAGTAAGTTGTTTTTTTGCTTTTCTGCGTCAAATCAGTTAATTGTTGCTTTTTGATTGATAATTCTGCTATTAATGTTTTGATAATAACTATGGTTTTTGTATTACATAAAACTATTATTCTTGAGCTTTTTTCATTTATTAATACAATACTAATTGTGTAGTAATAAGGCTTAGTCTAAAACAGGAATGTCCAACCTGCAGCCCATTTTTTTATGTGGTACGCTGCTTACTCAAATTTTAGTTATATTTTCATAACTTTATTGAATTCGATGTCACTGCCATCATAGTAATGTATAGGGAAACAAAGTGAATAAATCAGTTGATTGCTTTGCAAAGTGAAGTCCTAAAAATGATCTATGAAAATTTTTCTGGGTGGAGCATATTATAAAGACGTTGGCTCCTATACCATCATTTTGATTATTCATATTGTTTTGCAATTAAATCAATATTGAATGTGTTATTTCCAAACATTTGTTACAATATCAAGTGATAGTTAGTTAATGACTTTGGTGGTAGTAACAAAAGCAACATTGAACCAATGCAGAGTGATTTGGAATAAGATTACAGTAGAAGCAGCAATACTGCTTTTGGTAAAAAAGGAAAGCATGTAGATTTACAAGGAGGGTGGAAAGAGTGTCCTGTGTCCAGGGTCCGGGTTGCAATTTTCAATTTTGTACCCAAGGAATCGTAATCTACATATTTTCAACCGATCAAAAATCCAAATTTTTTCTCTACTCATAAAAATTCTATCTTGGAGCGATCAAGGAGCATTCCATGTTAGTTGTCATGGCAAAGCTTGTTTTTTAGCGACTTTTTACAATGACAGACAAACCAATCTGTTTCATATAAAACGTTTGCAAATGTACCAAAAATAAATACGATTGATTTGCAAATGTACTAAAAAATAAATGTGATTGAACTATAAAGAGCTGAATGAGAATTTTTTGAGCAGAGAAAAAATTTGGATTTTTGATAGATTGAAAATATGTAGATTGCAATTCCTTGGGTACAAGATTAAAAATTGCGTCCGGGTTCAGTCTTTGATGCGGCTTCTGTTATCATCCACTTGAATACATTCAAAACCATTTACAAACAAAACCTTATTCAAATAGAATCAAAAGCAATAATTACAAAAGCATAACTTAACACAACGAAACATTCCTAACCCTAATCTAACTAAACAACTGCACATCTAAACATAAATAAAACAACACTTCCTAAACCTAAACTAGCTTTTAACACATCTGACCACCTTGTGCAATTGAAGACAGAAAGATGTGGAGAATGATGATATGCTGTGGCCACCCCTGACTAACAGGAAAGGCTGAAAGAAGAAGAAGAAGAAGACCACCTTGTGCAAATAAATGAAACATCAGGTTACACAAAACACATTATTACGTCACACTCTTAAACATCACAAGAGGATCAGACATTTTTAAAGATTCTAGGTCCAATCTAGGAATTTATAATACGGTCAGGGTCCAGGGTTGCATCCAGGGCTGGGGAGCCACTGTAGAAGAGCACTAGCTCTGGCTCCAGCTCCGGAGCTATCAAGTACTCATTCACTAGCTCCGGCTCCAGCTCCGGAGCTATCAAGCGCTTATCCACTAGCTCCGGCTCCGGCTCCCCAGCTCCGGAGCTATCAAGCGCTTATCCACTAGCTCCGGCTCTGGCTCCCCAGCTCCGGCTCCAGCTCTCCAACTCTTTAATAAACAAGTAGTTTATTATTTAGTGTTTAAATCTTTTTTGCAATAAACTATTCTATTCAAACAAGAATTACAACTTCTGATCTTACAGTTATATTAATCAAATCTGAAACCAAGTACCAAGAAATATAACTAAATGAAAATCAATTGTGGCGTTATCTAAACCACTACTTTTCAAACTTTTTTTCACTACGGCACACCAATAAACTCAAGAATTTTCATGCGGCACACTTATGAAGGCAAAAGCTAAATACACTCTTCAAGTTCACATACAAAAATTATATTTAATATATAATAACAGTAACACCTAATGAAAGGGTGTGCCTATAGAAATTGTTTTGATACTGGGTAGAACAGAGATGTCCAACCAGTGGCGGATATTGAGTGAGGCTTTTGGATCACCATGATTTTGGGAGAAAAATAGCGAAATATGAGATCAAATCGAAGTGAAAACTTTTTTTTTAGAGAACACCAATTTTTGGGAATCCTTGCCTTGGGCCTCTGACTTTAAATATTCGTCCCTGTGTCCAACCTTGTTTTAATTTGGGCCAAATTTTAAATCAAGCCAAAGTCGGTGGGCCGCAAAAAGCTTGTCATGCAGAATCTCTCTGCAATTTCTTAATTTTCGTCTTTAAAATTAAGTGTTGTCTAAAAAAAAAAGATGGACCAAGACTTTATCAATGACTTTCTGTCAAATACGAAATTTCGCGGCACACTTTAATCCCTTTCATGGCACACAGTTTGGGAAACCCTGATCTAAACAATGAAAAGGTTAAATCGTAACTATTATGAATCGCAAACTCCACACTGACAAATAGCTAAACTTAATCTTTTCAGTGGAAAACTTTAGAAGCACATGTGCGCGAAACAAAAAACTCCCAAAAGATTTAACGCACGAGGAAATAAGCGAGAATGTTTGTGACAAAACATTAAAAATCAAAAAGATTGAGTCAAAAACCTTCACTCTACAATTTTAAGAGATAAATTACGATGTGACAAACATGCAAAAATTAAAACAAATAAAAAATTTAAGTTATCCAATTCTCACAGCTACATTATGTTTTAGACATATTAAATTTTGATGTTTATTTACTCTTAATCATTGAGTGTTTAAATCAGTGATGGGATGATGACAATTTTTTTTGGCTCCGATTCCGATTTCAACAACATTTTTCAATTCTGATTCTTCTTAGTCAGAATTCACCTTGTTTTTTATATGAGGCTAACAATTTTTTTTTAAAGCACCTAGTTTAATTAGTTGCACAATTGATGTACAGTGCCTCTTCCTTAATTGTTTTAAATTGTTCACCATTAGCCATTGTAAATTAAAGATTATATGTATATTAAAAAGTAAATCAATCATCCTTGCAGATTGCAAAGAATAAGAGCAATATTTTAATACAAAATTTGTTCAATTACTGTTTTGAAAAAACCACAAACATCTGTTGCTTCTTTATTTAAATAGAATCTTGATTCTTATTCAATTAGAAAGATTCTATTTGAAAAAGATATTTAAATACAGTATTATTATACAAAATTTATTTAACTACTTTTTAAAAAACCAAAACAGTCTGTTTCATTCTATTGAATCTTCCTGTGTTTTCCAGGAAAAATAAAGAATAGGCTCTAATAATTAGTAAACATAGTACTATGCTTTCATAACATCATTAAGAAAACATAGTACGATAAGTCAATCTTATTTGATAAATAATACGTAGTTCTGCAAAACATAATTTATAAGATTTTGTTTCCAAATTTTAAATTATTTTAAACAATAGAAATATTATTTAAGCTTTTCAAATTTTATGCTTCAAAATATGTAATTGTTAAACTACAAAAATAATCCAAAACTGTCGAAAAGTAAAATAGGTCCAAACTTGCAAAGAGTGGTATATTTATTGTAGGATGCATAGACTTAGAAAATTATTTTAAAAAATTATTCTAAACAAAAAATCTCAGCTAAATACCATTCGGCTATATAAGCTTTTTTTTATTCAATTTTTTCAGATAGTGTAATTATAAATAAAAACAGCTAATTAAACAGCTGATGAAGGACAGGTTTTATTCTTTTTATTCCACTTAATATCTTTTAACACCAAAATTTTTTTTATGTTCGATCATCATCTGTTTCTTTTTTATTTATATTTATTTGAAGAAGTTGAACAAACAAAAGTTTATACAGCTGGGTACTATTTAGCTGAGATTTTTTGTTAAGAATAATTTGTAAACTAATCAAGCAAATAATGCAATTCCTGTAATGTCATATAGGAAAAAATGACTCAGATTATGCATTCATATTAAAATGACCTGACTCCTCTTCTCTTACCTTAATATGAATAAAAAAAAACTGATTTTATTGGATGAAATAGACTGTTGAGATTTTTTAACCCTACGATGCACGACCCTTTCGGTTTTTTAATTTTCACGACCTGGGTCAATTTGACCCTCACACATTTCCAATAGAATTTTGCTACAATATGATGTTTATCACAGAATAAAAAATCATAGATCTATGTTTACGGTTTTGCTTTAGTTTATTTAATGAGAACAATTGTGAAATAACAACATGCATTTAAAAGATCATGCATAAACAAGTAAATCAGTTTGTTTATTGTGCATTGCCTTCACACTTCAAGCAAGTCACCACAGAGACGCTGTGATCAGAACAGACTGCCTCATGACACTTTGAGCAGTAGCATCGGACTTTTCTATGCTTTGAATAAGGACAAATGTGGCATCTTTTACGTTTTGAAGCGGGGGTTTGTTGTGGTTGTTGCACCGGTTCTCCGTTGTCTATGATCAAGCCGCATCTTATCATTGCTTCTTTGATGGGTTTCTGGAGCGATGTTGTTCTATAGCGCTTTCTCATGAAAGGCATAACAAGCGGTTTCGTGAGTTCTTTGATGAACAGCCTCCTAGTGTGGTTCACTCCCTTCATGTAATTAGGTTGAAACGCTTTGAAAATTGTAAATGCGTTGAGTGATGCAATATCTAGCATGTTATGCCAAAGAACTGTTGGCCACCTCCAGGTCATCCTTTTGCAAGAATAATTTCTCACCATCTGATCTACTGTATCCATGCCACCTTTCGTCTTGTTGTAGTAGAGAATGATTTGTGGTTTTTTCTTTTCACCATCATCCACAGATTTATCGTTGTGCATGGAGCTTAGGAGGATGACCGCTTTTGATTTTTTTGGGCAATAGCTTACCATGGTCAAGTTGTTGGTGAATCCAAATGCTGAACTGTTCAGTTCTCTGGACTTGGCTGGCTTCATGATAGTTGGTATGTCAGGCTTGCATTTACGAAGAGTTCCCACTAGAGTTAGATTTTGTTTTAGAAGTTTTTCTGCCAAAGGCACAGTCGTAAAAAAGTTGTCCATGGTGATATTACAACCTGCGAAAAAGTAAAAAAAATAATAATTGCAAACAAAATGCAGCATTATAGAACTAAGTGAAAGACACACTGCAAAGTTTAAAGTTATAAACTTAAGATTACCTGATTGTTTTAATTTGGAGCTGAGGGAAATCACAATGTTTTCTCCCAAATTTTTCTGTATGGCGTCTCCTGGTTGTTTACCTAAGTAGATAATGCCATCTATTGCAAAAAGCATGAACGAATCGCACAGCCAAAATATCTTTATTCCATATTTAGCTGGCTTGCTTGGCATGTATTGTTTAAACTTACACCTGCCCCTGAAAGGTACAAGTTGTTCATCAATTGTTACACATTTGCTAGGGATAAACGTCGTTCTACACCTGGTCAAGAACAACTCCCATATGTGCCTAAACGTAGCCATGTGATCGGTTTTCAACCTTTCAGCCCTGGTTCGTTTATCATCAAATCTAAGCAGTCTCCGAATATCTTCATATCTTTGAACTGACATTGTGGCTTTATACACAGGGTTTTGGAGTGGATCTGAAAAAAGTTCCTGCATGGAAACGTCCCAGTTTTTTTCTACACCTGCCAACAGAGTCAATCCAATGAAGGCAATGATTTCCTCGTAGTCAATTTTTTTTCCCCACTTTACCTCTTGCTGCAGCTACTCGACAACCTTCCAAATTTGTACATTGGATGACTTCATCAATGATGTCACGCATTATAAAAGATTCAAAGGCCTCCTGTGGTGTTGTAATTCTGGAACCTCTTACAGGACCAGGTTGTTCTCTCAAAATATTACAGGATCTTGTTTGTGTCCGTGCTGGGGGATTTTCACTCCAATAAATTCCTGTTTTGCTCATTCTTTCTGACTGAAGTGAGGATAAAGCATTGTTTTCTGATTCTTCCAAAGATTCATCCTCAGATTGCGGGTTTGATTCCTACAAAAGTAAAAAAGCCTCTTGAATAAATTGAAAAAAATGCGATATAAAGTTCTGCCATAGTCAAATACTCACCCAGTCTGAATCATGATTTACAAGGCTTGAGTCATCATCATTTTCTGAAAATTCAGATTCTGTATCTGTTCCCAGAATACCGTCTTCATCTTGGGCAAGCCCAACTGCCTCGTTGAGTGAGATCATTGTGCTGTTGAAAGATTCTGCCATTTTGTAATGTATTTGCAACAATAAAACTACTGTACTTACAACCTGAATGAAACACATGTTTATAGGCTTATTCGATATGTTTTTGAACTGTAAAAAATCTGCTAGTAGCCTATATATTTCCACTGAACAGTCAAGTAGGCCTATACGCTATTTGAAAAAGCCTGTCGAATATCTCTACTTTCTCCAGTTTACCTAATAACACAGGTTGATATATCTGCATATCTGCCTACCGACCTACCTTTCAGCAACACATCTCAGACAAAATCAGAAAAATACTTTTAGAAAATATAAATCCTGCTCTTGCTACACCTTTGACAACCTGTTTAGAGCATAGTCTTGAAGCATTGCAGCGATTAGAAAGCCAATTTATTTCTTTACAAACAAATATTATCACCTCACAAAGCAAAAGGTCGCAGCTAATCAAGCCGAAACGTACATGCTCTTTTATATGCTCAGCACAACTGTTTTATTGCCTGAAATGTATTAGGGTCAACTTGACCCTGGTCGTGAAGGCTTGGGGTAGTGATGTAAAATTCCCTTTCTCTCAGATACAAAGTAAGATCGTGAAACAAAAACACTACTAAAAATTGTTAAATAAGTTAATTGAAGATGTCAGGAAATCCCAGGCGGTGAATTTCTTTTTGTGAAAAAATATTTGAAAAAATTTGGTGTGCAGGGTCAAATTGACCCTGGTTGTGCATCCTAGGGTTAAAATAGAGTTTAAATAAATTTTGTACGAAATTGCTCTGATCTTTTCTTTGAGCACTTTGCAATGAAAATCGATTCACCTTTGCTCTCTTTTTCTCTCTCTCTCTCTCTCTCTACATACTGTATATATATATATATATATACAGTATATATAAATTAGGAAAAGCAATAGGAAAACCTAAGCAATATATATAAATTAGGAAAAAATTAATCGACGTGTTTTTGTAGAGCGCTTAATGAAAGTCGGAACAAATACAATGATTTTTCATTTATTAAAAAACAACCCAACACCCTGTTTCATCTATTTCTTAATTTCTTAATCAGATAAAATAGACTGTTGAGATGTTTTTGCTTAATAAATGAAAAGAAAGATATCTATATAACACAAAATTTATTTTTATATTAATGTTTAAAAATCCATAACAGTCAATTTCATTCTATGAAGTTGATCCTATAAACGATTACTGGAGCCGGAGCTAATAAAATTTTTTTTGCTCCAGCTCCGCAGAAATATTTAAAAAGGCTCCAGCTCCTCCAAAATTGGCTGGCTCCATGGCTCCGCGCTCCGGCTCCGACTCCGGATCCCCAGCCCTGGTTGCATCGTTAGTCAAGGAAAGTGTTGCTCCTAGTCGGCGAAGCTCAGCTGGCTGGATGCCTGAAAGTATTGGTTGGTGGTCAATTGGAGTGGGACGCAAGCATCCAGTTACAATGCGCAAGGTGTCATACAGGACACTGTCTATGAAGCAACAAAGAGCGCAGCGGCACCAAATTGGTGCCCAGTACTCAGCTGTCAAGTAGACCATAGATAAGGCAGCTGTGCACAGTGTTTTGGCAGTGCGCAGGCTCCAGCACCCCAATCTGAGCCTGCAAGTTGCCTCAGCAGCTTGACATGCTAATATAGTTTTTTGCTCCACAAGATGGAGACTAAACGTGAGCAATTTTTCACAAAATAAATGGAATTGTACAAAATGGTAAAAGTCTAATGCTGTTAAAACATTTAGCTCACGTTGGGCCTCTTTGTTACTTAAATGAAAGGCTGCTGTCATTATCTTAGGGTGACTGAGTTTCAGCTTCTAAGTCTAAAGATGCACAAGATATTTAGTCATGTCTCGACTTCAAGTCCCCTCAAAGGCCTTCCAGTTTCCAGTGGAGTGCAAAAATTTTAGAGCATTTGCATAGGTAAACTTTCTGAAAATTGTAGAGGGTGATGTACAGTAAATGTATATATGAAGAGGTTGAAAAGAAGGAGAGATCTAACCGATCTCTAAACAATGCTGTTTTCTAGACAGTGAATCCAGCTTTGCTTCCTGTCACCAATAGTAAGTATAAAAACTTCGGTTTCGGACAAGTTTCATGATTATTCTGACCATGTGCTTATCTGGCACAAGTCTCAAGCAGCTTGCATGTAAGGCCACGGTGCCAGACAGAATCATATGCTGCCGTCAGATTGACAAATCGACAAAAAATCCTTGATGCTTTCATTAACAATCTATAGAATTTAGGTTAAATTGTAAGAACTTAGTTTCTCTTTTTTGCATTCTGATATAAACATAGGCTACTAATTTGGCTACATCTAAATTTCCAGTGAGGGGAATTTAGTTTTAAATATCGGTTAAAGGGGTCCATGAAATTATAAAGGTTGAGAACCACTGCTATATGGAGTCCTATTGTATCAAACACCAACATTAAGAAACTGCAAATTATTCAGAACATGACTTTACATATCTCTGCAAACTGTACATGAGACATAAACACTCAACATCTACATGATGTAAACAGGATCTTTCCAGTGGCAAGCTTAATGTCACTCAATTTGAAAACTGACTCAAACACAAACACACTCTTTACATGATCTCAATGCACATTCAGCTTCATCTAGAAACATGAGAGCCATAATCTTTTATAACAATGAGCACAGTAACATCAATATCTTCTGAACCAGACATAACACCTAAGGAATGTGAAGAAAACCTTAAACAAACACATTCACACTACCTTCACTTCACAATACCTCAGTTCCAAAAAAAAGTCAAGAGTTATCCCGGGGTTAGAGTGTTATTTAGTACTTTTTGAAAAAATAAAAAGCAGAAAGAATTGCTGAAAAATATCTTTTACCCCAACTATTACAGCATGTTTCATTGACCATTTGAAACAAAATTAAATTGTAGTATTTATTATAACTGCAAGAATAGTTTATGACTTAGAAATATTAATTTAGCTTGCTCTGTAAATTGTCTTTGCTTTTACACAGTTTAAAAATCATTAGTATATAAAAACAAATTAAAAGAACTGTTATCAAGCTCAACCAAAATTATATTAAATATAAATTATATTATATATAATAGCATGCTTCATATAATTCAGGGATGGTAAACCACTAACTCACAGGCACAAAATAAGCTGGCCTTTGAAATTCAATGACCCATCTGCCATTCCCAAATTTCTGGCAATATGTTGACTCAAGTTTATTTTTCAAAAAAATTAACTAATCCTGTATAAGCAAGAACATGCCTCATAACTAACAAAGATTTTTTGTTTTTTCCACTTTTAAATTAATGTTTTTTTAAAAAGGTCTTCTCTGGTCCAGATGGTAAAAAAAAGATCAAAGTTTATTGACTTTTTTTATGTATTTGAGCTAATAGTTGTATTTTTGATTAAACTGTCATTTTTTGACCCATTCTATGAAAAAGATCTGCCATTTCTGTTATATTTATTTAAGACATTCATTCTAAAAAGTTTGTATTTTTAACTGAATACGAGGTCTGTTCAAAAAGTATCCGACTTTTTTGTATAAAGCACACAACACAATAAATTTTGCAAGTTTTATTCAATCTCCTTCAAAATATTCCCCTTGGTGGTTCACACACTTATCCCAGCGCTTCTGCCACTTCTCAAAACACTTCATAAACTCCTCCCCCGGAATGCTCTAAAGCTCCTCCGTCGCTTTTTTCATAATGTCTTCTCTTGACTGAAATCGCCTCCCTTTCAGAGTTGTTTTTAGCTTAGGGAACAGCCAGAAATCACATGGTGCTAAGTCGGGAGAGTAAGGAGCCTGTCTAATAAGTGGCATGCTGTTTTTGGCTAGAAAAGCTTGGACCACATGTGCAGAATGAGCGGGAGCATTGTCGTGGTGAAGCTGAAAATTCTTTGCTGCCCACATGTTTGGCCGCTTTCTTCGCACAGCATCACGAAGGCGACGTAGAATCTCCAGGTAGTACTCTTTGTTGATTGTTTGACCTTCTGGTGCGTATTCATGATGCACGATGCCACGGGAATCAAAAAAACAGGTCAGCATAACTTTCACATTGCTGCGGACTTGCCAAGCTTTTTTTGGGCGTGGTGATTCCGGATGCTTCCATTGTGATGATTGAAACTTGGTTTCTGGGTCATAACCATAAACCCAGGTCTCATCACCAGTGATGATTGTCTTGATAAATTCTGGGTCATGATTTGCAACATCCAGCATGTCCTCCGAAATTTCCTTCTGGAGTTCCTTCTGTTGCTCCGTCAGCAGCTTGGGGACAAATTTAGCCAACACTCTCCGCAGGTTCAAATCCTCAGTTAGGATTGAATGAACTGAGCCTGTGCTTATTCCCATTTCTGCAGCAATCTGTCGTACTGTTAAACAACGATCCTCCAACACTTTTTCACAAACCTGATCCATCGCCTCCTCGTTTCGGCTTGTGGATGGCCTTCCTGAGCGAGGATCACTTTCCACTGATGCACGGCCATCTTTAAAGCGTTTAAACCATTGCTTTATCTGAGTTGGGCTTAAGGCCTCATTTTCAAAAGCTTGTTGAATCTTTCGAATTGTTTCAACTTGAGTATCACCAAGTTTTTGACAAAACTTGATGCAATACCTCTGTTCGATGCGTTCTGTCATTGAAATGAAATTTTCTGAAAATCAAAAAACCGATGAACACGTACTACACGCCTGCACTAAATGCTTTACACAGAGAGATACGAATGACGAATCGGCCTGAAACGCTTCACGATTACGCATGAATGTGTGTGTGTGCAGCCACTCTTTGCACGGGCAGTTTGCTCATACCTTATTGGTGAGAGGGAAAAAGGTCAGATACTTTTTGAACAGACCTCGTATATGAAAAACATACTGTTTTGGACAACAATGTAACTTTTTGTTTAAACAATTTAATAATTAGTTGATTTTACTATTTTAGGCTCGTATTGCCCATGATTTCATTACTCATGCCCCTCCTGGAGAAGTTGAAACTGTTATGAAAGGTAGCTGGCTTTATTGAATTTAGATGCCGTATTTGTTTTAATTCAACATGTAGCAAGCAATTTCATAACTTCTATTTTAATAGATGTTCGAACATTGTTGAATAATGACAATTCATTTGCTGATGGGATGTTAAGGTTTGATATGTTTGCTTTTATTTTTTTTTAGTTAAAATATCAATTTGTAAAATTTTGTGCTTATAGTCTAGTTGATAAAAATTCAATTTAGCTCTAATCTGAGAATAAAAAAATATATGTCCATCCAAGTTGTTAAGATAGCACAATAAAAAATTTTATGACTGCCTCCAATATTCTGTTGTAAGTTGAAATCATTGGTTTAGTTTTTGCAGTCAAATTGATCATAAAAAACATACAGATTGTTAAATGAAAAATAGCTTATTTAGTTTGTTGAGTAACAACAACCTCTGGAGCAACTTTAAACTAGGTGCAACTTACCACACAAAATGCCATAAACATGTTATAGCTCTGTGTATGTTTTTTAATATAAATGTTTTTCTTAATTTTTTTTCTTTGCTGTTAAGCTGGATTTTTAAAAGTTTACTGTTACCAAATAGTATAAGAAACTTTGCCGCTTTTAAAACCAAGGCTGGTGTATTGGAAAAATATACTGACACTGACTTTGATGTCATGACTAATTATTGAGTGTACACTAAGAAGAATGTTGCTTTTAAACCATTTTAACGTTGATACCAATACCTACTAGTTGTTTAATGGAGTGATTGCTATTTAAAATAAACTAAAAAGGATATTCTCAAAAACAGCACATTTAAGGTTTTGAGGTTCCTATCAATGCATTTCTGCATCAGAAGAAGCTGAATTGTGTATCATACAGAATGATGACCTATAGAAATAAAAATGGTTATGAGGAGGCCATACTAAAAAATGCTATTTGTAGCATTGTTTCTCATGTATGATGAGCCAGAACTCATTACCTGATCATAGTTTTAACACTTTTGCTGCCAAAGAGACGTAAATCAGTTTTTGTTCACTATTTGCTAAGTTTAGTTGATAATCTATTAGATTTTAAGAAACCTCCAAATCCTGGGAGCTTAGTAATGGTAAATAGTGAATGACGTCTTAACTCTTTCACTCTGGGTATTTTTTAGTACCAAGCAAGACAAAAATTTTCTCTAAGTTTGTTAATTCTAATTTTTGTTTAAAGAGTGATTTAAAGTTTATATCATCTAATAGCTTGTTTCTTTCTGATTAAAATGATATGCAATTTATAAAAATTGAATAAAAAATGAGATAGTAATAAATAAAAGTATTGACCCTAGTTTTCTTTCAAAAATTGTCTTTTTTTCTTTTTGTGCCACAGTGTGGCAAAATATTTTAACTTTTTTAGTTGCTAACAGTAGCTAAAGATCTAAACTTTATATTTGAAAAAAAAGTTTTTCGAAAAGAAAAGAAATGAATGACTTATTTGAAGAAAAGTGGTCTAAACATTAGCATATTTTCGAGCATGCGAGTGATCTTGACGAGATTGTGTATGTTTGCATGCAGCTCTAAAAGTCACATGATCCGATTGAAGTGGAAAAGTCATAGAAATAAATAATCACACAACAAAAGAAGATTTTTTGTGTCGAAATGCCAACAATTGTTTGGTGTCGCTAATTTTTCTGTCACTAATTCTGTGTGCTGAAGCATAGCACCACACAAAGTTGCATGCTATGCACATGATGCAAAACAAGAAGTCGACTGAATTGGATAACCTGGACTGAGAGATAAGCGTAAATTTACGTTCTTTGGCACTGGAAGTGTTAAGCAGGGCTGGGAAGTAGGAGTAAGAGGAGTTGTAGTTTTTCCAAGGAGTAGGAGTAACAAAAAATATTTATTACTCCTTATTCAACTACTGCATTATTGGTTTGCCATACTGTCTGGAATTTTTAGAACATTGTAATTGAAAAATTGAGACTGATTCCAAGTGAAGACCTTTACAAATATTGAAAAATCTCAGAAGTGAAGAAACTTAAAAAAAACTTATTCTGCACTAGGAGTAGGATTAAGAAAAAACATTTTACTTAGGACTAGGAATAGGAGTAGGAGTAAAAATAATCACCACTACTCCCCAGCCCTGGTTTTAAGTTTTGAACTCTAAGCAGAGACATTCTGCTGTAGGTCATGTTTACAGACCTGATTGTGTAAAGAGAGATCTACCACAAATCTTAGATATTTTTCTCCTTACATAGCCAGCACTGTAAATTTTACCCAGATTATATAAGGTGTGCCAAAAAAAGCTTTTTTTTTTTAATCAAAAAAGTGGTAGTTCTAAAATCTTGCAAAAACCCCTAAACCATGTTTTAATGCAGTTTTGATTGGTTGCTCCCACTATTTGCTATGCAACAGGGTCAACAAGGTCATGCAAAGGTCGAAATTTTTAATATTGTCATAACTTTTGATATAGAGATGCTAGAAAGTTTAAATAAGTCTTATAATAATCAGAAGCATCAAGTTTATATTTGTTTATATTAATAAGAAAACTTTTATGTATAACCAAAGAAATTTTAGTTATTGGCAAAAAACTGATTTTTCACCCAATTCAGCTACTGTTTAGCTCTACTACAAGCCTTAAAACTATTATTCCTTATGTTAATATTTTACAAAGTTATCAATTCTTTTAACAAATGAATATCTGTTTTTATAAATTTTAATGTTGTTTTACTTCTAGAGCTTTTTTAAAACATTTTGCAGCAACTGCTATTTTTATGCTGGCAACTGTTGAAATCTCAAATGGTTAAACTATGTGGTCAAAGTTATAGGTTATAATATAGTATTTTTCAAACTGTCCTTTCAGACAATAGTGCCAACTCTGACCTCTGATGAAATGTTTGTCTAATCACTTAATTTCAAAAAAATAGGCCTATAATATTTCTGACATTTCATTGATAATTAGCAAAGAATTTTAACTCTTGTCATATTGATAAGTAATTGAATAGACTACCACAGTGGTACATCATTAATGCTGTATGACAATGTTCCAATTGTAAGTAATTAGGTTAGGTATTCCAGTTATTAATACTTTATATCAAAGTGATTTATAGAATGGTTTAATGCTATGACAAAGTCATTTTGCAAAAAGAACAAAGGTCCTGCACAGTGGTCAAGTTTTTAAAAGTGTTGTAGATTTTCCAACGGGTATTCTACCAACTGAAAGACATGAGAATAATTTTTTACAACAGTCAGCTGCTAGAATTGTTTCAAATGAACTAGGAAAGAAATGACTTGTGGTATAATATTTACTGTCTCCATCCCTTAACAATTGCTAAGCAGCTGCAGGATCTAATTAAGAAATTTAGCATGCTAGACCATTGGTCAAGGAAAAGGAGAAATCAAAATTTTTTGCAAAAGGAAAGAGATTTTATTGCTGATATGGACAAAATTTTTGATATTTTTTGTCTTGACCTATCAAGAAGAGAATTGAGAAACAAAACAATTTACATATGAGTAACAGGGATTTTTTTATGAAGACCAAAAGGGCCAATACAAACAAAATTGTCTTTGTATAGTAGAATCACTGCATTTAAGAGATTTTTTTTAGCCAGTGGCACAAAGGCAGGAAACGAAACCCAGTTGCAAGTTCAGGTTTTTTCAGCAACAGATCCTAGCCCAAGTTCATCACAATATCATGCACCCTTCTCATCAGAAACTGAACTTATACAATCAGACACCACAAATAAATATGAGAATTTAACACCATAGCAAAATTAAAAACTTGTGGCCAAATTTAGCACATATGTGTGAAAGTCTCAAGTGTCTGATTGAGCTGGAGCTGCTATTGCAAACATTGCTCTTTAAGATGCTGGAATTATAACACCATCTGACAAATCATTTGAAATTGACAAGAATAAATTAAGAAAACAAAAAAGTAAATATAGGCAAGAAATCAGAGCTGAAAAAGACAGATTTTTTAAACTAGTCAATGGCATATATGTAACTTTGGTTGTTGCAACTTTGGTTTTGACAATTGGCATTTCGACACAAAAAATCTTCTTTTCGTGAAAACCACATTAGAAGAGTCATGGTAGGTGAGCCAGAAGGTTTTTGTCTTGACCACTTTTCTCCACCAAATGGCAAAGGCTAAACTTTTGCTCTTCACATACACAGTTCTATCAAGAATACAGAGCTTGAACAAAAACTTGCCTTACTGGCAGTGATGGTACTTCTATGAAAGGAGACAGCAATGGGTTAATTGCTGTTTTGGAAAGGCTGTTGAAGGGAGCATTTTAATTGGTTATTTGTCTATTGCAACATGTGGAGTTGTCTTTTTATCATGTGTTTGCTGCTTTAGATGGCTCCACTACATGTCCAGACAGTTTTAATGGACCAATTTGAAAAAAAGTGAAAGAACCTATATCCACTTGGCCAATCAAAGAATTTTAAATCAACATTTTCCAATGTTACCCAATAAAACTATTAATGATTTATTAAGTGATCAATATTATGCATACAGAATTTGCTGGGCTGTTATTCTTGGTGAAATTGATTCTGATTTAAGTTTACTTGAAGTTGGTTTTGTTGTTCATTTTCAATACCTCACTCTTGGATGTCAAATTCTTAGCCTGTATACAGCCAAAAAATCTTATTATCATGGCTGAATTTTGTGTTATGTTTGATTTTCCTATTTGGTTTGAAATAAAGCACAAATGCAATATGTCAGACCACTCCAATCATTTTTTTAACATGGTGCTAAGAGTTCAAAAATTTCCTCAAGGCCAAGTTCAAAAAAATAGTAATAAAAGTTTTGTGTAGAAATGCATATTTTGCCCATCCAGAAATTCAATTTTTGGGTGTGCATTGTGATGAAGATGAAGGTGTGCACAGAATTGCTGTCAACAAAACTCAATGCATAAGAAAAAAATGGTCATTATCAATGTCAAATCATAAAATATTAAGATAGTGAGGCATCTTCATTTCAAAGTAATGACAGTTTCAGAGTAGCAGTACAGAAATTTATTTTTCCAAAATTGATTGTGAAGGCCAAAGCATATTACCAAATGGTCAATCTAGATAGCATAAATTTTGAGCAGCCTCCAGCAGCAATTGTAACACCATATATGGTGCTTGTAGCACCATATAGAACAATGCAGACTCCAGCCACTAATTTTAAAGCATCCCTGCCACAACCAATGGGTGGAGCATCATGTTAAATTAGTGACTAAAGCTTTAGCATCTGTTGCAGAATATGATAACAAAGAATACAAAGAATAACAAAGATAGTGAGGCATATTCATTTCAAAGTAATGACACTTTCAGAGTAGCAATACAGAAATTTTTCCAAAATTGATTGTGAAGGCCAAAGCATATTACCAAATGGTCAATCTAGATAGCATAAATTTTGAGCAGCCTCCAGCAGCAATTGTAACACCATATATGGTGCTTGTAGCACCATATAGAACAATGCAGACACCAGCCACTAATTTTAAAGCATCCCTGCCACAACCAATGGGTGGAGCATCATGTTAAATTAGTGACTAAAGCTTTAGCATCTGTTGCAGAACATGATAACAAAGAATTCGATCAAGAAAACTAATAAAATAATTTGAAACAAAAATGCAATTTAATGTGTAGCCTACTAATTTTATATTTTTTAAGTAGATGCTGTAAGATAATGGCAATCATGTCTTTATCATGTTTGCAATAAGTCATTATATTCAATGTTGAAAGCCTATCAAAATTACATTGCAAAGTAATTTTTACTTCATATCTTTTTAACTGCTTATGACTGAAATTCTGTATCATATAATTTATATCTTGGGATAAGAACCATGACAACCAAAGCATATGATTTTCCTGTAACAATAGTGGTATTCACACGCTTACACTCTATATATGATACAGACTATTTAAAAAACACACATTATTTATGGAAAAAAACATATATATACATTTCATATAAGATTATGTAAAACTTTGTAAAATATACGAATTAACAGCTTTAAGGCTTGTAGTTGTCACAGGTTTCCTTTCGTAAACGGCATTTTTCAAATGACCCCAAGCAAAAAAATCAAGGGGTGTGAGGTCCGAAGACCTTGCTGCCCAGACAAGAGGACCACAGCGTCCTAACCATCTTCCAGTGAACGTCCTATCCAAAAATTCTCGTACTTTCTGATCGTAGTGTGCTGGCGCTCCATCTTGTTGAAAAATCACATTACTGAAAACGTTTCTTGTCAACTGAGGAATGAAGCACTTTTCCAACATATCAAGATAAAGTTTGCCATTAATGTTGCCTGGTAAGAAAAATGGGCCATAAATGTGTGTGGAAGATAAACCCATCCATACGTTCACTTTAGGGTTTGAATGGGTTTTTGGAATTGTTTCCATGGGAGTTTCTCTGGCCCAAATCCTGCAATTATGGCGATTTACCATACCATTCAAGAAAAAAGTGCATTCGTCTGAAAAAATCAAGCGATCAAGAAAGTTTTCATCAGCATCGATTTTCTCTAGGAGAGTTTCACACATTGCCATTCTCAATCCTAAATCTTCGTCATGCAGAAGTTGTGTCATTTGGATTTTATAGGGAAACAAATTAAGTTTTTGTCTCGCAATGTTGTGAACCGTTTTAAAACTGCAACCAACTTCTTTTGCAACGAATTGCAGAGAAGTCTTAGGCTCATTTTCAAAGAAATTTGAAATTTCCTCAACCTTTTCATCTTCCAACGCGGGCCTTCCTGATTTTGGTCGACTGTGGACGGAACCGGTTTCTTTAAATTTTTTAAATGTATCACGAATGGTATTCTCACTTGGAACCTTCACTCCTCTCCTCTGCAAAGCTTGACGGACAGCTGCTGTTGACTCTAATTTCACCATCAAAATCACAATCTCAATTCTTTCTTTGGTAGATAGCATGATGAGAGGTTAAAAAATGAAAATGTTTGAAATATCATGAAAACAGCTATTAAAACAAAAAATTTTTTGAATGATTAAAACAAAAATTTGAAGAATTGATCTCTTAAGTAAAAAAAGCTTCTATATAATTAAACACAAACTGATGGTTTTAATGAATTTTAAAACCCCCAAGTTACTTTTTACACACCCTGTAGTTTTACCTTAAGCTAAAATATAATCTTTTCAATCACTTCAATTTTTTCCTAGTTTTTTTAAATTTTTTGAAATGTTTTATAAAAATCTTTATTAATATGTTTCAGGGCTCTTGCAAAATTTCGTATTGATCAATTTACTCCAATTACACTTGGTAATGAACGTGTTCTTATTTCAAACCATGGAAAACTTGATAGTGGACGATTTGTTGATCCAAGATCAAAACAATCTTTTCGGTACTTTAATACAGAGGCGTGCAACATAGAGCCTGCAGGCCAGACTATACTCTGTGTATACCGTATGTTTATGTGGCCTGCTGTGACACTTTATAAAATCAGAACTTGCAACTTTCGATTGTAAGATAGTAAAAACACTGTTGCTTTAATGTCTTTAGTAGGATTTATGACTTTTAACATTATACTATTCATTACTGATGAATATTTGTCCGGTTGACTTCAGTGCCATGTTTTTTGTCAAAGCCAACATTGACAAAGTATGCCAACAGAAAAGAATTCAAATATCTCACTAGTAACTTATGTTATTTATATATGAATTGGTTGCAAATGCTTTTGTATGCTACTTGTAAAACTTTTCATTTGTTAAATGCTTGGCCTGCAGCAGTATAAAATTATGTGGTATGATCCATTGTGATGAATAGTTGCATGCTTCTGTTTAGTATATAGGAGTATATTTTTAATGCTAAATTGAATTGTAGCAGATATGATAAAAAATTCAATGCAAAGTGTTTGAATAATCATTTGTATTTTTTAAGTATAATTTAGTTCATTGTCAAAGCAAAATAAATTCTTTCAATGTATGACAAAATTTAACATGATGTTTGCAAAAATATCATTCAAACTTTTCTAAATTTTATTTGATTAAATCAAGTATTTTTTTTAGTGCTTTTTTTTACAAATTGAAATGATTAAAAAATTTTTGATACTTTTGGTGTAAACCATTGTTTTCTTAATTTTTGGACTACTTTTTGCTTTGTACTTATGCCTTAAGCTTTTGTTAATACATCAATTTTGCTGAGTAACTAATTGTCAATAATAGTTTTTCATTAAAAAAAGATTATTAAGATTAAGAATTCTGGTTGCAAATTCTTTTCATTCATTTAAATTTGCTGCTTAACTGTTAATACTGCACAAAAAATTTAGTAACAATTGAACTATAACATTAAAATGTTTTACATATTGCATAAGTGTATTTTGAATAATCTAAATTTTTAAGAATGTTTTAGTAAAACTATTTCTTGTAAAGTGAACTTTGTTTTTATAATTTCTTACTGATTTATAAAAATATAGCTGTTTAGTTTTTCTAATGGATAGCATTTCTAATCTCCAGTTCAGTTTCCAAGCTGGTCAAATATGACAACAATTTTTCCAATATAATAATAATAGTTACAAATATGATAGTACCATATGCCACATGGCTGCTGAGCAGACCAAAAGACCATTAACAACATTGGCAAATCATGAAATGCATTGCTTTGCAGATATATTACAAATAAAGTGTAAACTCTTTTTTTTACCATCATCTCTTTTCATACTGTGTAGTAACAGGAAGTGCTGTATATTCCCATGACTTTGCATGTAGGGTTGTTTGGTTAATATTTGTTTTGAACGTGATTATTAAAAGGCCAAAGAAAATAAATTCTATAAAAGTATAACAAAGATATATAATTGAAATAAATAAAAAAAAATGACTGCTTTAAAGTTAAAATTAATTTTAATTTTAGTGACTTGACATTTAAAGAGATACTGCTTTGAACAGTTTTTTCTAAGTGCTTGTTTAGTATTATTAAAAATTAAACAATAAAATCAAATATACTTATGTTACAGCAACTTACATGCACATGCAATACTGGTATTTATATATAACTACAAAAAATGCAAAATCAACTGTTACAAAAAAAATTTGCTAAAGCTTTTGATACAGCAAAATGATTTATTTGACAGACTTTTTTTATAATACTACTTGTCTTACACTTTTTTGTCAAAGTCTTATGATAAGCAACAAAGTTGCTGTGCTGTCCAGGCACATTATTACTTATTTTTGGAAGTATTTTTGCATACAACTGAGTATTACAATTGGTTTGCTTTGATTTTTGGTCAATTAAAAATAAGTAGTAGCAGTTTTTTTATTGCTACTGCTTATTTTGTGTTTGTATTTTTTAAATTTAGCTTTCTCTTATTGATCAATAAATTGTTTTTAGTTTCAACTTTTCCTCTAAAGCTGTTAGTGAAATGAAATCGGAGAATATTACTTCTGATTTGGAAGCTTGGAGAAATGAGTTAGATTTATCTTTAAAAGATTATATCAAAGATTATTATCCAAATGGAGTTTATACTGTAATTGGTTACATTTCAATAAATTGTTTTTCTATTTGTACATCAAAAAAGTTAAAGAGCATCATAGTGTTTTTTAAGTAGTCATTCATTAAATATCTTTCAAAATTTTTTTCTTTTATATCAACTTTTAATTGGAAATTGGTTTAGGTTTACGGTAAAAGTGGACCTGGTGGTGCCATTGTACTTATTGTGTGCATTGAAGATCACAAGTTTAGTCCTGAAAATTTCTGGAATGGAAGATGGAGATCTGAATGGAGTATTACCATTCAAGGAAAAAGTGCTAGTGTAGTTGGAATTTTAAAAACACAAGTTAGTATCTTGTTTTTTTTGTTACTGTTACTTTATTTCATTCTTGTTGCTCAAGCTTGCTTCAATTAATCAAAAATTCTTACAATTTTTTTTTTTAGAAACAGTTATTAGTGCATTATTTCATGTGCTAAATTTTTACTTTTGATTAAATATAAAAAAATTTAAAGTTTGATAGCAGTCAACTGAGCTGACTTTAGCATTCATTAAGCAAACTTTTTTGAACTTTTATGATGAATTCATGCTGACAAGTCCATTATTTTATTTATAGTTATACACAGCAGACCTTGGTAAATCTGGATTTGGTTATTGTAAAATTTCACTTAATTCGAATAAAACTGAAAGTACAAATAATTTCCTATGTACTATAATTCTTAATAAAAAACTTTGGATTATTGGGATCTTTGCCTAATTCGAATGATTTTGTCTGTCAAATCAAATCTGGATTAACCGAAATCTACTGTAGTTAAAAAAAAAGCAAAGCCTGCACAAAAAGTGGTGAAGGCCCACACAAATTTCGACTTTTGAAAGAGTAAGGTGTGTTCACTCATTTGTTGGTAAAAAAACAAAGTTAAGTTACATTTTCAACTTAATAAAGTAGTACAGAATTTAAATATAGCCAGCAAAAAATTCATCTCTAAGCTTTTTGTCCGACACTCATCAGGAGATAAACATCAGAATGAAAGAAAAAAATTCAATTGCTTGTCTAATAAAACTGAAAAAAAAAGATTGGATGTTTGAGAAAGGCGTCAAAATGCGTAATTAGCACAAGATTTTCAAGTTGTAAATAAACTCATTTCTTCACCGCATATGAAATATATAATGTAAAATCTTAACCTTTTCTGGGCAATTGTTTACTCAATGATGTGGTTGAGGTAACCATTTATGAGTAATTATTAAAATTTTTTTCAAAGTTCAGCTTGCAGTTGTACGTCTGGGCAGATCATTAAAGCTGTAAAAAGGGTGGAAATTAAACTAAATTTTCCTTTTTGCAGGGCTCCAGGATTTCCAGTTCAGGATTTGTTGCCTGGTTTGCTTTTAAGCAAAGTAGTTTATAATTTTTATGCCACTTTGATAGTGGGCACGTTTTTTTCCCCTTCATTCCGACGTTTATCTCCTGACTAATGTCAGTCAAAAACTTAGACATGAGTTTTTTGCTAGCTTTAAAAAAACTATTGACTTTGTCACTTTTTAAAAATTTCTTCAATCATTATTCCAGAAAATCAATTGAGAACTCCCAAATAAAATTGTTTGTAATTGAAATTTAACATATGCAGATTGACTGTTTTAAAATTCACACTTATTATCTTTTACGATTTCCCCTCAAATAGAACTATCAAAACCTAAATCTAATAATGCAAAAGTGGGTTTTAATTATGGTAAATAGTACAACCTACAATCTTATATGAGTACTTGTTTATAGGAATAGAGAGAAAATGATTGCTATCAAATTATTATTGCCTTAACTTAATGACGCTACTTTAAGGTTTCAAATTTGTAGAAATTTCTATGTATACAGTGTCACGCTCTACCTACTTAGTACCAAAATAACCACAAGATACTAGAGGCGAACCCTACGTAAATGTCGCAGAAAATCACTAGCCTGTTGAAAGGAGCTTATGCGAGTGTTAAACTGGCAGGACCTAGCGATTTAGAAGGACAGACAGGTATTATAATCTGATTTAATTATATTGAAGAAACGAAGACAAAAAGATTAAATGAAAATAAGAACAAGCGCCAAAATTGTACACGAGATGCTACAATTTACCAATAGATTAAACACATACAAATTACCTAACCGAATTTACAGAGCCGCAAAAGAATATAATGAATTTTATAAATTTTCCCGCTAACGCTTAATACCAGCTTGCCGTCCCGACAGATACATTCACATACATAAAATATACACAGAATACGTTCATCATCTCGAATCCGCCTTTATATCTGCATCTACAATTGAATCTCTCTTAATAATGTCTTCTCGTTGCCACCCCGTATATATACCTTTTTAGCGAGCAGATGTGAAGGAACGCTTTACACCCGTTCCTTTTCAACAACGAGAACAAAGTCACTTCACCGCGTAAATCCGTAATCCAGACAGCTGTCCAGGGCAACAACGGCAAATAGTCACAAATAAATTCTAAATAATCGCGTCAACGTTAATGCGATTTACACAATTAATTTAAAAAGGTTACGATTTAAATAATTAATCTAAAAAGGTGTCGATTTAAACAATAAATTAAAAAAGGTTACGATCTGAATAATTATTCCAAAAAGGTTTCAATTTAAACAATTAATCCAAAAAGGTTTCAATCTAAACAATTAATCCAAAAAGGTGTCGATTTAAACACTTAATTTAAAAAGGTGCAATGTCTTCATTTGATAAAATTGAAATCGTAGTGTGACATACAGTATATATAGTATGAAGATCTGATTGCGAGATAGAATTAAAATTTTGCTGAAAGTAGTGAAGACATATTTTTGAAGCATTTTATCTGACACTCATCAAAATAAAATTGCTATAATAAAAGGTAAAATTAATAAAATGAGTTGTACATTGTAGAAGATGAAAAAGAGAAAGACTGAATTCAGTTTAAAAAAGCAAGCATACAAACAAACAAAAATTAGCTTGTTAGAGCTTATAACAATTTTAACAACTTTTTTGCTTATTTTTTTGAATATGAATCTGTTTTTATTTGAATTGTTTAGCTCTTTTCACTTTAATTCCAATGATCTTTTTATGAGTAGTAGATAAAAAACTTTTAGAAATGTAATTACTCCTTCAAGCTATGCAAATGTTTCTTGTATTAAGTTTAAAATTTTGTAAAAATCTTGTTCGATTTTTTTTAAAGCTGATGCTGGGCTGATAAATTCAAACAAATTTTTTACAAGATTTTGAAACTAGAACCAAATTTTTTACAATAGTTGTTTTGTATATGAAAGCATGTCATAAATTTGCAGAGCATTGCACAAATTTGTGCCTGTGCATTGTGGCAACTGTTATCATGGTTGCAAAGGTCTTTGTGAGATTTAACCAAATTGATAATTGAACCCAAATCTATTGTCATGTAACCAGCAATAATTACTTCTCTACAGATATGTGGCATTCAGATTTCTTGAAAGATCCAGATATACAGTGCTATGAGGTGCTGAAAAAGTCATTATACAGAATGTCCCAAAAAAAATCCACACACTTAAATTTTTGTAAAAAAAATGTTATTTTACTTGCATAATTTTTCAGCATGTAAAAATTTATAGACATCACTTTATTGTTTAGTGATTGCCTGTTCTCAAACTTATGTCTATCTAGTCCAAATACTACTGACAACACACAAAAGTAATAAAATTGCCAAGATCATGAAGCAATCTTTTGGTATTTGTGTGCATTTACATTCCCTGTTAGCTTTCAATTCAGCAACTATTGCAGGTTTCATTGCATAGATTTTGTTGCTTAGATATGCCCTGAAAAAGTTCAGTGGTGTGAGGTTTGGTGAATGCAAAGGTTTATCAACAAAATTTATGCAATCCTCCTGTTTGGCAGGATCTTATAAAAAAAATTTTAATATTGAAATCTTAATAGTATTATTAATTTTAAAAATATTACAATAAAACTTTTCCATTGACATTTCATTATGCAATGCTCTTAATCATAATCGTACTTGTAGTTGCATAATTTTTAATATAATAAGGATTTAGTGTATTATTAATTAAAGTGTGTATACATTTTTTTGGGACACCTTGTATATCTTGTTTGTGGCATCTTTTATGAATAATGCCATTATAAAAGTAGTTAACATAACGACCTTTTTATCCTTTTTGTGCATGATAATAAAGAAGACTTGAGTTAAGTTCCATAAAAACAAAGTTTTAGCATTAGAATGATGATTAAGTCTCACCTTCTAGAATGACTGAACAGTCAATTTGACTTCACTGTCATTTTTTATTAGTATTCTTATTTTATACTTAATATTGAATTGAATATTAGTAAATATGATCAGAGGATGTTATTGGGTAAATAAAATAGTTGGGAAACCATTAATAAAAAAAACACTCATTTTTATAGTGATCCAATAAAAAAAAAAATTTAACATACACCATTAATTATTCATTCAGAGACAAAACATGCATCAATTATAATTTTTCAGTTACATGCATGATTTCTTTAACTAATAGTACCACTGAATTTTACGGGTGAACAATTTTACATACACTTTTTTTAGTACATTTTCCGCAGATGATTCTTTTGCATTTGTAACACTTCACATTTGATTTATTGTTTTTGCATTGTCGCACCTGCCAAGCTTTCCTTTTTGTTGGTCTTTCTCCTTCTTCGTACTCCTCTTCTTCATTAGCAGATTTTTCACCATCTCCGTCATTCATTGTTGTGTTGACATTGCTCAGTTCTTGGATGAGTTGCAGAATAAACTTCCTACAACTAATCTTCATATCATTGATCTCATTATAGACAATTTTGGCATTGATGGCTGCAAAGTCTAATATATTGTAGAAAATTTGCAGAGGCCATCGTCTAGATGCCACCTTGGTAGTGTACAAATGAGCCATCTGATCAATGTTATCAACTCCAGATTTGGTCTTATTGTAGTATATGACACTTTCAGGGAGTTTCTTGGGTGTATATGAAATAGCAACTGATCTGTGCACAGAACTTAGGACAAGAAGATTCTTTGAAGGTTTGCCTTGGTAGACTGTTAGAGTGAGCTCTTCATTCTTGAATATCCTTGTTGAATACAGAGGTAGCTTGATAGTCTTGATTGCTTTGGGCACCTCCCTCAGTATTTTGTTCACAGTACCCACAATGCTTGTCTTCTTGCTTTTCAGTGACTTAACCAGTGTTACCAAAGTGAAGAAATTGTCGCAAGTAATGTTTTGTCCTTTGTTGAGAAATGGCTCTGCAAGTTTTATGACTACATATTCTGACAGTGACTGATTTGTTGGTCATTGGGCATCTTTTCCCAAGTAGGGGAATATATTCACTAATTAATGTGACTCAGAATCAACGGCTAACCAAAATTTATTCCGAATTTATTGGGCTTGTTTTCCATATATTGAGTGAAGGGACACCTAGATTTTGTTGGGAACAACTGCTCATCAACTGTGATGTTAGCACTAGGCCTGTAGCACGACATACAATTTTCGATGAATCTATTCCAAATAGTGGAAATCAGTGCAAACCTGTCACTTTGAACTTGTTGAATCCTGGAAGATTGAACATCGAACCAGATAAATTGCAGTAGTTCTTTACATTGGTCACGACTCATGATCTGTCTGAAAAACAAGGGTCCCCAAACTTTGGACCATAGGTCATTGATTGGCTGTCCTTTGGCAATGAGACCTTAAGCAAAAAATATTCCAAGAAGGGCATAGATTTCTTCTTTGGATTTTGACCAAGTATCATTTTTCAGTTTGCTCCGAGCTTCTGTTTCAGTGCATGATACTATTTTGTGAATCATGAAGTCATCAATGAACAATATGAATGCTGACATGATACTTCCTTCAATAACTTTTCTCTTTGCATATGAAGTGGGGCCAGGACTGGATCTAAGAACATTCTGAGAGGGCATGTGTCTTGTGGCAACCTTGTGATGATTTGTTACTTCAACCCACATTGTTCCATCCGGAGATAGAAAAGTGTTGTCAGTTTTATTGACTGCTGAATCTAAATCTGGAGCATCACCACTGACTTCAGAAGAGTCCAATTCATCTGTAAAATAAGAATAAATAATTAATATCCAATCTATCTGTCAAGTATTACTTTATTTAGAATTCAAATACAACATTGCAAGTGAAATAGTTTTCAAATGTGAAATAAAAAAATAGATTGCATACTTTCAATCAGATATAAAGTATAGATTTTCATACTATGATAGATCAATTACTTAAGACTGAAGTGTCAGCATCAAGAGAAGTGTCTTCATCTGAGGTCGATGAATGTTTCTTCTCACTCATTATAAATTTCATCACAATAATTGTGGTCGTTCCCATCAGATTCATTGCCTGACTCAGTAAATAGTAATTTTCTTATTTGATTTTGTGACAGTGCTGATTTGCGGGCTCTTGAAGCCACCTTTACTCTTCGAAAGCCAACATTTGAATGAAGCAAGAAATTGAACAATAAAATCGATATTTGCTGTTTTTACACGTGATAGCACTGACTTACTACCTTCCATTGTTTTTTGTTGCCATTCAAATTCAGACTTGGACTACGAAACTATTGACAATTGTCTTAACAGTGATGTCACAAACACGTAGCTTAGTTAAGAAGAATTAGAAAGAAAACAACAATTATACAGATAGTGTTCGACTTACGACCGCGTTCGGTTCCGACCATCCGGTCGTAAGTCGGAGTGGTCGTAAGTCGAATCTCATATATACATGTATGTATATATGAGGGCAAAAATTATCGTATGTTCTGTATGATGTATAATAGTTTAATCTACATTATTTTGTTGTTTTTTTATCCTATTGCAGATTATTAACCTATTGATTTTTTACAAAACAATATTTGTTCAACCTTTAATTAATATTTAATTCGTAATAGTTGTTGGTTTCATAAGTAAAAGAAATTTTTTATTTAAAATTTATTAAGAAAAAAAAACAACAAAATATTCAAACATAAAGCATACTGTACAAAATAAATCCATAATAAAAACAAATTTATTCGTTGCTTGTGGATGGCTGTGAGTCATCTGGATCGCTGTCATCTTCTATTGTTCTGAAATGGCTGGCTGCAATGGCTGGTTCCTTGGCAACGTGGGAGCTGGTGCTTGGCTGTTGATCGTCGAGGGTCGGGGTGGCAGGGGCCGGTGTAGCCGGAGAAGTTTTCTTCATAAACATGCTAAGGGTTGTCTGAATTGTTCGTTTCTTCTTTTCTTCATAAATTTCCCTATATGGTCGAAACACGTCGTAGGCCATCCTCTCGATTCTTGCAAATCGTTCGAGGTTTGGGTCCATCTTCTCAAACTGTTCCAACGTTTTGTTTAAAAGAGATAAACCTTCAGATAAACCTTTCGTCGTGAACTTACGTTGTGGTACCTCTTCTTCTTTTTCTTTTTCCTCAGATTCCTTCCTCCTTTCTTCTGCAACTTTTTCTTCTTCCAAGGCGATGAGCTCTTCGTTCGTTAATTCTTCTGACTCTTCGTCCAGCAACTCTTTAATTTCCTCAATTTCACATTCTAACGTCAGATCTCTTGCTAGTTTAATAATTCTCTCCAGAATTTCCGAAAGATCACGTTCGTTTTCAAATCCAGTAAACGTGTTCACATAGCGCTTCACGCAATTCTTCCACACACCGTTCATGCATTTCTTCGTCACGTTGTCCCATGCTGTAGCAATATTCTTGATTGCGTGGAGAAGGTTGTAGTTTTTCCAAAAATCTCTCAGAGATAGTTCAGGGTCAGCATCAGTCGCAGCTATAGCTTGGGCAAATGTGTTTTTTAGATAGTTGGCCTTGAATGTTGCTATCGATCCTTGATCCATTGGCTGGATGAGAGGCGTAGTGTTTGGCGGCAAAAAAGCAATCTTTACATCAGGATGAACATCAGCTAGATGGGTTGGATGTCCTGGCGCATTGTCCAAAACAAGCAGAATTTTGAATGGAATACCACGTTCGGAACAATATTCCTGCACTTGAGGAATGAAGCAGTTGCTGAACCAGTCCTCGAAGAATACCTGTGTCATCCAAGCCTTCTTGTTTGCCCGGAAATAGACGGGTAAGGTGTGACGATTGATGTTCTTGAAGGCACGTGGGTTCTCCGAGTGGTAGATCAGGAACGGTTTCAGTTTAAATCCCGCCACGTTTCCGCCAAGCAGCAGCGTAAGCCTGTCTTTAAAGGCTTTGAAGCCAGGCATAGTTTTAGCTTCTTTGTGAATATAACTGCGTTTGGGCATCCGCTTCCAAAACAGTCCTGTCTCGTCCACATTGAAGCGGTCGTAAAGTCGAGCAGTCGTAAGTCGAGCAGGTCGTAAGTCGAACACTACCTGTATGTCGCTCGGACCAACGTGTTTGCACGCGTCTTTACTACTTTTTAAAGAAAGAAGTCAATTTCACTTCCCTGTCATTTTAGGTAAACAATGTTATAACTCTCAACATAATTGAAATATTGGTTAGATCTTTATTTCGTGAAATAAATAAATGTCATAAAATATGAAACAAATCTGATAAAAGATATGGAATTTATTAAGTTTAAAATGTTGAAAAGCACTCAAATTGACTTCACCATTCTAGTGTTAATTGGCAATTTTTTCACGCATTGTTTTAGTAATCAATCTTGGATTTACTAAATGCTTATTCACATTGCCTGAATCTTGGACTATGAAGAATGCTTTAAGTTCAGTTGAACAAAATATCTCTAAATTATTACTCAATTCATTTTCTCTATATTAGTAATTCTATTTCATTTTGAGCCCTAGCAAGTAAAATTAACCAAAATGCAACTTGTTCTTTTTTTTTTTTTTTTTTGAACGTGGTTCAATAATTGTTGTAAACCTAGTAAATAATTGTTGTAGTTGTTATTGTAGATGTGGTTCAATAATTGTTGTAAATTGCTGTAAACCTAGTGCAAAAAAGCTGGGTAAAAGATGTGTTTTATGTTTAGCTTGCTTTGTTATATGCTATTTATGTTGTTTAGGTATGTTAATCGATCTCTTTTTTGCAGGTTCATTATTATGAAGATGGGAACGTTCAGCTTGTTAGTCAGAAAGAATGCAAAGACAACGTGTCTGCAACTGTAAGTTTTTGTAACTTTTTTTTGTTACAATTAAAAATTTGTTTTATTTTGCATATTGTGTATATAGCAGTAATGTCTTGATAAAATATAAAATGTTTTATATTTGTTTTGCCCCCAGACGCTTTTCTTTGCCTGTAAGTGTGTGTTTTTCGGACTTGATGATTTTCTAAAAAATTCAACTAAAATGATGCTGTATTTTTTGCTTTTGTGTGCTGGCAACACAAGTGATGTTTTTTTTCAGTTTTAAAGTTATTTATATTGCGTTTCACATAGTTGCCGTACCGGTTATGAAAGAAAATTCATCATTGAATGATAGTTTATTGTGTTGAAATGGTTACCTTAATATATAAAAGGAAATATAGTTTTCATTGTAAAGATGACCGGCATTTGAAGCGTGCTTGCTTTCGTCATATCGAAGTTTGTACTAACAAATGGTGGTATAATTCTTTTTAAATATTTTGTTTGAACTGGGCTCAATACTATGATGTTTTTGTTAACTGATTTTCTAAAGTAAAATTTTTTAATCGTCTACTCAAGTTACTTTCAGTTTAAGAGTAAACACCACATCAAATCTACATAATCATATAGCGACAATGCATGACACGATGCTATTTGAGCCCAGTCGTATTGCGTGGTATTTCCTCTACTAGGCTTTAAAGGTGTGTTGTTCGTCTGTACTGTGGTTTAGGTAAGCGGCAAGTTGTGGCGCTGCTCGCTTCGCAAAATTGCTCTGAATATTGATCAATCCCTTTGTTAAATTGTTGTATTTACAAAGTTTTGTAATATCATTCTCTCTTGACAACTTCTGCTATAGAAAAATAAATTATCATAGTACTGCTGACTGCTTTCAGTTATTGCATAACAGCCTTTGCTTGGCAAAGTTGTACTTAATATTATTTGATAATAGCGGGACTATGATGATTAATATTTTCATCTAACTAAGTGCTCCGTATTTTATTAAAACTTACGGGCGTCATTTTGCGATGCGTTTTAATGGCACAACTCTTTAACTGCTAATTGCATTATTGTTTATCATGAAATAGATATCTTTGAGTCTAATTTACCGTAACTACAACGAATAATAATTTCAAATTAAGAAAGGCTTAAGTCAAAATCAGTTTATTTTTGATTTTCATTGCTGCGTTATGTATAAAGTTCAGCGTTTTATTTTTTAATTTTTTCAAACATATTTGTCTTTTGTTGTGTTTTAGTTAGGTTCACAGGTTTGCAGTAGATTTGGCAAAACCAGGGTTGCGTTTGTTTATCTACCTTTTATAATTTTTGTTTTGCTATTCGTGAACGTCATTTCGAGATACGCCATACCTATCAGACATCGACTAGAAAATTGTCAAATATTAACAGCTGTCACACTTCATTCATAATTTTAATCATAACGATGTAGTGTATCCCCGTTAAAAGCAGTTCGTAGTTTTATCATAAGAGAATAAATGCGGCTCTTTGAGCGCTGTCTGCGATATACGTCCAATTTGTTATATTGCTCGATACATGTATCCTTTTTCTCTTTCGCTCGACTGTGTGACGTAATATGTTTTGTTCAAGCTTTGCTATCTCGAACGTAGTAGAATATTCGCTAACGATCTCTCCAGGGGTTTCTGGCTGAATCTCGAAATTACGAGAAACTTTACGTCACGTGATTTTGTTTTCTATATAAAGCCGATGCGTAGCGAGAAATTATTATGATGATTACTATCGTTGTGAGATAATTTGAAGCGACTCGAGTAGCGGCTCGAGCGAAGGTGATTTTGTTTGGCCACAGGAGGTGGACCGTTAGATTTTGTGTCGGTGGACAATTGTTCAATTTATTTTGTGCCAGTGGTTGGCAGTTTTGTTCTACAGAAGTAGAATTATTTGTGTTGATTGAGTCGAGTTATAGTGTTGATTTCGCTTTGCAGTTTGGCAAAGCGTGGAATAGAATTTCGTCGGTCGCGATTTTGTAATACATTTGTTGTTATTAGAGACAGTGGTCTCTGTTTGTTGTGAGAAAGAATCTTCAACGAAATCAATCCGAGCTTTCGTTAACCAACTGTATAAACCGTCAGGCTCATAGCAAAACTACTTCTTGAGCCGGAATAAAATAAAATTTAGACACAGCTTTGTTTCAGCGCAGGTATTCGGGTTACCTAGCTCAACTGGTCCTTTGGGATTCCCGAACAAAGTTTGTGACATCTGGGGGCTCGTCCGGGAATAGGTTTAGAATTTTTGCTAAGAGTACTGAACGGAACTTTACAGCTTGAAAATGGCAAATAGTTCGAGTGAAGAAGAGTTCGAAAGACTGAGAGTCCGCGTGGAAACTTTGAAGATGTCGGAAAAGGCGAAAGGCGATTTCTTTCAGAGCGAATGGAATCGACTTTGTGAAAATAAGGAGAAGGAGAAAGAACGACAAGCGATGTTGGAAGAGAAGGAGAAAGAACGAGAATTAGAGCTCAAAAGAATGGAGTTTGAAGAGAGGAAAATGCAAATGGAATTAGAGAGGTTGAGGTTGGAACGAGAAGCCAATCGCTCTGCTGGAGAAGGGGGAGAAGCAAACCAGGCGGGGGGCGTACGTGCTTTTGGAGGGGTAAAGTCCCTTGATCTCCCTCATTTTGTTGACGGAAAAGACGACCTTGATAGCTATTTGTTGCGCTTTGAAAGATATGCTACGGTTGCGAATTGGCCCCAGACTAATTGGGCGACTCAGTTGAGTGCTTTGTTGAGGGGGGAAGCTTTGGGCGTGTACTCCAGGCTTTCACAGGAGGATGCTCTGGATTACGAGCGATTGAAGGCAGCGTTGCTAGAGCGATACGACTATACGGAAAAAGGGTATCGCCAACGTTTTAGAGAAGCCAAGCCAGAGGGTGCTGAGAGCCCTGACCAGTTCATTGTAAGGCTTAGGAACTATTTCACGCAGTGGGTGAAGCTCTCTGATATGGAAAGCAGCTTCGAAGGTGTTGTCGAGCTAATGGTTAAGGAGCAGTTTATAAACGCGTGCCCGAAGGAATTGTCGGTACATCTGATGGAGAGCAAGCATAAGGATCTCCGAGAATTGGCAGCGAGTGCGGGGCAGTACTTGACAGCGCACAACAGGAAGCTGTCAAGCCGAGATGTAAGTGCTAAGAAGAGTGTCGGCGCGCCAAGATTGGAAGGCAAGATTCCGGATATCTCTTCTACAACGAAAGGAAATATAAAATGCTTTAACTGCGGGAAAGTCGGGCACAGGGCAAGTGAGTGCTTCTCAAAGATCCAAGAGAGAAACCCCAAAAGATATTGCTACCGGTGCGGTGGAATGGGTCATACTTTTATGCAATGCGAAGAAAGAAATCGATTAGCGCGTGGTGGTGCTGGTGCGCGGGAAAGAGCATACAAGGTTGCTTGCGCCGTGCCTATAAAGAGTTTTAGTGAGATCGGAAATGAAAAACAAAAAGAAGAAAATTACCGAAGTGTAAGTAAAGAAAGAAAAGAAATTGATCAAAAATCACAAGAGTATTTAGAGCTAAAAGATGGACGAAAAATTGGAATTTTGAATGGCGCATGTTTAGACGAAAATTTAAGTAATCAAATGCCTACGTCGATTGGAATGGTCGGAAACAAATCGGTCACCGTTCTGAGAGACACTGGGTGCTCCGGAGTGATCGTTAAGAGGGAGTTGGTCGCGGAAGAGCAGCTCACAGGAAAGGTGGGGTATATAATGACGGTTGCGCGCACTTTACTGAAGGCCCCGTTTGCAAAATAGAGATAAATACGCCTTATTGTAGTGGAACAGTGGAAGCTTTGTGCTTAAGAGACCCGCTGTATCCGTTGATTGTTGGAAATATTCCAGGAGCTAGAGCACCCGATGATCCTGATGAAACTTGGTGCGTGGAGGCGGCAGCAGTTACTCGGTCGCAAGCTAAAAGGAGCACCGAGTCAAAACCTTTAAAAGTTGCGGAGGCAACGAATCAGATGGCTGTGACGAAGGATGAGCTCATCAAACTTCAAGGGGAAGACCCATCCTTGTTAAAGTACGTGACGATGGAAGCGCCCTTGGTCAAGAACGGGAGAGAGATCAGCTATATAAAGAGGAAGGGAATTTTGTACCGCATCACCAAAAACATTGATGTAGGAGAGAAGGAATTGAAGCAGATTTTAGTGCCAAAAGATCTGAGGAAGAAGGTGATGGAGATCGCTCACGATACGATGTTGGCTGGACATATGGGTGTCAAGAAGACGGAAGATAGGATACTGACCAATTTTTATTGGCCTGGGATTCATCAGGATGTGGTGAGTTTCTGCAGGTCATGTGATGTGTGCCAGAGAACGGTATCGAAAGGGAGAGTAGCAAAAGTTCCGCTGGGAAAAATGCCGTTAATGGATTTGCCGTTTAAGCGAGTGGCGGTGGATTTGATTAACCCGATTATGCCGGCAAGTGATAAGGGGCACCGATATGTTCTTACTCTGGTGGATTATGCGACACGTTATCCAGAGGCCGTGCCTCTGAAGAATATTGACACCGAGACAGTGGCAGAAGCACTTTTGGACCTATATAGTCGAGTTGGAATTCCGGAAGAAGTATTGAGTGATCTTGGGACTCAATTTGTGTCGGAATGCATGCAGGAAGTATCAAGATTATTGTCGATCAGAAGGCTGACGACGACACCGTATCATCCGATTTGCAATGGTCTGACTGAGAAATTTAATGGTACGCTGAAGAAGATGCTGAGGCGATTATGTGTTGAACAACCGAAGCAGTGGTATAGGTTTATAAATCCACTTTTGTTCGCGTATAGAGAGGTTCCCCAAGCGTCCACTGGGTTTTCACCCTTCGAACTTTTATATGGTCGCACTGTGCGAGGACCTATGGCAATTCTGAAGGAACTATGGACAGGTGAAAGTGAATCAACCGAAGTGAAGACCAGCTATCAATATGTGCTGGAGTTGAGAGAGAGGCTGGAGGAAACGATGAAACTTGCTCAGGAGGAGCTAACGAAGAACCAGACTAGATACAAGAGAAACTACGACAAGAAAACGAAGGATCGACTATTTAATAAAGGAGACAAAGTTTTGGTAATGCTACCAACGAACAATAATAAGCTTTTAATGCAATGGAAGGGACCGTACGAAGTTATCCAAAGGATGGGAGATAATGGTTATAAAATTTTGGTCGGAAACAAAGAAAAGAATTACCACGCTAACATGTTGAAGAAATATTATGCCCGAGAGGATGAAGTGAAGACCGAAATAGAGAAAGAAGATTTAAAGATGTCAGCTGGTGCGGAAATGTTAATGGATGAAGAGATGCCCAGCATAGACGAGGATTCGTTGTTAGAATTGGGAACATACAAACAAAAGGAAGATGTAAGCGACGTCAAATTAGGCACAGAACTGGGCGACAGCCAAAGTCGACAACTGCAAGCCTTGATGGAAAATTATGCTGATGTTTTCTCAGATGTGCCGGGAAGAACATCTAAGATTGAACACCGGATTAATTTGGTAGATGAGGAGCCTGTCCGCTTGAAACCTTATCCTTTGCCGTATGCACTGCGGCAGGAACTGAAAGAAGAAATAAAGGAGATGTTAGATATGGGAGTCATCAGGAAGTCGTCATCGCCGTATGCTTCACCGGTGGTTATTGTGAAAAAAAAGGATGGTTCGAATCGCATTTGCGTCGACTACAGAAAATTGAACAAAGTAACGATTTCGGATCCGGAGCCAATGAGGACTTCGGAGGATCTTTTCCAACAATTAGGGAAGTCAAAGTTCTTTTCGAAAATTGATCTCAGTAAAGGGTATTGGCAGATACCCGTAGCAGAAGAAGATATATTCAAGACCGCGTTTGTGACACCGGATGGGACGTATGAATTTCTTCGAATGCCCTTTGGCATGAAGAACTCTGGTGCTACACTGGTTCGTGGGATGAGGGAAGTGCTTTCAGGCATGTCTGGCGTTGAGAGCTATATCGATGATTTGATTGTATTCTCCAGAGATTGGGAGACACACCTGCGAACTTTGGAAGAATTGTTGAAAAGACTAAGTGAGGCCAACCTCACTGCTCGTCCCTCAAAATGTATTTTTGGGGCATCTACGGTAGAATTTTTAGGTCACGATGTCGGATACGACTGGATCACGCCGAACGATGACAATCTAGAGAAGATTGCGCGAGCGAAGCGTCCAGTCACAAAGAAGGAAGTCCGATCATTTTGTGGGTTGCTCGGGTACTATCGGGACTATATTCCTTCGTTTGCGATTATTGCGGCACCGTTGACGGACCTGACGAAGAAGGGGCAGCCAAACTTTGTCAAATGGGGTGAGGCTCGGGAGAAAGCTTTCAACACTCTGAGAGAGGCTCTCCTGAAGCGGCCCATATTAAGACTGCCCGACCATTCGCGAAATTTCACTCTACGCACGGATGCATCCAACAGCGGAATTGGAGCTGTTTTGATGCAGGAGCATGAGGGAAAACTCCACCCCGTCGCGTACGCAAGCAAGAAGTTGACGAATGCGGAGACAAAGTACTCCACACTTGAAAAGGAGTGCTTGGCAATAATATGGGGAGTTGGTAAATTTCGCTTATTCCTGGCCGGAAAGAAGTTCGTCCTCCAAACGGATCACAAGCCGCTGACTTTCCTTAGCACGGCCCGCTACAAGAACGATCGTATACTCCGGTGGTCTCTATCATTGCAGGAGTACGACTTCGTAGTAAAAGACATTGCCGGCAAGGAGAACGTTATGGCGGACTATCTCAGCCGCATAATCGTGTAGACTTTCGTGTGAATAACTTCGTGTTTTGTTTTGTAAAATTATTTGTATTTCGTGTGTGTTGTTAAAAATATTATTGCATAATATTTTTCTTTGCGGGGGGCGTATGTCACACTTCATTCATAATTTTAATCATAACGATGTAGTGTATCCCCGTTAAAAGCAGTTCGTAGTTTTATCATAAGAGAATAAATGCGGCTCTTTGAGCGCTGTCTGCGATATACGTCCAATTTGTTATATTGCTCGATACATGTATCCTTTTTCTCTTTCGCTCGACTGTGTGACGTAATATGTTTTGTTCAAGCTTTGCTATCTCGAACGTAGTAGAATATTCGCTAACGATCTCTCCAGGGGTTTCTGGCTGAATCTCGAAATTACGAGAAACTTTACGTCACGTGATTTTGTTTTCTATATAAAGCCGATGCGTAGCGAGAAATTATTATGATGATTACTATCGTTGTGAGATAATTTGAAGCGACTCGAGTAGCGGCTCGAGCGAAGGTGATTTTGTTTGGCCACAGGAGGTGGACCGTTAGATTTTGTGTCGGTGGACAATTGTTCAATTTATTTTGTGCCAGTGGTTGGCAGTTTTGTTCTACAGAAGTAGAATTATTTGTGTTGATTGAGTCGAGTTATAGTGTTGATTTCGCTTTGCAGTTTGGCAAAGCGTGGAATAGAATTTCGTCGGTCGCGATTTTGTAATACATTTGTTGTTATTAGAGACAGTGGTCTCTGTTTGTTGTGAGAAAGAATCTTCAACGAAATCAATCCGAGCTTTCGTTAACCAACTGTATAAACCGTCAGGCTCATAGCAAAACTACTTCTTGAGCCGGAATAAAATAAAATTTAGACACAGCTTTGTTTCAGCGCAGGTATTCGGGTTACCTAGCTCAACTGGTCCTTTGGGATTCCCGAACAAAGTTTGTGACAACAGCAAAATTTTCATTGTTTTTTAATTTCTTATATTTGGGTTTTGGAAGTAAGTTTTGCATTCGTCAAGTCGTAATCAAAGAAGAAGCGCGAAGTTTTTGCCTGGTTAATTCTCGTGGACCGCATTTTTCTGAGTAGATCGGAATGTGCATTAAGATGGATAGATGTGCTTGTGTTAGTGTCAATTGTTTTAGTTGAGTGGCATGAAGCATGAGATGGGTGTTCATCAGAAGGACATTGGTTTTATCATGTAGGTGTTTAGTGTATGGGTCTCGTGTTTAGCCTGTGGCTGAAGGAAATCAAAAAAATGTAGTTTAATTTTGTTGAGGGTTAAAGAGTCTGTCAGCACCAGTATTGCTTTGACAATGTGTTAGTTTGCGTCATGTACGTGTGTGGTGTGTGGTCTGTGCGAAATAGTATCCTTGACATGTTGCATACCATAAAGTAAGCTTTTTTTGAAAGGGTGGTATGCTGCATAGATCGTCTGTCGATTTAATGCCTTTGACATCAGTTCAGACATCTCGATTTAATGTTTTTAATTTAACTGTCACGCCGCCAAAAGCGTCCCGACGAACCGCCAAAAGTCTTTGGTGGAAAAGTCGTGTATCGTAAGAAAACGTATTTGCAAACTTTGTTACTTGATTTAAAAAAGGCTTTATTTTTAAACAAGCTGCATAAAGATGAGAAACACCATACTCGAGTTTCGCTCTTATTAAAGCTTGTCAGTGATGCTTATCTCACCGCGAATCGAACCTGGGACCTGTATTCGCGGTGAGATAAGCATCACTGACAAGCTCTAATAAGAGCGAAACTCGAGTCTGGTGTTTCTCATCTTTATGCAGCTTGTTTAAAAATTAATTCCAAATTTCCTCATAATTCTTCAAATATAAAAGGTTTTATGTTTTGAAACAATGTGTTAAAACTAAGTGTCTGGCTAAATCACTGGTTACCATACTTTTTCAAAGTTAGCTAGCTTAAAACACTGATGACTGCAAGGTGAATTTTGTAAATTTTATGGTTTAATAAGAATAAAAAAGTTCACAAATGTGATCGCTCTTTTATGGTTTGTACTTTGTAATGATATTGTGAATGTAAATATCTTGAAAATGGTGAAAATATTCAATCAAACATGGAAGACATTAAAAAAAGTCTTCATTTGAAATCGAGGCTAAAAGAAATGCCTTTTGAAATCACCTCTTTGCAGTGTCAAAAACCCGCACTAAGATGTCATGAAAGCTCGTTTGGAAACTTCTAATGCACTAAGTGATAACAACTAAAATGTAAGCCATCACATTACATTGTTAAAGAACAACTAAAGTTTTAATAAACATGAATCATAACTTTTTAAAGCGGCATGTAGCAGTCCGGAAAAACTTGCGGATCGTGACGTATTTACTCCAAACTTTAACCTATTACCAGTACATTTTTTAAAGATACAATGACGACGCCATCGCTACTGCTCAGAAAGTAGAATTTATAGTTTTACAGCTTATATTATTGCTTCGTTCTAATGTTTCTTTTTTTTTTTCATTTTACTTTTCCGAGACAAATTTACTTGTTGCGCATCTATTTAAAGTGAAGCCTTTTTTAATCTTAAACCAAAATGACCCAAAAAAGCCTTCATAGAACGATTTGCCCAAGGTGAAATTGTTGTTATTAATTTTGAATTCTTAAAAAAGACAGTGCATAAAGCCCACTTACATCTTTTAAAAAAGTCACACCTGACATACAAAATTCAATAAACGAACAAAACCAAGCAGACCAGACAGATGTAGAAAAGCCTCAACAATCAACCTTGTTTACAATTTAAACCTGGACTAAACTGGTATAACTACACTATGTATATAAACTTATTTGGGATCTTTTTAGAAAAGAGTCTTTAATTGCCTCTCTTTCGCCTGGGGTTTAGAACTATTAACGTGCAGACTAAAAATTAAACCATTACACTTCTAACCATCATGTGATAGTTTTTGAAACGTCTGGAAGTTCAATACACTTTGAAAAATCTCGAAAATATTCGTACTGCTCTTAATATTTTTAAAAAGTGATTAGTTATGAGTCTATTTTTGGGCGAAATTCGGAAAACGATTAGTTGATTGTTGAGGTATATATTCGCTTAATTGCTTAGACACTATAAAGCAAGACATGGAAAAAAGATTAATGATTTGAACGCAAGGGCAACTAATGACCTTCAAAAATTTGTATTATGTAAGCTAAATATTTTTTGCTAATATTAAGCTGTTATTTAGTTTAATGTTATTTTAGATAAACTTTATATCCTATCAACAATTTAACTTTTTCACTTGCACGACAATATAAAAGGTGTTAAACTTGCAGCAATTCTGTAGCAATTACCCTGATCTGCTTTCGGAGATAGCAAGATATCATGGCACAGTTAAAGCATTTAAATTTCTTATTTAGTTACCTTATGATCACTCTTTCGATTTATGATAGTTTTTAAAAATACTTTCTTTATAATTCTTTTGCCAACTCTCGTTTGCAATGACAAAGTGCAAGTGAAAGATGGTTTATATAGAGCTAAAAAACATTGAAGGTGACAGTGTGTCTGATGAATTTAGAAGAGAGCACGCGATTGGTTTGTATCATGTTTACTTGCGTCCAAAATTCCACAAAAATATTCGGAAATCTGCTCTTTGAAAACATCTCAAAATCTCTTCTTAGTTTAGATATATTGATGTTATTTTTGCCACTTTCGGTAATGAAACGGAATGTAACCAATTTTTTCAAAAACTTAATTCTGTGCATTTATCTTTGGTTTTTACTTACGAAAAGATGATAGCAATTTCCTACTCTTTTATGTGTTGGTCAAAAAATCAAATGAAAAGTTTTTTCTTCAGTTTATAGGAAGCCTACATCTACCGTACAGTATACACGTGGGGGTTTATTTAGATCAAAAAAAAGAAAAACTAATCTTATTAGCACTCTTGTTCACAAAGCTTCTGAAATATCCTCTCCAGAAAAGCTCTCCAATGAACTGAGCAGAATCAAAAATATTTTACAAAAAGGATACCGAAAAGAAATTATCATTTCCAGAATTAAAAAAATTTCAACTTTTCAAGCATCCAAATGATTCGCTCCTGAAAGTATATCTAAAATTACCCTGGATTGCTAACGCTTTTCTTAAAATACAAAAAAAACGAACAGTCAACCATCAACAATTATTCTGGATTTGTCTTTACTGGAATGATTTTTTCTTCTAAAAAGGTGTTACCTTCTATTCATAAGGATATTTTACCTGCTTATCAGCACGTAGGTAGAACATTCCAACGACTAGAAAAATGTTCCAAAATCAATCCGAACCCAAGTTAAGCCTCAAAAAATCTCCCTAGACGTCAATACAAATCCCCCAAAACGCACCTATCTTTGACTCGTTTATTGGTTAACATTTATTAGATAACAAGAGTTGTGCGAAAAAATTCAATGTTAATTTGTTCTCGATTTTTAGCTGCAGGACGATTAGCTTTTCATCTAGCAGCGCTTGAAGCCACTTTTGTAGAATCCCTTTAATCCTCTCTCTCTCTGTTGCCAAAAAGAGCATGTCTGTGGACTGAAGCTTTCTCCTTCGCTGCGCAAGTGACCACGCTACCAACCATCGTTTTCTTTCCAGTTTGTCATTCATTGCCTACGAGTTCTTTTGACGAGAGTTGGCTGAAAGAATTCTTTTTAAAGACTATCATTAACGAAAGTTATGGTTCCGTCGTATTATTGGTCATTTTAAAGTTTTGTGGGACTAAGAAATTATTTAAATTATATCAGCGGCGTGAACAAAATTTGAAGTGAGACACGGAGTAGAGCAAAGTGACGTAAAATGGCTTTCTTTAGGGTACACAACATAACAAAGGCGGAAGTTAACCAAAGGCCCGGTCTGTCATAGTCGCTTGTGCTCCGTTATTCTTTGACTACGCTAGTGACAGATGTCCTTCCGTTTAATAGAAATTGTTACTAATTCAGTTTATACTTAAAATCTTGATTAATTTATCCATTTTACTATACAGTCGGAAAAGCAACTAGCCGGTGACGTAACCAAGCTTTTGCAGAAATGTGAATATGACTACCAGGTATTGTTGTGACAGTGAGTAGAACAGAGATAATAGTAAATAGAAATTGCTACTAATAATGGTCTTTCGCTTCACCTCGTCGCCTTTTCTGTTAGTGTATTTTCATTCCGTTGACTAATTGCCAATTTTTGGATGCGATAAATAAATACTACTACTACTAGAAGGACGTAATTGTGACTTATTAAATTAAATTTTAAATTTTTGTTTGCTACCACATTAAATAAAGCTTTACATAATTATGTTTTCATGATCTTCGTCTAATTATTTTCCCCCTATTGACTTAAATTGCCATATTGTAGTGTTGATACTTTACGAACGAATTTTAATTGTTTAATTGTTAGCTTCCTTAAAAAAAACTTCATGTTCAACTTGTTCCGACTGTTTTCAAACTCAATTAATGCTTAAAACATTAATACTGTTGTTGTGCAGTAGTTGGCGCCATTTTGCTCGTGCAATCATTTGTCTCGTACATGTTGTTAACAACTGTATCGATGTGTTTTTAGAACGCTATCATTGACAATTACAAATCCATGTCCTCAACTACGTTCAAAGCTCTTCGTCGCCAGCTACCGGTCACTCGAACCAAAGTTGATTGGAACAAAATACTCGGCTACAAAATTGGCAAGGAACTTGGCAAATGATTCCATTCATCCGTTAGCCACTGTTTGATCTGTTATTAACGCTTGCTGTTTTTTCAATTCAACTTTACTCACAATTAAAAATCACAAAAACTGTCTTTGCACTTCTGTAGCGCTGCCTCATTATTGGATTTTTTTCGCACTGTTACGTTTTTCGTCTCTCGAAGACAAATTTTTTTTGAGAGCGGAGGCATGCGTTAAAGCTCTCTTGTGTATGGTGATTTTTACTTATTCAAGATGATCTATCATTTTGTGCTTGTTTATTTACGATTTTCTACACACTGTAATGTATTTTTTCTTTTTAGTCATCATCATGTTGTGTGCTGAAAATCATCAATTACAAAACTTTAGTTTTTAAGAAATGAGTGGAACATATAAGCATAAATATGTAAAAATGTACCTTTATTGTGAAGCTGTTATATGTACAAAAGAGAGTTTTTAAATGTTATCAACCACAGTTGTATTGTATGTTTTGTTGTAAAGCCTACACGGGAGATTATTAAATATTTTGTCACTACCGTCGTTTAGATACTACAACTATACAAAATTTGCAACGTACTCTTGCAATATTACTAAATTATCGATTTGTGCAAAAGTAAAAATGTTAACTGTTTTCGTCTTAATTTTTTTATCAACTATTTTTCAACCTTTTTTATCATTAATAATATGAATGCATTTATATTTAACTTTTTGCTTTGGTTTCATAATTGAGTATCTACGATTAAAACTGAAACAATTAATTAAAGCACTTATAGGTAAATATATTATGTGGCTGTTTTTTAACTTTTTTGGAGATAGATTTTGCTTATAATGTTATTTACTTCAATTGAAGGTGTCGAATGCAAATTTAATTTTAAAGTAGTAGCTTATATCTTTTATTCGGTATTTTCTGTGGTTTTTGCTTCCTACTCCGTATATTCAGTTAGTTTTTGTTTGTGTAATTAAACGATGTTATAACTGAAATACAAAGAAAAAATCGCATTGATTGAGAAAATTTTTGATATATTAAGCTGAATAATATCGCTGCTGGTAGATTCCAAATTGTTAATTTTTTATTTTGTAAATGAACTAAACCTTTGTCGCCTTAGCAAAAAGTAGAAACTTAAGGGCTTAATTACACTAAGAACGGTCAAAAATGTAATCTTGGCTCTTGATATCTAATCAGTAAAATTCAACTTCTATTTTACTTTTATTTTACGCTACACTAGCTTTCATTGTTCATCTACGCAACTATGGAATTTTTCAACGTTACTTTCTTTTTGTCCAATATATTCAGTCGGCAGATTATACGGTATTGATTTGTCGTATTGCCCGATCTCATTCAAAGAAAGGTTTTTAAGTGACCCAAGGTAAGGAGAGACGAGTTTGGTTCTGCAAAGACATGAAGATTTGAAGACGGTTCACATACAGTAGAATTCCAATTATATAGACTACAAATTTTGTAGAATACCTGTTATATAGACGACAAATTATGTAGAATACCTATTATATAGACTTTTTGAAAATAAATTTACAGTATTTTGAACATGCCATGCAAAATATTGCTTTGACTACAGATAAAACTGATGAATAAATACTATTTACTTTAAGACTAATAGTTTATATGTAAGAAATATATATTTTCAAATTTTTTTGTTAATTAACATTACTTGTACCATAGTTTAAGTTATCATTAACTTTATTCAGCAATTAACATGCATAAAATATATAATTGCAGTCATATCTATTTTATACCCTCGTGTGTTATTTTTCATTTGACAGTTTGCAGAGTTTTGTAAAATCTACTTTGAAAAAACTCTGCGCGTGAACAATTTTCTTTGAGAGCAGCCGGTACATTTTTTATAGACAGTACACGTTATATAGACTTGCCCGAGTCTATATAATTGGAATTCTACTGTAGTAAAAATAGACTTCTTTTTCCGACTCATCTCGGAAAGAAGAAAAGAGTAAGTTGCTTTATTAGTTGCCGCGAGAACATTGCGAATAACTTCAATTAATTCTTCGCTGGGTAAATAAAACTGATCCCGAAAAGCTTGAATGAGATCAGCGCTTCAATGTCATCTAAGTACTGCCCAAGGTCGTAACTAGCGCCGAGGCCCCGCATTGCTATATTCTATTGTAAAATATTTTCGTTAGAGCTCAAGTAAACGTATTATTAATAAATGTCACACTTTAGTAATTTTAATTTATATTTAACTATCTAATTTATTTGAAGTTTTAATTGTGACGTAGCATGACCCAATCAGTACGCTACCCCCATCCATATCTGTTTAGTGAAATCAATTAAGCTATAATGATTATATAGCATCATACATACTTATCCGCTTTATTTTACCTTATACAGCAGGGGTGGGCAATTGTTTTCGCTTGCGGCCGTGGAAGCTAACTGAGGGCCGCATTTGGATGTTGAATTTGTTCGCGGGTCGCAAATTACGCTATTTTTCTCCCGAAATCGTAGTGATCTCTAAAAAAAAAAGGTCTTCACTCAGTGGCGTAACCAGAAATTATCAAAGAGGAATGGCAATTAAATTAAAAAAAATTTTGTTGTCGGCAGCGTGGTCGAGTGGTTAAAGCGCCGGACTCGTGACCAACACAGTCTCGGTTCAAAACCTACTCGCGTCATTCTGTTGTGTCCTTGGGAAAGACGCTTTGCGGCACTTTCCCCTGCTTGGTGATCCTGGCAAGCAGTTCTAAATTACAGTCATATCTCTATTAAATTACAAGCGGACAGCAATATCTTGTCATCTCCGGAAGCAGGTCGGGGTAATTGCTTACCCTATGTATTAGCGCCTCCGTCGCTTTCCTGCGAGTCAGGAGGATAAATATAGAGATAAAATAAAAAATAAAAAAAAATTTTTTTAGACATTCAATTTTTGCAAAGCTAAAAATTCCATTCTTCCGTTCTCCGTCGTAGTGATCTCTAAAAAAAAATTCGATTTCGTCTCCGAATTCGCTATTTTGTCTCGAAGTCGAGGCGATCTCTAAAAAAAAAAGGTCTTCACTTCGATTTCGTCTCCGAATTCGTTACTTTCTCCCGAAATTTTGGTTCGATAGAGATTGTAAAGGGGGATGGCATGTCATCCTAGTCGTAAAACGGTCCATTGTTTTTAGTTTGCTTATCATTTAATAGGTATTGCAAAGGGGGATGGCATGCCGTCCAAACATCTCCCCTAGTTGCGCCCCTGTCTTCACTTACATTCAATCTGTGATTCACTATTTCTCTCCCAAAATCTTGGTGTGTTCTCTAAAAGCATTAAAACATAAGAAACTGAAACTGGAGTATTCCCGACATAATTCCATGCAACTGTGGCTCAAAGTGAGGGTATGTATTTTTTAAAAAGAGCTCCGCGGGTCGCACAAAACGTCGTCAGGGGCCGCAGTTTGCCCACCCCTGTTATACAGGGTGACCCAAAAAAACAATCCATGCAAATTTTATTAAATCTTACTAACATCAATAGAATTTCAAAAAACTTGGTCAACCTTAATATCAATCTTTGGGCTATCATTCCTTAAAGTTTCCGTTATTTTGGTTGCTTTACATTAAAGTTATGTATTGTTTAAAATATGCTCCAAATGGGCGCAATAGAATTAGAGGCAAAATTGTCACTCACTCAAACCAATCTTTCTTTTAAGATTTCTCAAATTTTTGCTGTATTTAGTGCCATTAGTTTAAACATTGATAAACTAAAGGCATTAAATACAACAAAAAGTTGAGAAATCCTAAAAGAGAAATGTATTAGAATGATCGACGATTTTGAGTGACGTCTGCAAGTTTGCCTCCAATGCTGTTGCATCCATTTGGAGTATATTTTAAACAATACATAACTTTAATGTAAAGTAACCAAAATAACTGAAACTTTGAGAGATGATGGTACAAAGATTGATATTTATAACTTGACCAAATTTCTTGAAATTCTATTGAGGTTGATAAGATTTAATAAAATTCGTATGGGTTCTGTTTTTTTTGGGTCACCCTGTAATTGTTAATAAGCTTTCTTTATGATGTAATCATACCTAGCCTAATGTCAAGTCGTGGTTTCCAGATAATTCTACAATTTTCCACCATAGTCCAGTAACTTAATAATATTACATCTTACATAACTTGTTTGCCAGCCTTTAGCTTGGTACTTTGTGACGTAACAGTAACTCTCTGGCTGGCTTGTATTGTTATAAAATAATTAGACTAATAAAAAAAATATAGTATCTTCTCGAAGTTGCTCGTTTTTTCTGCTAAATTTTGCCTGCTTCATACAAATAGGTGAATTCGTAATTTGTGCTGTGAAAGTCAGCATTTTGTTGTGTTACTGTTTTGCCTGTGTGACAGGAGTTAGAGTTTTAAGGGTTAGTGAGATCTAAAGGCCCGTTTCCACTATGAGCGTGGAAAAGAGCATTCTTTGTTTCTTTTATTGATCTTCGATTGAAACGAGCGGTTAAAATTGAAGCAAGCGCAAAAAATATCAATAAAACAAACAAAGAATGGCCTTTTCCACGCTCGTAGTGGAAACGGGCCTTAACGCCTTAGTTTATGAGAATAGTGATTATTCTATTTGAATAAAGCTACGTAGATTTAGTTTAGCCATCCGGGTGCTTGACGTAATTCTATTAGTCAGTGATCAGATTTATGATTTCTGTTAATAAATTTCTTTCGTTGAAAGAAGTTGTGATTTGATTGATTGAAAAGTCAGGTTTGAGCTATCTATTTGAATCCTTTTGCTAGATATACCGTAGTTCTTACGCTCGCAGCAGTAGCCTACTATTTCATGAGCCGGAAAAACAATAACAAAGAGAGTTTGTTACATTAAACTTTACTAACCGTTGTCTAAATTTTATTAAACTTTTTAGGTTTTGAGCAACAACATTGTAAAACTCTAGTTGACTGCAATTTAATATGAAAAATAATATGAAAAGAAATTATCAAAGCGGAGCACAAAAGAGACAAGCTAAGAGGAGAAAAATAGTTGAGGCAGCCAGAAACTCTCAGCGACTGAGTTCGTGGCTAACTCGACCAGAAACATTCAAAGCGGATGAGCAGGACGTCAGTATTCGTGAGACAGAATCTACTCTCCAACTTGTTGACGTTAACAGTTTTAACAATAGTACTAATGAAGAAAATTCCGATACTACTAAAGATAGATCAGATGCAAGCAAGAATGACGACTTTCCCACCATTATTGTAAACTCAGAGATCAAGAAAGCAATTATTGCAGCAGGTCCCAAACAACCTGAAGGACCTTTCCCTAAAGATCCGCTTCAAAGCGGTCGTTTATTTTCAACAAATTATTACCATTATGTAACACAATCAGGTCTAAAACTACGAAGATATTGGTCATGTTATTCATCAAGCATGGACCGTCTTTACTGCCAGCCCTGCTGGTTATTTTCTCATGAAAATGTTTCTCCAGGGACTTCTTACACATTTCAAAACCCTTGGGGTACAACAGGTTAAAATGACTGGAGGCATTTATCACAACGAATTCGAAGCCATGAAAGCTCCACACATCATGCGGAGGCGTGTGTCATATATGAGCAATGGAGAAACAGGGGAACAATAGAAGAAGCGTTGCACGAGTCTTTGCTGAAAAAACAAACTTTTGGCAAAATGTTTTGGAAAAACTAGTGAATGTTGCGTTGATGTTAGCAAAATGCAATTTACCTTTTCGCAGATCCAGTGAAGAACTTTCGAAGGATAACAAGGGCAATTTTCTCTTTATCATACAGCTTCTTGCCAAATACGACACTGTTTTAGACAAACTTTTACAACTGCCTAAAGGCTCTCCAAAATATTTAAGTCCTTTGAAACAAAATGAACTAACATCAGTACTAGCTGAAGAAGTTCTCCGTGATATTAAAAGTGAACTACAAAGCGGTGCTTTTTTTGCCACATTATTCTTAATGACCAGACAAGATGTCAGCAAAAAAGACCAGTTAAGTGAAGTATTTTGTTACGTCAAAATCAATTACCATGATGATGGAACGCCATCAGAACTGAAAGTTGTTGAAGCGTTTACCTCATTTATCGATGTTGAGGATTGATTTGCTATTGGATTAGACAAACTGATAACGAATTCCATTTAACAGAAGGAGTTTGACATAAAAAACTGCCGTGGACAAGGATATGATAGCGCTGCAGTGATGAGCGGGAAGTACTCCGATTTGCATAAGAAAATCCAAGATGTGGCTCCACATGCTTACTACGTGCATTGTGCTTTGCTCAATTTAAATTTGATGTTAAAAGATGCCATGGAAGCCATGACTGAGACCTGTCAATTTCACGACACCATTGAGTTGGTGTATAATTTTTTCGGACATAGGCTAGAATTGTGTGGTGGCAAAAGCTTTAGAATGTCCATGATCGTTATTGCTCATTTCCTACATTAAAAGCGTTAAATTCAACTCAGTGGTCTGGTCGATATAATGTTGTCTATGCTTTGAAAGAAAGATTTTGTGACGTTATGAAATGCTTGACTCACATAATACTTACCAGCACGAATTCAAAGTAAAGAGATGAAGTTATGGCAATAAAAAAACAGATAGAAAACTTTGATTTTTGTGTGTATGCTGGTTGTGTAAGGCAAGATTTTGCAGGTCATCAACATTTCTTCGAAAGCTATGCAGTGTAAAACAATTGACTTGATTTCTTCCCATAAACTTTTGCAAACTGCTGCTGAAGACATTGCTCAATTCAGAAGTAGTTTTGACGCGGTACTGTACGAAGCTTCCACTATTGCTTCTACATGGGGTTTGTCAAGACAGTTTTTTAACAAAAGAGCAAAGAAAACAAAAGCCTAGGCTACTTCGATCAAATATCTAAAGGAATAACGTTAAGCGATTCTAAAAAGCGATTTTGCATAACTGTGTTTCTTCCGATGATGGACATACTTTCTTGCCAACTAATTAATCGCTTTGAAGGAATGAAATCAATGGTGACGTCATATCAAGTTTTAGAACCAAGTTTTTTATCGAATGCTCTTTATCTGGATCTTGAGGTTGAAGCAAAAAAATTTTCTAACAAATTTTCTGATAAGTCTCTCCGTTGTTTCCTAGCCAAATGCTCTCCATCAAAACGTCGTTTAGAGAAAAATTTGCCCATTTAAAATCTGCTAAAGAAATAGCTTCTTTTTTGATTGTTGAAAATGCATTATTTGCCACAACTTATCCTGACGTTTGTACGGCATACATATGATGTATATGACAGTACTTGTAATAGTTGCTACGGCAGAGAAGTCTTTTTCTAAATTCAAACTGATCAAAAACTTTCTTCAAAGCTTTTGTCACACTTCATTCATAATAATTTTAATCATGACGATGTAGTTTATTCCCGTTAAAAGTAATTCGAAGTTTTTTATCATGAAATCCTTGAGTACATTTGTTAAAAATTCTAAAGCATTTTTCCTTGAACAACAATCAAACTTATAAACTCTTACGTAGGTCATCATTTAATATCTTTTGCTGGTCTTCCTTTTTTTATGTTTCAGGAAAACAACTGAACAATTTGAAAGTCTTCAAATCTACAACGGTCAAGAAAAGACTCAAGGAAAGTTCTGCAGGATCACTCTTGTTTCTACCTGAACAATTTTTTTAGCTATTGCATAAATTTTATTTTACTATTTATTGTTGCTACTTTGCATCGGTTTTTGTAGATTTTTTTAGTATGTTTTCTTATGTTGTTTTTGTGTTCTTTTTGTTTGTTTTTTTACCAATGGTGTAATGTTTTTTTTTGTATTTTTCTTACTGAGGTTTTTGTTCGAGAAATGATTTTTTGATTCGGAACAGGATTTCTTTCGGTGGGTTTGTTTGCCTGTTGGGCTGGTAGAATATGTTCATGCTTTTACATAATTTTAAGGACTGATCATATATATCGAGCCAAACTCTGCTATGGTCCCACCATTGCACCGCCCCCATAGCAGTGTTTTATTAAGCAAATAACCTCGGTCCTATACTATATTTTCTTTCTTTTTCTCTTTCTATTTTTTTTAAACAATTTTTAAACAATTTGGTCGGCAGCGTGGTCGAGTGGTTAAAGCACCGGACTGATGATCAACATGGTCTCGGTTCAAAACCCACTTGCGCCATTCTGTTGTGTCCTTGGGAAAGACACTTTACGGCACTTTCCCCTGCTTGGTGGTCTTGACAAGCAGTTCTAAATTAAAGTCATATCTCTAGTAAAATTACTAGCGGACAGCAATATGATGGCATCTCCGGAAGCAGGTCGGGGTAATTGCTTACCCTATGTATAGCGCCTCCGTCGCTTTCCTGCGAGTCAGGAGGATAAATATAGAGATAAAAATAAAAAATAAAAAAAAATATAATGAGGTGAAGCAACCTTGCTTCTATATTATACAACAAGTCACACTTTTCATCGCTAATTAGCAAGTCACAACGTCAACTCGTTTTGTTGCTTCTTCTTTTTTCTAACCCCGTCTTTAACAACACACAAACTCTCAACATTTTGTTATTTTGTTCATGTGGCGGAGCAGAAATAAAAGAAAACTGAACTGAACTGAACTGAACTGAAATAATTATCGCGTCGCTTGTAGCGCTGCTCTCGTATTATGTGATATAACGTCCGATTCGCTTTCTATTGTGCGATGCATCCTTTTTCTCTTTTCGCCGGACAGTAACGACGTAATATGTTTTTGATCAACGTCCTGTAGTAGAATGTTCGCGTATATACTATGTGGTTCTAGTATAAGCGTATTCTCTAAGGAGTTGGAGATTGATCTGGTTTATTCGAGTGAGTTTGTTGGCACGTGTCTTTTGTCTATATATTTAGCTCGCTCAATCGCATTGACACAAACAAATACACAGACAAAAAAGAGAAAGCGGACAATGAAGACGAAAAGAGAGACAAGTAAAGAGAAAAGCACCGCTTTGAGAGAAAGTAGAATTTGCGACAAGTGTTGAATTTATTTTGCGCCAGTGTTTTGGAGTTGTGTTCTACAGAGGTAGAATCATTTGTGTTGATTGAATCAAGTTGTGACGTTGATTTCGCTTTGCAGTTTGGCAAAGCGTGGAATAGAAATTTCGTCGGTCGTGACTTTTGTAATACGTTCGTTCTTATTAGAGACAGTGGTCTCTGTTTTTTGTGAAGAAGAGTCTTCAACGGATCAATCCGAGCTTTCGTTTAAACCAACTGTATAAAAACCGTCAGGCTCATACCAGACTACTTCTTGAGCCGGAATAAAATAAACTTTAGACACAGCTTTGTTTCCGCGCAGGTATTCGGGTTACCTAGCTCAACTGTCCTTTAGGATTCCCGAACAAAGTTTGTGACAGCTTTATGTCCCAAGATAGACGTAGCGGTTTGGGTCTGCTATCGATAGAAAATGAACGAGCCAAAAATTTCGATTTTAGAAAAGTTATCCAGCAGTTTGCTAATGCAAAGCAAGACGGAAAAATTTCAAGTTTCCAACCACCTACAGTACAAGTAAATTACGGTAGCCTACTTGATTGGTCTGAACGTATTGTGTTTTATTAGTTTGTGTCTTTTGTGGTGATGTCAGTGTACTGTAGGTTAATTTTTTGGGGTTAAACCAGGGGTGGGAAAACATTTTAGCTCGCGGGCCACATTTGGATGTTGAATTTGTTCGCAGGCAACGTTCCCTCTAAGAGCTTGCTTAGCGTGCGCGGAACGAAAGGCCGTGTGAGCAGTGGCAGATGTTCAAATTTAGGAGCCCGAAAAAAGCATTTTCAAAAATCGATCTACAGAAAAAATTTTGATCTCGTCGTTCACTTTTTCCTCCCAAAATCAAGGTGTTCTCTAAAAAAAAAAAAAGGTCTTCACCTAGAATCGATCCAAAAGTTTCCCACTTTTTGTTCCGACTGCATTACCTATCCAATGAAACCAATTTTATCCTGCTACTTTTGCTTTTTAAGTATTCAGCTACTTTAACTTTTTTGAAGTATTTCTTTAAAGCCTTCGCGGGCCTCACAAAAGGTTGTTGCGGGCCGTAGTTTGCCCACCCCTGGGTTAAACAATTTATCCGCATTGAAGAGAACATCTCCATTTTGCTGAAATACTGTATTATTCATAGTGCTCACAAAGCACCTGGTCTCAAAAGGTTGCACATAATTTTTTTGCCATTATAAAACGATTTTGGTTTGCGACGTTAATTTGATTAAACTTTTCTTAAACAATCAAAAAATTGTTGTTGCAGCCTGCCCCCCCACGAAATCCTTGCTATGCCATTATTTCGATTTGAACACACTGCAATCACAAAAATTATGTTGATCCGTGCAACCTTGGTGAAATCTTATTCCAATTATAGCTTTTCATTTGCAAGCACAGTAAACTTAGCTTTAGCCCTTTTACCTGTTCAGCTAAATGCTTTTTTAACTCATTATTTAAATTAAAAAATCTTTCAATAACGAGTCAATGATTCCTGTGTTGAAAATGTAGCTCAATTGAATATTAAGTACAGAAAAAATTGGGGTCTATAATAGATATTTGCACCGGGGCCCCACCTGACGAAGTTACGGCCCTGGTACTGCCACAAAAAGATCAAAGATTTTGCTTCTAACATTACAAAGTCTCTCAAAGCCGACAACAGTAATTCTAACCTCAGCAGCTGCTAAGTCCAGGCTACCTCGCTTAGCTGACGTTAGCTATTGTACAATATTTTTTTTCTGAATTACACAAGTGTTTCAAAATAAATTTCTGCAATTACAAAAAATTATTATTTTTATTTAGGCGGTGCATAACTAACAACTAAAAAGTGCTGATATTGATTTCAAATGTCTAAAAAAGAATCGCAGACGTCACAAATTACAATATAGTATTTCCTTCTGTTTTTATCTCCATATTTATCTTCTTGACTCGCGGAAAATGTGGAGACGGTATACATATGGAAATTGCCAAGTAATTACCCAGACCTGGTTACGGAGATACCAAGGTATTGCTGCGCAATTAAAGTTTTTTTACTTTTTTGATACCAATAAAATTTAAAGTTGCTTGCAAAGACCTCAATCTGAGGAAGATGCTGTAAAATGTTTTGTCCAAGGGTACAACGGAATGACATAAGTAAAACCGCTTTGATCATGTTCACCACCACTTGCGGCGGTCTCAATCACTCGGCCCTATTGCCGACAAAATTTCATCACTTCTAGAAATTTTTCTCGTAGACCTACGGTTTAAATACAAGTAGGCTATAGCAAATTTTTGATATAGGTAAGTCGCTTTTTTTTTTGCCCGTTCGTTATAAATTTACTGTAGCCTAGGAGATTTCACTAAAAAATGAACTAAAAATTAAACAAAGCGTATTGTAAAATGGGTGAATAGATAGCAAAGTCGGTAAAGTTATTTGTTTGAAAAAATAGAAATTACAGTTTTTTTTAACTCGATAATTATTTTGTTGTTGTGTCAAGTTGTACTAAGCCATAATGGCTATTTATCATTTTGATTACCTTTTCGTAGCCGAAGCTGCAAAAGCATCAAACTTGCTGATTTTTTTTGCCCGATAGCAATTTTCAATTTTGTACACAAGGAATCGTTATCTACATATTTTCAAACGATCAAAAATCCAAAATTTTTTTCTCTGCTCATAAAATGCTATCACTCAGGTCTTGGAGCGATCAAGGAGCACTCCATGTTAGTTGTCATGGCAAAGCTTTCTTTTTAGCGACTTTTTAAGATGACAAACAAACCAATCTGTTTCATATATAGCGTTTGGAAATGTACCGAAAAATAAATATGATTGATTTGCAAATGTACCGAAAGATAAATATGATTGAACTGTAAAGAGCTGAATGAAAATTTTTTGAGCAGAGAAAAAAATTTGGATTTTTGATAGATTGAAAATATGCAGACCACAATACCTTGGGTACAAAATTGAAAATTGCTGCCCGATAGGCGTAGTAAGTTGTTTTTTGTGCTTATCTTAAGGTAAGTTGAAGCAAAAATTAGATATTTCAAAAACTATGCAAGCTAACAGTACAGTTTCAACTGCATTAAACTACCAGAGTAAATTTAAGAAAAAGTTTTAAAAATTTCATAAAAATTTAAACCAGTAGGTTCTTTGTTGTAGCTGCACAAAAAACCTGAGTCGATGCCACACCACCATCGTTGATAAGATTAAAAATCAGAACCTTTTTTGTTAGTAAACTTTAAGATTCTTCCAAGGAACGTTTGTTTAGTAAAAATAAACCTTTGTTTTAATTCGAAAATTGTTTTTTTTTGAAGAGTAGAAAAAAGTTTTTATATGAAATTGCACAAATATTAAGTTATTCAGACGGTATAAAGAAACAGCAATTCCAATTGATGGAATTATTAAATTAAAAGCTACATTCATTTTAAAATTTCTGTTTACTGAGCAAGTTTGTTTTTTTTTCTTCAAAAAAGCTATAAAGTATCTGGAATTCTTTAGACATGTATTATCTAATTTTTAAACACAGCTGCAGAGAGTTGGAACACATTTTAGGAAGTGGGGCCTTTAGTAGTTATAGGTTTGATATATATCAGAATCAAATTTGCAGTATCTTTTATTTTTATTATTCAAAATAAATAATAAAACATAAAAAAGAAATAGAAATGAAAAAATAAGTCTTCTATAAGTAACTCAAATTTTAAACAGATTTTGGATAAATCATTTTTTAATTCAAGCTAAATCTAATTGTAAGTGTAAATAAAATTATCTGAGGTTGTTATTTGTGATAAACTTTAACCTAACAACAAATGCATATGGGGAGATACTTGCAAGAAGATGTGACAGTTTTTTAATTAGTGCGCAGAGTTACTATGTTTACGCTCATAACATTTTCAGTAAATAGATAAAGTGACGCCATATGACATTAATTTTTAACTGGCGTAGCGTGTTTTTATTGTCATTGTGTAACATTGTAAATTTTGTCTTGATTTTCCACATAAGAACCAATAATTATAGCAATAACTAATTATTTAACTGTTGTACAGCTAATATATATCTAAAATATAAAATAATTATTTATAAACAAGTACGTTTAAATTTCACCACAAATTCGACTGTGATGTTGATAATTTACTTTTTTTACCTTTAAAAATTACATATAGCAAAAATATATTTTAACAAGTTTCAAGTAAAAACAAAAAACATTTTATTAACTACTTTATTAACAAAAATCAAATATTATCATCTATCATTCGGTAATTACACCTTGTTGTGTTAGTCATGATTTTATCTTAATCGTTCAAATCAAACTTTTTATTTTGGAAGTATTTCACCTACAGCAAAATCGATTTCGTCATTGTATCCTGGGGGAGGAGGATTTAAATCTGATGAGCTTGCCAACGTATTAAAAGCACTGTTATTGTCGTCAAGTTGAACTTCAAATTCATACGCTGGATTGGTTTTTATTACGTCATTATATGCTGGTGGGTTATCATCAATTTGATCCTCGTTCTCGACATTGCAAATTTCTCTTGACCAGTTGGCAGCGTTTTGTCTTTGTCTTGTCGCATTTCGTTGTTGCAATTGTTCTGATTGGTTGTTTCTTTTCCGACATATAAATCTGCATGTCACAACGAATATCGCAATAGTTGCTACTATGAATATCACGAGGCCAGCAAATACCAACCATTGCGCTCTTGTCATCATTAACAAATAAATCGATTTCTAAGCTTTCAAAAGCAGTTAATGTTGTTGAGTAATGAAAATTAAAATTTCGACTTTTTTTCAGTAGTTAACATTTTTTCCAACCATTTTTTACCCAAATTGGCTAAACTGTTGAAGACAAAAAAAATAAGTTTTACTTCAAGATGGTTAATTGTCACAACATGACTAAGAAGTTCGTTTCCGATTCACAATACAAATTGAAAAAATCAAAACCCATCTATGAGATTTTTAAAATAAAAGAGAAAGCCAATATTACCAATATTACCATAAGGTACCATTTTATTTTATTTTTAACGTTTCCAGTTCAATACTTTACTGTAAATACTCGTACAAACACTAGTATAAATACAAGATTCTAATGTTAAAATTTAAAAAAATAATAGTCGTAATATTGGTTCTTTCTTATTTTAAACGAGCAAAAAAAATACTGTAGTTAAATATAAAACAAAATTAAATAAATGTGCAACAAATTTATAGTAATTGGTAAAGTAATACAACAATTAGAAAATAACAAAAATTTTCAACCAATAACTAATAAGACAAATCTCTATCCTCTGCAGAGCAATAATCATGAGATGCTGTAGCAAATTACAGAAAACGTTTTGCTTTGAAACTTGTTTTATTTTTTGTTTAATTCCAGTGGCATTGTTAACTTTTTTATTTTTTAAAGATTTATGCTGACTCTGTATAAAAATAATATCAAGTAGCGGAAGTTTTTTTCAAAATAAAAATACTAAGCTTTATAAATCATTTTTCTATAACATTAAGAAAGTAGCATGCTTGATGCTTGATCCTGGCAAATTGCAATTAAAGTCTTTTATGAATTGACTAGGAATAAACTCTGATATTTCGTTTCACAGATTGCAACAATAGATACTTAAAGCAGCCATTAACTTCATAAATAAATAAATAGCGCTTAATGAGAAATTGTTCCATATATTTTTCGAAAAACTATGCAAATAATTTTTGGTTTCTGTTGTAAATTTTAATGATAGTAAATACTGTATTGCATTTACAGTATTTGCTTTTATTAGATGATAAAAATTAATTGAAAATTGAACTCATATATACTTAAGAAGGAATATTATTTTCAATAAATGCTCTTGCGTCTACGATTTTAACATGAAATTGTTTATTACTGTAATAATAGTCTATTGCATGGACAATTATTGTGTAATTTCGTAGATTGCCAAATTCTTGAGTTTGGTTTTATTTGAGTTTACGATATTGGATTTATGGCGTAATTCTGTTGTCTTCCTGACTTGTTCATATGTTTGATTGCCAACAGCAGAGATATTTAACAACTAAAACAATAGTAGACCTCGAATAGTAATATAGCTAAAAAAGTATTTTCAAGATTTGTGTATTGTCATAATCAAACATTTCAGAATAGTTAAATATTCACTTATATTTTGACTATTGTAGCGGTTGAACCTTTTTTCTGTAATTTTCTGCAATTTTTCTTAATTTTTTCGTTTTTTTAAACAACTAGGCTTATTAGAGAAGGAGATATTTATAGCTTTATAGATCTAGGTTTATAAAGAAAAAGTTTTAAATTTTTATATACAAAATTATGACAAATTGCGTTTTTTCATATACAAGTAAACAACTTCACAACAGTTTACAATCAAAAAATAATTAAAAAATAAAAACGTTTGACTACTTAATTTGAATATATTTTGATAAACAAACAGTTTATGACAACCAAGAGACAATTATAAAAAAGAAAAAAAAGAAAAAGTTTTTCACTTTAAACAATATCAAAAAATATTGAAGCTAAACTACTCATTATGTTCTTTTTAAAAGCTATTAATAAATTACTTTGTTCCACCAACGTTTGAGATAACTATCTTTTTAAAAAAACAATTTGATTAAAAAATAACATTTTGATGTTTTTTTTATTAGAAGTGTAACTTATGCAAATTTCGTAGAGTTTTTGTTGAGTTACGATAATGATGTTTTTACTTGTCTGTATTCTTTGCCAACATTTTATATAGCCATGCCGCATAAAAGTATGAAAAAAATGCTGGGCGACTATAGCAATGATGATTTTACAAAAAGGTAGGCTTGTTGCAAAAAATAAAAGGGTGGTCACTTTTTAAGATTCATTTTATGAGAAAAAAATAAGTCTAATAAAAGTAAAGACCATTTTTTGTTTTTGTTTTGTTTTTCATTTGTTTTTCTCTTTAAAGTCGTGTGAGGATCAAAAAGCACAAATAAATATAAAAAAGCAAGGTGCACTGAACTGTAAACTGAACTGCATCCATAAAAATGGTGTGTTGTTTCATGTAAGTTGAGACAAAAAATATTTAATTAAATTGAACAAAGTTTTTAAATTCTCATGGCTTACTATGAAGGGAAAGGGTCAGTACGCGCCATGGTAAAACTCTCACTGTGACCAAGTAAGTTATACAAACGTTTTGATAAACAAAACTTAAAAAGCTGTTGTTAGTTTCAGTGGTTGATAAAAAAAGGACCAGTTTATTTGACAATCTAATAGAAAACCAATCAAAAAAGTTTTACATAAATGATTTTGTACAAAAAAGCATTTTAATTTAATTTATTTATGACATGCTAAAATAAAACGTAAAGCCTCACAGAAATACTTGTTGCTATTAAAAAAAACTTTTAAGAAAATTATTAAGCATAACTCTCATTTCAAATTTTTTGCTCAATAAAGTATAGTTTTAATTAATTATCAATTCGTCAATCATAGGTTAAATCTGGCAATAGGCCAATCTTAAAGTGTTTTTCTTTTTTAACTTATTTTGTGGTTGATTGTTAAATTGGTTGCCTAACTTGATAAGACCATTAAATTCTGACAACATTTCAATAATCTCTTAAGTAAATTCTCAAAATTCCAGCAAAAATTTCTATAAATAATATTACTGTAGCTGTACAAACAATTCAATTTCTTTCTTTTTAGTTAAATTCAGTAAAATTTAACAAATAAATAAAAATACCAAGTATCGCATTTACGTGGTCCACGTTTTTTAGGAATCCAGGTCTTTGTTTAAAAAGTACCCGTATACTAATAAAAAATCCTCAGCCTGAGTAGGCGGACTAAAACTATCCAATAAGTCAGTGATGATAAGAAAAAGTTAAATTAAAATATTTCTAAGTTATTCGGCGAGAAACAACTTGGACCAAGCTGACGTAAAATTTGTTTTTAGAGTTACGATGATAATTAAAAATTCGCAAAACAATCATTGACGACTTTGTAAAACTTTTGAGGATTATAAAAGAAAAGATAGAATTATTAAATTTTGGACAACTTAAAAAATATTTCATTTCTTAAGAAAAGTTGTTTTTTTATCTCAACTCTGAAACGTTTTCTAAATTTTCATCTTTCCAGTAAAACGTATACAAAAAACATTAAAAAAACAATCTTCAGCGTATTTTAATCTTGGCATGGAAAAATTAAGCTTTGGCTATTAAGATAAAAAAATGTGATTTTGCAGTGTTTTTCGAACAAATATTTACTAATTATATATGATCACTAGGGCCGTAAAAATGAATAAAGTCAATATTTTTTCCAGGCCCTGTTACATCATGAAACTTACACAACGTTGATTTATGTTGCTCAGGAGTCTTTTTACAGAGTTTTATTGCTCAAAATAAAGTCAAAATTTCTCAAAGCTTTACTTAATCAAGTTTTTCATACAAAATCTCATTTTTTGATTATTTTTGCAATTTTTTTAAACAGTTATAAATAGTTTTAATATTTTGTTTCTGCCCTTTATACCATATATTCTGAAACTTTAAAGCTAAAGCACTTTAGTGTTAACATTAAAATTTTTCGCCTTCCTCTCTTTATAAGTTCTGAATCATCCATATCTAAGTTTACATTTTTACAATATTCCATCAATTTCGAGTCTCTCCTGAAGACTTTTAGCACCTTTCACCTCAAGTTGCGTAATTTATGCTTTTGAAAATTTTTGATTAATATAAAAATATTTACCAATTTAAAATATGGTAAAACTTAAATATTATCATCGACTAACCGAAAAGAAAATGTAAATAAGTATTTGTTATAAGAAGTTAGCTGCATGGCCGAGTGATAAAGAACGTAGTATTGATGGTAAACGTGATCGACACGGTAGCGGTTCAAAACCTATTCGCGTCATTTTGTTGTGTCCTTGGAAAAGACACATTAAAAAACTTTTCTCTGGTTGGAGGTTTTAGCAAGCAGCTGTAAATTTTAGTCATACCGGTATCTTAAAATCTAAAAAAATTCAAAAATTTTTACCAAACAGCATTATTTCGGCGTCTCCAAAAGTAGTTTGGGCTAATTGTTTGAAGATTAGCTGAAGTATAAGGCCTTCAACTCTTCCTGCTAGTCAAAAGGATAAATACAGATGAAGACAAAAATGAAAAAAGATTTCCATCAAATTTACCCTGACCCGATAGTTAATCAAAACGACAATTTATCGAAACTCCATAACGAGGAAATATGGCATCACAGCTTTTCACAGTAGTACTTTGATGTTAATAAATGTGATTTAAAATAACAAAGAGTTGGTTCAATTACAAAAACTTGCACATTTAAATCAATTTTCGTTCCTAATTTCAATCAACTGTCGTTCTACTAAATTCACCAATGTAGCTGCATGAAATTAGTTTTTTTGAATGCATGTTAAAGTTTTGATACGAATTAATAAATGTCACAAAAAAGAACACGTTTTACAAGTCTTTGTAATCGTGGGGCCATTAATATCGAGATAAGTTGAGACTTTTATTTCACTAAACAAAAAAATACAATTATTCTTTTCTAAACTGATTTGAATTAGCGTTTCTGCAACAATTTCATCCAAACTTTTCCGTAAAAACTTTTACAATGGCCAAAATCGTTATTTTCAATTAAAGTCAAAATTTAACAAAACTAAAGTTAAAGAAAATTTTTTTAGTTAAAAAAATGGCCCTAGTGATCACATATGTAGAGAACATCGCCAGCTTTGTTGCGATCGATAATTATATTAAGGGTAATTTATATTCAAAAATTTCTAATTTCACCTTGTTATCCAGCAAAGTATTTTTCTTCTTTTTGGTTTGTAGGCAGCGTGGTCGAGTGATTAAAAGTATCACGATTGTGATCGTCATGGTCTCGGTTCAAAACCTGCTCGCGCCAATTGTTGTGTCCTCAGAAAAAACACTTAACGGCACTTTTTCCTGCTTGGCGTTCTTGACAAGCAGTTCTAAATTTCAGTCGTATTTCTACAAAATTAAAAAAATAAATCAAAAATTTCAAGCGGACAGCAATATCATGGCATCTCCAGAAGCTGATCGGAGTAATTGATTAATAGTTGCTCTATGTTGGTGCTTCCAACATTTTTCAGCAAATCATAAAGGTAAATATAGAGATGAAAAAAATTTTTAAAAATAGTCCCAAAAAATTTTTTTAAAAAATCTGGTTTTGGGTTTTTATATTTATGTGCCGTATTATATTGTATAAAACAAACTGGTGTAATCAATCAAATCATTTAAATCTTTACTTCAAATATTTTCTAAAAAAATATCGAAATCGCAAAATATTAATATTAATTTTTTTCTAAAGCAAACATTTCTTTAATTTTTTGGCTAGGAGAGATTAAAAAAAATCTGATGCAAAATTGTTATCTAGAAAATTTGTTTTCAGAAAAAAATTTAGATGTTTGCATTCAATTTAAATTTTCTGTTAAAAATAAACTATTTTGTTTTTATTCGCTATAATCAAATTTTACTTTCGGAAATTGATTCTTCATTATTCATTACATCGTGATTCTGTGAAAAATAACTGGGTGGAGAATGTTTTAACTCTGAATAAGTCAATGAAAATAAGTCATCATTGGAATCTTCAAGCACAACGTTAAACTCGTAACAGTTTTCCTCAATCTGTCCACTTATCTGTATTGCCTTTTCGTAACATGGAAGCTCTTGATCGCTTATGTCATTGCTGCGGAGTGAATTGGGTTCGGGCGAAGAGTTTACATTGTCTTCATTTTCTGTTTCATCAGCAACACATTGACACAGACAATAAACACATGTTTTGAAGAGAGTACACAATATCAAAATTACAATTAAAGTCACTATTATTGAATGCAACCAATCCATGGTACTTTTTAAAATTGAATGTAATTACGATATTCTAAAAACATGTTTTAACCAAATAACTATTCTTATCAACCTAAAAAAGTCAAAAGTTAAGCTTTGTGTAGTAAGCTATGCACCGCCCTCATAGCAACGTTTTATTAAGCAAATAACCTCAGTCTTGTATTTTTTCTCTTTTTTTTCTCTTTCTACGAGTTTTTCTCGTATATTTATTTTTTTCATTAAAACAAACTGATTGTTGTTATCCTGGAAATATAACTATTTCATGTAAATTATAATCTTCAAAACAAAATTCAATGTTATCCCGATAAGTCTAGCTCCATGATGATTTCTGAAGCAAGGTAAAACAATAGGTAGGGGTGTATTTCAGTAAATAAACATATGTACTGTGTAACCTCTAAATTTTCTGTAAAGCACTTTTGAAAACCCGCCAATAATCTAAAGTTGTTAATACATACTTCGATGTTTTGTTTCCGGTAATTATTTTCACTTATTTTGTAGAACAAAAGCTTGAAACTTAAACCAATCCTCAAGCAGTTATATCGACCAACAATTTAAAATAAAAAGCTGCTGTTGTTTGTTGCAACTTTTTCTTAGGAGCATTATCTAATATCTAGCCAGCAGTATCTAATATCTAGTCAGCTACAGAATCGGAGCAGATATTTTGACATCTTTACTTTAGTGACAAAATATTTTATATCTATAGAAAAAAAGCAAAGAGAAATTGCTAAATTGCTATTTTTAGTTTTTCTTTTCAACTATTTCCCAAACCAAACCTTTTGCTGTACTCGTTTATTACTGAACCATGCAAAAAGTTTTCAATGCCTGTGTTATTGGTTATAAAAGTTGCTTTAAATTGTTTTCTGGTTTAGAATGAAAGCGTGTGACAAGCTGAGACTAATTTTTAGTTTTTAGACGTAGCAATCGCAGCACGCTTGTTGATGAATTTATGCAAACTGTCCTCTGTTTAAATTAAATTCAATATTTAAATACTACGTAAATAAACAAATTAAAAACTTAAAACAAACTCTTTAAACCTCAAACAATGCCAAAACATAGGTTTTATCATTAGTATAGGATATTGATACACGTACTGTGAACTATTTTTTATTGCTGAGTCAAACTTTAGTTTGATAATCAAATAGTTTAGATTAATATTAAAAATTCTATTCTCCATCCAAAGAAGACAAAAACGCTTCAGTGTGAAAGACGAAAAACGCAAAGACATGAAAATGCAAAAAAAATCAACAGCTTCTATGACCTTCCCAGTTAATGATGCCTTCTAGATTAACACAACAAATTAACATTTGCAAATATAACAATGCTTTTTAAATTTTATTCTGAATTTCAAGTAGCCTAGTTAGATGTAGACCACTATTGGTCATTGGAAAATTAATAACTTTACATTATTAATAAATCAATAAAGCAATAAATATTTAATTCAATATTTAATTCGTTAGTGTAGACTGTCTCAAGTTTATTTGACTTTTAATGTTAAATTTTTTTGTTACTGGAATAAGTTAATCTGTTTACTGCTTTATGAATCTTTTGCTTTTACATGTAATTATTTATTTATTGCTCATAATAAGATAGAAATAACAAGATAGTTATGCTTGCTTATTGTATTTGCTAAATTAAATCTATAAAACCTTTGGTATTTTTTTACTCTTAATTCTATTAAACTCAATACCAGTTCATAAAACATAGCTTCCTTTTGTCAAGGGGTGTACCCACAAAAAGGATGGGTACAAAAATTATTGATTAATGATTTATCAAATATAAAAAAAACAAAATTTTGTATTGGTATGGCCTCGAAAAATGTATACATTTTTTTGACATATTTTTTGATGCAATTGACTATAATTTTAACATTTTTGAAAATTAAACAAAATAAAACACAGTTTTTATTTTTTGAAGGCAACAACAAGGCTAATCAGCTTCTGTAATGATTAAATATTGTCTACAAATAACTTAACTGCTGACTTTGGTTAAGATGTCCCCTCTTTAATATTATGCCACTGATTATACTTAACTATGAATAAATATTTGCACAGTATAAATGAAAAGTTGGGTTCATGGACAATGTCAACATAATTTCATTTAATAATTAACGCAGACTTCATTGTCATTGACACAACTTAACAATAAAAACGGCCATATTTTTGCAGGTTTTTTTTTTTTTTTTTAATAATTAAGCGTTGGTACATTGCCCTGCAGGATAAAATTATGCCGTAAATTTGAACGTCGATATTCATTCGGCAAGAGTTTTCAGTGAAAACATCCCATGACCATAGCAGAAGTTAAACACTTGTTATTGCGGTTTGTGGCAATCATCAATTGAAGTAGAACTCCGCCTCCCGATATTAAATGGCAGCAACTTTGTAGTGCAATATCACAACAAACATGAAAAGTAGGATACAGCAGAAATACGCAAACTAACAACAGCAAGAGTATCTCAAGTTTTTTTTACCGAATCGATAAGAGCACAAGCAAACGGTTCTGGAAAACGGGCAAATTTTTTCCTTTTATTTTGAAAGTTAAAACGTGTTTTTTCTTTCTAAAGTGAAATGCTAATAAGACGAAAACAAAGGTTTTTCTTTTTAAGTGATCAAAATGAAAGTGCGTATTACTTTTAAAGGCAGTAAAAACATATGATTTTTTAATTAAAATCAAACACCTTTTTTCAGTTTTCGTGTCATTTTAAAAGGCAAAAATTATTGCTCTATTTTGCAAAAATGCCAAATAATATACTATATAGAATATACAGTATATTTGTAAATAAACTATTTGTACACGTTGTAAACCGTAATTTTTACGCAATTACCACCAGCAACATTACGCAGATACTTCGTAAAAGCAAAATTTAATATTGCAAAATAGCTAGTCCAAACTTTTGATGATTACACAGTAATGAAGCAGCTGAAATGATTTTTTTTCTGTGCTACAGTGGACTTCGGTCAATCTGGATTCGGTTAATACCAAATTTTGTTTAATTTGGATAAAACTGAAAGTACAAATGATTTCCTATGTATTGTAATTCTTAATAAAAAGTTTCGGATTATTTGGACTTCGCCTAATTGGGATGATTTTGTCAGTCAAATCAAATCTGGATTAACCGTGGTCTACTGCAGTGGTCCCCAACCCCCGGTCCGCGGACCGGTACCGGTCCGTGGGTCAGTTGGTGCCGGTCCGCACAAGGAACTGTTAATTAGTGTGGGAATCCCTTTTGTTCCGTAGCTCGAAATCCGCAATCCAGAGATTGTCTGGAGAGGCCATTTTATCACATCATAACCTTGGTTTATTACATCACAAGCCCTTGTTATGCTAAAGTTTTTGAATTGTTATTTTGATCTTGAACCTGGACATTTACGCAGAGCACAGCTTTATGTTTTTTAACAGTACAGTTTTAGTATCTCAGTTGTTTGTTAATTCTGGTACGTGTTCTGCTTTGCAGCTCCAGGCTAATTCAGCTTTCTTTTTTAGTGAAGTTATTCTCATTTAAGCTATTTTTTTAGTTAAGCTATATCTCATTAAATCTTTACAGTCAGTTACTTAATTGTGTGTTAAAATTTATCAAAAATGAGTACCAAACAGACGTCGTTAGAAAGCTTCATTGTGAATGGGAAAAGGTCCATTGAAGAGACAAAAGAGCCTTCAGCATTAAAGAAACAGAAAACTTTTAACAGACAATACCATACGTCCTACTTGAAATATGGATTTATCGCGACAGGTGATACCCACGCACCAACACCGCTCTGCATACTTTGCGGTGACCGGCTCTCAAATGGGTCAATGAAACCGTCAAAACTGCTTCGCCACTTGAACAGCAAGCACGCTACATCAAAAAACAAGCCCCTGGAGTATTTTGAAAGAAAAAAACGGGAGCACGAAGGACAGGAAAAATTTCTGAGGGTCACTACATCAATAAATGAGAATGCATTGAGAGCATCATTTTTGGTGGCTAACCGTATTGCTAAGGCGAAAAAGCTATTCACCATCGGTGAAGAATTAATCTTGCCCTCCACTAAAGACATTTGCCGTGAGCTTCTAGGAGAGGCTGCTGTTAAAAAGATAATGCATGTGCCTTTGTCAGCAAGCACTGTGACAAGGCGCATTGAAGAAATAGACGAAGACATTGAAGCACAATTTTTGGAGAGGATTAATACATCGCCGTGGTACGCACTCCAGGTTGACGAATCTACAGATATCGACAACAACGCAATACTACTTGTTTATGCACGATATCTTTATCAGGAAGATATGCATGAGGATTTGTTATGTGCGCTATCCTTACCAACCAACACCACAGGAGCAGAACTATTCAAGTCACTGAATGGTTATATATCAGGAAAATTAAAATGGTCTTTTTGTGTCGGCATATGCACAGACGGAGCTGCTGCCATGACCGGACGATTGTCTGATTTAATTTCTCGGATTAAGGAGGTTGCTCCTGAGAGTGAATTTACGCATTGCATCATTCACAGGGAAATGCTGGCAAGTCGAAAAATGTGTCCGGAATTAAACAGCGTATTGACTGATGTCGTTAAAGTTATTAACTACATCAAAGCACACGCCCTTAACTCGCGTCTATTTGAGCAACTTTGTGAGGAGATGGATGCAGAGCACAAACGCCTACTCTTGCACACAGAAATAAGATAGTTATCCCGAGGAAAATCGCTAACCAGAGTGTTTGAAGTACGAGAGCCATTGCAAAGATTTCTTTCAGAAAAGAAGTCACCTCTGGCAGCACATTTCAGTGACAAGGTATGGGTTGCAATACTTGCTTATCTGTGTGACATACGTATTCAGCCTGCTCAATGAACTAAATCTCTCCCTTCAAGGGAAAATGACAACTGTTTTCAAGTTGGCAGACAAAGTAGCTGCATTTAAAGCGAAACTGGAGTTGTGGGGACGACGCGTGAACAATGGTATTTTGGATATGTTTCAAACATTAGCGGGGATGTTGGGCGAAACTGAGCCTGAGCCTTCATTTTCGAAGTTGGTGCGCGATCATCTGTCTTTGCTTTTGAAAGATTTTGAGCGCTACTTTCCAAGTACAAAAGACCCACGAACTGGTAAAGAATGGATGCGCAACCCATTTGTCAGCAAACCAGGTGAATCTAGCATGTCTGTGCAAGAAGAAGATCAACTGCTGGAGATTGCAAATGACGGCAGCCTTAAAGCTACGTTCGACACAACAATTCTGCCAGTGTTCTGGATTAAGGTCATGGCGAAATACCCGGATATCGCCACCAGAGCGCTTAAAAGCCTATTACCATTTCCGACATCCTATATGTGTGAAGCGGGGTTTTCTACGAGTACAATGGCAGCAACCAAAACAAAACAACGGAATAACCTGGACGTAAGCAAGACACTTCGAGTGTCATTATCTCCTATTATCCCCAGATGGAACCGTCTCGTTGCAGAGAAACAAGCTCAGGGTTCTCATTGATTTAAAGATGGATTGAAAATTTTGCAAATTTAAATCACTTAATATTCGTTTTATGGTTCAAATAATTTTATTTTGAATGCATGTTCAAATACAAGTAAATTAAAAACAATCTGCGTTTCCCCCTCCCTTTTGGTGGGCCGCGGTAGAATTATCAAACGTAGACCGGTCCGCGGAGACAAAAAGGTTGGAGACCACTGGTCTACTGTATTTACATTAACGCAACATCACAAAATCCATTTTACCAAAGAAATCTGTTCATTTACAAACTTCGATTTAAATAAGTACACAATCAATCGTTTATTTCGTAAATGATTTCCAGACAAAAGCCCTGTTTAGTTTAATTTTTCGTGAAACGTTTTCTGATCCATAAAAAAGTTGATTTTTCAAGCTTGCATGATCATCTTCAATTATTAATCCATCGACTACATCACGAAAAGATGAAGGGTACCCACTAAACCGCAGCATAAACTATCTTAAGTTTTTTGTTTTTTTTGTACCAGAATTCTTTATGTCGGTAATCTAAATCAAACTCTTTTTGGTTTTCGGTTTTATATAGAGATATGACCAAAATTTACAGTTTCCTACAACTGACAAGCAGAAAAAAGCGCTGTAAAGTCCTTTTCCAAGGACACAACAAATGAAGCAAGTAAATATTGATGTGACATTGTCAATAGCGTTTGCCATCAATAACACTGGTCAACACACAAATTTTTGCCACAGATATTATATTGATTTTAGGGTATATCAGGTGCGTAGATTTCGAAAATGACATTCATTTTTGCTAGTTGGCTCTAGTTTTTGAGATAATTGCATTTTTTTGTAAAAATATTACTTAGACTGTATTATATAGCATTGTTGTTCATTTAATGCTATTTAATCAATACTGTACGCTTCGATCTTCTTTTGTAAACGCAGTAAAACAAAAATGCAAAGCATCCATGCAAACTACAATGCTAAAAAAGGATGCAACAGCAATATTTACCGTTAGTTTGCAAGAAACGTATTGGAACTAAAACCCAGTATTACAGCGTATAAATGTATGTTGCCGTTATTTATTTAAACAAACGAAGCTTGAAAATACTGAGCTTTAACAACTACCATTCTGTCAAATCTACGAAACCAATCGCCTCTTGTAAGACTTTCTAGCGTGAGGAGCAAATGGCTTATGTCGTTGAAGATTCCAACAATAGTCCGCCATCATGTGGGTGTCCCATCGTCCTTGATACCTTTCTTCCATTACTTTAATGTCCTGATGGAATCTTTCTCCTTGCTCTTCACTTAATTCCCCAAGATTTTCTGGAAATCTATCTAAATGACTAAAGAGGTAATGAATCTTGATGCTCATCTTTGCTCCCAAACTTTGAAATTTTGAAAGCATATCTTCAACTATCTGAATGTAATTGTTTGCTTTATTGTTTCCCAAAAAGTTTTTTACAACCACAGTAAAAGAAATCCAAGCAGCAAATTCCTTCTCAGTCATAGATGCAGTGAAATTTGGATCGTTCATCAGCTTTCGAATTTGAGGACCATCAAATATTCCTGCTTTTAGTTTTTCATTGCTCATCCCTGAAAATACTCTGCAAATGTAATTAAAACAATTTCCGTGTACTGGCAAAGCTTTCACAAACTGCTTCATTATACCCAATTTGATGTGTAGAGGTGGCAAAATGATTTTTTCTCTTGGGACAAGGGGCTCATTGATGACATTACATTCATTAACTGTTGGTGTAATTCTTTCAGGCCATTCCTTCTTCACCCAGTGGTCACTGCGAGCAAGGCTGTCCCACAAACAAATAAAGCACGGATATTTAGTATAACCACTCTGCTGACCAAGCAAAAAGTTGACCATTTTCAAATCAACACATATTAACCATTGGTGGTCACAGTAGTTCAATTTTTCTAGCACTCGTTTAATATTGTTGTATTTTTCTTTGAGCAATGTAGAGTGGCCAATGGGAATCGAGGCATACTTGTTTCCATTGGGCAGCAATACACACTTCAAACTTCTTTTTGAACTGTCTATAAATAAACGCCAATCTTGAGGTTTATATTCAGGTATTCCCATTTTTAAAAGAAGTCCTTCAACATCTGAGCAGAAAACAAGCCCTTCTTCTGAACGATAGTACGGAAGTAAGTCGCTCTCCCTTGTGCGGTAAAAGGTTACTTTCGTACCAACACTAAGGCATTTCTTGTCTTTAAGCCTGGATGCCAATACTTCAGAAGCTTCTTTAGATAGATTAAGATCTCTTATGAGATCGCTCAGTTCCTCCTGATTAAACTGCTTCGGACTGGTCGAACTTTCTTCAAAAATGCTTGAAACATCACTTTTACTACAGCTTTCTGAAGCTTGGTGGACAAAGTCCCATTCTGATGGTTTTTCTGGAAGATGACTAAATTGTGGCACGGGTATATCTTCACAGTGGGGTACAGGACGCCTAGCAGATTCTAAGTCCGGGTAAATCCATGATTTTTTCTTGTGACGATTAAAACCCTTCAAATCTACCATACAAAAATAAAAATCATCAAAGTGGTTTTTCTGTTCTCGCCACACCATTGGCACACCAAATCTAAAGCTTTTAGTTTTTCCTTTTGTCCACATTCGTAAGTGCTCAACACATGATTTGCAGACAACATGTGGAGCCCATGGCTTGTCTTGGTCACCAAATTTAACTCCAAAGTAAGCACGGTATACTTTGCGAACAAAATCTGTAATAGACCTTTTATACTCTTTAAGAATATATTCTCCACATATGTAACAGAAACTTTCAGGGTCATTACAACAACTTCTTCTTCTTGAACAACTCATAGCAGGCAACATAAAGCAATTGAAGGGTTTAGAACGAAAGTAACTAAGTCACAAAATACTGCTTTTGAGTAAATTGCATTTAAAGTTTTTAAATGAGTCATAAAATCAGGTTTCACAGCGATTTTTGTTTTTAGGATTATTAAGCATTTACATATTGTATAATGAACTTATTTCATCATTTACAGATATTTTGGATGAACATGTCAGATGATATTAATAAAATACTAGATTGGACTTAGGCACTTTTATTGTGATTTTATGGACTTAGGCACTTTTAACCACAAACTATGGACTTAGGCACTTTGCTTTTAAAGTCCATTAGTCATATTTAAGTAAAAATACGTAATATTGAATTATTTACAAAGAGAATTTCAGGACACGTCAAAATATCCAAGTAATCACTCTTTTTCATTGTCCTTGTAACTACCTTATTAGATTTATTGGGTAAAAATTAGCTATAACTTCTGCAGTTGTCCTGCTATATTCTGCCATTTCATCACTGCGTAAGGCTTGTAAAATCAAATGCTCCATAACAATAATACTTACAAACTTTCTCAATGTTTTAAAAACGCATATGACACTAAAATTGTTAGGTCCGTAGTCAAAGCACTAATAAGATTTATGAAAAAAAAATTCGAAGCAGTAAACATAGGGTGAAGTTTAATTTAAGCCTCTCCTTCTGTTCATTACAAACAATACTTTTATTTACAAAAAGTTTATTGATGAAGGTGATGCTTAAATTTAAACCCTCTCAAACAGGAAATGTCTGTTAAAAATTTTTGAAAATGAATAAAATGTCCGACATATATTTAAAATACTTTGATTTTACCATTGCTCACAAAGTACGCTTATGAGTAAGCAAAGGTTTGCCAACCTAGCTTTTAATTCTAATTAAATTCTCTGTGTTTACTTCATTCTTGATTACTGTATTCAATTTAAGAACCAAACATTTTAATAGAACATTCGTGCATATTTCTTTGAAGCCTACACCTATATATGAGTAAACTAAAAATGAAACCTAATTTACCAGTTTTTATGTTATATAGTCAAAGCACCAAGCTACAATATTAACAAAACTGATTTCGTATCACGTGACTAAACCTTACAATGTGATTGGATAAAATGGACTTAGAAACTTTTAAAAGAAAAATTCAGCATTTCCAGCAAAACCTTGCATTCAAAAAAAAGACTTAGTAACATTTTTTAGAAATAATATTTTGCATGGTGATTAAGGACATTGAAAGCAACGCACTACAATGGCTAACTCAATTCGGGTAAAAATGTGACTTAGTTACTTTTCGTTCTAAACCCTTCAATTAAAACTAAAAACATGAAAACCTAAATATAGTAAAAGTTACTGCATTTCAACTTTTCATTAGAATTTTTTTAGACTCCAAGATTGCTAATGGTCAGTTATTGACTTTTCTGCTTTGTTAACCTTTCTAAAAATGAGACAACTGGTCCTTTATTGCAAAACAAAATCTCCTTGTCAGCACAATTGCCTCTTACGTGTAGTTTATATGGCCGTTATCTGAGCTTTTATAGCCAGTTATTGTGTCTGCATTATCTCAAAAACTAGAGCCATGCAGCAAAAGTAAAGTCATTTTTGGAATCAGCGCACCTGATATACTATAAAATCGTTGAAAGATCTATCGCAAAAAGAAAAAAATATTTTTTTGTTGAGCTGTGTTATCAACGTAAAAAACCAAAATATCTCAAGTCTACTGATTTTATAAAACTTTTATAGACGTTAGCACATAACATTCACTTTATTTTATTATTATTGCAATTTAAAATTGTTTGAAGTTTAATCGGCAAAAAAACTGTTGTTTTAATTAGGCTTCAATAGAATTAACCGTTTATAGCAAAACTATTGTATTAAATAATTGGCACATGTTTTGACTTTAGATTTTTCTTATTAATTACGATAAAACGCACCTTTGACATAGTCATTTTTTTATATTCAACTTATTAAAATTTAAATACAATCAGATTCAAACAGAAACCCTTTTGCTCAACATTAATGATGTTATTAACCTATTTATTATGACGCTTTCACAAATTTAAAATTTTTCATTTTTCAACATAATAAGATTAAGTCAGACTAATTTGCCTGATTAATAGTTGATAAAACAATTCAACTGTGTATCGCTAGAAGAAAAAAGCAACAATTATGTAAATGATTTTCCTTATTGGTGGAATTTGAATTATACAAGGGTAACTTTTTAGGTTTCCCTCCGTCAGGGGCATCGGAAGCGGAAGAAGGAAGGGGGGCAATCGACCGCTTGCCCTGTTATATTTCCAAAACGCGGGGCACAGCAAGGCAGATTTGGTTTCATTAAAATAGGCAAAACAGAAACATTTGGTTTCATTTGTTTCTACAATTATATAATCTCGAACAAAATTAAATCCAAAAAAGTTTCTAAAATATTGATTTAGACAAGGGATCACCAAACTTTTTTCGATAAGAGCCACACAGCAAGTAAAAGAAATTTCGCACAAAAGCAAAGCTTAAAATAGGGGGGAAGGTTTTTTTATTTCATTTAAAATGACAAAGCACTTTTAAATCACACAGAACATCAAAATAAACTAATTTATAAATTGATACAGGAATTAATTTCTTATATAGCTGTAAAATGCCAATATCATAGATGGTCGATAGATACCGAAGTTTACCAGCATTAATAATCATCAATAAAATTTTAATCAAACAGCAATATCTTTAGATTTTCGAAAATAAGTCTAGGTAATCGCCTGATGGTTTCCCTGAGTTTGTCGTCTTCAACGTTGTTTTGCAAGTCAGAGGATAAATAAATGAATAAATAAATGAAAGTTATCTCTAATCATATACTCTCAAAATTAAAAAAACTACTAAGGCAAATTGATATGCTCTATGAAAGCAATCTGGAAAGACATGGATGTTTTTCCTGAGATGAAAAAGTAATTAGAATGGGGGTAGGGGTATGTACATTTTAAAAAAAAATTCAAAATGCAACAAAAGTATTTTCAGAAATTTTTTTATATTTAAGCATTTCTAAAGCTATTTATTTATTTATTTATTTTCAATTTTTTGGGGTACTGAAATGTCTTGCTTCCTGGTTTGGTTTTGGGTGCATCAAAGATACATCAAGTAGTAAATAAACTCAGTGATGGCTTTAATAGGGTAAGAACGGAGCGGCCGCACAAGGCCTCCTTGAATTACATCAAAAAGTAGCTCCCCTACACAAGATATTGCTTTACTTTTTTATAGTAGTACCAGGACGGTGGTACGTCTAAAATAGACTTTTTTAGAGATCACTTTGTTTTGATACACTAAAAAGTGGCTCCCCTATAACAATGACGTTTTTTGGAGATTGCTTTGCTTTGAAACACTAAATACATAGTGGCCCCTGTTAAAATCATAAGAATAGAACTTGCACTGAAATTGAAAAAGTTAATTAACTGCATAGAAGTCTTTTTTGAAACCTGTTAATTAATTCTATTGTTCGCGTTCACTGCTTTATAGGTAGATCACGTGCAGCGATCTTAATGAAATCTGATTGGCTCACTTACACGTGGCGAGCACACTATAAATTGAGTTGTTGGTAAATTTAATTCCTCTTTTAGTCGTTGGTGATCAAGTGGTTCGGTGGTTGAGTTTGTAGAGTGAGTTTGTAGATCGCAAGCGAAACTTGGGTAACTTTCGTTTTGCGATTACATCGTTGGCTGCATCGTTGGCTGCATCGTTGGGAGCACGTTGGCGGCACGTTGGTTGTATAGTTAACTGCATTGTTTAAGCACTAAGCAGTATTGTCGAGAAAATAATTGTGGTCGTTGGCTTGTGGAAGCCTATTATACCTTCATATCGAAATCTCAACTTTAATAAATATTATAAAGCTATAAGACGTGTGGGAAAGCCAGCGGTGTGATTGGGGAAGGGTCGGATAGCTTCCCTATAGTTTGAAGAATTTTGAGCTAAAGAAGAGAGGAATTCGCTGTGCGTTCTACAGTAAATTTTTGAAATTAACAGCCCCCTTACTTTTCTTGCACAGAGCCCTCCTTTTTGCAAGGCCATGGGTGAATACACTTACACATAATGTAAATATTTTTTTAAAGTTGTTTTTTATAAAGACAATTATAGTACAGTAAAATATTGAAAAAACTTTGAAGAAAGCAATGTTCTGAATTTTGATGTGGGTATATATGGGAGTTTTGGCGAATAAAGTAAAAAGAGTATTTTTTAGTTTTAATTTTTATTATCATATCATAAAGTTTTGAGAGCCTCATTTTCTATTTCTAATTTTTTCAATTTTAAACACCTCATACAAAAAAGACACTTCTTTTGTTGAAAAGAAAGTCTAAACAAACGTAAATTTTAGCGTTTAAGGCTAATTTTTAGAAAAACTTTAGTAAAGATCAAAATAATAAAAAAAGAAATTTTAAGGTAAAAGTCTTAAAAGTGGAGACCGAAAAAGAATTTGCATCAGGAGCACTTGAGTCAAAAACCATTGGGGCTTATAAAAAGTATTTTCTGGTCAAGTAAATAAAACACTACGACTAAATTTTACAAAAAAAACTTTTTCTTTTTTTGAAAATAACAAGTAGAATTTCCAAAGATTTTTGTGTGGCACTCTCAAGGACAAAACGTCAGAATGAAGAAGCAAGCCAAAGCGAATTATAAAGTAAAAAAGAAAGTACTCGTATATATCAAGAGTGATTGACCAATGAGAAGAGAAAAAGCTAAAAGAGTTTCAGAGGGTAGACAAACTTTTAATATTTACAAAGAAAAGGTAAAGATATTTAATAGAAGTAGCTTTTAGAGCGGGAAAGTGAAGGTTGAAAGACTGTCGAGCAAAAATAAGAAATCTGTTATCGCTGTAACCAAGAGCACATTGCGTGTTGTCCAAGCAATCCTGGTCAACAGCAGACTTGTGAAAAAAGACCAAGTTGGGAGCTACCCAGTGATAAAGGTATCGAGACTGGTCTCAGTCTCGGCCGTTTGCTGATGGTCTCGGTTTTGGTCTCAAGGTCATGTGGTCTCGGACTCGTGTTTTTTTAATTGGTCTTAAGACCGGACATTTTTTAATATTTTTTTATTTGATGTTATTGTGATGAGTTTTGCAATTTGCTTAAAAATAACGCTCAATTGAGCAGCTTTGCCGCAATTTGAAGTGAAAAAAAGCTAAGAGTCAAACTTCTTTAATCTTTAGTTTCGCAACTTTCTTTGTTTATTCCAATAAAGTTTTTTTATTGTGATCAGGCTCATAACCCAGCCATCGGAGGCACATTCCTGTGTTTCTTGATGCCGGTCCAAGTCCGGATAAATGAAGAAAGATGAACACAGGGTGACGTATAAAAGTGGCGGAATAAGTACCCAAGTAGATTATGTGATGTGCAGAAGGAGGCACTTGAAATAAATGTGCAATTGTAAGGTAATAGTGAATGAGTGTGTCGCAAAGCAGAACCGTATGGTGGTATGCAAAATGGTTCCTAGGATGAAAAAGAAAAAAGCAGAGAAAGTAAAGACAAAGATATAATGTGGAAACTGAAGGAGACAAGCTGTCAAGAAGCGTTCAGACAAGAGATGACCAGGACTCTGGGAGGCAAGGATGGGTTACCTGATGAGTGGGACAAAACAGCAGAAATGCTAAGAAAAACGGCTGAAACTGTACTGGGAGTGACATTTGGAAAACGAAAAGGAGACAGGAAGACATGGTGGTGGAATGAGGAAGTTCAGGAGAGCAAAAAGAAAGAGCCAAAGAAAGCATGGGACAAAACAAGAAATGAAAATACTAAAAAGATATACAAAGAAAAGAAGAGTAAGGCAAAGAAGGCAGTTGCGATGGCAAAGGGACGTGCCTATGACGATTTGTATGCTAGATTGGAAACAAAAGAAGGTGAGAAGGAGTTGTACAGATTGGCTAGACAGAGAGACAGAGCAGGGAAAGATGTACAGCACGTGAGGGTTATCAAGGATGAAAATGGTAATGTTATGGTAAATTCGCAGTCGTGTTAAAGAAATGATAGGAGTACATTGAAAAACTGATGAACGAGGAAAATAACAGAGACCCCAGGACAGAGGAAGCAGAAGTGGTTAACGAAGAGGTAAATTGCGTCAGTAGAGAAGAAGTAAAGAACGTACTAAGAAGGATGAAAAAAGGTAAAGCGGTTGGGCCAGATGAGTTGCCAGTAGAAGTTTGGAAGTGTATGGGAGAGATGGGGATAAAGTTTTTGACCAGACTGTTCTACAGACTATTAATGGGTGAACGGATGCCAGAAGAATGGAGAAAGAGTGTGCTTATCTCAATCTATAAAAACAAGGGGACGCACAGTGCTGTGGAAACTACAGAGGTATAAAGCTAATGAGCCACACAATGAAGTATAGGAAAGAATTATTGAAACCAGGCTAAGGGATAGAGTAGAGATCAGCAAACAGCAATGGATTTATGCCAGGAAATGAAACTACCGATACCATGTTTTCCTTAAGATCTTGATGGAAAAGTATAGGGAAGGTCAAAGACAGCTACATTGTGTATTCGTAGACCTAGAGCTTACGACAGGGTTTCGTGGGTACTGTATGAGAAAATCAGGAATAGTGGAAAAGTATGTGTGATTTGTACAGAATATGTATGAGGGAAGCGAAAAGTGGTGAGGTGTGCAATAAGAACTACAGAAAGTTGGTTGGACTGCACCAGGGATCGATCAGCATTAAGTCCGTTCCTGTTTGCAGTGATAATGGACAGGCTAACGGATGAAGTAAGGAGAGAACCACCATGGACGATGCTGTTTGCTACCCTTGATTGAAGGGAAAGGCCAAAAGAAGAAGAAGAAGAATTTTGATCAGGCTCATCTGTTACAAGCTAATCCGATTACAAAAAACTTTATTAAAATTGTTTTTTTCGGCAACAAACAAGTTTGGTAGTGCTTTAAATGTTTCTACCCACACCCTTGCCGTTAAAATATCTACACCGAATTAATCCAATTTTAGAAAAGTCAAGTAACTTGATTTACGTAAGCTAGTTTTTTTTAGTTAAAAGACAAGCTTTAACAGAAGAACGAAAGAAATAATACAGAAAAACTAGATCTATAACAGCAAAATAGATTATGTAGCTTTAATTTAGCCTAAATGCACCAGTAGCTCCAAAGAGCGAACATGGATTTTTAAATGTTGTTTGTCACAGTTAATCAACAGCAAGTTACAAAACTTAAAATTTAGTACGGCCGCCAAAAGTGTGTTTTAAACAAATAAATATGATAAAAAAATAACTTTAACAATAACTGAAAGCTAAAGTTTCTAAATATTCACTTTAAAAACTTCTTACAGTAGATTTAGAATTAGACTTCAATACTGATAACGCTAGGTAAACGATAAAGTTGCCCGGAGACTTAAAGCGGGCACAATAGTATACAATATATGGTTTATACCTGTGCAAAATATGACCTCTAAATGCATAGAATATGGCCCGCGACACGATTAATAACATTTTTATTTCGTATTTTTTTTAGTTCGGTTAGGCAGGAGTGCAGTTACATAAAATGATGCAGTTCTTAAATCACAAACAGTTAGGATTCTTACATTTACAGGCTGGGAGCCAAATTTTTTTTGCAAGTATCACCTGGACATTCCATCATGGGTGCCCAATATTTAAAGGCTGGGAGCCAAACTTATTACCTGGGCAATAATCGGTACAGAATTATAGTGATAAAACTTGTTTTGGTCTTTAATTTTAATAATCGAACCCCTTACTCTAAAAAAAAATTATTATTTGACCCTATGCATTTTTTTCTAAATGAAGCAAATAAGTTCTTGTTGTAATGAAATTTATGTATATAATAATTTGAACATCCTATTTATGTATTTATTCATTTTGTTGATTTAATTTATACTTAATTATCTAATTTATTTGAAGTATTTCTTAATATATTTAAAGTTTCGATTGGGACGTAGTCATGACCTAATTGGTACGCTATCCCCACCCAAGTCTGTTTAGAAAAATCAGTTAAGCTATAATGATCATATAGCATCATATTTATCCGCTTTATTTTACCTTGTAATTGTTAATAAGTTTTGCTTTATGACGTAATCAAACCTAGCCTAACGTCACGTCATGATTTCTAGATAATTCTACAATTTTTCACCATAGTCCAGTAACTTAATAGTACCGTATCACATGTTACATAACTTGTTTACCAGCCTTTTAACTTGGTGCTTTGTGACGTAACAGTAATTGTCTGGCTGGCTTATATCGTTATAAATTAATGAGGCTAATTAAGAAAATATATTATAATATCGCTTTAAAAGAAAGTCGATTTAATCGGAGCCATAAGCTTTTCGTGACGCTCTCATCAATAGCAATTGCGTCAAAATGGGACGAACCAGAGAAAATCAAGGTATTTATAGTCTCAACAGTTGAGAGAAAGGTGCTGCAGTCTCTAAAAGGAGAAAGGCACAATTGCACAAAATCAAAGAAGTGTGGTGCAATACAGTGTAATCTCGGAAAGGAGAAATGCACTATGTGCAATTACCCAGGAGAAACATTGTTACTCGCAACTTAGGTTATTTGAAAAGTTTTAATGTGTAAACAAATTCCTTTTGTTTACATAAAACCGGATGTCTGGTTTTGATAAAAGTTGCCTCGAATAGACACAGATGGAACGAGTTGCGTGCCACAGCAAGAATTTTAAAACGTTTGTCGTTATAGTTTGCAGCACATTGCTCGTTATCAAGCAAGTGTTGTCCTACGGCAGAGTCACAATCTGGATTGTTACGTTTTAGCTTACAGGATCTGCCAAGTTGAGATCGTGTAGGGCGCTTCGCTTGCTGTTGTAGCCATTTAGGAACATGCTGCTTGATTCTATCTTGTAGTCGCTGTGATGTTCGTCCTACGTACCTACTGTCACAGTGGCACGAATATTCATAAACAACGGAGCTTTTCAGCGTGGTAGGTAAAACATCTTTGCGGGCTACAGGCAACATGCGTTTGGATGTAAATACAACTCTGGTGGTAACGGAGCATTAGCAGCTTTCAACAGCCGTTTTGACATTTTTACAAGACCAATGGAAGCTTTCCCTATCCAAGGAACTCTCAAATACACGGGACACTTCTCAGGACCAAATCGTTTGGGCATAGAAAACTGAGCAATTTCTTGGAAATGTTGCAGTCAATAATTGATTCAGGATAACCATTGTCCAATAGAATGCTCTTGATATGCTTAATTTCTTCGTTTAGTTTAGATTTCGTGCATATCATTAGTGCCCGGTGTACCAAAGTTGATATAAGGTTTGTTTTTTGTTTAGTGGGACTGAAAGATTCCCAACGTAAGTACTGTCCAGTAAAGGTAGGTTTTCTATACACACTAGTTTCAAAACCCATAGCTGTTCGTTCCACGTTAACGTCGAGAAACGGTAAACAAATATTTTTCTCTTTCTCAAAGGTAAATTTGAGAGAAGGATGGAGACAGTTTAGTTGTTTGAAAAAGTTATCTGATTCTTCTTCATTGCGAAACATAGCAAATGTATCATCAACGTACCTAAAATATGTGGAAGGTTTTGATTTTTGAGAGAAGAGTTTTTCTTCATAAAATCCAACAAAGATGTTAGCTAAAGCTGGGCCTAGTGGTGAACCCATTGCAACCCCATCAGTTTGCTTGTACATGATCTCGTTAAAGCTAAAATCTACTCCAGATGTGGCACTTTTCATCAGTTCAATGAAGACAGCCTTCGAAATAAGTGGTTGTGCATCCGAATCATCGCAACATAAGGCATCTGCACAGATATTAATGGTCTCTTCAAGTTTTACAAACGTCCCACATGAAGAGACCATTAATATCTGTAGCCTGTAGCCAGCAAAGATGTTTTACCTACCACGCTGAAAAGCTCCGTTGTTTATGAATATTCGTGCCACTGTGACAGTAGGTACGTAGATTGTTGCAACGTTATAGCAACAGCAAGCGAAGCGCCCTACACGATCTCAACTTGGCAGATCCTGTAAGCTAAAACGTAACAATCCAGATTGTGACTCTGCCGTAGGACAACACTTGCTTGATAACGAGCAATGTGCTGCAAACTATAACGACAAACGTTTTAAAATTCTTGCTGTGGCACGCAACTCGTTCCATCTGTGTCTATTCGAGGCAACTTTTATCAAAACCAGACATCCGGTTTTATGTAAACAAAAGGAATTTGTTTACACATTAAAACTTTTCAAATAACCTAAGTTGCGAGTAACAATGTTTCTCCTGGGTAATTGCACATAGTGCATTTCTCCTTTCCGAGATTACACTGTATTGCACCACACTTCTTTGATTTTGTGCAATTGTGCCTTTCTCCTTTTAGAGACTGCAGCACCTTTCTCTCAACTGTTGAGACTATAAATACCTTGATTTTCTCTGGTTCGTCCCATTTTGACGCAATTGCCATTGATGAGAGCGTCACGAAAAGCTTATGGCTCCGATTAAATCGACTTTGTTTAAAGCGATATTAAAATTCTGTACCACAAAGAAGCTCTTTAAAATATATTATCTTCTCGAAGTTATTAATTTTTTCAGCTAAATTTTGCCCGCTTTATATAAATAGGTAAATTCGTAGTTTGTGTTGTGACAGTCAGCATTTTGTGGTGTTACTGTTTTGCCTGCGTGACGGGAGTGAGAGTTTTAAGGGTTAGTGAGATCTAACGCCTTAGTTTATGAGAGAGAGAGAGAGAGAGAGATCTGTTTATTTGCATCAAATCTTTTCAATAAATTACCGCTTAAAACACAAAAAAAAAAAACAATAATTTTACATTTTGAAATTAAAACAAACTGATAATAAGCCATATATATCAAATCAAAGAGCACTATTAAAGATGTGATGCAGGGGTAGGAAGGGACAAAAGTCATTTAATCACTACCCCCAGCTTATTTAAAAGTTTCATTACAAGCAATTTAATAAATTAAGTTTTTGGTATGTAAAATTGATTATTAACTTAGAAAAACATTAGCATAAGACATTTTACATCATAAATTAAAATAAAATTATAAATCACTTTACAAACATGATGAAAACAAAACAAACAACAAGAAAAACAAAGGCCGCATACATGTAGATAAAATTAAACGGACAGAAAATAACTCGGCATAAATTCGATTTGAAATAAAGGCAAATAGTGTAAAAAACGACAGCACGACGATGAAAGAAAAAAAACAAACAATCAAACCGGCAGTAAAAGGACAAAAAAAAAAAAACCAAAAAACAAAAGCTTATAAGATTAAATTAAACAACAGAAATAGATCTTACCATAAATTAAATTGAAAATAAAGGTAGTAGCATAAAACAAACAACATAACAGATTTCAGAGTAGATACAAATAGCACAAATCCAACAGCACAATAATGAAAAGGAGCATAAAAAAACAAAGAAAAGTACAAAAACAAAACAAAACAAAGGCCAATAAGATTAAATCAAACAACAGAATAGGTCTCAATATAAAATTTATTGAAATAAGACAGTTAGCATAAAACAAAAAACAATAGATTTCAGCAGGCAATTAAGGATTAAAGAGGTGCACAAAGAGCAATACAAAACATAATATTTCTTAAAGTAAAACCTTAAAGACGTTAAATTAATATGCATTATGCATGTAGTTCATTTTGCATTAATACTATGAATTAATAATTTATATGGGTAAAATTTGGATGTTGATTAAATTTCATAGGTATCTAGCAGGTATTTGTACAATAATCTATTAAATGGTTTAATTCTTTGTTCGGTTCTTATATTAATTGGCAGCTTGTTCCACATTTTCATACAATTTACTATAAGACTATTAGAAGATTTACAAGCCAAAAAATGTGAAATAAAGATGTTGTTATTGCTTGATTGCCGTGTATTATAAGCATGAATTTCATTTACTAAAGGGATTTTATCTTTAAACTCTCTGTCATTGTATAATCGAAACATGAATTTCATTGCAGAATATTGGTACAATTCATTTACCTTTAATAATTTAGAAAATGCATACAATTTATTTAATCTTGTTCTATATGGTTGCATACTAATGTATCGTATAGCTCTATTATGCATTTTATTAAGGTTTTTTAGTGCTGATTGATTTGCATTTCCCCACAAAACTATGCCATATTGCAATCTGCTTTTTATAAGTGCATGGTACACGAGCTTTAGATTATTAAAGGAAAGGTATTTTTTTAAATGATACAGCATTCCCACAGATTGAGATATTTGGGTAGTTAATTTATCTATATGTGGTTTCCATTTTAGGTTTTTATCAATTACAATTCCCAGGTATTTAACTTCGTCTTTTTGGCAAATTTGACTGTTATTTATATGAATGTTTATCATGTTATTTTCAGTTTTCTTTTCTCCAAACATTATAGTGCTTGATTTTTGGGTGTTTAAAGTAAGTTTGTTTTTAAGCAACCAATTTTCAATTTTTTTAAGTTCTTCATTGACAACTTTTCCTACTGAAGATGAGTTATTACCAGAGGCAAAAAGTGCTGTATCATCAGCAAAAAGAAGAGTTTTTAAGCTTGAAACATTTGGAAGATCATTTATGTATAGGAGAAATAAAACAGGGCCAAGGACACTACCTTGTGGGACACCATGATTTATTAAATTTTTATCTGATTTAGTTGAATTTATACATGTAAATTGGTATCTGTTTGCTAGATATGAAGAAATTAAATCAAAAGATAGCCCCCTAATACCCATTGCAATTAATTTTTGTTTTAAAACAGTGTGGTCTACTGTATCAAAAGCTTTTTTCAAATCAAGAAAAATTCCACAAGTAATTTTATTGTTTGCCTGCTGATAACGCAAGTAATTTTCTAGTTCAATAAGTGCATCACTAGTGCTTTTGTTTTCCTGAAAACCATATTGATTTTCTGATATGATTTTGTACTTATTAATAAAATCAGTTAAATTATGTTTAAGAATATTTTCAAAAATTTTTGAAAAGTGGGGTAAGATGGAAATTGGCCTATAATTTGAAGCAATGTCTCTATCACCACCTTTATAAATTGGTAATACTTTGGCAATTTTTAATGCACTTGGGAAAACACCTTTATTAATACAATTGTTGATTAAATAACATAATGTAGGTGCTATTACGTTTTTACTTAATTTAAGAATTTTAACAGGTATATCATATGTATCATCACATTTACAGTTGTCTAATAAATTAATTTCTCTTATGATATCTTCATCAATTACTGGTTTAATAAACAATGAAGAGCAAGTGGAAACAGTATTTAATGGTTTTGAAGGACTTGTTTTTGGAAGAGAATTTGCCAATTTTGCTGCTATTGATGTAAAATAGTTGTTTAGACATGAAGATATGTCTTTAGGTGAAAATAAATCTTTATTAGACTCTGGACACTTAATGTTTGTAATTAAACTATTACTGGCAGGTTTTCGTATTATGTTTTTAATCATTTTCCATGTATTTTTACTATTGTTTTTGTTAAGTTCCAACTGGTACTGAAAATAATTTTGTTTTGATTGTTGTTTTACATGTGTTAGTATGTTATTGTATTGTTTGTATTTTTTGTAATGGATATATGTATGTGAATGTTTACAAGAAATTTGATAAAGTCTATTTTTCTCTTTTATACTTTTTTGAATACTTTTTGTCAGCCAAGGTTTAAAATAAAATTTGATTTTCTTTCTAGAAAGTTTTTGTTTTGGAGCATGAGTCTCGAGACATTCTAGAAATATATTCAAAAATTCTGAAAATTCTGCTTCTGGGTCTGAAAAGTTGTTACCTAGGTTGCTTTTGTCGAAGCCTTTTGTTAAAGAATCTAAAAAATCAACTTCAGAAAAATTTGAAAAATCTCGTTTCAATATTTCACATGGTGGTCTACTTGCTGGTGAAACTTTATTTTTGGGTATCATCACAAAAACTGGATTATGATCACTTATATCGTAAGATATTGAGCCAGAAATAATATTACTTGTGGAATTATTACAGTATATATGATCTAATAATGATGGAGTTTGCATGTTCATGTACCTTGTAGGACAATTTATAAGATTAATTACACCTAATGATTCAAGAGATTCTTTATATTGAATGATTGAGGGAGCATCACTTAATAAATTTATGTTAAAATCACCCAGTATAAAATAGTTTAATCCTTCTAAATTTATTTTTTCTATGACAGATTCTAATTTAAGTTGAAAGTTAGATATTGACAAATGAGGATGGAAGTAAATCCCCCCCACGACGTAAGCTTTATTACAATTATTAGATTTAATTTCAACCCAAATATCTTCAACTAAGTCTTCATTCAAGCATAAGTCAGGACGAATTTTATAATTTAATGGTGTTTTTAAATATATGCCAATACCTCCACTGTTTGTTGGAGAATTTGATGAATGAAAATGATAATTTTCAATAGATGTAATATTATAGTTTATATTTTTAAGTTTTGTTTCACTAATTACCATCACTTCTGGAGAGCAGGGTAACAACCCAAGCAGTTCATCAATTTTATTTATGTTTTTACGTATTAAGACTCCTTACATTCATATGAAGAAAAATATTATGTTTTGTGTAACTTGTTTCACAGAGTAATTTACAAAATTCAGAGATACTCAAATTTGGATTGCATACAGATTCATGTATGTTGAACATTTTAAAAGAAAAAAAAACAACTAAACACATGTTTATATTACATTGAGAAATTAGTGACTTACAGAAGTTGATCGATATCAGATTTGCAGGTGATTTTGATTCTTTCACTAGTGGTGTTTTTTCTGATAAATATATCACCATTGTATGTCCAAGGAAATTGATATTTTGAGTTAATTTTTTTTTTATATGCTAAGGAGAACAGCTTTTTTCTTCTTGGAGTTAAATTTTCATTGATGAATAGTTTTGTCATGCCATCAATGCCATAGTCTCGTACTCCAATTAAATTTTTTCTTTTTTGAAATATTAAATTCCTTATGTCTCTGTTTGTAAATCTGGCAATTATAATTGGAGGATTATTTGACGAAGATTTTGGAAGACGATGGGAGGTTGAAATATCATTTTCTTTTAAATCGATGTTTAATTTTTTTGCCATGGTTTTGATGATATGGTTAGTATCTTCATTTGGATTTAGGGGGATACCATGAAATTCTAAATTTTCTCTTCTGTTGTACTGGTCCAAATCATCTCTCATTTTTTCCTCTTCAATTAATTGATCTTTGAGACATTGGTTTTCTTTCATTAAATCATCAGTTTTTTTTTGCAGGTCAAGTTTCATTAAATTTGATACATTATTTTTTAAGTATTCAAATTCATCATTCAAAAACTTCTGACTTTTTATTACATCTTCAATTCTTTTTTCTTGATCTTTTAGTTTTGAAAATACTTCATCAATTTTATTATTAAATTTTATTTCCTGTCTCTTCAGTGCTTCTTCGATTGTTTCTTGAATATGTGTCTTTATATTATTTTCCATTTCTTTCATCATGTTGATAATTTCCCTGGTTGGAGCCATAACTTCACAATTTTTAAATAAAAATTTATACAATATTATACAACAAAGAAAATTTTAATTACCAAAACCTTATTCAAATAGAATGAAATTATCACAGAGAATAGTGATTATTCTATTTGAATAAAGCTACGTAGATTTACGTAGTTTAGCCATCTGGGTGCTAGACGTAATTCTATTAGTCAGTGATCAGAATTGTAATTTTTGTTAATTAACTTCTTTTGTTGAAAGAAGTCGTGATTTGAGTGATTGAAAAGTCAGGTTTGAGCTATCTATTTGAATCCTTTTGCTAGACATACCGTAGTTCTTACGCTCGCAGCAGTACTATTTCGTGAGCCAGAAAAAGAATAATAAGAGAGTTTGTTACATTAAACTTAACTAACCGTTGTCTAAATTTTATTAAACTTGTTGGATTTTGAGTAAAAACATTGTAAAACTCTAGTTGACTGCAATTTAATATGAAAAAAAATTATCAAAGCGGAGCACAAAAGAGACAAGCTAAGAGGAGAAAAATAGTTGTGGCAGCCAGAAACTCTCAGCGACTGAGTTCGTGGCTAACTCGACCAGAAACATTCAAAGTGGATGAGCAAGACGTCAATATTCATGAGACAGAATCTACTCCCCAACTTGTTAACGTTAACAGTTTTAACAATAGTACTAATGAAGAAAATTCCGACACTATTAAAAATAGATCAGATGCAAGCAAGAATGACGACTTTCCCACTATTATTGTAAATTCAGATATGAAGAAAGCAATTATTGCAGCAGGTCCCAAACAATCTGAAGGACCTTTCCCTAAAGATCCGCTCTAAACCGGTCGTTTATTTTTAACAAATTATTACCATTATGTAACACATTCAGGTCTAAAACTACGAAGATATTGGCATGTTATTCATCAACCATGAATCGTTTTTACTGCCAGCCCTGCTGGTTATTTTCTCATGAAAATGTTTCTCCAAGGACTTCTTACGCACTTCAAAACCCTTGGGGTACAACAGGTTAAAATGACTGGAGGCATTTATCACAACGAATTCGAAGCCATGAAAGCTGCACACATCATGCGGAGGCGTGTGTCATATATGAGCAATGGAGAAACAGGGGGACAATAGAAGAAGCGTTGCACGAGTCTTTACCGGAAAAAACAAACTTTTGGCAAAATGTTTTGGAAAAATTAGTGAATGTTGCGTTGATGTTAGCAAAGTGCAACTGACATTTTGGCGGATCTAATGAAGAACTTTCAAAGGATAACAAGGGCAATTTTCTCTGTATCATACAGCTTCTTGCCAAATACGACACTGTTTTAGACAAATTTTTACAACTACCTAAAGGCTCTCCAAAATATTTAAGTCCTTTGAAACAAAATGAACTAATATTAGTACTAGCTGAAGAAGTTCTCCCTGATATAAAAAGCGAAGTACAAAGAGCTCCCTTTTTTGCCATTATTTTTAATACCACTCAAGATGTCAGCAAAAAAGACCAGTTAAGTAAAGTACTTTGTTACGTCAAAATCGATTACCACGATGATGGAAGGGCATCAGAACTAAAAATTGTTGAGACGTTTACCTCATTTTCGAAGTTGAGGATTGATCTGCTATTGGATTGCACTAACTGATAACTGATAATAATAACTGTATACTGATAATAACTGATTGTCGTTGATTGTACGATTAAGATAAAAATATCGTTGCTTTACAAAATAAAACTAAGTTCTCAATTTGTTTCGACATTTATTGCAAGCAGAACTTTTACAAATGCTGTCATTGTATTTGCCTCTATGAGATAAATCAATTCGTTACGGTAGCACCAGAAACTCGTTCGCGATCTGATGCGCACTACATGCAGTGATGTTTAATAATAATCGTATTAACACTTAAATTTGAAGGCAATAAAAATACAAACCTTGTACTATGTCAACAGCAAAGATTAAGGAAGGTAAAGCAAAAATTAGATATTTCAAAAACTATGCAAGCTAACAGTACAGTTTCAACTGCATTAAACTACCAGAGTAAATTTAAGAAAAAGTTTTAAAAATTTCATAAAAATTTAAACCAGTAGGTTCTTTGTTGTAGCTGCACAAAAAACCTGAGTCGATGCCACACCACCATCGTTGATAAGATTAAAAATCAGAACCTTCTTTGCTAGTAAACTTTAAGATTCTTCCAAGAAACGTTTGTCTTTAGTAAAAATAGACCTTTGCTTTAACCCTTTAAGGGATATAAGAATTTGATTGTAAAATAAAATGACAATGGTTCAATAATGATGTCACAAACACCTAAAAATTAGAATTATAATGCCTTCAAAAAACTGCCTTTGTTACGTTACAATCACAATCATGGAACACATATGTACCATTGTCCCTTAAAAGGTTAATTCGAAGGTTGCTTTTTTGAAGAGTAAAAAAAAGTTTTTACATGAAATTGCGCAAAGTTATTCAGACGGTATAAAGAAACAGCAATTCCAATTGATGGAATTATTAAATTAAAAGCTACATTCATCTTAAAATTTCTGTTTACTGAGCAAGTTTGTTTTTTTTCTTCAAAAAAGCTATAAAGTATCTGGAATTCTTTAGACATGTATTATCTAATTTTTAAACACAGCTGCAGAGAGTTGGAACACATTTTAGGAAGTGGGGCCTTTAGTAGTTACAGGTCTGATACATATCAGAATCAAATTTGCTGTATCGTTTATTTTTATTCTTCAAAATAAATAATAAAACATAAAAAAGAAATAGAAATGAAAAAATAAGTCTTCTATAAGTAACTCAAATTTTAAACAAATTTTGGATAAATCATTTTTTAATTCAAGCTAAATCTAAATGTAAGTGTAAATAAAATTATCTGAGGTTGTTATTTGTGATAAACTTTAACCTAACAACAAATGCATATGGGGAGATACTTGCAAGAAGATGTGACAGTTTTTTAATTAGTGCGCAGAGTTACTATGTTTACGCTCATAAGCCTTTTCAGTAAATAGATAAAGTGACGCCATATGACATTAATTTTTAACTAGAGTAGCGCGGTTTTATTGTCATTGTGTAACATTGTAAATTTTGTCTTGATTTTCCACATAAGAACCAATAATTATAGCAATAACTAATTATTAACTGTTGTATAGCTAATATATATCTAAAATATAAAATAGTTATTTATAAACAAGTACGTTTAAATTTCACCACAAATTCGACTGTGATGTTGATAATTTACTTTTTTTACCTTTAAAAATTACATATAGCAAAAATATATTTTAACAAGTTTCAAGTAAAAACAAAAAACATTTCATTAACTACTTTATTAACAAAAATCAAATATTATCATCTATCATTCGGTAATTACATCTTGTTGTGTTAGTCATGATTTTATCTTAATCGTTCAAATCAAACTTTTTATTTTGGAAGTATTTCACCTACAGCAAAATCGATTTCGTCATTGTATCCTGGGGGAGGAGGATTTGAATCTGATGAGCTTGCCAACGTATTAAAAGTACTGTTATTGTCGTCAAGTTGAACTTCAAATTCATACGCTGGATTGGTTTTTATTACGTCATTATATGCTGGTGGGTTATCATCAATTTGATCCTCGTTCTCGACATTGCAAATTTCTCTTGACCAGTTGGCAGCGTTTCGTCTTTGTCTTGTCGCATTTCGTTGTTGCAATTGTTCTGATTGGTTGTTTCTTTTCCGACATATAAAACTGCATGACATAAAGAATATCGTAATAGTTGCTAATATGAATATCACGACACAGGCAACTACCAACCATTCCGCTATTGTCATCATTAACAAATAAATCGATTTCTAAGCTTTCAAAAGCAGTTAATGTTGTTGAGTAATGAAAATTAACTCTTCGGGATTTTGTCCACTAGTTGCGCATTTTTAGGAATTTTTCAAGAATTAAAACTTCGACTTTTTTCACTAGTTAACATTTTTTCCAACCATTTTTTATCCAAATAGGCTTAACTGTTCAAGACAAAAACGATAAGCTTTACTTCAAGATGGTTAATTGTCACAACATGACTAAGAAATTTGTTTCCGATTCACAATACAAATTGAAAAAATCAAAACCCATCTATGACATTTTTAAAATAAAAGAGAAAGCCAATACTACGGTACCATTTATTTTATTTTTAACGTTTCCAGTTCAATACTTTACTGCAAATACTCATACAAACACTAGTATAAATACAAGATTCTAATGTTAAAATTTAAAAAAATAATAGTCGTAATATTGGTTCTTTCTTATTTTAAACGAGCAAAAAAATATTGTAGTTAAATATAAAACAAAATTAAATAAATGTGCAACAAATTTATAGCAATTGGTAAAGTAATACAACAATTAGAAAATAACAAAAATTTGCAACCAATAACTAATAAGACAAATCTCTATTCTCTGCAGAGCAATAACCATGAGATGTATAACCATGAGCAAATTAGAGAAAACGTACAGAGATCAATAACCATGAGCAAATTACAGAAAATGTTTTGTTTTCAAACTTGTTTTATTTTTTGTTTAATTCCAGTGGCATTGTTAACTTTTTTATTTTTTAAAAATTTATGCTGACTCTGTATAAAAACAATATCAAGTAGCAGAATTTTTTTCAAAATAAAAATACTAAGCTTTATAAATCATTTTTCTATAACATTAAGAAAGTAGGGTGCTTGATGCTCGACCATGGCGAATTGCAATTAAAGTCTTTTATGAATTGACTAGGAATAAACCCAGATATTTCGTTTCACAGATTGCAACAATAGATACTTAAAACAGCCATTAACTTCTGTCACAAACTTTGTTCGGGAATCTCAAAGGACCAGTGGAGCTAGGTAACCCGAATACCTGCGCTGAAACAAAGCTGTGTCTAAATTTTATTTTATTCCGGCTCAAGAAGTAGTCTTGCTATGAGCCTGACGGTTTATACAGTTGGTTTAACGAAAGCTCGGATTGGTTTCGTTGAAGACTTTTTTTCACAACAAACAGAGACCACTGTCTCTAATAAGGACGAATGTATTACAAAAATCACGTCCGACCAAACTTCTATTCCACGCTTTGTCAAACTGCAAAGCAAAATCAACACTATAACTCGACTCAATCAACACAAATTATTCTACCTCTGTAGAATACAACTGCCAACCACTGGCACAAAATAAATTCAACAATCGTCCACCGACACAAAATCTAACGGTCCACCTCCTGTGGCCAAACAATCAACCTTTGCTCGAGCCGCCACTCGAGTCGCTTCAAATCACCTCACAACGATAATAACTCTCGCCACGCAGCGGCTTTATATAGAAAACAAAATACGTGACGTAAACTTTCTCGTAAATTCGAGATTTAGCCAGGACTCCCTGGAGAGATCGTTACGCTCGAATCAAGTGGCATATACGCGAAGCTTCCAGTACAATGACGTTGGTCAAAAACATATTACGTTAATACAAAGAGAAAAAGAGAAAAAGATACATGTATCGAGCAATACAACTAATTGGACGTATATCGCAAACAGCGCTCAAAGAGCCGCATTTATTCTCTTATAATAACACTACGAATTACTATTAACGGGGATAAATAACATCGTTACGATTAAAATTATGAATGAAGTGTGACAACTTCACAAATAAATAAATAGAGCTTAATGAGAAATTGTTCCATATATTCTTCGAAAAAATATGCAAATAATTTTTGGTTTCTGTTGTAAATTTTAATGATAGTAAATACTGTAATGCATTTACAGTATCTGCTTTTATCAGATAATAGAAATTAATTGAAAATTGAACTCTTATATACTTAAAAAGGAATATTATATTCAATAAATGCTCTTGCGTCTACGATTTTAACATGAAATTGTTTATTACTGTAATTATAGTCTGTTGCATGGACAATTATTGTGTAACTTTGTAGGTTGCCAAATTCTTGAGTTTGGTTTTATTTAAGTTTACGATATTGGATTTATGGCATAATTCTGTTGTCTTCCTGACTTGTTCATATGTTTGATTGCCAATAGCAGAGATATTTAACAACTAACACAATAGTAGACCTCGAATAGTAATATAGCTACAAAAGTATATTGTCATAATCAAACTTTTCAGAATAGTTAAATATTCACTTATATTTTGACTATTGTAGCGGTTGAACCTTTTTTCTGTAATTTTCTGCAATTTTTCTTAACTTTTTCGTTTTTTTAAACAACTAGGCTTATTAGAAAAGTAGAGAAGGAGATATTTATAGCTTTATAGATCTAGGTTTATAAAGAAAAAGTTTTAAATTTTTATATACAAAATTATGACAAATTGCGTTTTTTCATATACATGTAAACAGGTTCACAACAGTTTACAATAAAAAAAACGTCTGACTACTTAATTTACAGTAAATATATTTTGATAAACAAACAGTTTATGACAACCAAGAGACAATTATAAAAAAGAAAAAAAAGAAAAAGTTTTTCACTTTAAAACAATATCAAAAAATATTGAAGCTTAATTGCTTATTATATTCTTTTTAAAAGCTATTAATAAATTACTTTGTTCCACCAACGTTTGAGATAACTATCTTTTTAAAAAAACAATTTGATTAAAAAATAACATTTTGATGTTTCTTTTTATTAGAAGTGTAACTTATACAAATTTTGTAGAGTTTTTGTTGAGTTACGATAATGATGTTTTTACTTGTCTGTATTCTTTGCCAACATTTTATATAGCCATGCCACATAAAAATAAGAAAAAAATGCTGGGCGACTAGTAGTGATGATTTTACAAAAAGGTGGGCTTGTTGCAAAAAATAAAAGGGTGGTCACTTTTTAAGATTCATCTTATGAGAAAAAAATACGTTTAATGAAAGTAAAGACCATTTTTTGTTTTTCATTTGTTTTTCTCTTTAAAGTCGTAAGCACACATAAATATAAAAAAGTAAGGTGCACTGAACTGTAAACCGAACTGCATCCATAAAAATGGTGTGTTGTTTCATGTAGGTTGAGACAAAAAAATATTTAATTAAATTGAACAAAGCTTTTAAATTCTCATGGCTTACTATGAAGGGAAAGGGTCAGTACGCGCCATGGTAAAACTCTCACTGTGACCAAGTAAGTTATACAAACGTTTTGATAAACAAAACTTAAAAAGCTGTTGTTAGTTTCAGTGGTTGATAAAAAAAGGACCAGTTTATTTGACAATCTAATAAAAAATCAATGAAAAAAGTTTTACATAAATGATCTTGTACAAAAAAGCATTTTAATTTAATTTATTTATGACATGCTAAAATACGTAAAACGTAAAGCCTCACAAAAATACTTGTTGCTATTAAAAAAAACTTTTAAGAAAATTATTAAGCATAACTCTCATTTCAAATTTTTTGCTCAATAAAGTATAGTTTTAATTATCAATTCGTCAATCGTAGGTTAAATCTGGCAATAGGCCAATCTTAAAGTGTTTTTCTTTTTTAACTTATTTTGTGGTTGATTGTTAAATTGGTTGCCTAACTTGATAAGACCATTAAATTCTGACAACATTTCAATAACCTCTTAAGTGAATTCTCAAAATTCAAACAAAAATTTCAATAAATGATATTACTGTAGCTGTACAAACAATTTAATTTCTAATTCTTTCTAGTTAAATTTAGTAAAATTTAACAAATAAATAAAAATACCAAGTATCGCATTTACGTGGTCCACGTTTTTTAGGAATCCAGGTCTTTGTTTAAAAAGTACCGGTATACTAATAGAAAATCCTCAACCTGAGTAGGCGGACTAAAACTATCCAATAAGTCAGTGACGGTTAGAAAAAGTTAAATTAAAATATTTCTAAGTTATTCGGCGAGAAACAACTTGGACCAAGCTGACGTAAAATTTGTTTTTAGAGTTACGATGATAATTAAAAATTTGCGAAACAATCATGGACAACTTTGTAGAACTTTTGAGGATTATATAAGAAAAGAAAGGATTATTAAATTTTGGACAACTTAAAAAGTATTAATTTGTTAAGAGAACTTGGTTGAACATTAAGTAAGATTGGTCAAGTTAATCAACAAGCAAGTGCCGACAGACCTGTTTCGTCCTAGTTTTTTTTTTTTTTTTTTTTAGATTTTTATAAATATTTAATAATAGTTATAAGCACACACAAAAAAATCCAGTTAAAAACAGTTTTGAGAAATATATGACAAAGAATATATATCATAGGTTGAAATGAGTAAATAGGTAGTGGTTATTTTTTTTTTTTTTTTTTTTTACAAAATACACAAGATACAATTTATTATACGCGGTCATAATATATACAGATTGGATAAAATTATTGAATTTTAAAATATTTAGTAGCGACAGATATAAGATATTGTAGATAAAATATGGGCACATTACATTGCAAAAACAATATGTAATCGATTATTTGTTCATTTTATTTTGAAAGTTCAGGATAGGCTATTTTAAAAAGGATTTAAATTTAATTTTGATATTGGTATATGGTTCTTCGTTGAGTTGGGAAGGAGTGATGGAGGGGTTAAATGAGAGGATTTTATTGCGTTAGGACACTGCAGCTTGATGTTGATACCCGCTGAAAAAGTTAAAAATTTAAACAGCTTGCACAACTTTTTGTTTGTGGTTTTTACACCTCAAATAGCCAGTTGTGGACCTAAATCAATGTCGTACAATCGATGTGGTGAAATCAAATACCGTCTTAGCTGACTTCATATTGTTAGCATAATGGAACCACCGTCAGTATGCCTTTGCGGCTTAGCGGTGTTACGCTGGTAGTGCATTGTTTTCAATAGTTGGTTTTTTATCTCAACTCTGAAATGTTTACTAAATTTTCATATTTCCAGTAAAACATATACAAACAAACATTACAAAAACAATCTTCAGCGAGTTTTAATCTTGGCATGGAAAAATTTAAGCTTTGGCTATTAAGATAAAAAAAACAGTGTTTTTGATAAAAAAAAAAGTGTGATTTTGCAGTGTTTTTCGAACAAACATTTACTAATTGTATATGATTACTAGGGCCTGTTAAAGTCAATAAAGTCAATATTTTTTACAGTCCCTGTTATATCATAAACTTACACAAAGTTGATTTATGTTGCTCAGGAGTCTTTTTAAAGAGTTTTATTGGTCAAAATCAGTGTTGCCAATTTAGCATTTTTAATGCTAGATCCAGCATTATTTTTCACGATCTGGCATTACGATTTTGAGTCTAGCATCTAGTTGAAAAAATAGGATTGAAATGGAATATTTAGCATTTTTCTAGCATTTTTACAAGATCGTTTTACCAATGTATCAAATTTTCCAATTTTTGCTATTTTACTGGATCTCTTTTCTGATTTTTTTTACTTTGGCGTCTCGTTGAAAGTTTGTCGCATTTCTGTTACGTTCTTGTGTTTGCTTGTTCATCTTGTGTTGGTTAACGCGTTGTGCCGCAGTGTTGCCAGATATGGATTGCCAGATTTCAATACCATGCGGTTAAAAAAGTCAGTACACGCGGTTAAAAAATTCAGAAGTCATCAATAGATATGCAATACAAGAACATACATTTGGTTAGATGGACAAACATTACAACTAGAGAGAAATTTTGGTCTGGAGTATTTCATTACTCAGATTCATCAGGAGGAAACTCCTTTAAAGTACGTGCAGCCTTTGCAATAAACTTATTGATTTTGCCAAATTCAAATGCTGAAGTTGAATGTTTATTCAGCAGTATGAATATATCTAAAAATAAACTAAAAACCAAAATGCAACTTTCCATGCTGTCAGCAATTCTTGCAGTAAAATATGGACTGAGGAGGCAAGGTAAAACTTGTAAAAACTTTCATTTACCTAGCAAGTAATTAGAAAAATTGGAACAATGGAATCACGACCACAAAAAACCTTCAAATATGCAGCTTGGTCGCTCAAAGTCTTCAGAAGATGCACAGTTTGACTTCAAAAATTATGATGAAATAATCTACGAGTTGTAAAAACAATGAAAAAGCAAATGTTAAGTAAAATAAATTTGGCATTTTTTTTCAGTATTTTTAAAATAGTATCTAGCACTTTTAGCATTTTTTTCTCCCTAATCTGGCATCTAAATCAGATTTACAGTTGGCAACACTGGTCAAAATAAAGTCAAAATATCTTAAAGCTTTACTTAATCAAGTTTTTCATACAAAATCTCATTTTTTAATTATTTTTGCAATTTTTTCATACAGTTACAAATAGTTTTAATATTTTGTTTCTGCCCTTTATACCATGTATTCTGAAACTTTAAAGCTAAAACACTTTAGTGTTAACATTAAAATTTTTCGCCTTCCTCTCTTTATAAGTTCTGAATCATCCATATCTAAGTTTACATTTTTACAATATTCCATCAATTTCGAGTCTCTCCTGAAGACTTTTAGCACTTTTCACCTCATGTTGCGTAATTTATGTTTTTGAAAATTCTCGATCAATATAACAGTATTTACCAATTTAAAATATGGTAAAACTTAAATATTATCATCGACTAACCGAAAAGAAAATGTAAATAAGTATTTGTTATAAGAAGTTAGCTGCATGGCCGAGTGATAAAGAACGTAGTATTGATGGTAAACGTGATCGACACGATAGCGGTTCAAAACCTATTCGCGTCATTTTGTTGTGTCCTCCTTGGAAAAGACACATTAAAAAACTTTTCTCTGGTTGGAGGTTTTAGCAAGCAGCTGTAAATTTTAGTCATACCGGTATCTTAAAATCTAAAAAAATTCAAAAATTTTTACCAAACAGCATTATTTCGGCGTCTCCAAAAGTAGTTTGGGCTAATTGTTTGAAGATTAGCCGAAGTATAAGGCCTTCAACTCTTTCCTGTTAGTCAAAAGGATAAATACAGATGAAGACAAAAATGAAAAAAGATTTCCATCAAATTTACCCTGACCCGATAGTTAATCAAAACGACAATTTATCGAAACTCCATAACGAGGAAATATGGCATCACAGCTTTTCACAGTAGTACTTTGATGTTAATAAATGTGATTTAAAATAACAAAGAGTTGGTTCAATTACAAAAACTTACACATTTAAATCAATTTTCGTTCCTAATTTCAATCAACTGTCGTTCTACTAAATTCACCAATGTAGCTGCATGAAATTAGTTTTTTTGAATGCATGTTAAAGTTTTGATACGAATTAATAAATGTCACAAAGAACACGTTTTACAAGTTTTTGCAATCGTGGGGCCATTAATATCGAGATAAGTTGAGACTTTTATTTCACTAAACAAAAAATACAATTATTCTTTTCCAAACTGATTTGAATTAGCGTTTCTGCAACAATTTCATCCAAACTTTTCCGTAAAAACTTTTACAACGGCCAAAATCGTTATTTTCAATTAAAGTCAAAATTTAACAAAACTAAAGTCAAAGAAAATTTTTTTAGTGAAAAAAATGGCCCTAGTGATCACATATGTAGAGAACATCGCCAGCTTTGTTGCGATCGATAATTATATTAAGGGTAATTTATATTCAAAAATTTTTAATTTCACCTTGTTATCCAGCAAAGTATTTTTCTTCTTTTTGGTTTGTAGGCAGCGTGGTCGAGTGATTAAAAGTACCACGATTGTGATCGTCATGGTCTCGGTTCAAAACCTGCTCGCGCCAATTGTTGTGTCCTCAAAAAAGACACTTAACGGCACTTTTTCCTGCTTGGCGTTCTTGAAAAGCAGTTCTAAATTTCAGTCGTATTTCTATAAAATTTTAAAAAATAAATCAAAAATTTCAAGCGGACAGCAATATCATGGCATCTCCAGAAGCTGATCGGAGTAATTGATTAATAGTTGCTCTATGTTGGCGCCTACAACGTTTTTCAGCGAATCATAAAGGTAAATATAGAGATGAAAAAATTTTTAAAAATAGTCCAAAAAATTTTTTTAAAAAATCTGGTTTTGGGTTTTTTATATTTAAGTGGCGATCAATCAACTATTTAATGCTCTAAAACTGACATGGGCAAAGTACGGCTCGCGAGCTTGTTTAATCTGGCCCGCTGCTATTACCACAAACGAGTACTTAGAAGCAATTCATTACTGATTTTTGAATATAGTTTCCCTTTTCCCCAAAGAAAAACCACATTCTAATGTACAAGCATACGAATCAATTGATCTTGTTGAAGTTTCCTTATTTATGCCTGTAATTCTTTTATCATAACTAAGTGTTTGTTACATCACAGTTAAACAATTGCTGAAAATTTATTCATGACTTTTAGTTTAATCACATGTTGACATCCAAATCAAGATATTAAGCTACAGGACGAGACCGGCAAAGCTGTTGATGTTAAAAATGCTAAGTAAACAAAAACAATATGCATGCGGTTAATTAATTGTAGGTACAACGAAAGCGTTTAATTCTAGTGTTAACGTACAGAATTATAGTAAAGCTTTTTTCGTAAAGTTTTGTAAGGTTTGTGAATGTCAAGCTTTTAGTTAAGATTGAAGGAAATAGCTACATCCTTGTGCAAATTAATCTGAACACTAGCAACAAAGTTCAATTTTAAAGTTTCAGCTTTTATTTTGAAAACTACGATACAATTAATCGCTTATATGTCCACCTTTATTCTCTAGCACTAATTCCACTCGTTATTTCATAGATAAAAACAATTTTTTGCAGATATGTTTGATTTCCTCATCATGGAACCATACATGTATTACAGACTGAATAAGCTGGATTTTATTGGTGCAATCCATCTTTCTCAGACGATTTTTAACAATGGACCACAAATTTTCGATTGGATTTAAATCTGGCGAGTTCCCTGGCCAATCCAATACTGTTATTTTTATTTTTTTGAAACAATTTGTTATCATTTTAGCTTTGTGGCAGGGTGCAGAGTCAGACAATTCTCTGCAGACTTTTCTTTTGATGATTTGCAAATAAGCTTTGCTGTTCATCATGCCCTCGACCGGTACAAGCGATCCGTTAATAGAAAAGCAACCCCCAAACATCTTTTTGTCTGGGTGCTTCATTGTTTGCACAAAATGTTCTTTACGCAGCTTCTCGTTGGGTAAACAGCCAACGAATTTTGGATTGAATCCCTGAACAAAAAAATGAGTTTTGTCTGAAAAGAGAACGCGGCTCCAATCATCTTCAGACCAGTCTTTGTGTTTTTTTGCCCAGTTGAATTGTTTCTTTTTCATTGCGGCTGTCAACAGTTGCTTCTTTTGTGGCTTTCTTGCTTTCCTTCCTTTTTCTAACAATCGTCGTCGAACGGTGAATGAAGACACATGCACCCCACTTTTATCCAAATCCCTTTTCAATTTCTCACTGGTTTTAATTTTGCTGTTGCGCAAAAGGATCAAATCATCACGTTTGGTAGTATTTCTTTTCCTTCCACACCTTACTTTTCTTTGGACTTGAACATTTCCTGTTTCTCTTTTTTTTTTTGAAAATGCTACTCACTGACCCTAAATTGACGCCCACACTTTCAGCAATTTTTCTTTGAGACATTGTGGTGTGGTCACTTAGTGTAACAATCTTTGCGCGTTTTCTTGGAGTAATATCCATTATACACCTGTTCTAAATAACAGTTTGCTCTTTTCCCTAATAATAGTTTACTCTATACACCCGTTCCAAGTAATGTTGAAAATTATATAAAAATCACCTAAACTTTTTCTAATTAAGTTTTTAAATTACCTCTTTAAATACACTCGTCACTTTTATTCTAATTCTCAATTGTAACTCCATCTCAATTATAGCTGATTTATGGCGGAAAATACACATTGTGACTAAATAAAATGCTTTATTCAACAAAAAACTGAATTTTTTGATTAATTTTAGGAGTGTCCAGATTAATTTGCACAAGGGTGTATAAGCTAGCTTTTACAAACCTTACAACTAGTTAGTATGTTATCGTTGGATAACGCCATTTCTTACCATTGATATAGCCTATTGTTAAATCAATGGTAAGAAAAGTTAAATAATTAAGTTAAGCTTGTCAGTTTTAATGTAGAATGCTAAATAAGATTTATTGTGTCTAGCTAGCTAAATTATTAGCCTATTAAATAATTTAATTAAAAGGAGTGTGAAGAAGCGAAAAATTGATAGCGAGCGCAGAGCTTTCAAATCAGAATAAACATCGAAGTATTTTTTTACGGAAGTAGGATCAACCGCGGTATGTCTTATATGCCAAAAAAGCATTGCTACAACATCCGTCGCCATTTTATCAGCAACCACGCTAACTATCTTGAAAGCCACTCAAAGCAACAACGAGAAGCTACTGCACAGAGACTAGCAGTAAATTTCAGGATTCAACAAAATAGTCTTTTTCAGCAAAGTGTCACTCATCAGTCAATCACCAACGCAAGCTTTTTACTTGCTTTCAAAATACCCAAAGCAAGCAAGCCATTTTCCGATGGAGAGTTTATCAAGCAGTGTATGGTAGAGACTGCTGGTATTTTGTGTCCAGATACACAGAGTAAATATGAACAAATTAGTTTATCACGCAGAACAGTAACTCAGCATGTAGAACAAATTGACGAGCACTTAGCTAGCGAGTTAAAAGGAAGAGCAGAATCATTTGCATATTATTCTCTAGCATTGAATGAAAGCAATGACATAAAAGACACCGCCCAGCTTTTGATTTTTATCAGAGGGATTAATGACAATTTTGAGATAACAGAAGAGCTTTTGGCGATGGAATCACTAAAGGGACAAATACGAGGAGAGGACCTTTTCATCAAACTATCAGGTGTGATTGACAAGTTTAAACTACCTTGGAGCAAACTCGTAAATGTCACCACGGATGGATCGTCAAACCTGACAGAAAAAAACTTTGGACTGCTAAAAAGACTTTAAGATAAGATGAAAGAGGAAAACCCTGACATGGATATAACTTTTTTGCACTGCATTATCCATCAGGAGGCCTTGTGTAAGTCTGTACTCCAGCTTAATCATGTAGTGAAGGCAGTGTTAAAATTGATCAACTACATAAAAGGAAGAGGACTTCACCATCGACAGTTTATAAAGTTTCTCGAGGAAATCAATTCTGATCACCAGGACTTGCTTTACCATTCTCATGTGCGCTGGTTAAGTTTGGGAAAAACATGCAAACGCGTCTGGGTACTTAAAGAGGCCATTTGTTCATTTTTGAAGTTAATCGGAAAAGATGATGACTTTCCTGAACTACAGTAGAAGAGGGATACTGGCTTTGTGATTTTGCTTTTGCAGTAGACATATTGACACGCATAAATGACTTGAATACAAAGTTGCAAGGAAAGATCTCTTCGCTCACGAAATGTACACGAATGTTAAAGCTTTCAATTCTAAACTGACTTTATTTTCAGAACAATTGCTAAGCAATTCTTTTGTACATTTCCCCACTTTATTTACTATGAAAGAAGCTTCTAAACATGTACGTAAATACAGCAAGTTACTGGATAATCTGCATCAAGAATTCTGCCGTAGATTCCAAGATTTCAAAAAACTCCAAAAATCATTTAGTATTGTCTCAGCCTCCTATCTCAAGTTGCTGTGACAGCACCACAGGAGTTGCAATTGGAATTGATTGACCTTCAGAGTGACTACCTTTTGAAAGAGAAATTCCAAGTCCTGAAGCTGAATGAATTTTACGGTTCATTAAATGATGCTACGTTCCCGAATATACGAAAGATAGCGCAGAGAATGTTGGTTCTCTTTGGCTTAACATACATTTGTGAACAGACTTTCAGCTTGATAAATTTTAACAAATCAAACCACAAATCTCGATTAACTGATGCTCACCTAAAATCTGTTTTAACAATCGCGACAACTAAACTAACCCCAGATTTTGATACTTTGGTAAAGAAAAACGTGGCTTAAAGACTGCAATTAAATGTAACATTAAAGCAAGATTTTTATCATTTATAACTGGTTTATTATTGTGAACAGCCGTTAATAAACAATGCTACTGCTTAACACCCTTGTCCATTTCATGCATTCACACAGTCCGGCCCGCTTGTCAAGGTTTAAAAAATTTTTGGCCCGCGGTCCAAAAAGCGTTCCCACCCCTGCTCTAAAACATTAAGCAAATGAATTGTTGTTTTTTTAGCAGTTTGAAAAGTTGCACAGAATAACTTTTTACCGGGTAATTTACTTTTTTCTCTAAAACATTAAGCAACTAAATTGTTGTTTTTTAGCGGTTTGAAAAGTTGTACAGAATAACTTTTTACCGAGTAATTTACTTTTTTCAAACATCATCATGAAATTAATTGCCCACAATTAAATCAAAAATCTTTAAAAAGAATATTAAAAAAGTTTTTTGTTGGTATTGTTACAGTGAGTTTTAAAATAATATTTAACCTTAAAACTAAAGCAATCTTTTAGTGCACGAATACTCAGTAAAAAATTTTGTATAAAACAAATCAAATTTTTTAAATACTTACTTCAAACATTTTCTAAAAAAAAACATTGAAATTAAAAAATATTAATAATGATGTTTTTTACAAAAGCAAACATTTCTTTAATTTTTTGGCTAGGAGAGATTAAAAAAAATCTGATGCAAAATTGTTATCTAGAAAATTTGTTTACAGAAAAAAATTTAGATGTTTGGATGCAATTTAAATTTTCTGTTAAAAATAAACTATTTTGTTTTTATTCACTGTAATCAAATTTTACTTTCGGAAATTGATTCTTCATTATTCATTACATCATGATTCTGTGAGGAATAACTGGGTGGAGAATGTTTTAACTCTGAATAAGTCAATGAAGATGAGTCATCATTGGAATCTTCAAGCACAACGTTAAACTCGTAACAGTTTTCCTCAATCTGTCCACTTATCTGTATTGCCTTTTCGTAACATGGAAGCTCTTGATCGCTTATGTCTTTGCTGCGGAATGAATTGGGTTCGGGCGAAGAGTTTACATTGTCTTCATTTTCTGTTTCATCAGCAACACATTGACGCAGACAATAAACACATGTTTTGAAGAGAGTACACAATATCAAAATTACAATTAAAGTCACTATCATTGAAAGCAACCAATCCATGGTACTTTTTAAAATTGAATGTAATTACGATATTCTAAAAACATGTTTTAACCAAATAACTATTCTTATCAACCTAAAAAAGTCAAAAGTTAAGCTTTGTGTAGTAAGCTATGCACCGCCCTCATAGCAGCGTTTTATTAAGCAAATAACCTCAGTCTTGTATTTTTTCTCTCTTTTTTCTCTTTATTTTTTCACACAACTTTATAATGAGGTGAGGCAACCTTTCTTCCATATAATATACAATGGGTCACAATTAGCAAGTCACAACCTCAACTCGTTTTGTTGTTTTTTTCTTTTTCTGACCCCTTCTATAAGCAACTCAAAAACCTTTTAACATTTTTCGTTGTATTTCGATCATGTGCAGGAGCAGAAATAAATGAAACTGAAATGAACTTAATAAAATATTTTTAATTTGATGATAAGTTTAGTTTTAACTCTAAAAATATTGTATCTGCTTAAAATCTTAATCGATTTGTTAATATTAATTTTAAATTTATATGTATGTATACATATATTTATTTTTTTCATCAAAACAAAACTGATTGTTGTTATCCTAGAAATATAACTATTTCATGTAAATTATAATCTTCAAAACAAAATTCAATGTTATCCCAATAAGTCTAGCTTATGATGATTTCTGAAGCAAGGTAAAACAATAGGTAGGGGTGTATTTCAGTAAATAAACATATGTACTGTGTAACCTCTAAATTTTCTGTAAAGCACTTTTGAAAACCCGCCAATAATCTAAAGTTGTTAATACGTACTTCGATGTTTTGTTTCCGGTAATTATTTTCACTTATTCTGTAGAACAAAAGCTTGAAACCTAAACCAATCCTCAAGCAGTTATATCGACCAACAATTTAAAATAAAAAGCTGTTGTTGTTTGTTGCAACTTTTTCTTAGGAGCATTATCTAATATCTAGCCAGCAGTATCTAATATCTAGTCAGCTACAGAATCGGAACAAATATTTTGACATCTTTACTTTAGTGACAAAATATTTTATATCTATAGAAAAAAAGCAAAGAGAAATTGCTAAATTGCTATTTTTGGTTTTTCTTTTCAACTATTCCCAAACCAAACCTTTTGCTGTTCTCGTTTTATCACCGAACCATGCAAAAAGTTTTCAATGCATATGTTATTGGTTATAAAAGTTGCTTTAAATTGTTTTCTGGTTTAGAATGAAAGCGTGTGACAAGCTGAGACTAATTTTTAGTTTTTAGACGTAGCAATCGCAGCACGCTTGTTGATGAATTTATGCAAACTGTCCTCTGTTTAAATTAATTTCAATATTTAAATACTACGTAAATAAACAAATTAAAAACTTAAAACAAACTCTTTAAACCTCAAACAATGCCAAAACATAGGTTTTATCATTAGTATAGGATATTGATACACGTACTGTTAACTATTTTTTATTGCTGAGTCAAACTTTAGTTTAATAATAAAATAGTTTAGATTAATATTAAAAATTCTATTCTCCATCCAAAGAAGACAAAAACGCTTCAGTATGAAAGACGAAAAACGCAAAGACATGAAAATGCAAAAAAAATCAACAGCTTCTATGACCTTCCCAGTTAATGATGCCTTCTAGATTAACACAACAAATCAACATTTGCAAATATAACAATGCTTTTTAAATTTTATTCTGAATTTCAAGTAGCCTAGTTAGATGTAGACCACTATTGGTCATTGAAAAATTAATAACTTTACATTATTATTAATAAACCAATAAAGCAATAAATATTTAATTCAACGTTAGTGCAGACTGTCTCAACCCAGCCATCGGAAGCACATTTCTGTGTCTCTTGATGCCAGTCCCAAGCCCGGATAAATGGGGAGGGTTGCGGCAGGAAGGGCATCCGGCATAAAAATTTTTTTTCCAAAATAGACAAATGCGTAATCATCATCAATCCATACCAGATCGGTCGAGGCCCGGGTTACCAAGGTGTCGCACAGCAGGGCACCTGTGGAAATTATGCTATTGCTAAACATAGTGAAAATAACAGCAAAAAAAGAGGAGAAAAGCGAGTGAAGAAGCAGCGAGAAGCGTGGAAAGGAAGACGCTCACTCATAAGGGTGGGTACCTTAAATATTGGAACAATGACTGGAAGGGGAAGAGAGCTGGCAGATAGGATGGAGCGAAGGAATGTAAATGTATTGTGTCTACAGGAAACAAGGTGGAAAGGTAGTAAAGCAAGGAACATTGGAGATGGATGCAAAATATTCTACAACAAAGCTGATGGAAGAAAAAATGGGATAGGGATAGTGCTGAGGGAGGAGCTGGCTGAAAGTGTCCTGGAAGTGAAGAGGGTGTCAGACAGACTAGTGGCCATGAAGCTAGAGATAAAAGACTCCATCCTAAATATAGTAAGCGCATATGCTCCACAGGTTAACAACAGCATGGAGGAGAAAAATGATTTTTGGGAAGACCTGGATGGGTTGATAGAAAGTATATCAAAAGAAGAGAGGATAGTTCTTGGTGCAGATCTTAATGGACATGTGGGCGAAGGAAACCTAGGGAATGAGGAAATAATGGGGAGGTACGGTGCTGGAACAAGAAATAAGGAAGGACCAATGGCTGTGGATTTTGGGAAAAGGATGGATTTGGCGATTGTCAATATTTATTTCAAGAAAAAAGATGAACACAGGGTGACGTATAAGAGTGGAGGAAAAAGTACCCAAGTAGATTATGTGATGTGCAGAAGGAGAAACTTGAAAAAAATGTGTGTTTGTAAGGTAATATTGAATGAGTGTGTCGCAAAGCAGAACCGTATGGTGGTATGCAAAATGGTTCTTATGGTGAAAAAGAAAAAAGCAGAGAAAGTAAAGACAAAGATACGATGGTGGAAACTGAAGGAGACAAGCTATCAAGAAGTGTTCAGACAAGAGGTGACCAGGATTCTGGGAGGCAAGGATAGATTACCTAATAAGTGGGACAAAACAGCAGTAATGCTAAGAAAAACAGCTGAAACTGTACTGGGAGTGACATTCGGAAAACAAAAAGGAGACAGGAATACATGGTGGTGGAATGAGGAATTTCAGGAGAGCAAAAAGAAAGAGCCAAAGAAAGCATGGGACAAAATAAGAAATGAAAATACTAAAAAGGTATACAAAGAAAAGAAGAGTAAGGCAAAGAAGGCAGTTGCGATGGCAAAGGGACGTGCCTATGACAATTTGTATGCTAGATTGGAAACAAAAGAAGGTGAGAAGGAGTTATACAGATTGGCTAGACAGAGAGACAGAGCAGGGAAAGATGTACAGCACGTGAGAGTTATAAAGGATGAAAATGGTAATGTTACGGTAAATCCGGAAGCAGTGTTAAAGAGATGGAAGGAGTACATTGAAAAACTGATGAACGAGGAAAATAACAGAGACCCCAGGACAGAGGAAGCAGAAGTGGTTAATGAAGAGGTAAATTGCGTCAGTAGAGAAGAAGTAAAAAATGCACTAAGAAGGATGAAAAAAGGTAAAGCGGTTGGGCCAGATGAGTTGCCAGTAGAAGTTTGGAAGTGCATGGGAGAGATGGGGATAGAGTTTTTGACCAGACTGTTCTACAGACTATTAGTGGGTGAACGGATGCCAGAAGAATGGAGAAGGAGTGTGCTTATCTCAATCTATAAAAACAAGGGGACGCACAGTGCTGTGGAAACTACAGAGGAATAAACCTAATAAGCCAAACAATAAAGGTATGGGAAAGAATTATTGAAGCCAGGCTACGGGATAGATGTAGAGATCAGCAAACAGCAGTATGGATTTATGCCAGGAAAGGGAACCACCGATACCATGTTTGCTTTAAGAATGTTGATGGAAAAGTACAGGGAAGGTCAAAGAGAGCTACATTGTGTATTCGTGGACCTAGAGAAGGTTTACGACAGGGTTCCACGGGAAGAGCTGTGGTACTGTATGAGAAAATCCGGAATAGTGGAAAAGTATGTACAATTAGTACAGGATATGTATGAGGGAAGCAAAACAGTGGTGAGTTGAGCAATAGGAACTACAAAAAGTTTCAAGGTTAAGGTTGGACTGCACCAGGGATCAGCATTAAGTCCATTCCTGTTTGCAGTGATAATGGACAGGCTAACGGATGAAGTAAGGAGAGAACCACCATGGACGATGCTGTTTGCTGATGATATTGTGATTTGTAAAAAGAACAGGAAAGAAGTGGAGCGGAAATTAGAATCCTGGAAGTATGCATTGGAAAGAAGAGGGATGAAAGTAAGTAGGTCAAAGACCGAATATCTTTGCATAAATGGAGGAAATGATGACGAAACAGTAAAGATGGAGGATACAAAAGTACCAAGAGTAAAGGAATTTAAGTATTTGAGATCAACGGTGCAAAAAAGTGGTAGTTGTGACAGGGAGGTAAAGAAGAGAGTACAGGCAGGATGGAACGGATGGAGAAGAGTATCGGGAGTAATCTGCGACAAGAGGTTACCAGCTAGAGTAAAAGAAAAAGTGTACAGTTCAATGGTAAGACCAGCAATGGTGTATGGACTTGAGACGGTGGCAGTCACAAAGAAACAAGTAGAAGAGATGGAAGTCGCAGAGATGAAAATGTTGAGGTTTGCTATGGGAGTGACGAGAAAAGACAAGATTAGAAACGAGCACATCAGGAGTACCGTTAAGGTAGAACGTTAGGAATGAAGATGAGGGATGGCAGGCTGAGGTGGTATGGACCAAGAGTATGTAGGAAAAAAAATGATGGAAATGGAGTTACCGGGAAAGTGGAGAAGAGGGAGACCAAAGAGAAGATTTTTAGATGTAGTGAAGTAAGATATGGGGAAAGTTGGTGTGAAGGAGACGGATGTTGAAGACAGAAAGATGTGGAGAAAGATGATACGCTGTGGCCACCCCTGACTAAAGGAAAAGGCCAAAAGTTGAAGAAGAAGAAGTGAAGGCTGTCTCAAGTTTATTTGACTTTTAATGTTAAACTTTTTTTGTTACTGGAATAAGTTAATCTGCTTACTGCTTTATAAATCTTTTGCATTTAATTATTTATTTATTGCTCATAATAAGATAGAAATAACAAGAAACTTATACTTGCTTATTGTATTTGCTAAATTAAATCTATAAAACCTTTGGTATTTTTTTACTCTTAATTCTATTAAACTCATTACCAGTTTATACTGTAAAACATAGCTTCCTTTTCTCAAGGGGTGTATCAACAAAAAGGCTGGGTACAAAAGTTATTGATTAATAATTTATCAAATAGAATAAAAACAAAATTTTGTATTGGTATGGACATATTTTTTGATGCAATTGACCATAACTTTAACACTTTTGAAAATTAAACAAAATAAAATACAGTTTGTGAAGGCAACAACAAGGCTAATCAGTTTTTATAATGATTAAATATTGCCTGCAAATAACTTAACTGCTGACTTTGGTTAAGATGTCCCCTTTGCCACTGATTACACTTAACTATGAATAAATATTTGCACAGTATAGATGAAAAGTTGGGTTCATGGACAATGTCAACATAATTTCAATTAATAATTAATGCAGACTTCATTGTCATTGATACAATTTAAATATGATAAAAAAATAACTTTAACAACAACTGAAAGCTAAAGTTTCTAAATATTCAGTTTAAAAACTTCTTACAGTAGGTTTAGAATCAGACTCCAATAGTGATAACGCTAGGTTAACGATAAAGTTGCCCGGAGACTTAAAGCGGGCACAAAAGTATACAATATATGGTTCATACCTGTGCAAAATATGACCTCTGAATGCATAGAACATGGCCTGCGACACGACTAATAACATTTTTATTTTTAGTTCGGTTGGGCAGGAGTGCAGTTACATAAAATGATGCAGTTCTTAAATCGCAAACAGTTAGGATTACATCACGCGTGCCCAACATTTACAGGCTGGGAGCCAACTTTTTTTGCAAGTATCACCTGGGCCATAACTGGTACAGAATTACAGCGATAAAACTTGTTTTGATCTTTAATTTTAATGATTGAACCTTTTACCCAAAAAAAAATTTGTTTTTTGATCCTATGCATTTTTTCATAAATGAAGCAAATACATTTTTGGTGTAATGAAATTTATGTATACAGTACAATAATTTGAACACCCTATTTTATGATTTTGTATATATTCTGCATCACTGACGAGCTCTAATAAGAGCGAAACTAGAGTCTGGTGCTTCTCATTTTTAAGCAGTTTGGTTTCAAGTATTATCCAAAATACTTCATGTTATTTATAAAATCATAAAATTCTTTCTTCGCTCGCCAAGCTCTAGGAGTGTAAGCGCGATGCTTAACGCTTGTCGGGTAAGTCCCGGTCATGAGGTCTTACCACACAGTGGATTGTGTGTATTCCTTGCGCGGCAAAGCCGGGAATCATTTCCAGCTGCTTGTGATTGAGTTGTGTTGTCGGGCTCGCATGGTCTAGTGGTGTTGTCTCCTGCGTGGAAGACCACATGTAGCGAGTTCGATTCGCAGTGAGAGATGCATCGCTGACGAGCTCTAATAAGAGCGAAACTCGAGTCTGATGCTTCTCATTTTTAAGCAGTTTGGTTTCAAGTAACACCCTATTTATATATTTATTCATTATGGCCCGCGGTTTTTTATTAAAAAGAGGAGGTGGTGGCTCTCTGTATTACAACGTTTGCCCACCTCTATAGTTTGTTTAATTTTTTGTTGTCATTTGCATTTTTATCCTCCTGCCTCGCAGAAAAAGCGTGGGAAGCGTTATATTTAAGGCAAACAATTGTCGCAACCCGGTTACGGAGATATCAAAATATTGCTGTCCGGTTGAAATTTTTATTTTGCTTTTTACAGTAGTTTCGAAAAGGTATCCACCCAGTCCGATGTTCAGTGTGGGTCTGCTAATCGGCAAACGTCCTTTTTAGGACGGTGCAATGCCAGGATAAAACTGCTTTTTTCAGGGCACATTGCCAACAAGTTCCGAAGACCCATTATTCTTCAACTGAACATCGAAGGCCTCACTGCAAGCAAGATGAACGTTCTTCATCACCTCGCTATGCAGTCTGAGGCACTCGTCATCCTACTGCAGGAGACCTACTGCACTGATGCAGAGAAGTTGGTACTTCCAAACTACCAACTAGCTGGGTCTTCTTTAAGCAGGAAGCATGGCCTTGCCACGTTTGTCCACGAACGACTGAGATACACGCTTTTGGACCAATATCCACCGACATCGGAGATCGAGTGGCTGTGTGTGGACGTTGATGGCTATAAAATAGTCAACGTCTATAAACCACCGCCAACGCGATTGCGATCCCTGGATCTCCCAGTGTTTCCTCACCCCTATCTTTACGCTGGAGATTTTAACTGTCGTCATGCTGACTGGGGTTATGATGACAACAGTCCGGACGGTGAGTGCTTGGCTGGCTGGGAAAGTATTAATTGTCTTGCCCTGCTATATAATGCCAAGAACGCTGCCAGTTTTTATTCCGGCCACTGGAACACTGGCACCAATCCGGATCTAGCTTTTGCTAGGGTAGTTCCAAACAGTCGCTTACCGGATAGACGTGTCCTTGACAAGTTCCCCAGGTCACAACATCGACCTTCGCCTACTACGCCACCAAGGTTTGCTATGGCAGTGCCAAGCATGCCTCTTAAGCGATGGAACTTTCGCAAGGCCAAATGGAGTCACTACATTGCTTTGACGAATAAATTCGCAAAGACTTTGTTGCCGCCTGATTCACTTGATGTGGATGCGGCTTACCAGGACTTCTGTAACACCATTAAGAAAGCAGCCAAAAAGACTATCCCACGCGGGTATCGAAATAACTATATTCCGTGTTGGGATGCAGAGTGTGAATCCCTCTAAAAAAACTTTTCTGCTGTCTCTTCAGGGAGACGACTCAGGTTTGTCTGCTACAGCTCTGCTTGCCAGGCTTGACATAAAGCGGAGGGATCGATGGTCCGAGGCAGTTCGGAGTATTCTCACACTCTAGTCGAAAAGCGTGGAGTATTTTGAACAACCTTACTGGTAGGTCACGACACTCTCCTCGTCACTGTCCCGTTTCAGCCGATGCTATTGCATCTCAGTTGGTTAGAAATGGGAAATACGAGGCTGTTGATCGCAAGTCATCTCGACTTGTCTCTCAAGAAGTGTCTGACCTTTGGAGGGCCACAACACCAGACGCAGTAAATATCTCTGACAATTTTTCACAGAGAGAATTTACTGCTGCCCTCCAACATTTAAAGCCAGGTAAAGATCCTGGACCTGATTCTATCTGTTCAAAGCTTATACTACATGCTGGAGCTGCCTTGAAGTCCTGGTTACGTGACTTCCTTTCTTCCTGTTTGTGCCGACTCAAAATTTCCAAGATCTGGAGAAGAGCGCTTGTGGTCGCGATCCCAAAACCAGGAAAGCCCGTGGGGCACCCAAAGAGTACCGACCGATATCTCTGCTCTGTGTCCCCTACAAGATCTTCGAGAGGCTTATCTACGCCCGCGTTGAACCATTAATCGATCCACTGCTCCCTAAAGAGCAGGCTGGGTTCCGACGCGGGAAGTCAACTGTAGATCAAGTTGTTCTGCTAACTCAGAACATCGAGGATTCTTTTGAGGCTAAAAAGACGGCCGGTGCCGTATTTGTCGATCTGACAGCTGCTTATGACACTGTCTGGCACCGTGGCCTTACCTGCAAGCTGCTGAGACTACTTCCGGATAAGCACATGGTCAAAATGATCATGGAGCTTATCCGAAATCGAAGTTTCACCCTTACCACCGGTGACAGCAAGCAAAGCAGGCTACGTCGTCTTAAAAACGGCGTTACTCAGGGATCGGTCTTGGCTCCGCTCCTATTTAACATCTATACGTACGATCTTCCTTCCATGATTTCCAGAAAGTTTGCTTATGTCGATGATTTAGCATTGTTGCACTCTTCTGGAAACTGGAAGAATTTGGAGGGGACTTTAAACCAAGACATGTCTACACTTTCTGCGTATCTCCAGACTTGAAGGTTGAAACTCAGTCACACTAAGACGGTGACGGCAGCCTTTCACTTAAATAAACGAGAGGCCAAACGTGAGCTAAAGGTCTACAACAACGATAGACTTTTACCGTTCTGTCCAACCCCTACATACCTTGGGGTAAAACTGGACAGATCGCTCACGTTTCGTCACCATTTAGTGGCATTGCGCAAAAAACTATCATCGCGCGTCACACTGCTGAGGCGACTCGTGGGCTCGGGATGGGGTGCTGGTGCTAAAACACTACGCATAGCCACCTTGTCTCTAGTCTACTCAACAGCTGAGTACTGTGCGCCAGTCTGGTGTCGCAGTGCTCACACTCGCCTCATTGACAGTGCTTAAACGACGCCTTGCGCATGGTTACTGGATGCCTGCGTCCCACTCCAACGGACCACCTACCTATACTCTCAGGCATCCAGCCAGCTGAGCTTCACCAAATGGGAACGACACTCTCCTTGGCTTACCGTGGATCTCTGGACCCAGATCATATCTTGTATGGTCTCTTAAGTGGGTCCTCAGATACTCGCCAAGTGAGACTAAGATCCAGACGCCCGTTTGTGCCAGCTGCGCGGAATCTTTTGGACAACTTTGCCAGACTTGGCATCCGCGCTTCTGAATGGACAAATCTCAAATGGAAAACGGAGTACTGTGAAAATGCTTCCAGGCTCTGTGCTTTTGTGCCCGGGACCGGTGCCAGGCCTGTTGGGATGGGCTTACCCCGAGCAGCTTGGATTAAGCTCAACCGCCTGCGGACTGGTGTTGGGCGATTTCATTCGTCCATGCACAAATGGGGTCTCGCTCCTTCACCGAATTGCGAGTGTGGCGCCTCAGAGCAAACCGCAGACCATGTACTAACAGCGTGCCCCATACATCGGGCAACACATGGCGCACGAGGTCTGACGGTTTTGGATGACGAAACTCGATGCTGGCTTAATGACACCACTGCCAGCATCTGATTTAGGCCGTGCAGTCTGGGGTAATAAAAGGATAAACCCTCGGCCCCAGTCCTGTTTGTGTCTGACCTAGAGTGGATACCCTTCAAACGACGACGACGAGTAGTTTTGGAGAGATATGACTGAAATTTGAACTCCAGACTCCAAACAGGGAAAAGTGCCGTAAAGTGTCTTTCCCAAGGGCATAACACAATGACACGAGTAGGTTTTCATCCGCGACCTCTTTTTTGATCACAATCACCACGCTCTAACCACTCAACCACGCTTCCGGGGACCCGTTTAACAGCCGGTTAAAAAGTTGTGAACAATGAATCCATAGGCGTATGTGCTGAAGGAAAAGGGTTGGGGGTTCAAAATCCTCAATAAAGAATGATTGCTAAAGCTTTATAGTAGTACTACAGCAGCTTAAAAAATGTTAAAATAAAGTGAAAAATTTATTTAATGAAAAGTTAAGGAATTAGAGAATTAGGGTCAAAAAAAGTGAAGAGCAAAAAAAGGATCTTCACTTTATTTTACATTTGTCGGCAGCGTGTTTGAGTGGTTATAATAACGCTTTGATTGATGGCGAATGTCATTGAAACAGTCCCAGTTCAAAGCCTACTTTCGCCATTCTGTTGTGACCTTGGGAAAAACACTTTACGGCACTTTCCTCTGCTTGGTAGTCTTAGTACGCAGTCCTAAATTTCAATCACAAAGATAAAAAATATCTAAAAAAAGTTTCAAGGGGACAACAATATCTCGGCATCTTCAAATGCAGGTCAATGTAATAGCTTAACAGTTGTTCTATGTATAGTGCCACCGACTATTTCATGTGAGTCAGGCAGTCAAGAGGATGAAAATAAAAATTAAATAATAATACCAAAGATAAATAAAAAATTTTAATTGTTTTTATGTGAATATTTGAAAGTGACACCTTTTTATTGTTGCAATATAGGCCTCAACAAATTACATGTGCAGTGATCGTGTTTTCGGCTCTCAACCGCCCCCATAACAAATTTCTGCTAACGTCATTGTCAGAATCTAATTGCTTAAAATAAAATAGCAAATTGCTGATAAGACGAAGTTGAAAAGGAGAAAAATAACTAAAAACTACATTGATTAACCTACCTAAAAATAGACAGAAAATAAACAGGGGTAATACAGAAAAAAAGACCAGGAGTCGTTAAGCAACTTTTACTCGTTTGTATAATTCGCAATGTTGTAAACTTTGCCTTTAATACGAGTCCGAGTCCGAGTGCGAGTCTCTAACTTACGAGTCCGAGTACGAGTCCGAGTTCAGCAAAAAATATTTCTACGAGTCCGAGTTCGAGTCCAAGTTTTTGATGCACGAGTCCGAGTACGAGTCCAAGTTCAGAAAAAAAAAATCTACGAGTCCGAGTGCGAGTCCGAATCTGCAAGTCATAAAATTTGCATTTTAAAAAAAATCTGAATGTCAAATCAACAATTCGCGATCTTAGTAGTTTATAGCTTAGGCCTATGTTGTAAAAGCTTTTAGTTTTGTATAAAAGCATGCTTATTGCTTATATTGCTGAGATGCATTAAATGTTAATTCTTTTAAATAAATATTGACGCCCACTTGAGTTTTTATATAAATCTTAGCAAATTGAAGTTACGTTTCACGATATACACCCTACTTACTCAATAGCTTCAAATCAAGAACAGTATAATCAATGTGCGAGCTATAAAATTTCTGGCTGGTTGTTAACGGTAATGATGTTCTTTTGCTAGACATCTTTCTGCTACTGTATATTCGGTACTATACTTTTTTGTTTAAATACAGTACACAGTAGAGCAAAGTCGGATTATTTATTACAAGGGCGTCCAACCCGAGCCCCACGGGCCACATTTGGCCCACGTAAAGATTTTGAGTGGGCCACGCAGTATTTTTTGAAGCCCTCTGTACCGTCAATTTTGGCGGAAATCGAAGACAGATTTGATGTGAAGACCCCTTTTTTCGTGTTTTCTTTTGAGTTTTAGAGATCACTATGATTTTGGGACAAAAAGTGGGAAACCTGAGACTGATTTCAGGCGAGGACCGTTTTTTTTTTTTCAGATACCACTATGATTTTGGAGCAAAGATTGGGGTGGTTTGTTTGTTTGGCCCAAAAACATTTTTGATGAGTCAAAATGGCCCTCGCCTTAAAAAGGTTGGACAACCCTGATTTATTAGATCAACAATGGTCTTGTATACGCGCTGTCACGCCATCGCTTTTGTTTTAGATGCAGACGCTTGACACCTAAAAGGAGATTAGAGATGCTAATTCCCGTCACGCATTTAAACAAAAGGCAATAACTGTCGCAAAATAAGATAATTTTGCTCGCGGGGATGAAGTGGCGTCGTTAAAAGGGAATTGTCGTAAAAGCGGGTGTCGCTAAAGCCGAAGTCAAATGTACATAAAAGATAGGAATTCTGCCGGGACCAACAAAAATGCGTTGTCAATAGCTAATTGTCGTTATAGCCGGTGTTGTAATATCCAGTTTCTACTGTATCTTTATTTTTATGGATTTAATCCTTACGCGTCCGCTGGCAGCCACAGCTGTTTAGTGTAGTACGTCCGCTGGCATTCTGGAATGCCAACCAATAATGTATAAAGCTTGATTTTATTTACTAAAACTTTCCAAAAAACCTGTGTGACCTCACAATACCCCAGTAAATGCGCAAGTCCGTTTACGGCTGCGCTTTGATGCGAAGTCAGAATTTCAATTGTCAGCTAAAAAGCTTTTAAAAGCCCAGCAACGAACGGCCTGAAGACAAATTTTAAGTGAAAACTTTTTTTTATAGATGATTAAGTTTCACCCTAAAATCTTTTTCATTTGCAAACTACAAATTTGTCCACGAAATCTATTCTAATCAACTAAGATTTCGTTTGATGATCGCAACGAAGTTATGCAGACAACTGTTTCTCAAGGACAAATCTGGTTGTTGCAGCGGTAATCCGTCTGCCTTACGAGTTTGCCAAGAAGCTTAACAATTCGGCAACTGGCAATCAAATGTCTGGCTGCCAGTGGCTGGCTGCTTTTCTTTTCGAAATTTCTGAGTAAAATCATCGAGCTTCTTTTATTAGAATTATTTTTCTACTCGGTTAACGCTGTTTTTTAACGAGTCCGAGTCCGAGTGCGAGTTCTTAACTACGAGTCCGAGTTTGAGTCCGAGTTTCAACAAAAAAAATCTACGAGTCCGAGTTCGAGTTCGAGTTCTTGATGCACGAGTCCGAGTACGAGTCCGAGTCCTTAAAAAGTCCGGACTCGGACTCGAGTCTTTACAACACTGATAATTCGTCATTATTTCTAATCTTTTTAGGTGATTAATTAGACTAATTCTATTCTACAGTATATAAACCAAATATAGCCAACAAATCCAATAAATACAACTCACCAACACAGATAACTGAGCTAATAAAATATTTGGATGAAGTTTTGATTCTAAGTATATTCCACTACGGGAAATTCCACCACGGCACCTTCCAGCGTGGTAAATTCTGGCATGTTAGCCTATATTTCATCGCGGTATATTTCACCACGATATCACACGATGCTGATTGTTCGTTTTTTTGTTGATTGTTGTTAATTTATCACGCTATACAGTAATGGCTTTGATAGAGTGCGAGCGGTGCGGCCGCACCAAGCCTCCCCTAAAATACATCAAAAAGTGGCTCCATGCACAAAAAATTGCTCTATTTTTACAAAGGAGCACCAGGACGTTGATGGCATGTCAAAAAAAAGAAAAAAAAAATTTGAAAAAAGCATCCGTGATTGACGACATTTTGCACACTATATACTACTACAATTCGAAGGGAAGACCTCCTTTTTTTTTAGAGAACACCATGATGTTTGGAGGAACATTGGAAGACCTGAGATGGATTTGAAGTGAAGACCTTTTTTTTAGTGATCACTTTGCTTTCATATACTAAAAACTTCTTCAACTACCTTTTTTTTGGGACGCTAAATAGTGGTCCCCTTACTTTTCTTGCATCGGGCTTCCCTTTTTGTAAGGCAATCACTGACGCTATAATTTCACAAGTATAGAGTACAGTTGTTGACAAGTATATTTATTACCCTAACTCTAACCCTAACCCCTAATCCTAACCCTACCTCTAACCCTAACACCTAACCCTAGCTCCAACCCCAACCCCCTAAACCTAACAAATCTCTGTGATAAAATATACCAAGTTGGAATTTGCCTATCATGGAATATACTGGGATGGAATTTACCGGTCACCCAAGTTTTAACCCAGAGTTGGACAACTAGAAAATTTTTAGCTTTTCCAAATTAGATTAGAATTAAAATTATAGCTACACGGTTTTTTTCAAATTAGATTAGAATTAGAATTACTGAATTCGCAAAAACGTGGAAATTGAATTAAATGCCGAATTAGAAAGAAATCTAATAAAAATCAAGTACAGTGAATATCAAATCAGAGTTCATTCTCATAAGCATGGGAATGGCAAATGTCTGTACACCAAGATTGGCTCGTTTTGCGCTATACAATTCGCCGGCATGGCTGAAAACTCTTTCCGACGGAGCTGATGTTGCAGTCATGCCTGAGAGTTCTCGAGCAGAGTTGGACAACTAGAAAATTTTTAGCTTTTCCAAATTGATTAGAATTAAAATTAGAGCATATAAACATTTCACAAATTAGATTAGAATTAGATTACCGGCATTTCGCTCTAATTAGTCTAATTAGACAACTAGAATTATCTAGTTGTCCAAGTCTGTTTTAACCATTTGCGTGATGAGCATGCCTTCAGCATTTTTGAGTTTTGAAAAAAAATTTAATAAATATCCATTAAAATTTTTTTTGATTGCTTTTTTCAACATTGTTAACCAGCGTGCTTTGTATATTTTGGCTTTCTTCTGCTCTAGTTAAACGGGTTTTTAAAGCAAGTCGTTTTATGATGTAATCATACTTGAGCAAATGATAGAGATGCTTGTTTAATTAAAATATAATCTTAGATTAAAATGTAAACTATTTTAAAAAATAAAAATTTATTATTTTTGGAATAATTAAAAACGGACTATATTTTTGTAAAAGTTTTCGGCCCCGATCTCGATCTCGATTGTTTCTGGTCTCAGTCTCAAACCTTAAATCTCGAAATTTGCCAGTCTCAATCTCGGTCTCGGTCTCGAAAAAATTATCGAGTCTCGGTCTCGACGTTTGTGGTCTCGATTACATCACGGGAGCTACCGTTAGTTTTGCCGGGTCGAGGAAGACTGTCGGGACTTTGAAAGGCGAGAAGTAAATGTGTTCTTCAATACGCCCTTGCAAACGTGTGGATGTGCTACCAATGTGCCGACTAACACAGTGGCGCACAAATTGGTAGATAACATTGTTGCAATAATGGGAGTAACACGTCCTTCTTAGAGCTGGCAAAAGCTTTCAGGACGTAAAAATAAAACACGTGGTTTAAGGGCAGTGTTTGACTGCCGTAGTTGATTTGTTTTGTTGTTTTGAATGTCGTATGGAACGTGGAGGCAGACTGGACATTTTTCCACCGGCTTGGCATTTTGCTGTTTAATTTTTCGAATAAAATTATGATAAATTATCTGTTTTAGCTAGCCCATTGGTGATTAAAATAGATCAAATTTTTTGCAATTTAGTTTGCAATTTTCTTTTTGAACAGATTATAAACGCCCTGTGAATCAGTCAATCAATCAATAAAATTATTTTTGCGTCTAAATCCTCCATTTTTTCTTCACCTCAATTTTCTCCACCTTTCTCTACATTTTACTCATGTAAAAAGAAATCAACCACCTCCTTCCCTTCTTAGAAGTCTTGGTAAAGAGGCAAGAATTTGAATTTGTGATTTCAATTTACAAAAAATCTACTTTCACAGGCAATAACATACGCTGGAATTTTTTTAGCCTCCAAAGATTTATGAGCAGTGAGAGTTTTCTTCTTTACTTTATAGCTCGGTTGGGCTTGTTTCTTTTTCATTCTGACAAGTTTGCAAAAGAATATTCCCAACAATTTCCCAAAAGTTTTATGAATGACTTCAATGCTACTTACTAATTTCAAATTTCGTGCAACAAACAGTTCCTTTAATATTTTTTTTTCTGGTCTTCACTAAGTTTTTTAGAAAAATTTTGTCCAATATGTTAAAATTTGCTTTTGTTAAAAGTGCCTTTTAATACAAAAACGTCCCCTTTTTCTAAATTTTACTCCTCCAGCCAAAAAATTTTTCGGCACCCCTGAGATCTGCCGAAACCTTTTAGTCCAGGGGTGGCCAACCTTTTTTCCTCAAGCGCCAATTTTACTCAAGTCCAGTTCATATCCGCCACACAAACGAAAGACTTCAAAATTTCATTGTGAAACCAAGCTGTTCTCTAAAAAAAAAAAAGGTCATCGCTGGAAAACAGGATGCAATCCGCCACAGTTTAGCCACCTCTGATAGCTAGATATAAGTTGTGGAACATTTTTCATTTGAAATATTTTCCCCAACTGCAATGCGCCACCACTAACTGTCCAATGCGCCGCAGGTTGGCCACCCCTGTTCTAGTAGATAATTAGTGCGAATTTCGGGGTAAAAATACAATTTTTTCCGTCAACACTTAGAGACAGTAACATGCTTAATACGAAATTATCTATGAAATAGAGACTTTGAGAGTGTCCACTTTTTCCGTTTAGTTGTGCTTGGTAACTATTTTTGTATATAATGACTTTTCGTCCTTCAATTAGAAGGGTTTCTTAGGTTCTCGACTCGAAGTTAGGGGTTTTTTTGGTTTTCACTTTTTTTTTATACAGCAAAAGATTTACTTTTTGGCTTTAATCTAAAGTAGAGAGGAAAAGGCATTTTCCCTAAATCGTACAAAAATTTGGCGCTGCAGGGGCGCCGGAAAAATTTTTTGGCGACAGGGGCAAAAAATAAAAAAAACACTTTTTTGAGTGGTAAAAGCACTCTTATTAACGCAAATTTTAGCCTATTACAAAAATTTTTACTTACAACTCAGTGTATAACAAAAAAAAGATCTTCACACGAAAAATTATTCGTCCGCAGGGTTTTATTTACTTGTCCAGCAAATACTTTTAGCTTTTGGCTCAAAGAGGTTGAACGCCTTTAATGCTATTTCTTTTAGATCTCCACTTTGCACTAAACAAAAATTTTACTGTTATACTCAAGTGAAGATCTTTTTTTTCGTAGTTTTTGGATTTAATTTTGATCGAAATTATATAGTGGTAGAGACAGGTCTAACAAATTGTTTCTGTCTTACAAATTTGAAAAAGCATTATCTTCCTTTTATGACCCAGCCGTTTAGTAATTTGCAGGACAGGGGGCAATTTCCCTCCATTCCACCCGGAATTATCTAGAAAAGGCGTAGCCAAAAACAGATTATAAAACTACTGAGCTTCAAGGTTCGCTAGGTTTCAAAAGAAATTATGCTTAGTCATGTGGTTATAGATTTTTTTGAAAAGTTTACAGTTTTGTTTTAAAATAAAATTAGGCTTTATGTCACGTGCATTTGCTGTTTTACATGAATATAAACGAAAATATTAAAAACTGTTTTATAAACAACTTTATAGACGATGATTTATTTTACTTCAGACATGAAATTTAACGCAAACTATACAAAATTGTTCTTAAAATATTTACGACCAAAAAATTATTATTATTTTACAAATTTTTAGAATATAGTTTATCAATTAACAAATGAATAATTTTACTGTTAGTTAATTTTAAAATTTTGTGATTTTTAAAGCAAATTTTCCAAATGTACAATTAAAATATTTTACGGTTAAAAATTCTTTTAATTTTCCTAATTTTTTAATTAATTTTACAAATTTTTGCGTATGTACAATAGTTTATGGTCAAAATTTGTAGGTTTTTTAACAGCGTGGCGAAGAGAAATTTTAAAAAATTTTAGAAAATTTTAAAGAAACCCTATGCATGCTTTTTAAGTTTTGATCAATCGTATTCCACAAATGTAAACCTTTAATCGACGTAAATGCTTAAATTTTGCTAATTTTTGTTTATAATGTCATCTAGTTAAAAACATCGAGCTCTTTATAATTGAAAGATTTGTTTGCTTGAAAGCAATGGTTAATTTTTTTTAATTCATCTTTTAGGCCAGTGGTAGGCGAATTAAAGACTCTTCAAGCCATCCCATCCGGTTCGTCAATATTTAATGTTATATCTAAAAATGCGATAATTTTTTTGGTCTTCACCTTCCAGAATAGTGTCAAAAAATGAAAGTGTAGACCTTTTTCTGTCTTCGAGTAAGTTTGAAACACAAATTCACTTTATAAATAGTCGGCAGCGTGGTCGAGTGGTTAAAGCACCGTACTGATGATCAGCATGGTCTCGGTTCAAAACCCACTTGTGCCATTCTGTTGTGTCCTTGGGAAAGACACTTTACGGCACTTTCTCCTGCTTGGTGGTCTTGACAAGCAGTTCTACATTGCAGTCATACCTCTACTAAATTAATAGCGGACAGCAATATCTTGGCATCTCCGGAAGCAGGTCGGGGTAATTGCTTACCCTATGTATAGCGCCTCCGTCGCTTTCCTGCGAGTCAGGAGGATAAATATAGAGATAAAAAAAAAAAATAAAAAAATAAATAAATAAATAAATATTGTGCGGCCCTCGAACAAAATTAATTGCTGAATGCAGCCCTTGAGCTAAAAAGTTCGCCAATCCCTGGCTTACCAGATGCTACAAGTTTGATAACTTTTTTTGGCCAAGGAAAAATTTGCCGTCTGCAAATAGTGTGATGTCGAAATTTGAGACCAAAAGCCATTTACAGCATACACGTTAAAAAAAAATAGAGGATATAAACAAGAATCTTGCGGCATAAAACAAGTAACTTTATTCTACTTTATTTGCAATTTAAACGTTGGTATATTGAATTCTATTAATCAAATAATTTTTAAAAAGATCAAACAATTTTTCATAAATGTCAAAATAATGTTGCATTTTCTAAACCAGAAGATTTTAAACTTTTGAAGACGCGCCCCCCTTTCATCATGCAAACAAAACTCGCTCCCCCTCCCTCTTTTAGGATGCCAAAAAAACTCAAGCCTTATCATATTAAAAAATCTAAATTTTGAAGCTAAGTATTGCACAATAAAAAATATAAGCATTGAACCTAACAACAAAAATTAAATTTTGTAAGAGGAAGGATATAACTGTTTTCTAGAAACAAAAAGTTTAGTTCGTGACTTTGCAGCTGATAGCACTTCAGATCGGCTTCACAGTCAATTTTGTTCCATTGTTTTGTCTTTATACCTAGAACCTAGAAATTAAAAGACACTTTTGCACTTGTAAGTCAATGAAATCGGATGGAGTTTACGTATAGCTACTGCACTTGTATCTTGTATATGTGCACATATTTTGCCCAGAAATAAGTCAGTGACATAGCTTTAAAATTTTTTTTTTCAGTCGAGTTACATTTTATTTTCGAAAATTCCTTCTGAAGATCTTCGGAAAGAATATCCTTGTTCAAACGAAAAGGATTCCTTGTCATCTTTAATTCTAGAAATTCAGTGTCGCTCAAGTTTGGGAAACAGCGTTTTAATTCTTGTTTTAAAAGTCGCAGGTGACCCTCCTTTAAGCTCAACTTTAAGTTCAATTTGTTTTTTTTTGAAGGCGACATCTAGCTTAGGAAAGAAAACTGCATTTCCTTTTTGAATTCGACGACGCCCAGCTCCAGTTTTGCCACGAAAGCGTTGATGGCATCATAGTCATTGATATGATTGCTATTCTTGCCCTGCAAAATCAAGTTTAAACTTTATCTTCGCGATGAATTCATTTCCAGACCCAAACATTGTCTAACCACCATCAATGTAAACACCCACAATTTTTTCCCAAGGTATACTATTGTCGCAATTATTGCAATAAGGTAGAGACAACTTTAAATACACTTTGTGCTCTATATGTGGTCTCTAAAGGTCAGCAAAGCAGTATGTTTTCTTCAATTGTACCGAGCGTAGTCTAACAACTGCAAAAATTGGGCAATATCAGTTGTTTTATCACCTTATCACCTTGAAAAAAAGTCAAGCTTGTAAATTTTTCAGAGCTTGACACTCAATATTTTGTAAAAGTTCATCAATGGGTGTTTTGATTTTAGTATCCGAGAGGGAAATCTTTGCCATTTTCTTTTTTGTATGTTGTTTCCAACAAAAGACTAGCTGGTTTTAATAACCAATATTGTGAAATTTCTCTTTAACAATCATGTGAGCAATTTCAAACAATGCTTCTACTATTTCTGCAGGTGAAGATTGGCGAAAGCACTTACTTGCAGTTTTAATTTTTTCAAAGAGCATTCTTGCTTTAAAAAGTTTATCTTTATGGCCAGAGTGTTTTGTCTAAAGATGACTCTGCAAACAACTTGGTAACATTGCGCGATTGCTGAGATTTTCAAAGCATATCACGCAGTGTGGTACCAGTTGACTATTCACCGTGGAATCTATAAAGTTATATTTGAATAATCACTGTCACACCTTTTCTTTTTTGTAAATGCAGTTATCTACTCAATTTGCAGTCATTTGCTCGCGCCCCCTAATGAGCCTTTCCCGCCCCACCAAGGGGACACGCCGCCAGCTTAAAAACCCCACTTCCAAAGTAATCATTTATAGTTCTTCTTTTAAGCCACATACTTTCTACAGTTTCAAGTCTAACTTTGTTTTCAATATTTACTTCAAAATTAATTCTATGAGTTTCATAACATAAAAAACTACACTCCCTGCTTAAATGGAGCTATTTAAGTTGTCACAACTTTTCTCGGGAGCTATTTAAGTTCTTTTTCAAAAACACAAGAGAGTGACCAGAGTAGGATTTGATACCCAATCATGTCAATTGCGTTGACCATCAATACAGCGCTCCTGCCTACAACCACGCGGTTGGAAATAAGACTGTCAATTAAACTATTATATTTAGTTACCTTATTTTAGTCAAGCTTATCACAAGATAAATTTCGTAATTGTACATAAATTATAAAATTTTTTATGTTAACTTAAGGAATTGTCTGGAAATGTGGTTGACCTAGTTTACAGAAATCTTATTTTAATCGTTGATACCTTAATTCCAATGGTTTTCTTTTTTAAATTCTTTTTATCTTCAAGACCTTCAGTCACAAATTTCTTTTCTTGTTGGAGTTATTCCACCACTTGCAAACCAAATTAAATATCCATGCTCTCACTAATAGCGTTTACTAAAAGAGGGGGCCAAAGTGACACGTTTGATGTCATTAAACGCGTCGCACTTAACATTAAAGTGAACACGAACAAAAAAGAGTTATGTCAGAAGATAAAAAGATGGTAGTCCAAAATTGGGAAACTATACGTAAATGAAACATTAAAATATTGTAATAGTTTAATAAATAATTAACTGTAATTTGAGGATTGCTGTTGAAGAATTTTTAATACTTTTATATTATATATCATAAAATATAAATTTCAATGTAGTAGTTATAGGCTATTAATAAATACAGTAGAATCATGCAAGCATGTGATGTCAAATCAAATGTTATCCTTTACGGTATACATACTTTTGGACAACCTTGTCCGTACAACACTGACTGTACCTGGAGGATGCTGTAGTAGTACATTTGAGTAAGCGCAAAAAATTAAATTAAAAAAATGCCAAACATTTGCCATAAGAGTTACAAAAGATTAGTTTTTTTTTTATAAATATAGAGGTGAAACAAACTTTATTTTCAAAACGTTTTCATTTTTTTACGTAATAAAAATTTTCAATTTAAAATGTAACCGGAAAATTGCTTGCTTAAAAAAATCTTTTTAAATAAGAAATACTTGAAGAATAACTACATACCGTACTCTTTTACTGTTCATTCAGCACTTTGCTTTCATTTTAAAATCATTTAAATTATGATGCAACGCTAAAATAACCAACGTATAATAAACAGATAAGTGTTTTAAGCTAAAAAACGATAACAACTTTTGATAAAAATTATATATTTTTTTGTTGGTTTTACTTCAAAGCAGTTAGGGGTGGAATTAGAAAACTTTACTACGACATTGCCTCAAGCTTCATTTTATATTAACCGCAAAAAAGTTTGTTCAGTTGTTTCTTGTGTTTCGATGTACCAAAACAAATTTGGTTTTCAGCATATGATTCGTCTTTTACGCTCAGCTAGAGTTGAGGTATCTAGAGAATAAAGGTAGGAGAATCATTTTCCCTTTCATCTTCAACATCTTCATACGGTGGTAGATCAGAGTTGCTGGATGATGTTGTAGCGATTGTAACAAAGCTCAAATTCTCTTGACCCCGATGTTGACTTTTTTTGTGCTTTTCAACTTCATTGTAATTGGGAAGAATTGTGTCTACTGTAATTGTTCTTTGCAGTCTTAAGTGCCGAAGCTCTATGGATTCAACAGGAAAAGCTTCGTTTATAGGTAAAGACATTTGAAGAGTGGAATAAGAGGGTGGAAGATCGTCGTTCTCATCTCTAGGATTTTGTTCGTTTGAACTTCTTCCTCTTTCAGCAGATTGATGATCTTCTGGATTTGGAAAAGAAAGAAATCGTTTTACAATTTCAATAGAACACTTACAACACAGTACTAGACCAAGAAAGGCTATAACAAAAACTAGAACGGGAAACACAATCTCATACCAGCACCCTCGTGCACACCCGTTTTCACTATCACTTGTAGTCGTGGTATTCATAATAATTTTCTATATAATGATATAAAATAAGCTGTGTTAATAAATTTTAAAATGTCGAATAGATAGGTATGACGTAAGCATAAAACCAAATAGCTACATGTAATTGTAAAAAATAAGCAAGACAATACAAATAAAGTTAAAAAAAATAAACCTTAAGATTTTAGTAAATACTTAAAAGATTGACCATGGCCTAATGTCTCACATTTTGCCGACGCATTCTAACATGCTTATTTTTTTTTATAACCAAACAGGTGTGAATGTGCGCGTGTCTACACAATGCTTGTCAAAAGATTTTTCTCTATGTAGTTTCTCTTTATTTTATTCACACACGCTACGACTTGTCAAAGAGTTTTAGTGCATTTTTGTTTCGCACAAATAAAGCATTGCAAAGTAAATAACAATTTGTTTAATAAGTTACTTTTTTTGCGTTGCAGCTATCACTTTTATAGTTTAATTTACAGTTTTAAAAAATAAGATCGATGAAATTAAATTATAAAATAGTACAAATTTTTTCGTTCTTTAGAAAGCTAGATGAAAATGCGCTTTTGGTTTTATTTAAGTGCTACTCTAACGTGCGATCTCATGCAATGAATGATCTCAAGATAACCGATATGTTAGATCGCATGTCCGTTCAACGAGATCGCACGTTAAAGTAGAACCCTTTATTTATTTACAGTGATTCCCGATCTAGTTCGTCTTTTTATCGATCAATTGCGTCTTTTTACAGATCAATTTCGTCCTTTTAATGATCAGTTTAGACCTTTTTCAACCAATTTCGTCTCTATACCGAACAAAATAGTCTTTTTACCGACCAATTTCGTCTAATGCTCTATAAAAAATATACACTAATTAGTTTTATCCAAATGTCTAATGAAAATGAGAATGAACTACAGAATGACAACGAATAGTTGTCAATGATATCAATACAGAGAGTGAATGAAAGAGAGCAAACGGAGGAGGAGATCCCTCAAGCAACTGTTGTACAGGAAGAGCAGCCAAGAAAAAAATCACCTGTTGATAAAAATATGAGAGAAAAAATAAGTTCTCTTCATACTACTGGCCACAATCCAGCGTACATTACTCAGATGAGGGGAAGGCCTGCATCAACAATTAAGAGCATCATAAGAAAGTACAATAAAACTGGAGAGGTGCATGCATCACGAAGATCTAAGGATTACAGGTTAAAATTAACGGCGGAAAAAAAGAACAAGTAAAGAAATGGATAGATGGAGAATGCAATTTGATTCTGTAGCAATTTGTTGAGAACGTAAAAAGTGAGTATAATAAAACGGTTTCAATACAAACCATTAAAAGATGTTTGAATTCATTTCACTACACCTTGAAAGTCGCCAATAGCATTCTAGCTGCTCGTACTGTACAAAGTACAATTAACCAGCACTTTACATAAGCGCAAGTATATCGCCGTCTTGAAACCACACATCTGGCAGAGTATCAGTATTAGTATCAGTATCTTTTATTTCAGTTCCGCCATAAAAAACATAGTGAAATAGGAAATTTGTAAGTCTAAAAAGCAGAACAGAAAAAGGAAGAGGCAACAAAACGATAAACGTTGTGGCATGCAATCAAGATAAGAAGAGATTTTTAAGAACAAGTGTGCATGGTTGTAGCACCTTTTAAGAGAAACCAAAAAATAAAAAAAAAAATGAAAAGAAAGAAAGAAAGTAAAAAGAAAAAAGCGTAATCCGAGTCATATGTAGACGCTGTTGTGTCGGCGGAAAATGTGGTGGGATACACAACAGGTCGCTGGCAAAAAAGGCCTGACAGGCAAAGAAACCCCACCCAAAGAAATCCTGTCGCGGGTCAAAAGGACCATTTCACTCATATGACAAGAAAAAAAAAATTTAAGATTAAGAATTACAAAAACACACACACAAAAAAAAAAAAAAAAACAAATAAAAGGAAAACACAAGATGCAATGCACAAATATTTTAGAGTAATACAAAGTTTATAATAGAATGAAAGCGATATTTGAATCTGCTTTGTGATAATGTCTTCTATTCATCGTAATACAAAGAAAGTAGAAGTGGGTGCGTCATCTTATAGGGTACGAATTTTCTGAAAAAAAAAAGCAACAAAAGCAAGCACCAGAAGCGAGAATTTTTAAGTTTAGAAAATATAAGAAAATTGATTAAAAATGTTAAGAATTTAAGAGGAATTGGTTTAATTTTTGTTTAAAAACATTGTTTGTTTTAGAGTCCCTAATCATAAGAGGAATATTATTCCAAACTTTTGGTCCAATAAATTTTAATGATTGTTGAATAATAGTAGATCCGCAAAAGCTGGTAACAACATTACTGCTGCTTCTGGTTTTCATATGAAACGATTTTTGGATGAATATTTTGTTGAAAGATCGAGGCAGTAGGTTTTTATGATATTTGAACATAAGAATACCAATTTCCGCTTTATACATATGTTTTATAGTAATTAAGTTGTGTTCTGACATCGTGTGACTAACATTTTCCCTGTGAGAAAGATTAAAAATTATTCTTATGAATTTGTTGCACAGTCTTTGTAATTTGTCAATTAATGTTTCATTTCCAAAGCACCAACTTGATATACAGTAGCGTATGTGGGTCATGAAAAGAGAATGATAGAGCATTAGCAATGTTTTTTCATTTAGATTAGGTTTTATTTTTACTATTATGCAAAAAATTTGTCTTAATTTTTTGTATATTAACATGATGTGTTCTTTCCACAACAAATGTTCATTAACAATAACGCCTAAAAGTTTTATTGATGATACCTTTTCTATATTGCATCCTCTAAAGGTTAAAAATAGGTTAATTGGAGGTGTTTTTGAGTTTGGCGTTCTGAACAATATATATCTGGTCTTGTCAGATTTTAGAAAAAGTTTATTGGCAATTAGCCAGTTATCAATGTTCAGAAGTTCGTTGCTACCCTTTTTAAATAAGCATTTAGTATTTTTGTCAGACAGTAGGATAGTGGTATCATCTGCAAAGGACAGGCAAGAGCTCTGATTTAAGCAACGAGGAAAATCGTTCACATAGATAATAAAGAGAAGTGGGCCGAGTACAGAGCCTTGAGGAATACCAGAAGTTAATTTGTTTATGGTAGTTGATCTAGCACTACAACACTCGGTCTGCTGAGTCCTTCCAATAAGGTAAGTTTCAAACCATTTTAAAACATTGCCTCAAACATCATAATGTTCAAGTTTGCTTAATAAGATATTATGATCGATGGTATCAAAAGCTTTGGATAAATGTAGGAAAATACCCAAAGTTGATTGTTTTTTCTCAAAAGCAGCAGTAATGTTTTCAATTAACAAAGTAATTACATGTGAAGTTGAATGACCCTGTCTAAAACCGAATTGGTGATCTGAAAATAGGTTAAAGCGTGTAAAAAAAGAGTAAACTCGATTGTACACAATTTTTTCAAGAATTTTTGAAAGGTTGGAGAGTAGGCTAATGGGACGATAGTTCGAAATATTGTTGGTACTACCTTTTTTTTTAAAAAGAGGAATAATTCTAGAGTGTTTGAAATATGAAGGAAGTTTTCCCTGAGATAAAGATAAATTAAAGATGTAACTGAGAGCTGACAAAAAATTAGAAGGCAAGTACTTTAAGACAAATGAAGGAATATTATCCCAACCAGCACTGAATTTGGAAATAGTTTTAGAGATAATAAGTGAGATTTCATAGGGTGTAGTAGGAAAAAAGAACATTGAGGAGGGATTTGCAGAGTTTAAATAATCAGAAAATTTAGTGCTGGCTGAAGGAAGTAATTTTACTAAGGATGATGAAATGTTGGAAAAGTAATCATTGAATATGTTAGAAATCTCAACAGGATCATTTACTAATTTTTTATTGTAGTTGATATTAAACGAGTTAGATTTTGAAGTTTGGGATTTTCCAAGTAAATAATTTATGCATTGCCAAGTTTTTTTGATATTCCATTTATATTGATGAAATTTTGACTAATCATATTCAGTTTTTTTAAGGTTTACCAGATGGAAATATAGATTTCTTGCTTTTTGATACTTTGATTTAATCTCTGTACATCCAGTAGCCATAAATTTTTTGTGTAGTCTGTCTTTTTTGTGAAGCAAAGAGCGGAGCTCCTTGCTGAACCATTTAGAACCAGGCGCTTTTTTTTTAGGTGGCTTTAACGGAAAAAATATTTCAATTTGATTATGTAATAGTTCATTAAAAGTTGCATAAGATTTTTCTAAATCAAGTTCTTGCAAAACGGGTGATAAGTCAACCTTTTTTAGAGTTGAATGAAATTTTTCAAGAGAATCAGGTGTAAAATATCTTGAAGCATGTTGCTTTTGAAGGATCGGGTCTCCTAATGCAGAGCATTGAACAACAGGAAAATGATCTGCAATATTGTGAACAATAATACCACTTTTCACTTCGGTATTAGTAATGTTTGTCCAAATGTGGTCAATGGCGGTGGAGCTAGTTTCACCCAATCGCGTCGGTTTATTTATGAGTGGATAATAGTTGAAACTGAACATGGTGTCGGTGAACAATTCTGTTTGTTGATCAGTTAAGTTTAATAAATCAATTTTGTGAAAAAAGAGAATTTTGTTTTATTGATGAAGTTGGTTTTGCAGTTTCCACAAAACCAAAATGAGGAAGATCAGAGGCCGGAATTAGAGCAACTATTGTGGTTCGCTATGCTAGATCTCGTAACATACCTATTGTGGCAGCAATGAGCAAAAACATGATTCTCTAGTTTAAAGTACATGATCGTTCTGTAAAAGAAGTTGATTTCCATGCATGCCTAACTGAATTGAAAACTGCATGTACTAATGCTGGCATTGAAACTCCAATACTTGTTGTTGACAATGCAAGGGTACATCATGTACAAATCCTAGATTTTGGTGGATTTGAAGTCAAGTATTTGCCCCTGTTGCCCTTTCTTAAATCTTATAAAGAATTGCTTTAGTAAATGAAAAAATTAAGTGATCAGGCAAAGGTGCACTGCAGAAGTCCAATTGAAGGGTGCGATTAAAACTGCATTTAAAAACATCACTGTCTCTGATTGTAGTGCTTATTATAAAAACATGCTTTTTTATTTGGTCAGATCTTCGAACAGAGAGAACATTGAAAATTAATTACAGTGTTGAACTTCATTTAGTGTTGTTGTTTTTTTATTTATATGTTCGTTTATTCATTACTCGTTTCTTTTTTTTTATTCGTTTCATTACTGAAACTTTTTTACATTTTTAAAATACACCAGAACAGGGGTGGGGACCTGCGACCTTTGCATGACCACGAACTTTTGCGCGTTGACATTTCTTTTAATGAATAAAGAACAGCACGGATTTGAGACGGAATAAGAGAAATCTTAGGCTGATTTCAGGTGAAAACCTTTTTTTTTTTTTTTTTGAGAACACTATGATTTTGGGATGAAAAATAAGAAATTTGAGACTGACTGATTTCAAGTGAAGACCCTTTTTTTTAGGGAACTTTATAATTTTGGGATAAAATGCTTGGCTATAAGAATGCGGCCTTCTTGGTAAGTTGGTGCCGCTAAAGTGCTTTTACTTTCAAAAAGGTCCCCCCCCTGCACTAGACGAAATTGATCGGTTAAAAGACTCTTTTGTTCGGTAGAGAGACGAAATTGATTAAAAAAATTTTAAATAAAAAACATACATATACATACATACATAATGCATACATACATGCATACATACATGCATACATACATGCATACATACATGCATACATAAATGCATACATACTAAATGATTCAATACAACTGCGAGGCAACATGACTGATTAAATGTATCTGCAAGAAAGTTCAATCACTCATATTTAATTTCAAATTTAATTACTGGTGTATAGTAAAAAAGAGCATAAAATGAGCACTAGCAAAATTCAGTCACATACATTTCTCGCATAATTTTTCAATGTCGGTAATTTATAGTGTGAAAGAACTTTGTGTAAATTGTTATAAATTGCAATTGATGAAAATAAAAATTGAGAAATTATAAACAATTTCTGCAATGGGAATAAATGAGTTGCTATTTGGTGAAAATCTAGCTATGCATCAAAAAACAAAGATAATTCTTCATTAAACGTTTTTTTCATTAAACTAGAATTATTAGAAAAATGGATCCGGTCTGTAAATCGTTCAAATTGGACACCGCAATGTAATTCAGTTATACATTTAAAAACCTTCAAAGGTGTAATATTATATTTGGAAAAAGAAATAAAGTAACACGGAATTTACAACCAATATAAGAGAAACTTTTTTTTTAAATACTACCAAATAAGCGGCGGCAATTTTCTTTTGATTACAAGAAGCTTTGGACATTGAAAAAAATTACTTTGTCGTTCACCGCTAAAAAAATATAAATGCTTGGGAGAATGACTTGCTGCATAAGATCAGCATTTCATCCTTACCGTATCTTATGAAAAGCTTACTCTTTCTCGCTCCGCTCTATGTGCTCTCTCTCTCGTTTACGCGGCAACAGGCACTACACCCTTTTCACTTCATATCTGCACAAGATTGGTCGAGCCGAGACTATTTTGTGCAACCACTGTGGTTCCACATCACTTGATCTCTTTCACCCTCGTGTTAGACTGCCCTTTTCTTGACTCTCTATATCTGAACATCTTTGGTGATTCCTTCTCAATTTTGAACCTTTGGTCTTGTTCGCTCATTCTTCTCTCTTTCATTACTGGTCTTCAGAGAAATAAGGTAGAACATAAACTAAATGTTGTATAGTGTATTTGCTATATTGCCCAGTAAAGCAAAAAAAAGTCTAATAGGTTGTTTGGTGCAGAATTTTAGGTGATTGTGTTTCCACAGTTAGCCTGTTTAAATCTGTCGGCAAAACGTGGCATATCAGAATGTATCTATAGTCGGGCCAAATTGATCATAAAGCTAAAATTTAACCTATACAAAACTAACACAGCAGTTTATATCAGGTACTTTTACTTTTTTATGCAAAAGCTTTTGCTGTTCACGCCTTTACGAAGTAGGCTACATTTATTTGTTTTTAAATAAAGATAAAAAAGATTATTTGAAATTGATTTTAACTGTGAACTAAAATTGATTTTAAAATAATGACAACCGACTTTAACTTTGTAGAACTATAATTAAAAAGCAATGATGCATCAATGCACCAGATCGAATGTTGTATTGTTGGTTGGCAAAATCCGATTTAAAAACTTAAATTTTTTATAAACTTAGTTTATATTTTTTTCAAAAAAACGTTAAAAAAATAACGATAGATTGTAGTGTAAAATTAGTAATTTTTATTGTTTTTTATAATTGAAAATGCAATTGAGTTAACAGAAGTGATTTACATTTTTCGAACATTAAGCACAGAACAAAAAAAAGACAAAATATGAAGAGTAATGGCAATCTGATCATCTCTCTGTGTTCATTTTTGAAAGAAGTTTAAGTAATTTTTCAAGTTGTGACTTTCAAGTAAAAAAGTAAAATTTGCTGATTTTGTTGATAATTAGGTGTCTATAGTTGTTTGTTTTCTTGTTTCCAATACTTATAAAGCTTGGAGAAAAAGGGATTAATTTTTTTTCCTTTTTAAATGACTTATTTCGTTCAGTCATTAGCGGGATAAAAGTAAAATAAAGTCAAATCGCGCATTAATTGTGCATTTTATGGTTTTATGTGTTAAAACGAGCTTTAAACGAAAATATTAAATTAAAAATTATGAAACTCTAGATTTTAAATTTGTCTTTGTTCCAGTAAGGTTGATAAGAAGATCTTTTGGTAATCTTAACAAAGTCTGCTATTTTCAATTTCAATACTGGTTGTTTGCATAAGTTTGACTTTCTTTGTTTCGTCAAAACAACTTTTTAATGACTACTGTAGTTTTCGGTAGATTCTTTCGTACCTGTTGCTGATTTGCTTTGCTTTAAAAAAATCACGTCAACAGTAAACAAAACTTTTAAACATTTTAACTTAAATTTTTAACTCCATCGAGCAAAATATTTGACGCTTGCTATGTAGACTGCTTAAATGTCCATGTTAGTTTGATTTTCTATAAATAAAGTTTCTTGCCCTGAATGATAAACAAGAGTGCTCAATGAAATGAATTCAACTGAGCCACAAACAACTCTGCAACTAAAAACTATTTATAGGGTATTTGGTTTGGCAGCCTATACAAGCTAACTTGGGTTAATGATTTAACTGACAGGAATAGAGAATTTCCAAATAAATTTTTGATAACATTTTGAAGTTCAAACATGCATTTTATTTGTTTGATCTTCATCAATTTTTTTGTTACAGTATAAACAGTTTTAATAAAAGAATGTTGCAAATGTATGACAGAGAGCGGCGCGTGTTTTCTGGAGAGCTAAAGAGTTTTATTTACTGTATAATGAAAGGAAACTTTTTTGCATGTTGAAACGCTGTTACTCTACTCCAAAACTATTTGTTTCACTATGTTTTTCTATACTAAGCTTTTACTTATTTCAAGTTGTTTTTTCCTTAAGATTTTATATTTTTATAATTTTTTTACGCTTTTTTTCTCTAAGCTTTTATACTTTATACTTGTAAAATAGTTAAACTACACTTTCAAATGCAAAAATTTGTTTTTGAAATCGGCCAGTGAAGCATTTTGGACTGCAGACAATTATTCTGAATTCCTATTATTGTCACGTAAATCTAAAGAATTGCTAAACCTTTTCAAAATAAAAGGAGTTTTTAGCTGTTCTTACATCACAGACATTTTGCTAATTAAACAAATTAATAGTGTTGTTACATAACTAAAAAATTTACAATTGTCATAAAATTTTAGTTTGCCATGTGTTTCAAAGTTTCCAAATATTTACCAATAAATTTCGTAAGTCCTTTAATTACATGAAAGGTTACTAAAGTTTATTTTTTGCTTATACAAAATTTGATAGATGAAAAGTTTAGTAAATTGAATACATCTAGCAACAATACTTCTTTCAGCCTGTAAAAACAGTTATTTCTATAATAACTTTTAGCATTTTCAGTAATATCTACTCATTTTTTTACTCTATTCTTTATTTTTTTAAAATTTGTATTAGAGAGGAGGGTTAGTTGCGGAAAGGGAATTTTATAGCAAACTTTTTTTTTACAACAGTTTAATTTTTTTTATTGCAGTTTTCCTGAAATTGTTTAGTAAATTGTTAGAGTTTCTCCAAGTATAAAAACAGTACCAGCTTGTACAAATAAAGTTCATTTTTGTGTTTTAATTAGATACTGCAAATATTTTGTTTTATAACAAAAACAAAACAAACCTTTTGTTAAACTCTTCATATAAATTAAAAATAAGCATCTGGTCGTCATGACCTAGATCGTATTAGGTTTCGTCACAAAGCAACTTTTCTGTTTAAAACCATATTCTTTATCAGCTCTATAATAACTTGATTTAGAAAAATAAACAAAGTTTGTTTAACTTCAGAAGTTCATAAAAAATAGAATATCATAATACGATTCGTTTTATAGTCTTTTTTGTTTAAAATTTTTTAATTGTGTAACAGATTCATTAGTTCTTACAAATAAAATGTTGGTGAAAAGACTGACTTCAAGACGTTTTCAAAATTATTCGTCCAGTTTTCTTTAAAAAATTATATTGAAATCAAATAATTGATTTAAAACTGATATTTAAGTTTTAAAATTTGAAATAATGATATTTGAATGGCGAATGTAAAAAACACCGTATGTAGCGCCACATAGCGGCATAATAAAACTGCTAAATTTTTTGGAAGAAACAACTGCCTGGTCACGAAAATGTCAAGGTGCATTTACAAAACTTTATTTACCCATTAGAATTGCAACTTTAATACAAAGGTTATTATAAAAAATATTAATAAAGACGTTTCTGGTTTAATTACACCAGGATATTTTACTTTTATAGAATTTTAAATTGGCAGACATTTCTCCAAACTATATAATCAGGGCCGTCCGACTCGTGCCCCGCGCAGTATTTTTTGAAGCCCTCTGTACCGTCAATTTTAGCGGAAATCGAAGACAGATTTGATGTGAAGACCCCTTTTTTTGTTTTTTTAAAAGTTTAGAGATCACTGTAATTTTGGGAAAAAAAGTGGGAAATCTGAGACTGATTTCAGGCGAAGACCTTTTTTTTAGAGATCACGATGACTTTCCGGCAAAAAGTGGGGTGTTTTGTTTGTCTGGCCAGCCAAAGTTTTCGATGAGTCAAAATAGCCCTCGACTCAAAAAGTTTGGACACCCCTAATGCAAATAAATTGAGTCTTTAAGAAAGATACCAAGTTACTGAATATGATAGGTTAAAAGATGCAAAACTTATATTGCTGATTAAGAATGGAAAGCAAAGTCTTAAGAGTGACGCCAAGAGGCCAAGAGCTACCAACTTTTAAAGTTCAAGAATCGCTTAACACAAATTGTATAATGAAAACATTAAAGGTGTTCGTAGGTCCTGGAAAGATTACAAAAACAAACAGGAAAAAACTTTTTTGCATCTAATATTTGATGATTTTTTTAACCCTTATATTTATCCTCTCGACTCGCAGGAGAGTGTCGGAGGCGCTATACTTAAGGGCAAGCATCAAGCTCGTCGTCGTCGTTTGAAGGGTATCCACTCCAGGCCAGACACAAACAGGACTGGGGCCGAGGGTTTATCCTTTTACTACCCCAGACTGCTGCACTGCCCGGATCAGATGCTGGCAGTGATGTCATTAAGCCAGCATCGAGTTTCGTCATCTAAAACCGTCAGACCTCGTGCTCCATGTGGTGCCCAATGTATAGAGCACGCTGTTAGTACATGGTCTGCGGTTTGCTCAGAGGCGCCACACTCGCAATTCGGTGAAGGAGCGAGACCCCATTTGTGCATGGACGAATGAAATCGCCCAACACCAGTCCGCAGGCGGTTGAGCTTAACCCAAGCTGCTCGGGGTAAGCCCATCCCAACAGGCCTGGCACTGGCCTCGGGCACAAAAGCACGGAGCCTGGAAGCATTTTCACAATACTCCGCGTTCCATTTGTGATTTGTCCATTCAGAGGCGCGGATGCCAAGTCTGGCAAGGTTGTCCAAGAGATTCCGCGCACCTGGCACAAACGGGCGTCTGGATCTTAGTCTCACTTGGCCAGTATCTGAGGACCCACTTAATAGACCATGCAAGATATGATCTGGATCCAGGAGAATGTCGCTCCCAGTCGGCGAAGCTCAGCTGGCTGGATGCCTGAGAGTACAGGTAGGTGGTCCGTTGGAGTGGGACGCAGGCATCTAGTAACTATGCGCAAGGCGTCATTCAAGACACTGTCAATGAGGCGAGTGTGAGCACTGCGACACCAGACTGGCGCACAGTACTCAGCTGTTGAGTAGACTAGAGACAAGGTGGCTATGCGTAGTGTTTTAGCACCAGCACCCCATCCCGAGCCCACGAGTCGCCTCAACAGTGTGACGCGCGATGATAGTTTTTTGTGCAATGCCACTAGATAGTGACGAAACGTGAGCGATCTGTCCAGTTTTACCCCAAGATAAGTAGGGGTTGGACAGAACGGTAAAAGTCTATCGTTGTTGTAGACCTTTAGCTCACGTTTGGCCTCTCGGTTATTTAAGTGAAAGGCTGCCGTCACCGTCTTAGTGTGACTGAGTTTCAACCTTCAAGTCTGGAGATACGTTGACAGTGTGGACATGTCTTGGCTTAAGGTCCCCTCCAAATTCTTCCAGTTTCCAGAAGAGTGCAACAATGCTAAATCATCAACATAAGCAAACTTTCTGGAAATCATGGAAGGAAGATCGTACGTATAAATGTTAAATAGGAGCGGAGCCAAGACCGATCCCTGAGTAACGCCGTTTTTAAGACGACGTAGCCTGCTTTGCTTGCTGTCACCGGTGGTAAGGGTGAAACTTCGATTTCGGACAAGCTCCATGATCATTTTGACCATGTGCTTATCCGGAAGTAGTCTCAGCAGCTTGCAGGTAAGGCCACGGTGCCAGACAGTGTCATAAGCAGCTGTCAGATCGACAAATACGGCACCGGCCTTCTTTTTAGCCTCAAAAGAATCCTCGATGTTCTGAGTTAGTAGAACAACTTGATCTACGGTTGACTTCCCGCGTCGGAACCCAGCCTGCTCTTTAGGGAGCAGTGGATCGATTAATGGTTCAACGCGGGCGTAGATAAGCCTCTCGAGGATCTTGTAGGGGACACAGAGCAGAGATATCGGTCGATAACTCTTTGGGTCCCCCACGGGCTTTCCTGGTTTTGGGATCGCGACCACAAGCGCTCTTCTCCAGATCTTGGGAATTTTGAGTCGGCGCAAACAGGAAGAAAGGAAATCACGTAACCAGGACTTCAAAGCAGCTCCGGCATGGAGTATAAGCTCGGGACAGATGGAATCAGGTCCCGGAGCTTTACCTGGTTTTAAGTGTTGGAGGGCAGCAGTAAATTCTCTCTGTGAAAAATTGTCAGAGATATTTACTGCGTCTGGTGTTGTGGCCCTCCAAAGGTCAGACACTTCTTGAGAGACAAGTCGAGATGACTTGCGATCAACAGCCTCGTATTTCCCATTTCTAACCAACTGAGATGCAATAGCATCGGCTGAAACGGGACAGTGACGAGGAGAGTGTCGTGACCTACCAGTAAGGTTGTTCAAAATACTCCACGCTTTTCGACTAGAGTGTGAGAATACTCCGAACTGCCTCGGACCATCGATCCCTCCGCTTTCTGTCAAGCTTGGCAAGCAGAGCTGTAGCAGCCAAACCTGAGTCGTCTCCCTGAGGAGACTGCAGAAAGGTTTTATAGAGGGATTCACACTCTGCATCCCAACACGGAATATAGTTATTTCGATACCCGCGTGGGATAGTCTTTTTGGCTGCTTTCTTAATGGTGTTACAGAAGTCCTGGTAAGCCGCATCCACATCAAGTGAATCAGGCGGCAACAAAGTCTTTGCGAATTTATTCGTCAAAGCAATGTAGTGACTCCATTTGGCCTTGCGGAAGTTCCATCGCTTAAGAGGCATGCTTGGCACTGCCATAGCAAACCTTGGTGGTGTAATAAGCGAGGGTCGATGTTGTGACCTGGGGAACTTGTCAAGGACACGTCTATCCGGTAAGCGACTGTTTGGACCTACGCTAGCGAAAGCTAGATCTGGATTGGTACCAGTGTTCCAGCGGCCGGAATAAAAACTGGTAGCGTCCTTGGCATTATATAGCAGGGCAAGACAATTAATACTTGCCCAGCCAGCCAAGCACTCACCGTCTGGACTGTTGTCATCATAACCCCAGTCAGCATGACGACAGTTAAAATCGCCAGCGTAAAGATAGGGGTGAGGAAATACTGGGAGATCCAGGGTTCGCAATCGCGTTGGCGGTGGTTTGTAAACGTTGACTATTTTATAGCCATCAACGTCCACACACAGCCACTCGATCTCCGATGTCGGTGGAGATTGGTCCAAAAGCGTGTATCTCAGTCGCTCGTGGACAAACGTGGCAAGGCCATGCTTCCTGCTTAAAGAAGACCCAGATAGTTGGTAGTTTGGAAGTACCAACTTCTCTGCATCAGTGCAGTGGGTCTCCTGCAGTAGGATGACGAGTGCCTCAGACTGCATAGCGAGGTGATGAAGAACGTTCATCTTGCTTGCAGTGAGACCTTCGATGTTCAGCTGAAGAATAGTGGGTCTTCGGAACTTGTGGGCAATGTGCCCTGAAAAGGGCAGTTTTATCCTGACATTGCCCCGTCCTGAAAAGGACGTTTGCCGATTAGCAGACCCACACTGAACATCGGAATGGGTGGATACCCTTCCGTTTTGGTAGGTTCGGTTTCCGTCTGTCATTTTAAAATCAATGAGCAGACTTACTCACGGCCCAGGCTGCGTGAAAGCACCTACCATCTGGGCCAAGCATCAAGCTGTTATCCCAACTTGCTTCTGGCTATGCAAAGTACTGCCGCCATATTGAAATTTTTTTAGTTGGTTTTTTAATTTTTATTAGAAGTATGACTGAAATAGAGAGCTGCTTGCAAAGACCCTCAAGCAGAGGAAGGTGCCGTAAAGTCTCGTTTCGAAGACACAACAAAATGACGCGAGTAGGTTTTGAACCGAGACCGTGTTGATCATGTTCGCCATCTATTTGGCGCTCTTAATTACTTGGCCACAATGTGGACAAATTGTGAACAATATATAATGAGGTCTAAATACAATTTTGACAAATTTTGACTTTATTTTCACCTAAAAAACTCATTAAAAAGACTTCTGAGTTACTGAAGAAAGGTTATGTAAGGTTGGTGATACAACAAAGCCGTGAAAAAGCCGTGAAAACTTTTGTTGGCCCTAGTTATAACAATAAACTTTTTAAAAAAGTGTTGTAAGGTTGATGATACAACAAAGATACAAAGGTTATAATAAGGTTATGTAAGGTTGATGATACAACAAAGCCGTGAAAAAGTCGTGAAAACTTTTGTTGGTCCAAGTTATAACAATAAACTTTTTAAAAAAGTGTGAAATTAAACGCAATACCGTAAAATCAAAAATATATGTATTTGTTGGTTGAATTTTTGTTTTTGTGATTTTTAGAAATAAAAAAATCAGACAAGTCTAGATAAGTGGTTTTCAAACACAGGTTTAGGTACACTCTATGATGCACCAATGTACGCCCCAAAATGAAAGTTAGCGAATTTTTAAAAAAATAGGGCTTAATTTTAAAAGGTTGTGCAGGGATACACTAAACCAGGGATTCTTAAACTTTTGAGGTCGCGTTCCCTTCTATGATACCAACAAAACCCTTCGTATTAAAAAATCCGTAATTTAATTTGTGACTTTGTAACAGATAATTTTTGGATGTATACCAAAAAAAAAGGTACTCAGTTTAAATCATTCCTAGATTTCGCGAACTGTGTCCCGAAATCATAATGTTCTGTAAAAAAAAAAAAGTCTTCACTTCGAATTAGTCTTGATTTTCTCGATTTTTGTCCCAAACTCAACTGTTCTCTTAAAAAAAAGTCTTCACCTATAATTTGGTAACTATTTTTTGCAATTGGTCATTGTCGATGCCGAAAATTCCTGATTTCTCCCAAATATTTTCTTGTCACTGTCCGAAAAACTATGATTTTGCCCAAATTTCGAAAAATTGACCGCCAGGTACGGCCATGATTTAGTTTGCAGCCAGTTGCTCGCGCGCCTCCTATGAACCTTTCATTCCTTCCAGTTTAAAAATTTAGCCACTAAACAGTGAGTTAATAGAATTTTTTTCCATTAATTGCTTCTACATAAAATTAAATTATTTTGGCCTTTAATATAAAGTTTCAAACCGGGTATACATAGTGCTGGCTTTAGTACGGTGCGAATGGATCGGCCGCACAGCCCCCCTAAAAAACGTCAAAAGATGGCGTTCCTAAGCAAAATATTTTTTTCCTAGTAGCATCCATGGCAGTGGCATTCCTAAAGTGATGACCTATTTTTTAGATCACTTTATGTTGGAACATTAAAAAGTGGCCCTCCTATTTATCACTAATTATACACCCTAAGGTACACAAGATTTTTTAACAAAATCGATACTATTTTGATCGGGTGTGCAAAGGCGTAACAAACAGTGGGCTTCTGTTATTGTTTTTTATCATTTCTCGCAAAACAAAATTGAATTTCGTCCTTTAAACAGAAATGATTTCACTTAAAACTTAAAGTTAAAACTTTTTGCCTTTATGTGACTTTTACAAAACATGAGAATAATATGTGAGGTTAGATGTAAATAAAATTGACTTTTTCCCCTCACTCTCCAACAAATTTTTGGGAAAGCAAAATAAGGAATACGGCCAAAGAGAAATTTTGCTGAACACTGACACAAATAACACAGTAATACTTTATATTACTATGACATCTGCAACTCATTTCAATATGCTACCAGGAATCTGCAAAAAACCTTTTGTTTAGAGAAAAATATGATCCATTGGATTATTCAACACGATTTTATTTAAAAAGAACGATACTGATATTTGCAAACAAAAATAGTATTGAAATTATCAAAATAAAAACATTTGAATTTAAGCAATAAGTAAAAGCACTGACAAAAATTAATGCACAAACACATAAAGTTATTGCAGAATGTACCAATCACTTGTATTCCTACGGTCCGAGCCCAGCCGATCGAAGTTTCACCAAATTGACGAAATTTACGTTTTCTTGTTAAATCTGACTGTTTAATCGCATTTTAGAAAAAAATTGAAAGATTTGAGATCTTCTTTTTTGATATATTTTTCAAAAATTGCTGCATTCTAAAACGCGGTAAAATTTTTTTTTATTGTAAATTTTAAAACTGCGTTAAGTATCAACCTTTATCTTTTTCTTTCAAATATGATTAAAGAAAATTTAAAACAAATTAAAAATAAATTTGCTTTAAAGGTAAAAATAGATATAACAGAACTTTTTCTTAAAAAGGACTAATGGGAATAAACGATGGAAATTTTTTCAAATTTTCTAAGTAAAACAATTGGAGCAGTTTTGATCTTCACGAGGATTGCTTTAATTTATTTGATAGTAAAACCTCAAATATAAAATCTATAGCTCGAAAAGCGAAGTAAATTCAGTTTTACCATAAAAAATATAAAAGAAAATAAGGAAAAGTTAATAATTTAACATCTCTCATTTATTTGTAGTAATGTCCTAAAAATTTAAGGAGTGATATAGTTCTAGTTAGTGTAAAGTGGTAATTTCCAACTACATCCAGAATCTGGTAGTATCTTAGGGCGACTTTTTCAACTTGAAAGCACCTCAAATCGATAAGAATTTCGTTTTGCTTGGAAAATTTCAAAACTTTTTGATTTTAGTTTTATTAAAAAGCGAATCTTATTCAAAAATCACTACTTGATGCAGAAACGTATTTATTTTTTGTTTGAGGTGCCGAAAGTAAAAAATGTTGGGAACCATAGAAGTAAGCAAACATCATGCTATTTTGATAAAAAGAATATGCCCCATAACAAACACTCATTCAGCAATAAAAACAACTGCAAATTCACATAATCTCAAACTTATAAAAGTGCCATAATTATAATACAAACTATATAGTGTAATCGAAATTTCTCTAAGATAGTTGTTGGGTGCACAACCTTTTTGTTATTGCCGGTAACATACAAACTTTGCTTCAACTAACGGCGGCTAATGAGTCAAATTAAAAAGTTATTGGCATCTTGGAACAAGAAAATTTCATCGAAATATACCGTTTATTCCTACTGAAAAATGTAATGGAACAAAATAAATTGACAATTTTTACTGAAAAAAAACAAAGATAGAGGCTAATTTTGTAATGAAGCAAGCGCATCTGCACAGCCGAATAATTATCGACCATGGCTGTATGCTTCAGATTGCGCTCCGTTGGAGTGGATCTTACAGATAAATTTTTTTTTTTACACAGATAGATATTAAATGATTTTTTTCTGTTAAGAATCAGATGTATACGGGGGTGGTCGTGGTTCATTTTCTAAATTGCAATTAGAGTTTGCTGTTTCTTCATTCGCGTTTTCATCTGTAGATAGTTTTAACACAGACAATTGAATTTGACCAAAAACGCTTTTTTTATTTTTATTTTTTTGCATTGAAGAAGTTTCTTGTTTTCTATCTTGTAATATTTCCTCGTATGTTGGCAGATCCTCCATTGTTTTCGAATGATCAATTGTGCTTGGAATTCTACCAGGAAAATTCGGATAATCATCTTGTCCGTCGACCACTACAACTTCAAAGTCTGCTATTTCTATATTTGGGGAATTATCACTCACAGAATAAGAATTTTCATATATCTGGAATTGTGAATTCACTTGTCCATGGTCTGTTGGAGGTAAAGAATTTGATGAATTGCTTCGCAAACAAATCGAGCAATAGCGGCAGTTGCACTTGCTACATAACCTTGCGATTGTTCCATAACAAAGCACAATAACAAGGAGTATAAACCCGAAAAGCATCAGTGGAAGAAAAACTTCAAGTAATGGATTCTTATAAGAGTTTTCTTTTTCTTCCGATTGGCTTGTAGTGACATCAACTGTATACGCAGTTGTTGTGTTTAGAGCCTTCCAATCCGAAAACGTTTTTTTTTCATTTATTAGTGACATGTAGGTTTCAGAAATAAAAAGTTTGTTCAACTTATTAAATGGGCTAAAAATTATTCTCGAAACATCACCTAAATGTAAGATTTTTACAAATAAGACGAACTTTACTAATTATTAATTTTATAATTACCAAATATAGTGTCACACTTCATTCATAATTTTATTCTTAACTTTATAACTCTATTGTTGATTTTCAGTCTTTTACGGTAATTTTTTAACCTTTTAATTATGACGTCATCTTTTCCATTGTTATGTAGTGATTGCATAACCGGTACATTACTTGCTACTTAATTTAGTTTGTCTGCAAGTTGTTTTTATGCATGTATTTTACAGAGTTGTTTTGCTGTTTTATTTAAAGCACATTGATTGACTGAAGTTTTAATCAGGGTTTGAAATAACGTTCCGGTTCAGTTTAGTTCCGATATAAGTTTAGTTTCGGCAAATTTTATTTTTAGTAGTATAAGTGCGCTCCCTTATTATAAAAAAATAATTAAATTTGCATGAATTGATGTAAACTTTTCGTGTGTGTTAGATAAAGGAGAACAAAGAAAGCATAAAATAAAATAAAACGTGGTAATTAATAAATTAATTTGAAACTAAAAACTCTTGTCTTTTGCCTAGAGTTCTCACAAAATTGTAAGCATTTGTTTCAATGAAAGTTTTAAATTGTTTTAATTTTGTGTTTTTTCTTTCAGTAAACTGCATCAAATTGAAACATTGGTTACAATTTGTATAGTCCAGATTCACTTAACTCCCAGGCAGAAGAAAGATTTTAACTAAGTGTTTTTAAATTCACACTGCAAAGAAGATCACAAATTGATCTTACAGTGGTTCAGATCCGGTTCAAGTTCAGCAAAAAATGTTTTTAAAGGTTCAATTCCGGTTTAGCTCTAGTTCGGGTTTGGAGTATCTTTTCTGTCCATATCTGACAAGCGTTAGGACTGTAAACATAATTTGTAACCTCATGTTTTCCTTGGCGTCCGCAGACAGGCTTCCTGGAAGAGTAATAGCCAACAGTTGCAAACCCAAAATATTTTTAAAAAGGGTTTTTTAAAAAATTCTGGTACAGGTCTCAAAAAAATTAAAGATAAAATTAATTCACGGCATGGGTCTGGGTTGTAAAACCAACTATTAGCTTTTAGCAATTAATGTTCAAGGAAATGAATTTATAGTAATGATATCAATATAATTGCACGCTATTTTTGTTCTGTAAATATTTACCAACAATCAACGTGATTTAACATTATTGAAACTAATTAAAATAACAAAAAGTTAACCACAAATTGACATAAAAATAACAAACGAACTCGAAAAATGTTATTGTTAAAACTTTTATTTTTTGGGCAAAATATTAACTGAGATTTACGTTACTTTTAAGTAAAATGGGAATTCTTATTAATTTTTAAAATAAAAATTTTTTTGCGCTTGATCCGTTTTTGTTTTTATTTATAGTATCTAAAGAAGTTTTAATGAACAAAAGCCTATAGAGTTGGAGGTATTTAGCAGAAATTTTTTCTTTAGAATGATTTTTTAAATTAATTTTCCCAGTCTATGTAAGCTACAATTGATCTACCACTCATTGCAAGTTTGGACCTGGTATGAATTATTCTAGATTGCTTTCAGCTGGATTACTTTCCAAGTGCAGACACAGAATTAAGGCAAAACAAAAAACTTTGTGACGCCGGAGACAAAGCCAATAAAATAATCAATGGAATGGACGGAACCATAACTTTTTTAACTTTTCGGTAGTCTTTAAAATAACTATTTACTTGAGAATTCTTTAGGTCAACTCTTGTCCAAAAAAACCGTGATTTATATTCAGTTGTATTGAGTCTCTTAATCGCTTCTTCACCACCTTCATAGAGTCTCTTAAACCCTCGCTTTGTCGCCTGAAAGAGTTCATCTATGGATTGAAGCTTTCTCGCTTTCCCTTGCGACGCAAGTGAGTGCGAAACCAATCGCGTGCTCGCTTTCTCCAACCAATCAGAGGCGTCGTTGCTTTCGATGTCTTCCAATACTGCTTAATATAAATCACGGTTTTCTTGCAGTTCGTCATTTGCCAACGAATTTTTCAGACAAGAGTTGACCGAAAAAATTTTTAAATGAATGGTCATTTTAAAGACTACCGAAAAATTAAAGAGTTATGATTCCGTCTATTCCATTGGTTATTTTAAAGTTTTACGTAACTAAAAATTTATACAAGGCCAACCGTCTGCATCGCATTGGGGCCGTATTATCCAATTGGGGTGATTTGATTGCGTCGTTTTTTACTTAAATCAATTGCATTTTTTTTATTTAGAACAGGGCTTCTCTACCCTACAAAGTTTTTTAATGCGGCCTTCAAATGAATTTTTAAAAATAAGCGCAATTAACTTGAATTATTGCACTGCCTCTGAGCAAAACTCGTAGTAAAAAAATGAAATAAAAGATTAGATTAAGAAAAGAAAGGAAATTATTTTAATCTGATTTAGAGTTTTGCTTGCCGCAAAACTCAAAATCAGATTAAAAATCATTTGGAAAAAACACATTTTTCGCACTTTTCCGATAATTTTATAACAAACTGGTTGAGTTATCCGAAATTTTTTACTTTCATTCTCGTAGAACATCTGCTGATGCAATAATAGTCTGCTGTATTGCAAAGTTTTAAATATCTGATGCAATAGTAGTCTGCTGTATGCAAAGTTTTCAAACTGTGTTCTATGTTCCATGTTTCGCGGAAGCTTACTTAAAGTTTTCTGCTGGACAATAAACACGATGGTTTGCAAGTACATCATAATAACCTTTCCTTCACGTTTGCAAGTACGTCATAATAGCCTTTTTATTTTATGATTACGTTCTGTTTCGACAGTAACTTAAACAACTTTAATTTTTTGACCTGCAAAACTAAAGTCCATCTATATTCTTGAAAAATTAGTGTTTAGCAATTTTTTGGACAAAGTGTTTCGTAAACTGAAATAATAAGACATTGTGTTTCGTGAAAAAAGTTTGAGAAATCGGGTCTATTGTTATTTTTATTCAATACTTAATTAGACCTATAGCTTGCACGGCACGATTACTTGGAACAGAAAAAAAGTTTAGCACAATATTTTTGAGATTTAATGTTAGTAAATTTATGCACTAATCACAGAGCGGTATGTTTCCCCAAAATTCCAATTCAATAGATCCGACCTGACCAATAGATCTTTGTCTGGTTTTTTGCGGCTCTTACGTTCATATTGTGCTTGTGTTTTTTTAAGGTTATTAGTTTATTTGACTAAATGATTTGTGTTACCAGGCGAAGACTTTTTCTTGTTGGTCTTCACTTCAAGCTTTCACTTGAGGTCGAAAGTAAAACTTTGTTTACTAGAAGTAAAGATTAAAGAAAGCCTTTAATCGTCGGATGGTGTTTAGTTTTTAAACCAGGGTGATCTAACTTCTTCACTCTTGTGGGCCACTTTTCAAAATTGTTCGAGCTTGCGGGCCTAAGTCGGCTAAAAAAAGGTCTTCACTTGGAATCGGTCTCCGATTCTCCTATTTTCCTTCCAACATCATGGTGTTCTCTAAAAAAAGCCTTCACTTCGAATCGGTCTCAACCCTGGACTCTGTCCCAGAAGTTCGCCATGCTTTGTTAGAGAAAGTTGCTGCCGCTTATCATCGACACGACTTGAATTGTGTAAAATGGTTCCGCGGGCCGCAGCCCGTAGTTGGACCACGCTGTTTTAAACGATTCAAAAAGTCAAAAGTAAAAAAGTATCCACATAGACGCAAATTTGACTAGTGAGTAATGAGGCATTAAACTAACGACTGTTCTTAATTTCCTGTAAGACAGTAAGAAATGTGGTTCTTGATCTTTGACTGCTTTTACCTGAAAAAACAGCTTGCTGATATAATCTGTAACTTTTGAAAAAGTTTTCCGAGTTTTGAGTATTTAAAGCCCTGATGGCAGGTGCTTTCTCGCAGCCTGGGACATGAGTACGTCTGTTAATGCTCTCAAACATGACAGACCGAAACCAAACCAGCCGAAACGGAAGGCTATCCACCCATTCCATTATTCAGCAAAGGTTTGCTAATCGGCAAACGTCCTTTTCAGGACGGGGCAATGCCTGGATAAAACTGCCCTTTTCAGGGCACATTGCCAAAAAGTTCCAAAGATCCAATATTCTTCTGCTAAACATCCAAGGTCTCACTGCAAGCAAAATGAACGTTCTTCATTACCTTACTCTGCAGTCTGAGGCACTCATCATCCTACTACAAAAGACCCACTGAATTGATGCAGAGAAGTTGATACTTCCAAACTACCAACTAGCTTGGTCTTCTTTGAGCAAAAAGCATGGCCTTCCCACGTTTGTCCACGAACGACTAAGGTATACGCTTTTGGACCAATTTCCACCGACATCGGAGATTGAGTGGTTATGCGTGGACGTTGATTGTTATAAAATAGTCAACGTCAACAAACCTCCACCAACGCAATTGTGATCCCTGGATCTCCCAGTGTTTCCTCATCCCGTCTTTATGCTGAAGATTTCAACTGTCGTCATGCTGACTAGGGTTACGATGATAACAGTCCGGACGGTGAGTGCTTGCCTAGCTGGGCAAGCATTAATTGTCTTTTCCTCCTATATAATACCAAGGACGCCGCCAATTTTTAATCCGGCCGCTGGAACACTGGCATCGATCCAGATCTAGCTTTTACTAGCGTAGCTCCTAACAGTCGCTTATCGGATAGACGTGTTTTTGAAAAGTTCCCCAGGTCACAACATCAACTTTCGCTTATTACACCACCAAGGTTTGCTATGGCAGTTCCAAACGTGTCTGTTAAGCGATGGAACTTCCGCAAGGCCAAATGGAGTCATTACATTGCTTAGACCAATAAATTCGCAAAGACTTGTTTATGACTTGTATATTAAACAAGCTTGTTTATTTTGTGTAGCTTTAGGACCATCAGAGATAGCACATTCACAATGGCATATATCAAACAAATCTGTATTTACTTTTCCACATTTTCCCTACTTCCTCGTCTCAATTTCTGTTTTTTTTAGCCAAATTGCATCTGCCTATCAGACCTTTCAGCTTGGTCTCCACCGTTTGTTCATTATGTAAAAACCATCTTTCTCCCGCAAGGCAATAGCATTTTTCAAACTGCTCTTTTATATGCGCAAAACTCGGAAGCTTTTTCAAAAGTTGCAGTTGATGTCAAAAAGTTGATTTTTAGCTAAAAGTAGTGGTCTATTGCATCGAAATTTTTGGAAAACGTACTGCTCTGTAGTTGGTGCATAGATTTACTAACATTAAATCTCAGAAACATTGTGTTAAAATTTTTTTGTAGTTGCAAGTAATCGTTCAGTTGCAAGTAATGCCGCTGAGCAACCTGTACGTCTCTTATCAAACATTGTATGAAAATAACAGTAGATTACTATTACAACGACGTTCTACGAGAATGAAAATCAAAAATTTTTCTATTAAATAAATCAATCTGCTACAACATTAAAGGGAAAAGTGCAAAAAACGTGTTTTTTCCAAATAATTTCTTTTTGTTGCAGATAAAGCTATCACATGCATTAAGTGGTAATAGGAAGTTGATTCTTTCCATATTTTGATACCATACAAATACGCTTTACAAATAGTGTTTTGCGAGATACGCAAAATACGCTAACAAAGCTGAAGTTGCAATTTCAACCATCGGGTGCCGCATCTTTACGACGTCTAATGAGCTAAAATTTTGGGTGTTGAGTTTTCAACCGAAACCCCACTACTTGACATTCCATATATTTTAAATTTTAAAAATGGTAAATATATGAAACTCTCTGTTGATTACCTTGTATTATGCTGGATTAATATCACTTTTCTGCGCGTCTGCTTTTACAATAAATGAGATAAGTCATGTAAAGAAAGTGCTACTCGTCATCGAATTATTCAATTTCTGAATAATTTTCAATCGCGTTCATAGCTTTTACACTTTTACCAATAAAACTTTTTTAAATTTTGACTTAAAGCTGTAGGTGATATAGATATACGATAAACAAATATAGTAACTACAAAAAGGCTATTGTATACAATATTACTAACTTAAACACTTTTACGAAATTTTTTTTTTGAAAAATGACACTTTTGTATTCAGTTTTAGTCAAAATGGTTGAAAGCACATTTTCCGGATAAGCATTCTATCATGTCATTAAAAAACTACTGTATATTAGGAGATTTACAATTTTAGGGGTATATGTTTATATAAGGAGTATACGAGTATATTTAGCATATTTGTTCTATTATCAATATTTAACGAGTAATTCTTATTTTAAGGTTGGCATACCGTCCGGAAAATTCCGGACATGTCCGGAATTTAGGGTTAAATTTTGCGTCCAGCAGGAATTTTAAAAAATCCTCAAATGTCCGGAATTTTATGATGGGCGTTTTGGGGGAATTAGAATTGCGGGAATAATCCTGTAAATCAGGGGTGTCTAACACGTGACACGCGACGTGTTTGAGTTGGACAGTGGACACCCCTGCTGTAAATTATGTTTAACTTTAAACATTGTACATGTCTTTTGGTGTTCCGTGGGCTATTAGCTCACTTACTGCTTTGATATTAATGCCTTGGACGTTATCTTTGCTGGTGTGGTTCTTTTCCAGAATATTCGCTCAGCCAGCTCATTTTACTGCATCTGCAATCGTACTGTGCACACTGCCAATCCAGAACATTGTTATTTCGTACCGTGCGCATATTTTTTACTACGAGGTTGTACGGAATTATGATGTAACAGAGCGTTTTCCTTATCAATGATGTTTACCACTTAGAACTTTCTGGAGCTTTGGAACTTTCTTGAACTTATTGACCGTTGTGCTGAATCCGAATTGGTTAGACATAGATCACATGCTGCGAAAATTATTAGAACATTCCAACAGTCTATAAAAGCAGGCGATTTCGCACATATAATCAGAGATTTACTTAAAATGTCATAGAGGGAGCCTAGTGAATTTTTGATATAGAATCCTTGACTGCTGACTGGCTGCGTTTATTGCCTGGATTATACTGAGTGGCTTTGCTAAGTATTGTTGATTGACTGGCTTAGCCTAGATTGACGGACTGATACTTGGTTGTTACTTGCCAGGGTTGGCTACCGTTTATTTCTGATTATTATTCGCTGACTGTTTACCCGTTTCGTTGAGCAGCTGCAAGTGTATTTGATAGCAGCTAGTTCTTTGGTAAGTCAATTGAATACAGAAGCTTTATACCACAAAACTTTACTTTTGGATCTTTCTATTTGAATAAGAAGCTAGTCAGGAAGTCGGGATCGAAAGTGCTAGTCCCAATAGCCTTTCAACGAATATTCTCCTGGGCTGGCGACAAAGGCTCAGGAACCTGGTGGTAAATTACTTTGTTATTTTAGATTATGCATTTTTAGTTGGTTTTTATTTATTGTTAATAAGAAAGATATTATTTCAAATGGCTAATGCTAAACGAAAGTGCACATTCACTAACGAGATGCAAAAAAAACATCCATGTTTTAGAAAAGGCAGGAATGATTACGAGGCAGAATGCTTGGTTTGCAAATCAGAAACCTATATATCTGTCGTGCACAAAGGTAATGGTGATTTAAAAACACATCTGCAATCGGAAAAACATCGCAAAGCAGTAAGAAGGGCTGTTGCATCAACGAAAATGACAAATTATTTTGTTACAGCAGGAAGCAAATGCGAAGATGAAATCACTGCCGCAGAAGGCACTCTTGCATTTCACGCTGTTAAGCATCATCATAGCTTTTTGTCCATGGACTGTACATCGGTTTTACTTAAAAAGATTTTCCCTGATTCTAATGTAGCGAAGAAGTTTAGTAGTGGCCGCACAAAGACAGAAAAGGCTGTTACTAGCGTACTTGCGCAATATTCTATTGATGCTGTTCTGAAAAGTTTTGAAGAAAACGATATCGCGTATTTTGGCGTTGCAACAGATGGCAACAATCACAATGAACTGAAATTATTTCCTATAATTATTCAGTATTTTGACTGGAGGAAAGGTGGTTTGCAATCAAAATTGATTGAGTTTACAAACAAGGCAAACGAGACTGCCGACACAATTGCCACTTATGTAAAAGACACCTTAGAAAAAAGGATGCTTTTGAAAAAATGTGTGTCATTTACAGGAGACAACTGCAATACTATGTTTGTAGGACTTCGGCGTAATGAGCAAGGAAACAATGTGTTTGCAAAGTTAAAGAAAATGTTAAACCCGTCATTGATTGGAGTTGGCTGTTCAGCACACGTTTTAAACAATTGTATCCATCATGGGGGTGAAAGAATGAACATTGATATTGAAAATAATATCAATAAAATATATCAATATTTTTCTATTTACACAGTTAGAACTGAACAACTGAAAGAATAGTGTGAATTTGCAAATTGTGAATACAAGAGACTTCTCTCTCATAGCAAGACTCGCTGGCTCTCCTTGTTTCCTGGAATTTCAAGATTTTTAGAAATGTTTTCACCCCTGAAGTCCTACTTTTTGTCACAAGAATATCCACCAATAGTTATTAAACGGTTCTTTGAGAATGAAATGAGCGAGTTATACCTTTGGCATATGCACTCACTAATGTCCGTGTTTCATGGACGTATTCAAGTGGTTGAGAGAAAACAATTCCATTGCAGAAGTGCTAGAAAATTTGGAGCTGGTTCATAAGGTGCTTGTGGAAAGGAAGAATAAAAAACTATATGTCCTTGACAGTTAAAAGGCTTTTAGTTGAAAAAAGAGAATGAAAAACACTGAATGAATGAATGAATGAATGAATGAAAGAGAAGAGGGATATGAAGATGAATGTAACAATTTTCTTTCCGAAGTTGCAAACCTCTATGAGAGATGCTTGGAGTACCTGTGCAAATGGATGAAACCAATGGAAGAGTTTGCTTGTTTCAAATGGATGACCTTGAACGAGATACAAAGTTGGAATGATGTAGAGCCTTGCCTGGAATATCTGATTGGTAAAGGGATTGATGTGGACGATGCAAAGTGCTTTGACCAAATCTGTAACTTGAAGCAGTGTATTAATTATCTTCTTTTCGCTTTCCTTTTCTTATTAACATCACACCGCTTTGTTCAAAGGTACAGCGACCATGCACAACTGACGTTGTGCATGTAATAACGTACTTCGTTTAGTCGCTGCTTCCTTATTCACAATCTTTATTTCTACATGCACTATGATTAATTTCAAGTTGATTGTGAGTAAAAATGAAATAAATAAAGCAGTTTGTGGAAAGTTACCTACAGGACGAAGAATTCATTAAACTGCCAACGCATAAGAAATGGTGCAAATATTTCGATCAGTCTAAGAACATCACATGCCACTCAGAAATTTTACGGATTGTACAGTTTTTCTTTGCTGTTACATCCCACAATGCCAATATAGAGAAAGTCTTTTTACTGATGCAAAGTCAGTGAACTAAAGAGAGAAACAAGTTGAGCGTTGCGACTATGAAAGACATATTGACTTTTCAATATAATTTCAAAGATATGTGCTGTAGTGAATTTTTTTCCTTTTTGAAATCGGACAAGGCTCTATTGAAGAGAATTAGATCTTCAGAAAAATATGCATGGTCAGAAGAGTAAATTTGTAGTGACTTGACTTACAAGCGTGTCTTTAATTTGTTTTAAGCATATAATTGCTGTTTTTCCTTTTTCGGCACAACCTAATTCTCATTATTATTTTTCACTCCGAAGTTAAGATTTTTTCAGTGACGGTCCGTAGCTATATTTAGAGAGTGCTTACCCTGCCTGGTGTGAGATTCTGCTCGTGATTGAATACAATATTTTTCATTTCGGTAGCTGGCGCTTTAGCATGAGTATCGTACAACGTTTGCAGCTAAGGTTAAAAGAGGGAAATAAGGAATTCAAGCAAAAATTAAGTGTGTTTCTTTGAATAATATATAGCTGAACTTACGAAACGAAAAGGTTGCACTTGTGCCGTTTCTGCTTGGGTAAGCATTGCTTACCCTGACCGACCGTCACTGGTATTTTTGCATAAATAACACCGTAACCAATGTTAAAGTGAAGTTTGGAGATGGTAGTGTTTTGTCACCCTGTTTGTACTTTTTAATAACCTACGATGGTAAAATATTATTCTTTATCAAATTATTGTAGGCTAAACATCAACTTGCTCTTTTTATTAATACAAAAATGAATGAATTCAGTATAGAAACTTCTTGTGTGTTGCATTGCCAATTTCATAGGTCAAATTTCGATGTGACAAAATGTGGTAGCGCATATATATGGTCTCATGAAAAGTAGTCATGCACTGTCCGGAATTTTGCTTTTTCAAATATAGTAACCCTATCTTATTTGTATTTAATTTATCAAGAACTGGTAAAAGGTAAGAAATTAACTTAATTCAACCAAAGGTACAATAAGAAAATGAGAAATATTAAGCAATCTTTTCAATAGCCTGCAGTTGGTATGCAATGTTCCTCTAATTTTTTGCTGTGTGTGTGTGTGCGCAGAAATTTTTTTCGTGGGTAAACTTTTCTCTTTTTTTTGCTACGTAAAACTTATATTATTCACTCTGATTTCTCGATTTTCGTCTCAAAAACGTGGTGATCTCTAAAAAAGTCTTTACCTTAAATCTGACTTTGATCTCTCGATTTTCGTCTCAAATACGTAGTAATCTTTTAATAAAAGGTCTTCACTTCTGAAATCTTGTGTGCGCACATCTTTGTTTTTTACATGCGTTAGTTCTAGCACATATGTGTGCGCGCATACGCGCACAGCTTAGAAAGAATGTTGCTGGTAGGTCTTTTATGATAAATTTAAAGTTGTCTACTTTAGTTAACCTTTCAGGCGTTCTACAGCGTTTGCACTAACGAAAACTGTAGATTATCAATCGAATTCCTTTAGCTAAACGAATTTTTTAGAAAAAAAATCATAAAAAAACTTCCAGTATGTTTAGAAATAGTAATAACAAGTACTTGGTCGGAGCACTTAAACCACACATAATTGAAAAGTAGCTGCTGTAACTACATTCTGTATTCTATAAAGAGAACTTTCTTATTGTACAGTTTCCACATATTCTTTCGCAAGTTGATAACTGCTGCAAGCTTAAACTGGTTACAGTCTTCAGCATGAAAGAAAAACAAACACCAGCTACGTTACGCAACCGCTTAGTTCAACAACGACGTAGCCAGACAAGGATAAAACCAAACATTTTTGGATTACCTAATGTCGTAATTTATTAACGTAATAGTTGGTCAATTTGTTGTGATAAAAATAAGTTTTTAGTTGGTAAATAGTAAAGAAAATTTCTGGTACTGCCTACCTTTTCGTAAGTTTGAACACAATACAGTTTTATAGTCTATTAACACGCATTATGAACTTTAATTAAATTTACAGAGTAAATTATTAATTTTTTTTAAAATGTCATTGAGAATTTAAAATGGTTTGAAATTGTTTTTTACTTTGATTGTCATTCTCGGCGTAAAGCAGCAAACACGTGGATACATAAGTGAATTTTTGTTTTATTGGTTAATAAAAAACGCTTAATGATCAACCTATGACAAGATACAGCGTATTCAAAATCGAGTTTTTTAGGCATGCTTCTGCAAAAAGCGTAAAACGATCTCGAATTTAAAAATAATAGCTCTGCTAACTTTGCAGCATTCATTTCTTTATTTCATTTTATTTTCGATCAATATTAAACAGTTTAACACAACAAATTATAAATATTAAAAATATTATCAAGAAAAGTATAAACAAGCATAAATCACACGTATATGAACAAGAATACAACAGATCAAGTCCTAATCACTTAACTGTTTTGTGTACATTACTTAAAAAAATGCTTATCTTGGGGAGAAATTGTTTTCACAAACTGTTTTTCGATTTCATTATTATTACTATGCATCCTGCTGGAAGACAACGTGGGAGGAGTTATACTAAAAAAAACTTTTAAGCGATCATAATCCAGCTTTCGGAGATGCCAAGATATCATTGGTCAGTTCAAAGTTTTTGTTTCGTTTTAAAACTTGTATAGACCTACAGTGATATACCTGAAACTTAGAGCTGCTTGCTAAAACCGTTAAACAGAGAAATGTGGCGCAAAGTGCTTTTCTAGAAACACAACAGAATTGCGAAAGAAGTTGAACCTAAACTATCTCGATTTCGTTCGCCACTTGGCGCTGCTACTTACTCGGCCACGCTGCAGGACAATCTATTAAAACAGGCTGGTACAATTTTTTTAGAACTGCCACTTTTAAAAAGCTTAAAAACTTGCGAGGACCAGTATCTTTTAAACGAAAAAGATAGTGAATAGTAAAAAAAAGATGGTTTAAGAATGTGTGATAAGAGTCGTGTGTTAAAAAAAAAAAAAAAAAGCAAGACGTGTACAATTTAAAAGAATAAACGTAAAAAAGATTAAAGATGTTTCGCGGGCGGCAGAAATCATTTCATAAATAGCGTTTTAACCATGTTGCTCTATCTACAAACATTCTTATTCTACAAGCTCTATCTACAAATAAAGACAAGAAGCAATTCCGCTTATTTTCCGTCGTTTTGTAGACTAACTGTTACACAACAACCATGCCAACCATGTTGACCACACTGACCACACTGACCACATTGACCATGCTGACCACACCAACCCATACATTTTAAAGGAACCCATTTTAAATACTAAAGGGCAGCAGTGAATTCCTTGTTTCCCTGAGGAGACTGTAGGAATGTTGCCAAACTTGTATTGTTTCCCTGAGGATGTGGATATTGTGTGGAGGGGTTCACACTTGATGAGTTACCATTGATTAAATTTCCATGGCAGTAAGAGTTCACATGGGTCTTAATTGGCATGAGCAAGCTTTTAGCTGATTGGGTCCCAAAAGCATCACAAAACAATCAATTAAATCAAAGGGATGACCTTTCTCTAGCAATTTTGACAAAGATAGAAACAAATGAGCATATATTTTCTTTAAGCGCTGCATCACTGGAGACAAAACCTGGATCTAACAATTTGATACAGAAAACCAAATTCAATTAAAAGAGTGGGATTTGAAAGAAACACCTGCACTTAATAAACTCAAGGCAGAATTCTTTAAAAAAGTTATGGCTACCATTTTTGGGATTCTAATGGTGTCATATTGACAAGTTTCTTAGAAGGCACCACAGCTATTTTAAAAGCGCCTTGAAAAAGTTGAAAACAACTGTTATGCTTTAATTGTAAATTCGAACTTATACTTCTTTATTTATTTACCCAATCACGCAGATTTAAACAGATAAAGCTTTCCTCTTTATTTATTACTATATATACATTAGAACCACACACATGTTGCTCCATAACACATAAGAGAACAAGTGATGTAATCAGTGTTGCCATTACACATTTTCTCATCTCACAACCCCCTTTTTTATGATAACAACATTGTTATTATGAATCAATCATTGTTTTACGAATTCACGAAAATATGAGGGATTACGTCTAGTTTTGCGATTACTTCGACGAGGAATGTACTGGGTGTGTACCACATCGCTAAAACGAACACTCGGCTTTGTACGCGCGGCAATAACATCACAATTATTCGCTGCGTTTCGGTCGGCGCGAACGGACTCAGCAGTGCAGTCAAGCACTGGTCCTTCATTTGAGCGCGCGTCGGATGAGGAAACCACTGGCCCATCGGACTCAGCAGTGGAGCCTCTATCAGGAGACTCAGCAGTAGCTTCAGCGGGTGCCACTGGTCTTAAAAATCACCGATTCCTCCAATATACGCGACCGCTTGGCAGTTTCACATGATAGTCGCGATTGCATCCAATTCCGATGATGTAGCCAACTCTGTCCCATTTCTTGGAGTTGGGGTCTTGAATTCAAACCCTTTGGCCGATTTGGAGTTGGTTTAAAGGCTTGGCACCAAAGCCATATCTGTCTTTCTCCTTTCGTTTTGAAACGACATCGTTTGAATCTTACTTATCAAATTTTTCTTTCCAGACCTGTTTATAACTGCAAAGCTTGGCAGGAATGATGGGTCGGAGTGGATGGCCGTATAGTATTTCGGCTGGAGATAAGCCTGCAGCTTTGGGCGTATTTAGCCATTCCAATAGGCCTTCGCAGACTTCATCGCTATCAATGTCGCTGCGACTAAGCTTTTCATAGCTTTGACTGCTCTCTGGATGCCCATTTGACTGAGGATAATGTGGTGTGCTGAGAGCATGGTTGATGCCCCATTTCCGTAGAAATTGCCGAAATTTGTTGCAGGCAAATTGTGGGCCGCCATCTGTGCGGATACGGACTGGGACTCCTGCATCTACGAAGTATCTTCTGATAGTGCTTATGACTTGCTGGGAGGATGGGTCTTGTCTGAACTCGGTTATTTTGATCCATCCGGATAAACGATCAACGTACATCATATATGATTTCCCAGCATAACAGAATAAATCAGCGGAAACGTCTTCGAATGGTTGTGACGGTAATGGATCAGACATCAATGGTTCTTGCTGTAGGGTCGGGAGGTTTTTCTGGCATGCATTGCAGGCTTCAACAAAATTTTGTATGTCGCTGTTAATTCCAGGCCAGTAAACTGTTTGTCGAGCTCTTCTCTCGGTCCTCTCAATGCCCTGATGAGATGAATGGAATTTTGCTAATACCTCTCTGCGTTTGGCTTCAGGGATAACGATTTTGTAACTGTCGAGGAGTATGAGTCCGTCTTCCACTGACAACTGATCTTTTATCTTTTTGAAATGTTTTATAGATGAGTGTAGACTGAAGTTAGCAAAATCGTTTTGTATAGCTTTGATAGCTTGTGATACCTCGTCAGATTTCGCGCTTTCTCTGATTTCCTGGAGAATTGGATCAATAAAGCATTGCCAAGTATCCGGACACAAAAAAATTTAATTTCAAAAAAAAGTTTTTTTCACTCTACCCGAACGCATAGTTTCTCACATATTGTAACTGTAATCTTGTACAAGCTGATCTAAGCCGCTGTTCGCCGACCAATTTTTTAATATTTTTAATACTGCTGATCAACGGCAGCGCCAGTTTTTAATCACAGCTTTAGCAAACTTTTAATAACTGCGATAGTCGGTACGTGGGTCGAACGTCTCAACGTTTGCAGGACAGAATCCGCCAGCATGTGCCGAAGTCTATTCGGAACAGAACCAGTCAAGAACGTAAACAACCAGAACGCCCAGGAAAACTAGCGAATTCAATACCGCACTGTGATTCAGCGATTGGAAACCATCTGTTACATAACCAAAAATGTGCATCTCACTATAAGGACAATCAATTTTTTATTCTCTCTAAAGCACGATCCGATTTCCATTTATCAGTCTTGGAATCAATTTTCATCACTCTTCGAAAACCTAATTTGTGTAGACAGAAAGAGTTTGTTAACAAACATAAATTGTTAGTATAATTGTAAAAAATTTTCTTTTTAGTTCCAAATTTTAGCACAAAACTTGTATAATTTTGTTCCTTTTTTTTTTTTTTTTTTGCGAAAAAAATTTCTTACGCTGACGAAACGTGGTTTTATTTATTAAATACTTTTAATTATTATGATAACTGTTACTGACCTTAATTTTTAGCCAATCAGAATCAGTCTTAAAACTTTTTAAATACTACATTCAGTTCTGCAATTCATTCTAGCGAAACCTCCTGAAGAGAGCTAGACGAAAACGTTCGAGTTTTCAAAACAGCCTTTTTAAGGCTACTTATTCAACAAAAGAGCTTTAAATGAAGCATTTGCTGTTAAAAGCTATTTTAAAGTTTTGTACCAATAAAAAACTTCAGCAAACTGTTCGAGAGATCGAGTAAATGTTTTTATTTCAGAGCCGTTCAAAAGTCAAGTGAAAATTAAAATTAAGAACCTTTTTCGCCTTTTTTGTTTTCACCCTTAATATCAAAAACTACACATTTTAACTCTCTATTCAGACCACGATTCGGACAGTTTCAAACCAGTTGTCTAACTGTGATAAGTAACCCAAAAAAATTAAAGGCCAGGATCGTTCTGATCCACTAGAGCAGGGTTTCTCAAACTATGGGTCGCGACCCCAAATGGGGTCGCCTAAAATAATTTTGGGGTCGCGAAACAAATTGGTATTTTGTGTTTTGTGCGGCAAAACTTTGAAAATCCCAGTAGTGCCGCAGAACTTTTGGAAAAAATTATGATTATTGCACATGTAATCGACAAATCAGAGAATTTGGGGACAAAAATTGACAAGTTGGAGCTTGATTCTGAATGCGGATCTTTTTTTTTAGAGATTACAATGATTTTGGGAGAAAAATACGGAAAAAGGAGATCGATCCGAAGTAAAGACCTTTTTTTTTTTTAGAGATCACCATGGTTTTTGGAGGAAAATATGGAAAAAGGAGATCGATCCGAAGTGAAGACCTTTTTTTAGAGATCATTACGATTTTCGGAGAAAAATTGTAAAGTGCGCCTAATTTTAAGTATCCACCACTAATTGGGGTCGCACAAAATTTTATCTTTCAAAACTGGGTCGCCGAATAAAAAAGTTTGAGAAACCCTGCACTAGAGTACCTTAACCGCTCGCTTATATGCTGCGTTGGTGAAATCCGTACTGCATCTATTTACAGTAGATGTCTCCAAAGAAACTTTACGGATTGATGTCTACAAAAATTTTTTCAAAAGTTTGTTTTTATATTTATTAAAGAAAATTTTTTTGAAAAACAACAGTGTGTGCAATTTGCATTTAAAGATTAACAAAAAAATATATAAAATCGAGTAAATTCAAACAGGACTTTAAGTCTTGTCATGGAGAATTACCAAAAAAGACTAAAAAAATCATTGTTTTAGGAGAAAATTGTATGGCCTTGATTCTGATGGTCACATTAAAGCATTGCTGCATTGGAGTCTTTGTGTTGTCTCTAACTCCAGTAAATGGCGCAAATTAAATATTGGCATCGGTTTTGATTTATTAATAAATTTATTGCAAGTTGTAATTTATTATTTTTTTGAGAAGTAGTTTAATGAAATTCATTGATTAAGTTCTTCTCCAGGGTGACAACAAGAAAGTTAACAATGGCTGCTTTAAAATATTCGGTGCCGGTTTAGTATGTGGCTTACCTTTCGAATGTGGCCTACGAAATTCTATCTCTCAAGCCAGGTAGGCCACATACTAAACCGGCACCAAATATTCTTATAATTATGTGATATTTAGAAAATATATATAACTTAAAATATTAATTTTTTTGCCTGCTACAAGCATGAAGTTTAAAAACACATGCTCGGCATATCAAGTTTGAAAAATAAGAGATGCTATTCAATTGCTTTGAAAAATAACTTGGTATAGATATTGCATTTCAGTGAAAAAAAGTTTTTTTAGAAATTGTCTTAGACACAAAAATAATATAATGTTTGTTTTAATCAGCAACTTGACGGATGAAGAAAAGTTCCTCGGTCAAAGCATCGGGATTTCATTCACTCAATTCTATGAGCAGAGTTGAAATTATCTGTTTTAATCCTCCTATTCCTAAAAATGGATACATTTTACCAGAAAACAAGACTATTTTTCAAATCGGAGAAACAGTAACGTTCAAATGCCATATTTCTTTTTATTTAATTGGAAGCGAAACCACGACATGCATGAATAATGGAAGCTTTGCGGCGAACAATGCAAGTTGTGTCACATGGTACATTTATCTAAAAGGTTCTAGCTCAGGGTTTATAAACTGGGGATCAATAACAACTTAACCAGGGCATCCACAGGTTTTTCTTTATAAAAAATTATTTGTCATAGGTATACATTTCAATTTATCTAAAAGCATTTATAAACTTGTTAATTATAAGCCCATTACCCTAAAATATCTTAACTCGGTGTTGAAACAGTACAAATCTTGTAAAAATCAATTGCAGACAAAAAAGATCATCAATTGAAATTACGATTAATTTTTCTTTAAAAATAAAATCAAGACCATTTTTTGGACTTCATTTGATTTTCGGAAAAAAATTTTTAATTTGAGTCCATAGAGTTTTACTAAATTTGCTATGGGTTCCGTGCGCTCTAACAGGTCAGAAACCTTGTTCTAGCTAAAGATAAGCTTATATAAGCGCACTTAGGTAGCCTTTCTACACTAATTTACAATTGTTCAAAGAGACAAAGAGAAATGTTTCTATCTGTTTTGTTAAAAATCGCGATCGACATGGTCTAATTTCAATCACTAGTACTGTATAGTCGTGTTTTTATTGCTTTCTAATCATTGGAAAGACACTTTACGATATTTTCTTTTGTTTGAAAGACTTTACAAAAAGCTCTAAATTACGTCATGCCACTTTAAAAATCCAAAAAATGTTTGCAACCGATCGCACAGCTTGGCATGTTCTAAAGCAGGGGCATCCAACCCGCGGCCTGCGGGCCACATTTGGCCAGCGTAAAGATTTTGAGTGGCCCGCGCAATATTTCCCAAAATAACGTAGACTTTCCATACGTTCCGATTTTGGTGGGACAGCCCAATTTTTTACGGCTCCGTCCTGCCCATTTTGGCAAAAATTCCGCCAGAAATCGAAGACAGATTCTATGTAAAAACTCCTTTTCTTGTTTTTTTCCGAGATCGCTAGTTTTCAGAGACAAAAATAATGAAATCCGAGACTGGTTTGAAGTGAAGATATTTTTTTAGAGATCACCATGATTTTGTGACGAAAAGTGGGAAATCAGAGACTGGTTTCAAGTGACGACCTTTTTTTTTTTTAGAGATCACTATGGTTTTGGGACAAAAATCGAGGTGTTTTATTTGTTTGGCCCGCCAATATTTTTGATGAGCCAAAATGGCTCTGTTCTAAAGCAAATCTCGGAAATCACTTTACAGTTGTTTTAAGTTATTAGATATTATTGACGTCTATGATATAATTAAAAGAAAGAAATAGATGAAATGATGATTACGCAACTCTTTTTCATTTTTAAATAAAATAGTTTAAACAGCTTGATTTAAAGTTTTTTTACGTTGTATAGTATAGTCTATAAAAAATTAAATCTAACTAATTTTCAAGCATAAATGTAGTTAGTCGAATTTTTTATTGAATGTTAAAACAAACGTGTTTAAAAAACTGAACTTCTTAAGTTGTTGCTAATTTTTTGTTTTCAACAACTTTTTATTTATCTGTACATAATCTTTCAGTGGGATCCAAATCTCTGGTAGTATTAATAACAATTTTTTTATGGAGTGGTAGCAGACTTAGATGACCGGATGGTCTTTCGCTGTATTCTTGTCCATCGATTAGTTGCACAATTACCAACTGATTTTAAAGTGCTCAGCAAATTGTGTTGTGGTTTATATTGACAAATATACAGCATTTTACTTTTAATCGTTATGGTGTACGGATATTACTTAACAAAAAAATGAACTAAACTGAATTAAAAGCGCACAAACAATTTTTGTTCATTCATCTATGAATTTTATATAGCAAATTTACCTTAAATTAATATTTGAATACTCGTCTTTAAGTAACCTAAGATTTTTGTGTAGATAAATTACTAAATTACATTGTACCTTTTGCTAAATGGCTTTATTATATTCATAAAAAGAGAAGTAGTCAAAATTTTTATTCACTAAAAAATCATTTATAATTTCTTTTTTGTTGTTATTTTTTTAGCTTTTATAGGCCTACATAGTTATGTGACACAGATTTTATTAAAGTCAAATAATTTACGTTACGTCTTTCCAATTTTTAAATTTTTAGCTTTTGATTTTGCTTGTCCGAATCCATATGTTTCATTCGGAGGAAAAATCCTTGGCACTATGAAAAATCGTTATGTGGTGGAATACTCGTGTTTGGAAGGTTACTTATTGGCAGGTGCGCGTCAGATCAGTGCCGACCACATGAAAAGTATTCTTATCCGCCACCACTTTGTTTAGGTAGTAACCAAAATTTATTTCCATTTTTTGAAAAGTTTATGATTTAGTTGGCCATTAGATTTTAGTAAGCGGGCGATTTTTTTGCGATGTGATCGAAAACACAAGAACTAGCAAAAAACGTAGAGCATTTAGCATAGGGCTATAGTAGGGTTTGAACACAATTATTTTTCATTATGGCTACGCATGGATAGCAAGTAGGATTGTTATTATAAATCGCAAAAAATTGGTATCGCAATACTTTTTTAGATATAATTAATTAATTATAATTACAACTATTGTAAAACTGTAAAATTATTTACAATATTTAATTACAATTTTAATTTTTTAACCGTATTCACTTGTAATGTCATGCAAAATAAAGCGTTTTCGGTCGCATAAAATGGAAGTAATTTCAAAAGTATATCAGCAAAGAAACGATCCTTGGTTTCTTTTACGATGTTTTAATGTCTTGATAAAATTTCGAGTTTTAAAATAGTCCACACGCTAAAACTGTCTTTCATTTTTTAAAATCGAGTTTAGAGAACATCTAAAAGTAAAAATGAATGAATGAATGAATGAAACAGTTTATTTTCACAAATGAGCAACAACATTTACATAAGCACAAAGCGATTTTTTGTGAGGAAGCACCGAAAAACCGTTAGGTTATCAAAGTCAAGGTGCTCCCTGTAGTTCAAAAAAAAGAGAAAAAAAGAAAAACAAAACAAAACAACAATACAACAAGGGTAATACAAATGACTGACTTAATTACGTAAATGGTAAATAATAGTTAATAGACCTGTTTCCTGTGTAAAACGAGAATTCTCGTTGTGCGATCACATCTTTTCATGACTAAGGTTTTTTTTTCAAAAGTAATTTGATAGCACATTAGTTTCGACTTCACGGATTTTTAATTTCGCTGATTCAAAAAGTTATGGCAATAAAACGCTTTGAATGTTATTTCCCGAGGGACGTATTACATTAAACTGAAATCTTTTTAGTACGTACAATTGTAACACAATAATTAAGATCAGGATCAACTATAATGCATTTAATTTTACATGAGACCTAGCGAGTTATTAATAGGTGCTTAAGAGTGCGTTTTTATATTGCTTATTGAAGGTATGCAAAGGTAGTTTCTTTAAATTAACGTCAATTTCATTCCAAAGTTTGACACCGCGATATTGTAATTTCTTATGACCTGTTTTTTTTGATGCACGGGGGAGAAAATAATTGGCAGTTATATTATTTCTCGTTTCATAATTATGAATATTTCCAATTTTGGTAAAGCTATTTTGGAACATCTCTGGTAATTTATTACTGAATAGTTTATGCATAAATTTAGCCAGTTCTAATTTATACACATCTTTTATTTTTAAAAAATTTAGTTTTTTGTATAATTTAGTGACGTGGGCAAATTTCTTACTACAGGTAATCGTTCGTATGATGTTATTTAACCGCACTTCGATTTCATGAACTTGATTTTGTGAAGCCGTACCCCATATAGTAATACCATATTGGATACGGCTATATGCAAAACTGTAGTAGAGCATGTGAAGAGTCTCAGTTGTCACATATTCACGTAGCTGATACAATAAAGAGCAACACTTAGCCAATTGTAAGGAGAGTTCTTTGATATGTGCCGACCAATTTAAATTTTCATCGATGTGAACTCCCAAGTATTTTACTACTTTATTTCTATCTATTTGGATATTATTTATTAGTACTTTAAAGTTTGTGTTGACTGCACTAGGTAGATGCTTGTTGAATAGTAGATATGTTGTTTTTGAGTAATTAAGTGATAACTTGTTTTGGCACATCCAATTATCTATATGATGCATTTGAATATTAACTTTTTTTTCGAGTTCGAATAGGTTATTATGTGATAGGGTTAAGTATGTATCATCGGCAAATAATGTAGTTGAGAATTCAGACGCTAGTGGCAAATCATTAATATACAAAATAAAAAGTAGTGGACCTAAAGATGAACCTTGAGGTACACCACATTTGATTTTTCTTAGAGTAGATTTTGACTTGGAAATTTTGGTGTATTGGTATCTATTGTTAAAATAGCTTTTCATCAGTTCGAGAGCTATTCCTCGAAATCCATACATGCATTCTAACTTTTTTATTAATATAGCATGGTCTACAGAGTCAAATGCTTTGCTCAAGTCTAAAAACAAAGAACAACTGTATAGCCCTTGATCAATATTATGTAGTAGGTCATTGTGGATTTTGCTAATTGCTAAAGTAGTAGATGAATTTTTTCTAAATCCGAATTGTCGGTCATTGAGTAGATTGTACCTTATCAAATAGGAATAAATGCGAGTATGTAAAAGTTTTTCAAAAATTTTGTTAAATTGGCATAGCAAGGATATCGGTCTGTAATTAGTGGTTTGAGTTGAGCATCCTTTTTTAAAAATAGGAATAACTTCTGCTATTTTTAGCGAGTCTGGATAAACACCAGTGTTCAAGCATACATTAAAGAGATTGCTTAAAAAAGTAGAAATTACAGGATTAGCAATTTTAATAAATCTAGTTTCGATATCTATTGTTCTGCGTGCTTTTCTATCTTTTAGTTTTGTTATTAAATTAAACACTTCCTGAGGGGTACAAGGAGAAAGAAATATAGAATTACTTATTTTTTTGATTTTATTTAAATTACTCTGTGTATCAGGTGGCTTATCGTGTGCAGATATTTTTGCTGCCATCCTCTTTCCAACACTTACAAAAAATTTATTGAACTCCTCCGCAATGGCCTGCGGATCTGTGATTGTACAACCTGTATCTGTTAGTATCTTAGTAGGTCCAGAATTTTTTTGTTTTCTGTTGTATACTAGTTCATTAACAATATTCCATACTTTTTTGGAATTATTTTTGTTATCTTTTAGCACGTTGTGATAGTAATCAACTTTTGCTTGTTTAATTAAACGATTTAATAGATTGCGATAAATTTTGTATTTATGACTTTGTGATGTGTCGGGCTTCTCACGCAAATTGTTATACATTTTGTTTTTGATTCGGATCGATTTCAGAAGACCGCGAGTCAACCACGGTCTACATCTAAGCTTATTTTCCTTTCTCGAAGCTTTTCTCATAGGTGCAAATTCGTCAACAACATTTTCAAATTTTGTTACAAATTTGTCGTACAATTCATGAGGCGACCTTATATTGCTGTCTATTAGAATGTTAAGTTGGTCATTAAGAGCATTTAAGAAAATTTCTAAATTAAATTTGGTCATATCTCTTACTTTATAGTCATTATTTTGCGTTTTTTTTACTTTAGTAATTGCCGAGACAATTGCAAAAGTCGCGTAATGATCACTTAAATCACACGTCAATACACCAGATACTACTCGTCTTTTTCTGTTATTTGTGTAGATGTGATCGAGTAACGTTTTAGACGTGAGACTGATTCTGGTTGGCAGGTCGATTAGACTGAGGCATGTGCAACTTAATAACATATCCGCATATCTTCGAATTGAATCGTTTGTGGATATTTGCATTAAGTCAATATTAAAATCACCGAAGCAATAATATTGTTTTTTACTGTTATTCAGGGATATAAGTATTTCGTTTAAGCTATCCTTAAAATTATTTACAGCAGAGGCCGTTGCAATAGGATGCCTGTACACTACACCTACTACTATCGGGCCTGTTTTTGTATGAATATCAATCCATAAATGTTCAGAATTAGGCAAGAGGTAATTGGAGTATTGATTTAATTCAAATTTAATCGTATTTTTTATATACAAACCAACACCCCCCGCATTGGTCGTGCTGTCACTATGAATGAAAGTATAACCATCCAGATTAAAATTTCGGTTAATTTTTTCTTTTTGTAATTTGGTTTCAGAGATAGCTACGATATCTGGTTGGTTTGTAAAGCTGGACAACAAATTATTTAGTGAGTCTATATTTTTTTGAATGCTTCGAACGTTAAAGTGAATTATAAATAAGTCGTCATGATTTTTTTTGTCAAACAAGTTTTTTTTACAAGCATCTACATAGTAACTAGTGGAAAACAAATCGCTATAATTGTGATCAAAACAATCAGTGTCAGCGTTGTTGCAGAGGTGCAAGTCAAGGTTGGGGCGTGAGTTTGCCATTGTGCAAATTGATTGTGTGATACAATTTTTCCCACGCTATTGGAAGGTTACTCCTTACAATTGGCATCGTCATTAAAAAGCAATGGTAAATAGTTTAGTTTTTGAAAATCTACATCAATATTATGTTTAAAGAGATCATCAGGGGTCGATATTGTAATCCAATCTCCGATTCCCTCATCTTTTTCATTGTTGCCAATTTTACCTTCATATTTCGCTGATTTCTTCATTCTAATGCGACCGTTTATCGTGTTACATAGTACAAATTTTCCGCCGCATTCATTTTTAACATAGTGGAGCAGTTTAGATCTAAGTGGGGTAATATCTTCAGTAATGAAAGCATCCGGAAAATGTTTACTGTCTCTTAGCCGAGATTTTGCTTTTAGAAATTCGTTGCGTTTTTTATACGACAGAAATCGCACAATTACTTGTCTAGGTTTTGCATCAGCTGTTTTCTTTTTTTTGCCAAGTCTATGTGCCCTTTGTATATCGGAGCTCTTTAGATCAATTTTCAATTCCTTAGCTAATTCAAAAACAATATTTTCGCCGTCATCTTGTTTTTCTTTGCTTTCTGGGCTGCCATGTATGCGAAGATTTTCTCTTCTACCATATTGTTCAAGCGCATCAACATTGAACACATTTAGAGAAAGTGCCTGCTTTAGCTTAATATTTTCTGCTTTCAAGTTAAGCATTTCTTCGTTGTTATCGTTTAGCTTGGCTTTTAGCTCGTGCACCTGACTTTCCAATTTTTTCATACAACTGTATATTTCATGCAGTTTTTCTCGATCATCACTATTAAAATTTGCTGTATTACTAGCAGAAGATCCTTCGTTGTTACTTGAGTATTTATCTTTTTTAGAATTTCGACTCATTTTTGAAGCTTTTCTGACTACAGTAGGAGAGAGAAAAAAGAACCTTTTGCTTACGCGCTGGCTACAAACAGCGGACTTGCATACTTTTCCAACTATTTAACAATTTTTTTGTTATAACAAAAATAGGGCTGGGGAGCTGGCCTAATTTAGGTTGGGCTCCGGTTCCAGAGCCAAGTATCTTTAAAATGTCGCTCCGGCTCCGGCTCCAATTTTTCATATATATGTATATAAACATTGGCCCATAAAGGATAGCTTGATAATATATCGACCATTAAAAATTTACTAAATTCCATTTTGCCAAACCTAAGATTAACTGTATATTATTCAAGAGTGCAATGGATAAAGTTTTATATTATGTAAAATTTCTACATATTATTATAGGCTATGACTTTTGGATAATTGTACACCTCAAACAAAATAAGACTCAATTATATCCAGCACATTCACATACATAACAAATTTTCAAAACACAATCATCACCGCAGATTTAAATGCTCACTCGTCATTATGGTACTCACCGAACAAAAACCATATAAAAAACCTATTGAATAACTCCAATCACATCTCATTAAATACAAACACATCAATATGTCTACCATCCAATCAAAAACAACAGCCTACTTCACTAGACATTACAGCTTTAGCAAACTTGCATGGTTGCACTATCTGGAAAGCCATCCCTTTCCTCCCATTAGGTTATTTATTGTTAATGACCAACCTCAGCATACATTACAAGATCAAACCAACTTCATCATACTTCACTAAAACAATAGCACACTACCAAAAAGCCAATTGGACATCATATAAACAGCATGTTAAAGATCTCATCTCCTACAGACACCGCCCCACAAACGTCTAAGGAGCAAACAAAATCTTGTCAAGCCAATACTGATGCCAGCAGACCATTCATCTTTAAAGAAAATCAAAGCAACATAATTGCACTAACTTGCCCAAGCATATCCACAAGCTCATTTAAAACCGAAATCAAATTTGCAAAAAAAACAAATCGACCTACAAATTATTATCTTAAAAATCACAAAAACAGAACAAATACATGAACACAAAACAAACACCAAAAAAATGTCTTGACAAAATTGATTGCAAACACAATCTGACACCCTGTGGGGCACTATAGCAAAACTGCACAACAAAAACATCAGCTTTGAAAATAAAACAGCCATCTGACACGAATAAAGTAAAAATTTTTAGTAAACTATTTACGAACGTCACTTATAGAACAGACAAAATCAACAGACACATAGACCATAAAATCAAAAAAATCTCATTGACGAAATACTATTTACCACTACTCAAGTGCAGTTAGTTATCTCAAACAGCACAAACAACAATTATTTTACTGGATCTGATGGCATAAACATCAGACACCTAAAACATCAGAACCTCTTGCCATCAAAAATCTTACAAGCATGTACAAAACTGTCCTCAACACTAACATAATAGCCTATTACATCTTGGGAAACTTGCCACAATCATTTGCATTTCTAAACCAAAAAAGTAATTGGCACAAACTAGTGATTCGTAACACTTTTATCACACATTGCCAAACTACTAGAAAAAATAATATTAATATTAATCATCAATATGGATTCAAACGTAAGCAGTCAGCATAGACTGCTTTGCACAACATCTGCCACTAAATCACAAAAGACTTCAAGAATCCACGTGATACAGTAAACGTACACAAACTCAAACTAACAAACATTTCAAATATCATCATCAAGTTCATTTGGCCTAGATGGTAGGTGCTTTCTCACAGCCTGGGCCGGAGTAAATCTGTTCATTGGTGTTAAACACGACTGACCGAAACCAAACCTACCAAAATGAAAGGCTATCCGCCAATTTCGATATTCAGCGAGGGTTTGCTAATCGGCAAACGTCCTTTTCAGGACGAGGCGATGCCTGGAAAAAACTGCCCTTTTCAGGGCACATTGCCAAAAAGTTACGAAGACCCACTATTCTTCAGCTGAACATCAAAGGCCTTACTGCAAGCAAGATGAACATTCTTCATCACCTCGCTCTGCAGTCTGAGGTACTCGTCATCCTACTACAGGAGATCCACTGAACTGATGCAGAGAAGTTGATACTTCCAAACTACCAACTAGCTGGGTCTTCTTTAAGCAGGAAGCATGGTCTTGCCACGTTTGTCCACGAGCGACTGAAATACACGCTTTTGAACCAATATCCACCGACATCGGAGATCGAGTGATTGTGTGTGGACATTAATTGTTATAAAATAGTTAACGTCTACAAACCTCCACCAATGCAATTGCGATCCCTGGATCTCCCAGTGTTTCCTCACCCATGTCTTTACACTGGCGATTTTAACTGTCGTCATGCTGACTGGGGTTACGATGATAGCAGTTCGGACGGTGAGTGCTTGACTGGCTGGGCAAGTATTAATTGTTTTCCCTCCTATACAATGCCAAGGACGCTGCCAGTTTTTATTCCAGTCACTGGAACACTGGAACCAATCCGGATCTAGCTTTCGCCAATGTAGGTCCAAACAGTTGCATAGCGGATAGACGTGTCCTTAAAAAGTTTCCCAGGTCACAACATCGACTTTTGCTTATTACACCACCAAGGTTTGCTATGGCAGTTCCAAACGTGTCTGTTAAGCAATGGAACTTCCGCAAGGTTAAATGGAGCACTACATTGCTTAGACGAATAAATTTGCAAGACTTTGTTGCCGCCTGATTCACTTGATGTGGATGCGGTTTACCAGGACTTCTGTAACATCATCAAGAAAGCAACCAAAAAGACTATCCCACGCGGGTATCGAAATAACTATGTTCCGTGCTTGGATGCAGAGTGTGAATCCCTCTATAAAACTTTTCTGCAGTCTCTTCAGGGAGACGAATCAAGTTTGACTGCTACAGCTCTGCTTGCCAAACATGACAGGAAGTGGAGGAATCGATTGTCCGAGGCAGTTCGGAGCATTGACTTCTCACACTCTAGTCGAAAAGCATGGAGTATGTTAAGCAATCTTACTGGTAGGTCACGAGACTCTCCTCGTCACTGTCCCGTTACAGCCGATGCTATTGCATCTCAGCTGGTCAGAAATGAGAAATACGAGGCTGTTGACCGCAAGTCATTTTGACTTGTCTCTCAAGAAATGTCTGACCTTTGGAGGGCCACAACACCAGACCCAGTAAATATCTCTGACACTTTTTCACAGAAAGAATTTACTACCGCCCTTTAACATTTAAAACCAGGTAAAGCTCCGGGCCCTGATTCCATCTGCCCAGAGCTTATAATCCATGCTGGAGTTGCTATGGTCATACGATGATGCAGTGCGAAAGAAAAAAGTCGATTAGCGCGTGGTGGCGCTGGTGCGAGGAAAAGAGCATATGAGGTTGCTTGCGCCGTGTCTATAAGGAAATTTAGTGAAGCTGAAAATGAAAGACGAAAAGAGGAAGATTACAAAAGTTTAAGCAAAGAAGAAAAGGAAGTTGGCCTAGAATCACAGGAATATTTAGAATTAAAAGATGGACGAAAAATCGGAATTTTGAATGGTGCATGTTTGGAAGAAAATTTAAGTAATCAAATGCCGACGTCAATTGGAATGGTCGGAAACAAATCGGTCACGGTTTTAAAGGATACTGGTTGTTCCGGAGTAATAGTTAAGAGGGAGTTGGTTGCAGAAGGGCAGCTCACATGCAAGGTGGAATATATAATGACGGTCGCGCGCACTTTACTGAAGGCCCCGTTCGCAAATGTAGAAATAAGCACGCCCTATTATAGAGAAACAGTGGAAGCTTTGTGCCTAAGGGATTCGCTGTGTCCGTTGATTATTGGAAATATTTCGGGAGCTAGAGCACTCGATGATCCTGATGAGACTTGGTGCGTGGAGGCAGCAGCAGTTACTCGGTCACGAGCTAGAAAGAGCACTGAGTCGAAACCTTTGAAAGTTGCGGAGCCAACAAATCAGATGGCTGTAACGAAGGATAAACTCATACAACTTCAAGGAGAAGACCCATCCCTGTCAAAGTACACGACGAAGGAAGCGCCCTTGGTTAAGAACGGGAAAGAGATTAGTCATGTAAAGAGGAAGGGAATTTTGTACCGCATCACCAAGAAGATTGATGTGGAAAGAAAAGAACTGAAACAAATTTTAGTATCGAAAGACTTGAGGAAGAAGGTGATGGAGGTTGCGCATAATACAATGCTGGCTAGACATATGGAAGTCAAGAGGACGGAGGATAGGATACTGGCCAATTTTTATTGGCCAGGGATTCACCAGGATGTCGTGAGCTTCTGCAGGTCATGTGATGTGTGCCAGAGGATGGTATCGAAAGGGAGAGTAGCGAAAGTTCCGCTAGGAAAAATGCTATTGATGGATTTGCCGTTTGAGCGAGTGGCAGTGGATTTGATTGGCCCGATTGCGCCAACAAGTGATAAGGGGCACCGATATGTGCTTACTCTGGTGGACTACGCAACACGCTAACCAGAGGCCGTGCCTCTCAAGAATATCGACATCGAGAAAATGGCAGAAGCACTTTTAGATCTAAATATATAGTCGAGTTGGAATTCCGGAAGAAGTATTGAGTGATCTTGGGACTCAATTTGTGTCGGAATGCATGCAGAAAGTATTACGATTGTTGTCGATCAGAAGGCTGACAACGACTCCGTATCATCCGATTTGCAATGGTCTGACTGAGAAATTTAACGGTAGGTTAAAGAAGATGTTGAGGCGATTGTGTATTGAACAACCGAAGCAGTGGTGTAGGTTTATAAATCCACTTTTATTTGCGTATAGAGAGGTTCCCCAAGTATCTACTGGATTTTTACCCTTTGAACTTTTGTATGGTCGCACTGTGCGAGGACCCATGACAATTCTGAAGGAACTATGGATAGGCGAAAGTGAATCAACGGAAGTCAAAACTAGCTATCAATACTAGCTATATATTGAGAGAGAGACTGGAGGAAACGATGAAACTTGCTCAGGAGGAGCTAACGAGAAGCCAAATCAGATAAAAGAAAAATTATGACAAGAAAACAAAGGATCGACTATTCACTGAAGGAGACAGAGTTTTGGTAATGCTCCCAACGAACAATAACAAGCTTTTAATGCAATGGAAAGGACCGTACGAAATTATTCAAAGGATGGGAGATAACGATTATAAAATTCTATTCGGAAACAAAGAAAAGAATTACCATGCTTACATGTTAAAAAAATATTACGACCGAGAGGATGAAGCAAAAACCGGAAATGAGAAAGAAGATTTAAAGATAACAGCTAGTGCGGAAATGTTAGTAGATGAAGAAATACCTGGCATATACGAAGATTTATTATTAGAATTGCGAGCATATAAACAAGAGGAAGATGTAAGCAACGTCAAATTAGGAACGGAATTGGACGATAGCCAAAGTCGACAACTGCAAACTTTGATAGAAAATTATGCTGATGTTTTTTTAGATGTGCCGGGAAAAACGTCGAAGATTAAAAACAGATTCAATTTGATAGATGAAGAGCCTGCTCTCTAAAAACCTTATCCTTTACCATATGCGCAGCGGCAGGAACTGAAAGACAAAATAAGGGAAATGTTAGATATAGGGGTTATTAGAAAGTCATCATCGCTGTATGCTTCACCGGTAGTTATTGTAAGGACAAAGGATGGTTCGAATCGCATTTGCGTCGACTACAGGAAATTAAATAAAGTGACAATTTCGGATCCGGAACCGATGAGGACTTCAAAGGATCTCTTCCAACAGTTGGGGAAGTCGAAATTCTTTTTGAAGATTGATCTCAGTAAAGGGTATTGGCAGATACCCGTAGCGGAAAAAGATATATTCAAGACCGCGTTTGTGACACCGGACGGGACATATGAATTTATCCGAATGCCCTTTGGCATGAAGAACTCCGATGCAATACTTGTTCATGGAATGAGATAAGTGCTTTCAGGCATGTCCGGCGTTGAAAGCTATATTGATGATCTAATTGTGTTCTCCAGCGATTGGGAGACACACCTGCAAACTTTGGAAGAATTATTGAAAAGACTAAGTGAGGCTAACCTCACTGCTCGTCCTTCAAAATGTATTTTCGGGGCATCTCCTGTCGAATTCTTAGGTCACGATGTTGGGTATGACTGGATTACACCAAACGATGACAATCTGGACAAGATTGCGAAGCGGCCAGTCACAAAGAAGGAAGTCCAATCATTTTGTGGGTTGCTCGGTTACTATCGAGATTATATTCCTTCATTTGCAATTATTGCGGCACCGTTGACGGACTTAACGAAGAAGGGGCAGCCGAACTTTGTCGAATGGGGTGAGACTCAGGAGAAAGCTTTCAACACCCTGAGAGAAGCTCTCCTGAAGCGGCCCATATTGAGACTGCCCGATCATTCGCTAGACTTCACTTTACGCACGGATGCATCCAACAGCAGAATTGGAGCCGTTTTGATGCAGGAACACGAGGGAAAACTCCATCCCGTCGAGGGAAAGCAAGAAGTTGACGAATGCGGGGACGAAGTATTCCACACTTGAAAAGGAGTGCTTGGCAATAATATGGGGAGTTGGCAAATTTAGATTATTTCTGGCCGGAAAGAAGTTTGTCCTCCAAACGGACTACAAGCCGCTGACTTTCCTTAGAACGGCCCGCTACAAAAACAATCGTATACTCCGGTGGTCTCTATCATTGCAGGGATACGACTTCGTGGTAAAGGACATTGCCGGCAAGGAGAACGTTATGGCTGACTATCTCAGCCGCATAATTGTATAGACTTTCGTGTGTATAATTTCGTGTTTGGTTTATAAAATTATTTGTATTCCGTGTGTGTTGTTAAAAATATTATTGCATAATATTTTTCTTTTCGGGGGGCGTATGTCACACTTCATTTCTAATAATTTTATCATAGCGATATAGCTTATTTTCCACCTTAAATAATTCAAAGTTTTGCTATAACATAGAAATCGCTTGGGCAAGAGATAATCGCTTTCGTACTGTTTTATTTAATTATCTTTTTCTTTCGCATGCAATTGTTTGAACGTGTGGCAACGCGTTTTTTGCCACACCGTTAAATTACGTCACAAGCGCACTGATTACTCGTTTACTGCTCTGGCAAACAATTGTATTCAGTAGTAAAATAGCAAGCTAGCAAACGGGAGTGTTTTTCTTGTCGGCACCTCAGTCAGCGTTTGTAAAGATAGCTAAATTGGTGACCCCGACGCTCAAAATCGAATATTTTGAGAAATGGCAAACAAAAATGCTGTTGCGCTTAAACTTCCGCCATTTTGGATTTCTCAACCACGAGTGTGTTTTTAACAAGCTGAAGCACAATTTGCTTTACGGAAAATTACTGCAGATGATACTAAATACTTCTATGTTGTTGCGGCGTTAGACCAGGAAACCGCGCAGTCGTCTTATTGATTTTCTAGAAAACCCCCCTGAACAAGATAGGTATGGCAGTATTAAGAAACGATTGCTTAGCACTTTTGATCTTTCCCAGCAAGAACGTGCCGCCTGACTGCTAAGTTTTCCTGAGCTAGGGGATAGAAAACCGACAGCTTTATGGATGATATGCTCGCTCTCTTAGGCAGCCACCAACCATGTTTTCTTTTTAACTACATTTTTCTTCAACGTCTCCCGAAGATATCAGAGTCGCTTTAGCATCCGAAGACATCAACAGTCCTCGTCAATTAGCTCAAAAATCAGACTTATTATGGCTGGCCAAATCAAGAGAGCCAAACATTTCAAGAATTAGCAAGACACCATCTCAGCGCTTTAAGCAGCCGAAATCCGTTTCAGATTCTGAAGCATCGACAAATTCCGACAAGGTAGGACAATGTTACTATCATAAGCGTTTCGGTAATAAGGCCCTGCGCTGTGTTTCACCTTGTCAATTTCAGGGAAATGCCTCGGCCGGTCGTCGATAGTAGCCGCGGCGACCGGCGTTATCTCTAGCTTGTTTTTTATTTACGATCGCATATCCAATCGTTCCTTTTTAGTGGATACAGGCGCTGAAGTGAGTGTACTCCCCCCGTCTAGCCATGAACGTTTTTTAATAATCCAGGCCCAGCTCTAGTGGCAGCAAACGGTATTTCTATTAAAACTTACGGTAAACGGACCGTGACAATTAAATTACCCGTAGGACGGTTTCGATGGACTTTTGTTCTGGCAAACGTAAGCAAGCCTCTTTCAGGGGCGGATTTTTTGAGAGCAAATTCCTTGTTAGTTGACATGCAGCACTATCGCCTGGTTGATGCTCAATCATTTACTAGCACCCCTCTTTGCAAAACAAATATCTTAGCTCCTCGTCTAAATGCCATCGCCACTTCAACTAACGCTTATGCTCAACTTCTTGCTGAATTTCCTCAGATTTCTACCCCGCAATTTTTCCAAATTCAACCCAAACATAATGTCCAACACATTATTGTGACCCAAGGACCCCCAGTCCATTCTCGCGCTCGACGACTTTCGCCTGAAAAACTCGCACTCGCTAAGCAAGAATTTAATGAAATGCTGAATATGGGAATAATCCGTCGTTCCTCAAGCCATTGGGCTTCGTCACTTCACTTAGTACCCAAACCTTTTGGTGGCTGGCTACCATGCGGCGATTATTGTCGCCTTAATGCAGCCACATTACCAGACCGCTATTCTCTCCCACACATTCAAGATTTGGCAGCACGTTTACACGGCGCAAAAATTTTTTCCAAAGTTGACCTAATTCGAAGCTACCATCAGGTTCCAGTAGCAGAAGCTGACATTTGCAAAACGGCAGTCATTACCCCATTTGGTCTATTTGAGTTTCTCCGCATGCCTTTTGGACTTAAAAACGCTGCTCAAGCATTTCAGCGGTTAATGGACACGGTTTGTCAATGGATTGATTTTGTTTTTGTTCATCTTGACGATATCCTTATCGCCAGTTCCTATCGCACCATGAACATCAAAAACACCTCAAAATCTTATTTAAAAAACTTCTCAGCCATGGCCTATTAATCAATCTTGAAAAATGTGAATTCGGACGTCGCATCTAGGTTTTCTTGGCCATCGCATTGACAAAACTGGCGAGCGCTTACTCGTTACGAAAGTTGATGCTATTCGCAATTTTTCCCCTCCCAAAAGTATAAAAGATTTACAAAGATTTATCGGCATGATTAATTTTTATCATCGCTTTGTACCTTCGGCAGCTAAATTAATGGCTCCACTATATCGTGCCATCGCAAACAATAATAAAATTTTGCAATGGAGTGACTCTCTACAAACCTCATTCACACAAGCGAAACAAGCCCTTGCCAATGCAACATTGTTGCATTATCCAAAAAGTAACGCCCCCACGACTGTTACCGTGGATGCCTCGGACGTCGCTATTGGCGCTGTTCTCGAGCAATTCACCGATGGTGCATGGCAACCATTGGCGTTCTTTAGCCGTAGGCTTGCAAACCGGAAGTCAAATACAGCGCTTTCGATCGTGAACTGCTTGCTATTCATCTCGCCATTCGTCATTTCCGTTATTTTTTAGATGGTTCATCTTTCGTAATTTTTACCGATCACAAACCACTCACGTTTGCTTTTTCCCAAATTTCTGATCCTTGGTCCGCTCAACAGCAACGCCATCTCTCGGCTATATCAGAATATACAACGGATATTAGCCATATTGCTGGGAAGCAGAACTTTGTGGAAGACACGCTGTCTCGCCCAACTATCACTTTCCTTCATACCCCTCAAATTAATTTGAACTACCAGGACATGGCAGCAGATCAGGAGGCCTCAGAAGTGCAGACCTACCGCACAGCTATAACAAATCTTCGGTTAGAAGATATTTCGATTGGAAATTCTAACATTTCTTTGCTGTGCGACGTATCCACTGGAAGACCCCGGCCAATCGTTCCGATTTCTTGGAGGAGGCGAGTTTTTGATGCAATTCATGGTTTGTCTCACCCGTCCATTCGAGCCACACGCAAGCTGATTGCTTCCAAGTTTGTTTGGCACGGCTTAAAAAAACAAGTCGGGCTATGGACCAAGCAATGCCTTGCTTGCCAAAAAGCCAAAATCCAACGTCATGTCAAAGCACCAATTATTTCTTATCCCCCTCCTATCAGACGTTTTGATTGCGCAAATATAGACATTGTCGGACCCTTAGCACGGTCGGAAGGAAACCGTTTCCTTTTAACCATGGTGGATTGTTTCACCAGGTGACCCGAGGCAATTCCTCTTAAGGAGGTAACAACCCTTGCCTGCGCAAAAGCTTTTGTTACCACTTGAGTCTCCCGTTTTGGAGTGCCTACTCACCTTTCGAGTGACAGAAGCCCACAGTTTATTTCTCAACTATGGTCCTCCATTCATCAACTGTTAGGTATCCGCCTTCATCACACCACGGCTTATCACCCACAAGCCAATGGACTTGTGGAAAGATTTCACCGGCAGTAAAAACAGCTTTGATAACACGTCTAACGGGTGCAAATTGGGTTGACGAACTCCCGTGGGTTTTGCTCAGTATTTGCACCACGTCCAAGGAGGATATAAACTGTTCTACAGCAAAGCTTGTCTATGGTAGCCCTCTTGCGGTCCCGGGAGACTTTATTCCCGGTACAAACGAGCTCCAGAACCCTTCTTCACTGCTTCCCTGGCTCCGACAGGCTATTAGTAAGTTTAATTTTACACCTATGTCACCACACGGTGTAGCACCACAACACATTGCTAGCCCATATGTATTTATTCGACGTGATTCGCACAGACCACCACTAACACCACCCTATAGGGGCCGTATAAAATCTTGCAACGCGGAACCAAGTCTTTTCAGATTGATGTTGGCGGCCGGGAAGAAGCTATTTCTATGGATCGCCTCAAGCCTGCTTTTGTGGACACGACACTTCCGGTCCAACTCGGTCATCCCAAGAGACGAGAAAAACCCTAAAATCATAATATTGGATTTGCTTGTTTGTTTGTTTTTTTTCTGTGTGTGTTTGTTTTATTTGTCCGCTGTCATCTTTCCTCAAGTGCGCTTTTTGGGGGAACTATGTGGCAACGCGTTTTTTGCCACACCGTTAAATTACGTCACAAGTGCACTGATTACTCGTTTACTGCTCTGGCAAACAATTGTATTCAGTAGTAAAATAGCAAGCTAGCAAACGGGAGTGTTTTTCTTGTCGGCACCTCAGTCAGCGTTTATACAGCTAAAAAGCAGATAGCTAAAAACGCAACTTTTTTTCTTTTTCTTTCGCCAGAGGCGATGACGTAATGCGCTTTGTCTGTATCGCGCGACCGAGTTAATGGTAGTCTGGAATGTTCTTACTTACCGTGGAAAATGCCCTAATTTCAACGCGCACGCATGACCGAAGCGTTTTCCAAACAGTTCCAGCCGATTTGCGCCATGTGATCTTTTGTCTATAAATGCATGCGAAGCGAGAGACGACACAGACAGACGTATCAGACGGCGAAAGAAAAACGAGAGAGAGGCGCTGCTTTGAGAGATAGTAGAATGTGGGGTGAGTGTTGAAGTGATTTTGCGCTAGTGTTTTGAAGTTGTATTCTGCGGAGGTAGAATTATTTGTGTTGATTGAATCAAGTTATAGTGTTGATTTCGCTTTGCAGTTTGGCAAAGCGTGGAATAGAATTTTCGTCGGTCGTGAATTTTATAATACATTCGTTTTAATTAGAGACAGTGGTCTCTGTTTGTCTGTAAAGAAGAGTCTTCAACGATCCAATAAGAGCTTTCGTTCAAACCAACTGTATAAAACCGTCAGGCTCATAGCAGGACTACTTCTTGAGCCGGAATAAAATAAAATTAGACACAGCTTTGTTTCAGCGCAGGTATTCGGGTTACCTAGCTCAACTGGTCTTTTAGGATTCCCAAACAAAGTCTGTGACAGCAATTTATTTGGCGCTCTTAATTACTTGGCCACAATGTGGACAAATTGTGAACAATCTAAATACAATTTTGACAAATTTTGACTTTATTTTCACCGAAAAAACTCATTAAAAAAACTTCTGAGTTACTAAAAAAAGGTTATGTACGGTTGGTGATACAACAAAGCCGTGAAAAAAATTGACTTTAGTTGGCCCAAGTTATAACAATAAACTTTTTAAAAAAGTGTGAAATTAAACGCAATACCGTAAAATCAAAAATATTTGTTGGTTGAATTTTTGTTTTTGTGATTTTTAGAAAATAAAAAAATCAGACAAGTCTAGATAAGTGGTTTTCAACCAAAGGTTTAGGTACACTCTATGGTGCACCAATGTACGCCCCAAAATGTAATTAAGTTAGCGAATTTTAAAAAAATAGAATGTAATTTTAAAAGGGATACACTAAACCAGGGATTCTTAAACTTTTTGAGGTCGCACTCCCTTCTATGATCCAACAAAACCCTTTGTATTAAAAAATCCGTAATATAATTCGTGACTTTGTAACAGATAATTTTTGGATGTATACCAAAAAAAAAAAAAAAAGGTACTCAATTTAAGTCATTCCTACATTTCGCGAACTGCTTCCCAAAATCATAGTGTTCTGTAAAAAAAAATCTTCACTTCGAATCAGTCTTAATTTTCTCGATTTTTGTCCCAAACTCAACTGTTCTCTTAAAAAAAATCTTCACCTATAATTTAATAACTATTTTTTGTAGTTGGTCATTGTCGATGCGGAAAATTCCTGTTTCTCTTAAATATTTTCTTGTCACTGTTCGAAAAACTATGACTTTGCCCAAATTTCGAAAAATTGACCGCCAGGTACGGCCATGATTTAGTTTGCAGCCAGTTGCTCGCGCGCCTCCTATGAACCTTTCGCTCACCCCAGTTTAAAAATTTAGCCACTAAACAGTGAGTTAATAGAATTTTTTTCCATTAATTGCTTCTACATAAAATTAAATGATTTTGGCCTTTAATATAAAGTTTCAAACCGGGTATACACAGTGATGGCTTTAGTACGGTGCGCGTGGTTCGACCACGCAGTCCCCCCTAAAAAACGTCAAAAGATGGCGCCCCTACGTAAAATATTTTTTCTTAGTAGCATCCATGGCAGTGGCATTTTTAAAGTGATGACCTATTTTTTAGATCACTTTATGTCGGAACATTAAAAAGTGACCCTCCTATTTTTCTTGCACCGGGCCCCCCTTTTTGTCAGGCCATCACTAGTTATACACCCTAAGGTACACAAGATTTTTTAACAAAATTGATACTATTTTGATCGGGTGTGCAAAGGCGTAACAAACAGTGGGCTTTTGTTATTGTTTTTTATCATTTCTCGCAAAACAAAATTGAATTTCGTCCTTTAAACAGAAATGATTTCACTTAAAACTTAAAGTTAAAACTTTTTGCCTTTATGTGACTTTTACAAAACATGAGAATAATATGTGAGGTTAGACCTTTTCCCCTTACTCTTGAATCAGCCAACAAATTTTTGGCAAAGCAAAATAAGGAATACGGCCAAAGAGAAATCTTGCTGAACACTGACACAAATAACACAGTAATACTTTATTTTCTTATGACATCTGCAACTCATTCCAGTATGCCGCCAGGAATCTGCAAAAAACCTTTCGTTCAGAGAAAAACATGATCCATTCAGATTATTCAACACGATTTTATTTAAAAAGAACGATACTGATATTTGCAAACAAAAATAGTATTGAAATTATCAAAATAAAGAAAAACATTTGAATTTAAGCAATAAGTAAAAGCACTGACAAAAATTAATGCACAAACACATAAAGTTATTGCAGAATGTACCAATCACTTGTATTCCTACGGTCCGAGCCCAGCCGATCGAAGTTTCACCAAATTGACGAAATTTACGTTTTCTTGTTAAATCTGACTGTTTAATCGCATTTTAGAAAAAAATTGAAAGATTTGAGATCTTCTTTTTTGATATATTTTTCAAAAATTGCTGCATTCTAAAACGCGGTTAAATTTTTATTGTAAATTTTAAAACTGCGTTAAGTATCAACCTTTTTTTATCTTTTACTTTCAAATATGATTAAAAAAAATTTAAAACAAATTAAAAATAAATTTGCTTCAAAGGTAAAAATAGATATAACAGAACTTTTTCTTAAAAAAGACTAATGGGAAAAAACGATGGAAATTTTTTCAAACTTTTAAAATAAAACAATTGGAGCAGTTTTGATCTTCACGAGGATTGCTTTAATTTATTTGATAGTAAAACCTCAAATATAAAATCTATAGCTCGAAAAGCGAAGTAAATTCAGTTTTACCATAAAAAATATAAAAGAAAATAAGGAAAAGCTATTAGTTTAACATCTTTCATTTATTTGTAGTAATGTCCTAAAAATTTAAGGAGTGATATAGTTCTAGTTAGTGTAAGGTGGTAATTTCCAACTACATTCAGAATTTGGTAGTATTTTAGGGCGACTTTTTCAACTTAAAAGTACCTCAAATCGATAAGAATTTCATTTCGCTTGGAAAAGTTCAAAACATTTTAATTTTAGTTTTATTAAAAAGCGAATCTTATTCAAAAATCACTACTTGGTGCAGTAACGTATTTATTTTTGTTTGAGGTGCCGAAAGTAAAAAATGTTGGGAACCATAGAAATAAGCAAATATCATGATATTTTGATAAAAAGAATATGCCCGATAACAAATACTCATTTAGCAAAAAAACAACTGCAAATTCACATAATCTCAAACTTATAAAAGTGCCATAATTATAGTACAAACTATATAATGTAATCGAAATTTCTCTAAGATAGTTGTTGGATGCACAACCTTTTTGTTATTGCCGGTAACATACAAACTTTGCTTCAACTAACGGCAGCTAATGAGTCAAATTAAAAAGTTATTGGCATATATGTATCATAGAAAAAGAAAATTTCATCAAAATATACCGTTTATTCCTATCGAAAAATGTAATGGAACAAAATAAATTGACAATTTTTACTGAAAAAAAACAAAGATAGAGGCTAATTTTGTAATGAAGCAAGCGCATCTGCACAGCCGAATAATTATCGACCATGGCTGTATGCGAAGGTATGGCTTCAGGTTGCGCTCCGTTGGTGTAGATCTTACAGATAAATTTCTTTTTTTACACAGATAGATATTAAATGATTTTTTTCTGTTAAGAATCAGATCTATACGGAGGTGGTCGTGGTTCGTTTTCTAAATTGCAATTAGAGTTTGCTGTTTCTTCATTCGCGTTTTCATCTGTAGATAGTTTTAACACAGACAATTGAATTTGACCAAAAACGCTTTTTTTATTTTTATTTTTTTGCATTGAAGAAGTTTCTTGTTTTCTATCTTGTAATATTTCCTCGTATGTTGGCAGATCCTCCATTGTTTTCGAATGATCAATTGTGCTTGGAATTCTACCAGGAAAATTCGGATAATCATCTTGTCCGTCGACTACTACAGCTTCAAAGTCTGCTGTTTCTATATTTGGGGAATTATCACTCACAGAATCAGAATTTTCATAAATTTGGAATTGCGAATTCACTTGCCCATGGTCTGTTGGAGGTAAAGAATTTGATGAATTGCTTCGCAAACAAATCGAGCAATAGCGGCAGTTGCACTTGCACCATAACCTCGCGATTGCTCCAAAACAAAGCACAATAACAAGGAGTAGAAACCCGAAAAATATCAGTGGAAGAACTTCAAGTATTGGATGATCATGATTGTTTCTTTTTTCTTCCGTCTGTCTTGTAGTGACATCAAATATAAACGTAATTGTTATGTTTAGAGCCTTCCAATCCGAAAACGTTTTTTTTTCATTTATTAATGACATGTAGGTTTCAGAAATAAAAAGTTTGTTGAACTTATTAAATGGCTATGTCACTTAAAAGTTATTCTCGAAACAACACCTGAATGTAAGATTTTTACAAATAATAGGAAGTTTACTCATTATTAATTTTATAATTACCAAATATAGTCTCAAACTTCTTTCATAATTTTATTCTTAACGTTATAACTCTATTGCTGATTTTCAGTCTTTTACGGTAATTTTTTTAAGCTTTTAATTATGACGTCATCTTTTCCATTGTTATGTAGTAATTACATAACCGGTACATCACCTCGTACTTTGTCTGCAAGTTGTTTTTATGCGTGTATTTTACAGAGTTGTTTTGCTGTTTTATTTAAAGCAGGGGTGTGCAAACTGTGGCCCGCGGACCAAACGCGGCCCGCCAACGTTTCACACGTTTTTTTGAGGTGCTTAATAAAATCAATGTCACAAATAAAGCGTTTTGGTTTGGATTAGAATGAATATCATAACTATTTTTATAAGTTAATGTTATAAGTACAGCGCTCTTGATTTAATAATTCAATAAATTGAATAATATTTAAGATATCTTTAATTTATTGCTATGAATATAGCGCTTGTAATTTGATGAGTAAGTTTTAAATCGATAAAGTTAAATAATTTAAAAGTTAACCGCTTTGCAAGAGTATATTTCAATCGAAGGCTGCTCGCTGCGCAGCAAAGATAATAAAGAAACAAGTTTTTTAACTAAATATTGTGCGCTTGTTACGTTATAGACAAATGCTATTGCGTGTGTTTTTGCTAGAACGTTCCATGTATTGTAATTGGTTAATTTTGCTCTATTTTTGTTCTTCTCGCCTCTTGGAAAAAATTTCAGAATCTAGTGAGATTTGTTTAAATACGACGAAGAAAATTATTAGTTAATCGGAGAGATTCGTCCTTTTGACGATTTGCTAATCTTTAGTTTAGATTCATTTGTTCGTGGCTTGAGGAATTAGCGCATAGCTAATTTGTGGTTGATAGTTGTGCTAGCGAATCCAGTGGTAGTTAATTTTTTTAACTTCGTGAATTTTGGTTTTAGCATATCTGTTGATTCTGTCTATAATTTTAATCAACCTATATACAAGAGTTTAGCAAATTTAAACCTTGGTTTCAATTAATTGATCACTCCGCAATGGCAAGTTCCGCAAATTCGAAAGAGACAAGAAAGAGGAAAGTAGAGGAAGAGATGCAAAAATTTAATGAAAAATGGACTTCTGAATATTTTTTCGTTGAAAATGCAGACAGTAGACCCTTGTGTTTGATTTGCAATCAAACTGTAAATGTTAATAAAGAGTAAAACATTAAACGACATTATGACTCGAAACATGCTGATGGTGTTTATGGAAAGCTAAAAGAATGTGACAGAGAGCTGAAAGTTAAGCAATTGAAGAAACAATTGAAGAGCCATTGTTTCGTGTTTCAAAAAATGCATACTGATAATGAAAAAACAGTTCGATGCAGTTTCTTAATTGCACAGAGAATAGCTCAAGCTATGAAGTCGTATTCTGAAGGTGATTTTGTGAAAAAGTGCCTTACTGATGTCGCAGAAGAAAAGTTTCCTCAAATGGTACAGGAGTTCGAAAAAACAAGTTTATCGCTTTGGACGATAGCAAGGCGCATCGATAAACTTGCTGGTGATATTTGTGACACTCTTACACTCTTAAAGACAAAGTGAAAAACTCTGTATAGTGGAGGTTCGTAATCGATGAAAGCACGGATGTAAAGGACGTGGCACAGTTGGCTATATTTATAAAAGGAGAGGACAAGGAGTTGAACGAAACCGAAGAACTTCTGTCACTACAGTGTATGAAGGATACTACAATTGGTGCTAATATCTTTTCTGAAGTTCTCAATGCTTTTGATAAGTTTGGTTTGGACCTATCCACTTTATGCGGAATTGCAACTGATGGTGCTCCAGCCATGTCCGGAACTGGCATGGGATTTGTCGGTCTCTTGAAATCTGCTTTGAAAGAGAAAAATATCAGTGACAATAAGAGCAATTTTTCACTGTATCATTCATCAATAAAATCTATGCGCAAAATCCTTGAAATTCAAACATATCATGGGCCCGTTCATTGAGGCAGTAAATTTTATTCAATCTCGAGAACTTAACCACCGGCAGTTCCAGAAGTTTCTGAATGATCTCGACACCGAACATTAAGATCTAGCTTACTTTTCCGAGGTGCGTTGGCTAAACAAGGGTAGTATGTTGCGACGATTTTACGAACTGCAAAAAAAGTTGCACTATTTTTAAAAAATAAAGGGCGACCAATGGCTGAAATGAAAGACGAAAGTTGGTTGTGTGATCTAGCTTTCTTGGTCGATATTACTACTCGCATGAATGAACTCAATACAAGGCTGCAACGAAAAGCCCAGTATGCGAGTGAAATGTACAGCCTCATAAAAGGCTTTATGAACAAGGTGAGACTTTGGCATGCACACATACAGAATGCGAATCTCTCTTACTTTCCAACTTTAAAAGAAATGGGAATGCACCCAGAGAAGAAAAGTGAATTTGCAGATCAACTTGAAAAATTGTTTAATGAATTTTCGGCTTGTTTCAAAGATTTCAAATCCCATGAACGTTTATTTGAAATATTTTCTTCACCATTTCACACAGACATTGACAAAGCTCCCACTGATATCCAAATGGAACTGATGGATCTTCAGGAGAGGACTGACCTGAAGGCCAAGTATGTGGAAACAAATCTTGGTGATTTTTACCGGAAATATCTTAACCAAGATAAGTTTCCAAATTTAAGAAAGTTTATAGCTTCTGAAATGGCACTTTTTGGCTCAACTTATTTGTGTGAACAGTTTTTTTTAACTCTCTCGCGACGGGGCTTTTGTCCACTAGCTGCGCTATTTTAGGAGTTTTTCAAGAATTAAGCAATATTTAATTATAATTTCCCCATTGATTATAAAAAAAATTGTTTAAATTTTATATTATTGAAAAGACGATTTTTTCCTAATATAAAGATAATTTTTTCCTGATACAATGATATAAAATGTTTAAAAATTTGTTCAAAAACAAGTTTGCAATAAACAAAATCAAAGATTCCACTTTTCCTTTCAAAAAATCCCTTTTTTCCCAATAATTACGACTAGCGAAAAGATAATTCAGATTTTAAGTCGCTACGTGTCGCTAGAGTTCTACTCTGTCTGACGGAAAAAATTTTGCTGAATACTTTGCAAAGCGCGCGCGCTATATTCGATTATATTCCCAAGAGAATATGGCGAACGGTACATTACTAATTTGAACAACGAAATTTTGAACTTGATCGTAGTGTGTAGTGTGTGCTTGCGTGCCATTGTTTGAATCTTTGCGCGGCTTTGACTTTGATCTAGAAAAAGAGTTTCTGCTTTTTTTCGTGACAATTTTAAAGAAGAAATGGCAAACTCATAGCTTATATTAGCCTGTTCAGCAAAGTAAGGTAGTTTCTTGTAACTCAATGAATTCTTATGTAACAAATTTTGATCGACTAATGTATTTTTGCTGAAGCATAAAACTACACCGGTAATATGTTTTTAGCAAAATATTTTCAATTGGCTGATATACAATTTGCAACTTTAGCAAATAGAAATGTATAAATGAATTTTTAAACCAAATACTGAAATGTTCTTTGTGATAAGCAATAAACCATTTTTACAAACAGAAGGTCACCGTGGATATGGCACACCAATCCTTTATAATTTTTCATTTTTCATTTGCATATTTGTCCTCCTAACACACCAAAAAGGTTAGCAAACACTATAAATAGAGCAGCTATCAACCAAGTATTACGACCTGCTTCCGGAGACTCCAAGATATTGCAGTCCGATTCCGAGCTATTGAAGCATATAATTTATACTTTAGAAAAAAGAGGGACCCGCAATTTAGACGAAACATTTGGTGTTCAAAAATCTGTTTTTGAAATAACATATACAACCAAAAACCAGTTTTTGAAAATATATTATTTCTAAAATTTACTTGATTGATAGTGTTCGTATATATTCTTTACTTCATAAAGCTTTATTAATCTTAGTCTCATACAAAAAAAACTTTTTTTACAATTATGACTTGATTTGTAAATTATAATTTATTAAATTGAACAACTTATCTCTATACGGTTCATAACAAAGCTTTCAGATGTTGTTTTACTGATTATAAATTCTGACTTCGAGTCAAAGCGCAGCCGTATATAAAAGGACGTGCGCATTTGCTTGGGTATTGCGATGTAACAGAGGGTTTTTCAGGAAGTTTAGCCAAAAAAGTTTGCCGTGTTTCTTTTTTTGCTTACTTTGAGTCACATGACATGTACTCATATGCGTCCACCGGTCCTGAAAGAGTTAAAGATCACTACAAGCAGCCCTCCAACCAAATCAACTTCTCAATGCGGCCTTTGAGCAAAAAAGTTTTCCCACCCTTGAGTTAGATTTATAAAAATATTTATTTAAATTTACATGGTATGAAATTTGGGGTTTTTGTGGAAAGTATGAAAAATGTATAGAATATGGAATGGAAAAAATTTAGTATAGAATGGAATGGAATGGAAGATTTTTCGGCATGGAATGGAATGGAATATTTTGATGGCTATCGAATATGAAAAATTTCTATTCCATTTCATTCCATAGCATGCCCTGTCTGGCTGTTGAAAATTAGCGCAATACGATTGTAAACAGCGAAGTGCACAATGTGATATTGGTCGAAAGCGAATGATTCTTTGTACTTTTGTACAATAATGTGTCGTTCTGCTTCCATGGTAAGAGTTCAAATTACCCCAGTGTGTGCATTTTATCAATTGGTTGAGTATATTACAGGCCAAAAGTGATTTTGGTCTTATTCATTAAAGCAGCACAGAGTTAGGAGTGATTCTCTATTCATCTTTATATAGCAATTTTTTTGCTTGCCATAAAACTAAAAATCAGATAAAAAATTTTTTCGAAAAACATATTTTTCGCACTTTTCCAATAATTTTATAACAGACTGGTTTAGTTATCCGAAATTTTTTTTATTTTCATTTCCTTAGAACACCTGATGCAATAGTAGTCTACTGTATTGCAAAGTTTTCAAACTTTAGCTTTCTAAAGTTGTTTAAGTTACTGTCGAAACAGAACGTAATCATAAAATCAAACATAAAATTTTATATTTTTATTTTATGATTACGTTCTGTTTCGACAGTAACTTAAACAACTTTACCTTTCTGACCTGCAAAACTAAAGTCCATTTATATTCTTAAAAAATTAGTGATTAGCAATTTTTTTGACAAAGTGCTTCGCAAACTGAAATACTAAGACATTGTGTTTAATGAAAAAAGTTCGAGAAACTCTGGTCTATTGTTATTTTAATTTAATGCTTAATTAGATTTATAACTTGCACGGCACGATTACTTGGAACAAAAAAAAAGTTTAGCACAATATTTTGAGATTTAATGTTAGTAAATTTATGCACTAATTGCAGAGCGGTATGTTTCCCCAAAACTCCAACTCAATAGATCCGACCTGACCAATCCGCGGCTAGATCTTTGCCTGGTTTTATGCGGCTCTTACGTTCATATTGTGCTTGTGTTTTTCTAAAGTTATTATTAGGTGCCCAAAAAAAGTCTTTGCCGATTTTTGTTGACTTATTTTAGGCCCCCTTTTTCATTATTGACAAGCATAGTTATACAGGAACCAACTTGTACTGACAAGTAAATTGTTGAATAATTTGGGTTTTGTAATTTTTCATGACTAATGTTATTTTATTTCTTACTTCAGAGCCTTAAAAATGACTAATAGAAAATTGATAATTCGTGCTTGTCTGTTGTACGAGTTTAAACTTTTGTTTCTCCGAGATAATGCTCGACCACACGTTGCAAAAATAACACTTGCCAAGATAGTAGAACTAAAGTGGGAGATTATGCTCCATCCACCTAAAAAATCAGCATAGGCGTACCAGCCCAAAAAATTTTGAGGGGGCAATGAAGTTTTGCCCAAATCATGATTTTCTAGTACTTTATGAATAGGACAAAAAAATTGTCTAAAATTCTTGACCGGAGAAGAAATTTCGTCCTGAAATCATGGTGATCTCTAAAAAAAAAGATATTTTGCCTAATTTAAATTTTTATTGTGCCCGAAAAATTTGAATTTTGCCCAAATCTTGAAAACTTGGGGGGGCAATTGCCCCCCTGCCCCCCGGCAGGTACGGCTATGTTTACCAGACCTCTCCCCAACAGATTTCCACTTGTTTTTGAGCTTAGATAGTCATATGAAGAACAGCACATTCAATATTGAAGATTATTTGAAAACGGAAGTGCATAACTTTTTCCAGAGTAAAACGAAAGACTTTTACAAAAATGGCATTGCTAAGTTGCTGAACCGTTGGGAGAAGGTCATAGAATGTGAGGGTTCATATTTTGATGAATAAATACACTTAATACTTTAACTATGAATTTTTAATTTCCTTCATAAAAATCGGCAAAGACTTTTTTGGGCACCTGATAGTTTATTTGACTAAATAACTTGTGTTGCCAGGTAAAGACTTTTTCTTGTTGGTCTTCACTTCAAGCTTTCACTTGAGATCAAAAGTAAAACTTTGTTTACTAGAAGTAAAAATTAAAGAAAGCCTTTAATCGTCGGATGGTGTTTAGTTTTTAAACGATTCAAAAAGTCAAAAGTAAAAAAGTATGCACATAGACACAAATTTGACTAGTGAGTAATGAGGCATTAAACTAACGACTATTGTTCTTAATTTGCTGTAAGCAGTAAGAAATGTGGTTCTTGGTCTTTGATTGCTTTCACATGAAAAAACAGCTTGCTGATATAATCTGTAACTTTTGAAAAAGTTTTCCAGGTTTTGAGTATTTAAAATCCAGATGGCAGATGCTTTCTCGCAGATGCTTTCTCGCAGTACGTCTGTTATTGCTCTCAAACATGACTAACCGAAACCAAACCTGCCGAAACGGAAGGCTATCCACCCATTTCAATATTCAGAGAAGATCTTCTAATCGGCAAACGTCCTTTTCAGGACGGGGCGATGCCTAGAAAAAACTGCCCTTTTCAGGGCACATTGTCAAAAAGTTCCGAAGACTCAATATTCTTTAGCTGAACATCCAAGGTCTCACTGCAAGCAAGATGAACGTTCTTCATTACCTTGCTCTGCAGTCTGAGGCACTCATCATCCAACTACAAAAGACCCACTGAATTGATGCAGAGAAGTTGATACTTCCAAACTACCAACTAGCTAGGTCTTTTTTAAGCAAAAAGCATGGCCTTCCCACGTTTGTCCACGAACGACTAAGGTATACGCTTTTGGACCAATTTCCACCGACATCGGAGATTGAGTGGTTATGCGTGGACGTTGATTGTTATAAAATAGTCAACGTCAACAAACCTCCACCAACGAAATTGCGATCCCTGGATCTCCCAGTGTTTCCTCATCCCTGTCTTTATGCTGAAGATTTCAACTGTCGTCATGCTGACTAAGGTTACGATGATAACAGTTTTGACTGTGAATACTTGGATGGCTGGGCAAGTATTAATTGTTTTTCCCTCCTATACAATACCAAGGACGCCGCCAATTTTTACTCCGGCCGCTGGAACACTGGGATCGATCCAGATCTAGCTTTCGCTAGCGTAGGTCCAAACGATCGCTTAGCCGATAGATGTGTCCTTAAAAAGTTCCCCAGGTCACAATATCGACTTTCGCTTATTACACCACCAAGGTTTGCTATGGCAGTGCCAAACGTGTCTGTTAAGCGATGGAACTTCCGCAAGGCCAAATGGAGTCATTACATTGCTTAGACCAATAAATTCGCAAAGACTTGTTTATGACTTGTATATTAAACAAGCTTGTTTATTTTGTATAGCTTTAGGACCATCAGAGATAGCACATTCACATTGGCATATATCAAACAAATCTGTATTTACTTTTCCACATTTTCACTACTTCCTCGTCTCAATTTCTGTTTTTTTTTAGCCAAATTGCATCTGCCTATCAGACCTTTCAGCTTGGTCTCCACCGTTTGTTCATTATGTAAAAACCATCTTTCTCCCGCAAGGCAATAGCATTCTTCAAACTGCTCTTTTATATGCGCAAAACTCGGAAGCTTTTTCAAAAGTTGCAGTTGATGTCAAAAAGTTGATTTTTAGCTAAAAGTAGTGGTCTATTGCATCGGAATTTTTGGAAAACGTACTGCTCTGTAGTTGGTGCATAGATTTACTAACATTAAATCTCAGAAACATGGTGTTAAAATTTTTTTGTAGTTGGAAGTAATCATGCCGCTGTGCAACCTGTAGTCTCTTATTAAATATTGTATGAAAATAACAGTAGATTACTATTACAACGACGTTCTACGAGAATGAAAATCAAAAAATTTTCTATTAACTAAATTAGTCTGCTACAACATTAAGGGAAAAGTCTAAAAACGTGTTTTTTCCAAATAATTTCTTTTTGTTGCAGATAAAGCTATCACATGTATTAAGTGGTAATAGGAAGTTGATTCTTTCCATATTTTGATACCATACAAATACGCTTTACAAATAGTATTTTGCGAGATACGCAAAATATGCTGACAAAGATGAAGTCACAATTTCAACCATCGGGTGCCGCATCTTTACGACGTCTAATGAGCTAAAATTTTAAGTGTCGAGTTTTCAACCGAAACCCCACTACTTGACATTCCATATATTTTAAATTTTAAAAATGGTAAATATATGAAACTCTCTGTTGATTACCTTGTATTATGCTGGATTAATATCACTTTTCTGCGCGTCTGCTTTTACAATAAATGAGATAAGTCATGTAAAGAGAGTGCACTCGTCTCGAATGATTCAATTTCTGAATAATTTTTAATTGCGTTCATAGCTTTTGCACTTTTACCAATAAAACTTTTTTAAATTTTGACGTAAAGCTGCAGGTGATATAGATATACAATAAACAAATATAGTAATTAGAAAAAAGCTATTGTATACAATAATAAACACTTTCACGAAATTTTTTTTTTTTTGAAAAATGACACTTTTGTATTCAGTTTTAGTCGAAAGGGTTGAAAGCACATTTTTCGGATAAGCATTCTATCAGGTCATTAAAAAAACTATATCAGGAGATTTACAATTTTAGGAGTATATATTTAGCATATTTGTTCTATTATTTAACGAATAATTCTTATTTGTATTTAATTTATCAAGAACTGCTAAAAGATAAGAAACCAACTTAATTCAATCAAAGCTACTACAAGAAAATGAGAAACATTAAGCAATCTTTTCAATAGCCTGCAGCTTGTATGCAATGTCCTCTCTAATTTTTTGCTATGTGTGTGTGCGCAGAAATTTGTTCGTGGGCAAACTTTTCTCTTTTTTGCTAAGTAAAACTTATATTATTTACTCTGATTTTTTGATGTTCGTTCCAAAAACGTGGTGATCTCTAGAAAAAGTCTTTACCTTAAATCTGATTTTAATCTCTCGATTTTTGTCTCAAATACGTAGTAATCTTTTAAAGAAAGGTCTTCACTTTTGAAATCTTGTGTGCGCACATCTTTGTTTTTATGTGAGTTAGTTTTAGCACATACAGTTATGTGCGCGCGCACACGAGCACAGCTTAGAAAGAATGCTGCTGGTAGGTCTTTTTTATATAAATTTAAAGTTATCTACTTTAGTCAGGTTTCAGGCCGTTCTACAGCGTTTGCAGTAACGAAAATTGTAAATTATTAATCGAATTCCTTTGGCTAAACAGATTTTTTAGAAAAAAAATCATAAAAAATCTTCCCGTATGTTTAGAAATAGTAATAGCAAGTACTTGATGCAGCGCTCACACCATACATAATTGAAAAGTAGCTGCTGTAGCTGCATTCTCTATTCTATCAAGAGAACTTTCTTATTGTACAGTTTCCACATATTCGCAAGTTGATAACTGCTGCAAGCTTAAACTGGTTACAGTCTTCAGCATGAAAGAAAAACAAACACCAGCTACGTTACGCAACCGCTTAGTTTAACAACGACGTAGCCAGACAAGGATAAAACCAAACATTTTTGGATTACCTAATGTTATAATTTATTAACGTAATAGTTGGTCAATTTGTTGTCATAAAAATAAGTTTTTAGTTTGTAAGTCGTAAAAAAAACTTCTGGTACTGCCTACCTTTTCGTAAGTTTGAACACAAACAGTTTTATAGAATATTAACACGCATCATGAACTTTAATAAAATTTACGACGTAAATTATTAATTTTTTTTTAATATCGTTGAGAATTTAAAACGATTTGAAATTATTTTTTACTTTGATTGTCATTCTCGGCGTAAAGCAGCAAACACGTGGATACATCAGTGAATTTTTGTTTTATTGGTTAATACAAAACGCTTGAGATCAACCTATGACAAGGTACAGCGTATTCAAAATTGAGTTTTTTAGACATGCTTCTGCAAAAAGTGTAAAACGATCTCGGATTTAAAAATAATAGCTCTGTTAACTATGCAGTATTCATTTATTTATTTTATTTTCGATCAATATTACACAGTTTTAGACAACAAATCATAAATACTAAAAAGGTCAAGAAAAGTTTAAACAAGCATAAATTACACGTATGTAAACAAGAACACAATAAATCAAGTATAATCACTTAACTATTTTGTGTACATTACTTAAAAAAATGCTTATCTTGGGGAGAAATTGTTTTCACAAACTGTTTTTCGATTTCATCATCATTGCTATGCATCCTGCTGGAAGACAACGTGGGAGGAGTTATACTAAAAAAAACTTTTAAGCGATCATAATCCAGCTTTCCACGCTGCAGGACAATCTATTAAAATAGACTGGTACAATTTTTTTTAGAACTGCCACTTTCAAAAAGCTTAAAAACTTGCGAGGACCAGTATCTTTTAAACAAAAAAAAAAAAGTGAATAGTAAAAAAGATGGTTTAAGAATGTTTGATAAGAGTCGTGTGTTAACTAAAAAAAACAAAAAAGCAAGATGTGTACAATTTAAAAGAATAAACGTAAAGATTAAAGATGTTTCGCGGGCGGCAAAAATCACTTCATGAATAGCGTTTTAACCATGTTGCTCTATCTACAAACATTCTTGATTAATTTGAAATGATGGATAAATCGCGAGTGGCATTCTATATACATGTAAACAAAAAAGTGATTGCTACGGTACGGGTTCAAGATTGGCCTTCATCCAGTTATGTTTAGCAAGCCATTTTATGTCAATTTTCGTCTGCTAAGAGCTTTTGAAAAACGGAATCGTTATAATTATCTATATCATCCCTATTTAGTTGCTTAGCTTAGAATATACCATCAAAGTTGTTAAACTTGGGATAATCGCTTGACAATTTCTGAGATGACCGGCTTCCTGAGATGCCAAGAAATTGTTGTATTGCTACTTTTAGTTTTTATACGTAGATTGATATGACTTTAATTTAGAACTGTTTGCAAGTAAGGCCAAGTAGAGGAAACAACAGAATGACGCGAGTAGGGGGTGGACCGAGATTGTGTCACTATCAACATGGTGCTCCTCTACTCAGTTCCCTATGGAAAGGTTTATTATGAAATAGTAAATATGTTTTAAAAGTTTTTCATGTAAGTTTGCTTTGGTCTTGAATTAGCTGTATTGCAAACTAGGGTGCAATATGTAGGCTATCCTTCTTAGTTGTTTTGACAATGCCTAAAAGCTACCTAAAAAAAAATCTTTATATTTTTAGAAATTCGTTTATTAAAATTGCTCATTTTAATTACTGCTGTGAGTTCAAAAAAGTTTCGATATGTGACTAAAATCAATAATCAGCCAAATGTTGTGAGAAACAACAAAAGATATAAAAAAGTTAAAAAATTTATATTTTATGAAATTGAAAACCTAACATCGAATCAATTTTTTATAGTTAATTACTTTCTAGCAGTTTTTTACAGCGTAGAGTGAGCATTTTAGAGATTTTATAAGCACTTATAACGAGTTGACCAATAACTTTAGACGGTTGATTGGTGCAGCGAGAGACACGTTGTTAATGACATGGTATAATATGAACAATGTTAAAGAGATTGATTTAGAGAGCCTTCCTTTAGTTTGTTGTGTTATTCATTGGTTTCAAGTAATATGACGATTTGATGTCAGACTTTAACATTATAAAATAAATTCTGTAGGTTACGAATCTCCATAAGGCTTTACATTTAAAAAAGCGGAAATAAACATTGATTCAGTTTTTAATATAAATATATATTTGATTTATTTGTTTTACATTTTGTAAGTCGCTTATGGGCAATTAGCATACAAAAGCAAAGAGCATTTCTTTTGGTGCCAGGGCGAATCGAAAAATAATTTGAGAATAGTTATAATGCTCCTCCACACAAAAATTTTTAGTTAACGCAAAAGCGTTTTTAAGATTGTTTTTAAGAGTTAAAAATAGGCCACTTTAATTTGATAAACTTAAGTTAAACCTGTGTTTTTTAAAACAGATATAAATCTCAAACTTTTTCGATTGTACAGTTGCTATTAAATGTAAAATCATGAATGCTCTGCTAAAACATTTAATTGCTTGTGCAACTTTTTATTTGTGTTTTTATGGAGATTTACATTTTGCTGGTATGTGCTATCCGATTAACTTCAATTTCGAAACAATGCAGCTTTATTAGTTCTTTTAAATTACTATTGATGAAAGAAAAATACTCGATACATTTTTCGATTTAAAGCACAAAAAAGCTAAAAATTATCATTAAAATCAAGATATGATTGTTTCATAAACTTAAACAACAAAGTGTTACATCATCAGAAACAGTTCAACCGGCATGAAACTTATTCTCTTCAAGCAGTATGTGTTATTCGGTACTTTCTGGTTAAGAGAAAAATTTTTGCAAAAGTTTTTGAAAAATTTAAAAATGCTAAATTGCGAAAAGTTTGTAACCAATCAATTATGCAAAATTTTTTGCCAATAAGTTTGTACCCTTATTTTACAAAATATTTTATATGTATAATAGTACGAGCTGCAGATATCGTAGCCAATATATTGCTTTTTATTAATTTATTTTAGAAGGATTTTGCCACCATCCAGACAATATCACATTCGGGACTAGAATTAATTCATCAAATCTATCAGGGAATTTCTATAAAACCGGAACAATTTTAACATTCAAATGCCTTCCTGGATATCAATTGATCGGTTCAAAGAAAGCTATGTGCATGAAAGGAAAATGGAATTTTTTACATGGAACAAAGACACCACAATGTTATTGTAAGTTATAAAAAACTTTTTGATAACCTTGAAACTTTTGACCAAATAATTTTACAGCTAACCTTGGATACAATCCGATGTCCAAGCAAGTGTTTTCAAATTGTGTAGGATGGCTCTTTGTGGTTTTCTCGCGAACCGTTTGAAAATATTCAATAGGCAACATGGCCGAGAAGCTCAGATTTGATGGCACGATCGCGATTCGAAAACTAATCGCGTAATTTTGTTGTGTCTTGGAGAAAGACACTTTACGGCACTTTCATCTTAACAAGCAGCTCCAAATTTTAGTCAAATCTCTAAATTAAAAAAGATTTTTAATTTTTAAGAAGACGGCAATATTTTGTCATCTTCAAAAGCAGGCTGGGAATCGTTTGGCAATTGCCTTATGTAAAATTTCAAATTTTTCTTGCAATCGAGATGAAAAATAAAAACCAAGAGCTGAAAATAAAAAAAGAATGTAAAAAGGTATGAAATAGCATGAAGAGGCCCATGCGAAGCTCGTGTGTATATTATACACACATTACTCATTGCAGTAATACATCATCATCATCGAATCAACTATTTATCTTCTTGACTGACTGGTCAACGGGGGAGACGTTAAATTCATAATTACGGTCAAGCGATTATGACCATTTACTTTCGATAATACTGAGACATTGGTGTCTGATTGAATTTTTTTGGTATTTAGTTGTTTGTAATGTGATATGACTTTGATTTAGATCTGCTTGTTCAGACTGCCAACCAGGAAAAAAGTGCCTGTTTCCAGGACGCAACAATGGCAATAGTCGAACTTGAACAATTGAACGAGATGATACTCCCGAATAAAACGCCGCTGAATAATACTAGCCCGCGCGGTCAACCTATAATTTTATATCGGTACCATAATTGCATTCGCCCTTGCGTAGTAAGGATAAGTAATTGCTTTATCTTATCTGCGCTACTGTATTATAGCAATCTTTGTTATCGTCGACATAACCAAAAAGTAGAGTCTCTGTATTATTTGGATAATAGAGATCTGCACGACCAATTTTAAAAAGTTTTATCTGATAAAGATTTTACCCTCCTGCCATATTCAATGCAATAACTTTTTTTTGTCTTGAATATCAGAAGAAATTCTTCTAGACAGGCATTTGGATAATTGCCCTAAAAATGTTTGAAATTTTCGACGGATAATATACGTAGGTTACTGTTTTTTAGTTATGTGCACTAGAATGTCAACAGATTTTCGCGTTTGTTCATTTTTAATTTTGTTTTACTTCACATCATGGTATATTATAGGCTGGAGTTAAAAAATGATTTTTTTAAATTAAATTTCTTGTTATAAAACTCACTATCACAACTTTATTTGGAAATCTATAAAGACCAGTTGAACTATGTAACCCAAATATCTGCGTTGATGTAAAACTGTGTTAATTTTTATTCATGCCGGCTCTAGAAATACTTTGCCGCGAGACTGAAGTTTTTAAATATTTAATTCTGGCAAAGTATGAAAGATTCGTTTAAACTTTTCTCTACAAATAGAAAGAAACCACAGTTTCTAACTATAAAAAGTATATTCAAAAAAATTAAGATAACTTGAACAATACTGGTAAAACTTGACTCGCAAGCTTGACGAAATTTTAAAACGATTAAAAACGCCAGCAATCATCATATTGAATAATTATCATTCAACAACTTTGTACTGACTAACTATAAAAATAAATCAGCACCACGATGGCAAATATTAAATTTAATAGTTTGTCCATTACACAGGCAAACATAATTCTATCTCACTATAGAATTAACTTCCAAAGTATCAACACTGATCTTTGACAACTTAATTAAACATTTAACAATACCACACAGGAGACTGTAGAACAGACAATTTCCGAGCACCTTTCAACTTACTTAATTGCAAATGAATAAAAAATCTACGACGCTATATCTATATAAATCAGCAAAAATCATTACTAGAACGGGCTAGATTTCCTAAATTAATTATTATACCAGATTTACTGTAGAAATCGGACAAAGCAGTTGATGACGTGACAATACATTTTAAAATAAAGTAGTAAACACGTTGTGTAATAAACAATATCGAATTTACTTAACAGAAGTGGATGATACCAATCATTTTTTGAAGAGTCTATACCAGGCGTTCCCAAACTGGGGTACATTTAGGCTTCTCAAGGGGTACATTATTATGTGACAGAATGTCCTTATTTAAGTTAAATTCCGTGTCCGGAAGAAATATTAGACTCGAATGTCTAGAATTTTCGAATCCGGTCGATTGTAATTACGTCAAATAAGACAATTAAGAGGGAAGACGTCTTTTTACAGATCACCGTGATTTTGGGTTTGAATGGGGAAATTTTCTGGCTGCTGTAAAGTGAAGACTTTTCTTTTTTTTCAGAGATCACCTTGATTTTCGGCATAAATTGGGAAATTTTGTATCTGATTCAAAGTGAAGAACTTTTTTTTTTAGATATCACCTTGATTGAATAAGGGGAAAATTAATGGCTGATTCTAACTGAAAGCCTTTTTTTTTGAGAAACGTCACAAAATTTTGGGGGTACATGCAAACCTGCTACAGTGTCCAAAGGGTACCGATGAACAAAAAGTTTGGAAAACCCTGGTCTAGACCAGCGTTTTCCTACCTTTTTTGTCCCAGCGCCCCTAAGCGTAGAAATCGATTTAAAATAAACTGTCACCGCCTTCTTTGGAACGAACTGTCCCTAAAAAGAGATGCTTCTTACAAATTAAAAAAAGTCTTCACTTTGAATCGGTGTTTGTATTTCTTACAATTTTTTTCACAACAGATATGATCTTTAAAAAAAAGTCTTCGCTTCGAATCAGTGTCCAGCCAGCATTAGCCCTACAATTCTTATTTTAAACTGTTTTTATTTCGGCGCGTGGTTTTTTAAATATAACCTTTCTATGTATCGGTTTCCCCGTGTCGATTTAAAAAAGTTTAGGGCCCCCTAAAATTGTTGAAATGCCCCCCAGCAGGCGGTACCGCCCCATTGGGAAACACTGGTCTAGACAAAAATTATGTAGGCTAAATGCCGCAAACGTCACAATGCTTAACTTCAGTCAATCAATGCGTTTAAATTGAACGATAAAACGAATCTGTAAAATACACTCTTAAGAACAACTTGTAGACAAAATAAATTAAATGAGAGTGGTTGTGTACCGGCTGCGAAATCAATAAATAGCAATGGAAAAGATGACATCATAATTAAAAGCTCAGAAATTCCCGCAAAAGATTGAAAATCAACAGTAGAGTTATAAAGTTAACACCACTTAAATTTTGTGTGAGCTACAAGTTGAAAACAGTTTTAAAGTGAGTTTTATAACATTTGCCAAGTATCCAGGCACCAAATAATTTAATTTCAAAAAAAGTTTTTTTACTCTACCCTGACGTATAGTTTCTCACATATTGTAACTGTAGTCTTGTACAAGCTGATCTAAACCGCTGCTCGCCGACCAATTTTTTAATATTTTTAATACTGCTAATCAATGGCAGCGCCAGTTTTTAATAACAGCTTCAGCAAACTGTTCGAGAGATCGAGCAAATGTTTTTATTTCAGAGCCGTTCTGTCTTCAAAAGTCAAGTAAAAACTGAAACTAAGAACCTTTTTTGCCTTTTTTTTGTTTTCACCTGATGTTAATATCAAAAACAACACATTTTAACTTTCTATTGAGACCATGATTCGGACAGTTTCAAACCAGTTGTCTAACTGTGATAAGTGAACCAAAAAAATGAAAAGCCAGGATCATTCTGGTCCACTAGAGTACCTTAACCGTTCGCTTATATACTGCATTGCTGAAATCCGTACTACTGCATCTATTTAGATGCCTTCAAAAAAACAAAGCTACAAAAATTTTTTCAAAAGTTTGTTTTTATATTTATTAAAAAAATTATTTTGAAAAACAACAATGTGTGTAATTTGTTTTTAAAGATTAACAAAGAAAAATATAAAATCGAGTAAATTCAAACAGGACTTTAAGTCTTGCCATGGAGAATTACCAAAAAATACTAAAAAAATTATTGTTTTGGGACAGGGGTGTCCAACCTTTTTAAGCCGAGGACCATTTTGACGCATCAAAAATATTGGCGGGCCAAACAAACAAAATATCCCACTTTCTAACCCAAAATTATAGTGATCTCTAAAAAAAAAAAGGTCTTCACCTGAAATCGGCCTCGGATTTGCCATTTTTTGAAATCATAGTGGTCTCTAAAACTTGATAAAAAAAAAAGAAAAAAGGAATCTTTACATCAAATGGTGTCTTCGACTTCTGCCAAAATTCACAGGACAGAGGTCTTCAAAAAATACTGCGCGGGCCACGGCTTGGACGCCCCTGTTTAAGAAAAAAATCGTATGGCCTTGATTCTGATGGTCACATTAAAGCATTGCTGCATTGGAGTCTTTGTGTTGTCTCTTATTCCAGTAAATGGCGCAAATTCAATATTATTGGCATCGGTTTTGTTTTATTAATAAATTTATTGCAAGCTGTAATTTATTTTTTTTTTTGGAAAGTAGTTTAATAAGATTCGTTGATTAAGTTCTTCTCCTGGGTGCCGACAAGAAAGTTAATAATGGCTGCTTAAAAATATTCGGTGCCGATTTAGTATGTGGCTTATCTTTCGAATGTGGCCTACGAAATTCTATTTTTCAAGCCAGGTAGGCCACATACTAAACCGGCACCAAATATTCTTATAATTAAGTGATATTTAGAAAATATATAACTCAAAATATTAATTTTTTTGCCTGCTACAAGCATGAAGTTTAAAAACACATGCTCGGCATATCAAGTTTGAAAAAAAGAGATGCTATTCAATTGCTTTGAAAAATAACTTGGTATAGATATTGCATTTCAGTGAAAAAAAGTTTTTTTAGAAATTGTCTTAGACACAAAAATAATATAATGTTTGTTTTAATCAGCAACTCGATGGATGAAGAAAGGTTTCTCGGTCGAAGCACCGGAATTACATTCACTCAATTCTATGAGCGGAGTTGAAATTATCTGTTTTAATCCTCCTATTCCTAAAAATGGATACATTTTACCAGAAAACAAGACTATTTTTCAAATCGGAGAAACAGTAACGTTCAAATGCCATATTTCTTTTTATTTAATTGGAAGCGAAACCACGACATGCATGAATAATGGAAGCTTTGCGGCGAACAATGCAAGTTGTGTCACTGGTACATTTATCTAAAGGCTTCTAGCTCAGGGTTTATAAACTGGGGATCAATAACAACTTAACCAGGGAATCCACAGGTTTTTCTTTATAAAAAATTATTTGTCATAGGTATACATTTCAATTTATCTAAAAGCATTTATAAACTTGTTAATTATAAGCCCATTACCCTAAAATATCTTAACTCGGTGTTGAAACAGTATAAATCTTGTAAAAGTTAATGGATTAAGTTTTTTTAAAGTAAAATCAAGACCATTTTTTTGGACTTCATTTGATTTTGGGAAAAAAATTTTTAATTTGAGTCCATAGAGTTTTACTAAATTTGCTATGGGTTCCGTGTGTTCCAACAAGGTTAGAAACCTTGTTGAAGCTAAAGATAAGTTTATATAAGCGTACTTAGGTAGCCTTTCTAATAACTAATTTACAATTGTTTAAAGAGACGAAGCGAAATGTTTCTATCTGTTTTGTTAAAAATCGCGATCGACAAGGTCTTATTTCAATCATTACTATTGTATAGTCGTGTTTTTATTGTTTTCTAATCATTGGAAAGACACTTTACGATATTTTCTTCTGTTTGAAAGACTTTACAAAAACCTCTAAATTACGTCATGCTACTCTAAAAATCCAAAATATGTTTGCAACCGATCGCACAGCTTGGCATGTTCTAAAGCAGGGGCATCCAACCCGCGGCCCGCGGGCCACATTTGGCCTGCGTAAAGGTTTTGAGTGGCCCGCGCAATATTTCCCAAAATAACGTAGACTTTCCATACGTTCCGATTTCGGCCTGCGTAAAGGTTTTGAGTGGCCCGCGCAATATTTTCCAAAATAACGTAGACTTTTCATACGTTCCGATTTTGGCGGGACAGCCCAATTTTTTACGGCTCCGTCCTGCCCATTTTGGCAAAAATTCCGCCAGAAATCGAAGACAGATTCTATGTAAAAACTCCTTTTCTTCTTGTTTTTTTCCGAGATCGCTAGTTTTCAGAGACAAAAATAATGAAATCCGAGACTGGTTTGAAGTGAAGATATTTTTTTTTAGAGATCACCATGATTTTGTGACGAAAAGTGAGAAATCGGAGACTGATTTCAAGTGAGGATCTTGTTTTTTTTCAGAGATAATTATGGTTTTGGGACAAAAATCGAGGTGTTTTATTTGTTTGGCCGGCCAATATTTTTGATGAGCCAAAATGGCTCTGTTCTAAAGCAAAAGGTTGGACGCCCCTGTTCTAAAGCAAATCTCGGAAATCACTTTATAGTTGTTTTAAGTTTAACGTCTATGATATAATTAAAAGAAAGAAATAGATGAAATGATGATTGCGCAACTCTTTTTAATTTTTAAATAAAATAGTTTAAACAGCTTGATTTAAAATTTTTTTACGTTGTATAGTATGGTCTATAAAATATTAAATCTAACTAATTTTCAAACATAAATTTAGTTAGTCGAGTTTTTTATTGAATGTTAAAACAAACGTGTTTAAAAAACTGAACTTCTTAAGTTGTTGCTAATTTTTTGTTTTCAACAACTTTTTATTTATCTCTACATAATCTTTCAGTGGGATCTAAATCTCTGCTAGTATTAATAACAATTTTTTTATGGAGTGGTAGCAGACTTAGATGACCGGATGGTCTTTCGCTGTATTCTTGTCCATCGATTAGTTGCACAATTACCAACTGATTTTAAAGTGCTCAGCAAATTGTGTTGTGGTTTATATCGACAAATATACAGCATTTTACTTTTAATCGTTAATGGTTTACGGATATTACTTAACAAAAAAATGAACTAAACTGAATTAAAAGCGCACAAACAATTTTTGTTCATTCGTCTATGAATTTTATATAGCAAATTTACCTTAAATTAATATTTGAATACTCGTCTTTAAGTAGACTAACATTTTTGTGTAGATAAATTACTAAATTACATTGTACCTTTTGCTAAACGGCTTTATTATATTCATAAAAAGAGAAGTAGTCAAAATTTTTATTCACTAAAAAATCATTTATAATTTCTTTTTTGTTGTTATTTTTTTAGCTTTTATAGGCCTACATAGTTATGTGACACAGATTTTATTGAAGTCAAATAATTTACGTTACATTTTTCAATTTTAAATTTTTAGCTTCTAATGTTGCTTGTCCGAATCCATATGTTCCATTCGGAGGAAAAATCCTTGGCATTAAGAAAAATCGTTATGTTCCTGGTGATGTGGTGGAATACTCGTGTTTGGAAGGTTACTTATTGGCAGGTGCGCGTCAGATCACGTGCCGACCACATGGAAAGTACTCTTATCCGCCACCACTTTGTTTAGGTAGTAACCGAAATTTATTTCCATTTTTTGAAAAGTTTATGATTTAGTTGGCCATTAGATTTTAGTAAGCGGACGATTTTTTTGCGATGTGATCGAAAACACAAGAACTAGCAAAAAACGTAAAGCATTTAACATAGAGCTATAGTAGAGTTGAACACAATTATTTTTCATCATGGCTACGCATGGATAGCAAGTAGGATTGTTATTATAAATCGCAAAAAACTGGTATCGCAATACTTTTTTAAATATAATTAATTACAATTACAACTATTGTAAAACTGTAAAATTATTTACAATATTTAATTACAATTTTAATTTTTCAACCGTATTCACTTGTAATGTCATGCAAAATGAAGCGTTTTCGGTCGCATAAAATGGAAGTAATTTCATAAGTACAGTATATCAGTAAAATAAACGATACTTGGTTTCTTTTACAATGTTTTAATGTCTTGATAAAGTTTCGAGTTTTGAAATAGCGCATTCGCTAAAACCGCCTTTCATTAAAATCGTGTTTAGAGAGCGTCTAAAAGTAAAAATTGAAGTGACCTTGCTAAACAGTGGACTTGCATACTTTTCCAACTATTTAACAATTTTTTTGTTATAAAAGCAGATCTTGGGAGCTAGCCTAATTTAGGTTGAGCTCCGGCTTCAACTTTTCATATAGGCTATATACAAACATTGGCCCATAAAGGACAGTTTGATAATATACCGATCATCAAAAATTTACTAAATTCCATTTTGCTAAACCTAAGATTAACTGTATATTATCCAAGGGTTTAACGGGTAAAGTTCTATATTTTGTAAAATTTCTACATATTGTTATAGGCTATGACTTTTGGATAATTGTATATCTCAAACAAAATAAGACTCAATTATATCCAGCACATTCACATACGTAACAAATTTTCAAAACACAATCATCACCGCAGATTTAAATGCTCACTCGTCATTATGGTACTCACCGAACAAAAACCATATAAAAAAACTGATTGAATAACTCCAATCACATCTCATTAAATACAAACACATCAATATGTCTACCATCCAATCAAACACAACAGCCTACTTCACTAGAGATTACAGCTTTAGCAAACTTGCATGATTGCACTATCTGGAAAGCCATCATTTTCCTCCCATTAGATTCTTTACTGTTATTCACTACCCTCAGCATAGATTACAAGACCAAAACAACTCCATCACACTTCACTAAAACAATAGCACAGTTGGTCGGCAGCGTGGTCGAGTGGTTAAAGCACCGGACTAATGATCAGCATGGTCTAGGTTCAAAACCCACTTACGCCATTCTGTTGTGTCCTTGGGAAAGACACTTTACGGCACTTTCCCCTGCTTGGTGGTCTTGACAAGCAGTACTAAATTGCAGTAATATCTCTACTAACTTACTAGCGGACAGCAATATCTTGGCATCTCCGGAAGCAGGTCGGGGTAATTGCTTACCCTATGTATAGCGCCTCCGTCGCTTTCCTGCGAGTCAGGAGGATAAATATAGAGATTAAAATAAATAAATAAATAAAAAAAATAAAAAACACTACCAAAAAGCCAATTGGACATCATATAAACAGCATATTAAAGATCTCATCTCTTACAGACACCGCCCCACAAACGTCTAAGGAGCAAACAAAATCTTGTCAAGTCAATACTGGATGCCAGCAGACCATTCATCTTTAAAGAAAATCAAAGCAACATAATTGCACTAACTTGCCCATGCATATCCACAAGCTCATTTAAAACCGAAATCAAATTTGTAAACAAAACAGATCCACCCACAAATTATTGTCTTAACAATCACAAAAACAAAACAAAACAAACACCAAAAAAATATCTTGATGAAATTGATCGCCAACACAATCTGACACCCTGTGGGGCACTATAGCAAAACTACACAACAAAAACCACCTACACAATAGAAGAATTATTAGATTTGGAAATAAAACAGCCATCTGACATGACTAAAGTAAAAATTTTTAGTAAACTATTTACGAATGTCACTTACAGAATAGACAAAATCAACAGACACATAGACCATAAAATCAAAAAATTTCCCATTGACGAAATTGTATTTACCACTACTCAAGTGCAGTTAGCTATCTCAACAGCATAAACAATAATTATTTTACTAGATCTGATGGCATAAACATCAGACACCTGAAACACCTAGGATTACTTGCCATCAAAAATCGCACAAGCATGTACTAAACTTCCCTCAACACTAACACAATAGGGAAAAGTCAGGTTAGTTGATTCAGTAGCATAGTTAACTCACCACCAGTATCAAATCAACCATGCGTAAAGGCGCAAAATTTTTTTCATTGTTTTATTGGTTACAATCTATAATGGCAGCCATGTAAAGTTTATATGTCTGGAAGGAAGAGCTTAAGAGTTATGCCAGAAAGTATGTTTTTGACTAAAAAAAGTAAAGTTTGATAGGGTTAGTACGTAAGGCGTTGTTGCGCTGGTAAAAAGTTTTTTAAATTTTGTAGAGTTTCACCAATTTTAGTTTTTGAAATTCTTTTTGTAGAAATTGATTTAATCTTATACTTGTTCGGTGCCTGTTATGAAAGGCTCTCACCGATAACACAATCCTGGCTGTTTACAAGATGAAATTCTTAATCTTCTTTATTAATAAATTATGCTCCAATCAACTTAGGAACCCAAAATAGTATACAATCAACAGCAAATACAGGGTCGGTAGCTTACTTGTTCAGCAATCACGTAAACAACTAGAGAATTGCGGTTAAAAAACTATGATTTCCCAAAGCTAACACAATTTTCAATACCGGTTTATCACAACGTAACATTCCATCAATAATCGAATCAATAATAATGCTTCCGAGCGCGCCTTATTTATATCACTCGGTCACATGTATCTCGAAAGTTCTTTAAATTCAGGTTAAAAACAATAATCACCCAATATTGCATCATCTTGCCAGATCCAGCGATTCACAAACAAGCAATATTGCATCATAGTGAAAACAAGTCATGCGGAAAGTCTAGAATTTACTATAACAATGAGGACAGTGTTGCCAATTTCTTATAAATAAATGTAAAATATTTAAATTGATTCTCAAACCGTTATTTCTTCGGCTATTTGAGCCGGACCAAAGCGCAATCAAAAGATTTCCCATGAGACTGTGAAAATATAAAGTGTGCGCGATTTTTAAGAACGGAGCAGGCGTATTTCTTATTGTTAGTGGATGTATGAAATAATATTTCGGCAGGTTATAAGTCAAGTATGACTACACATTCTGTATAATTTTGGTAGCCCTACACTTCGCAGAAAATTAGCTGTAGACATTTTTCTGATTAAAGGTATTGAAAAGTTAGTTGACTCACTGGCGTTTTTCCAAGTTGACTCAATGAGTCAATTAACCCTACTACATGCAGTGAAAAAACCTGGAATGCTTTTACAAGAATTAAATGCTAAATATCTTTTATTATTTATAATTGTTGATCGGTATGTTTAGTTTAGAGAGAGATTGTTTAAGAGATAGGTAATTAATTATTTTGCTGCTGAATAATGCGGAAAAAGTTACGCAAAACTAATAGAGAAAAAATTCCAATAGACGTGTTTAAACAAGCTGCAAGTGCCATGTGTGCTAGTAAATCTGGACGCAGTGCTGCAAAGCAGTTTGAAATTGACCAAACAACGTTTCGACAGTATTTAAAAAAAGTTTCCAAAAGTTAACCAGCCAAGTGTCCCTATTTCTAAAAATTGGTCTGACAACAGAAGGGCAAGAAGAAAATGAATATGGTTGTTTATGAAACGCCATAACTTGTCGTCAAGATCTTCTGAACCAACAACACTTGGACAAGTAGCATCAATTAACCGCGCCACTGTTGGCGTCTTCTTTAAAAACATCTCTGAGATCATGGAAAGGTATCACTTTTTGCCCGAAAACATTTACAAACTTTTTTGATGGCTTCGGCTCCGACTCCTCAAAATATGAGAATTTGGCTCCGGCTCCGGCTTCAGCTTCTCTAAAATTTGCCGGCTTTATGGTTCCAGGCTCCGGTTCCCCAGCCCTGAACAAAAGTTAAATAACTGATCTTTATTCTGGTTAAATTTCAAAAATATATTTATGAATCTCAGATTTTGAAGGACTTCTGAACCCCACAAAGAAGTATCATAAACTCAAAAAAATTAGAATAAGGAAAGTTTTAAAATCTTTTAAAAACCAATCAAATAAGTGACTAAATGACTTATACTTGGTCTAGACTTGGTAGATTTCCGTAGATGTATACGATCGGCGTAACTTTGTTTACTTATTGAATTTCGGCGAGCATTTCTGCAGAGTATAAAAGCTCAATTTAATAAAGATAAAAGATATAGCCATACGAAGTAGAAGACTCTAAATGTAGACCAGGCCTTTGCATCTATAGATAAAAATTACGGCGAAAGGGATAAAGTAAAAAGTCCATCAAAATAAATGAGAGAAGTCAAAGAAATGAAGTGGGATTTTTACCTGTTAAAACCTCGTTGAACCATAGTTTGATTTCATTCCATGAAGAATTTTTAGGTGTAGCATATAAGCAATTTTATTTGAATTTAAAAAACAATTTAGTAAACGTAATCTATAATTAAGCAATACAAGATATATACGTTTTTAAAATATTTTGATAAAATTAAAATATGGTTTTTGTTAATGTTTTTACTTTCAAAGATTTAAGTAAAATTAAAGCTGGCTTCTTTTCACAAAAAGCCTAAAGAAAAACATAGTATCAACTTTTTAGTAAAGATAATCTAATTGGTTTTAAAATTTTGTTGATTTTCTTAGTGAAGCGACTTGTTTACACGCAAAATCTCATTCCTTGCATGAATCCAACTTCACCAAAAAACGGATATATTACTCCGCGCAACAAGCTTATTTGGCTTCCAAATGAAGTAGGAAAAATATTTTGTACTCCTCCACGAATCTTGGTAGGAAGTAATATAACAACTTGCTTAAAAAATGGAAGCTTTTCTTCGATAACAGCAAAGTGTGTCGGTAAGAACTGTGTACCCTAAAGTCTTGACACTTATTTAAAGTTTTGTAAAAAAATTCAGCGATTATCTTTAGTTTTAAACTTGTAAGTTTATCACGTCGGCAAGGTGTGGTACCAAGTTCTGTTTTTTAAAAAAATACTTTATGCTGCTTTCTTTTACCTGGTTTTCTGAACGAGTAACTGTGAATTTTCGTTTTATCGCTTTATAAATAACTGAAAAACATTTCAACTAGGCAACAATACTTTGGCATTTCCAAAGGCAAGTTGGGGTTTTGCATAATGGTTGCACTAAGAACATCTCTTTCTGCTATTTATAAAAATAGATAGTTCATAAGATGACATTTAATAGAAGACCGTTATTATCATAACCTTACGAGCCCGGAGCAAAAGGCCAATCGTTCCGAAACCAAAAAAAATTTGGACAAAATCAGAAGTTTACCGGCACAAACAATAAACTATTTGAGCTGGAGAAAGTTAACCAATTTAGAACTCGATATGTAAAAGCAACTAAGAATTAATGTGTAAAATCAACTAAGATTTTTTTTTGCCTTCAAAAATTTACCTGGGAAAACCAATCGTTTTTGCTCCATTTTTAACTACAAAATCTGGTGAAGACCAAAAAAAAGCTTTGACATTAAATCTGAGTGACATTTGGGCAACTCAGAGAAATGCTACGAGTTTATGATTCGGGTAATCGTCAAAAAAATTGGCGAAAATGTATTGTACCAAATTTTTTGGTTTGGTACGGCTATGATTAATTAAAATATCATTGTCTTATTCATCGTAAATAGCGTGACCGGTAAATATTGAAAGTCTTAGCTCCCAAGCACTATCTTTAAATTTGAGTCACATTTTTAAATAAAAAACTTTCACCGAAAAGCAATACCTTGACACTCCGAAAGTAGGTCCGATATTAATTGCTTTATGGTTGCTCTTAGCTTAACGGCTCCGGTGTTGTCCTGTGATCCGGATAATAAATGATGAAAGGGTGATGATGATAAAGCTATTTAAAATATGAATCAGGCACTAACAAAACTTGAAGCAGATATTGTCGTTAGAAAGTTACTTCAATTGACGGTTATTTCCGTTTTTTTGCGAGTAAAAACGTTAAAAATTTACATAAAAACAATATTGCCACTAAAATAGAACAAATTAAAAATTTTCGTAAACATTGTTATTTCTCACAAAAGTCTTGTTTCTTTAAATTACCAACTTAGAAATAATGGATAATTGTTTTGCATGGAAGGGGAAGCAACTCAAATGCACTTTTTGTAAAAATATCAACGAGGTATTGGCCTAGCCCTATAAGAGCATTGAAAAATTTTACTAAAAGATAAAATAAAAAGCTACACTGGAAAAAGGAGTCGTTTCGTTGGAAAAAACAAGGGGTTCAAAATGTGCGTATATAACGTAATATTTGTTTGGAGCTCGTGCATGCGCAGCCAATGGATCTTTTTAGCCACCTATTGGACATGGCAGCCGTTGTTACGCCGAGCAAGCTTTGACTTTATTGAGTTTGTTTTAACTGCCAAGTCATGAAGCGCATAGCTCAATTATTTTGGGTGATTTAAATTTAGGAGTATAAAATTAGTTTAAATTTTACAATCTGTTAACTAAGTAATAAAAACTAATTCCTTGCACTTATTAAGTTAGACTTTACTGGCAGATACTGTAGATTTTTTAAATTTTTCTAAAGATTTTTTACACTGTAGCTTACGGTAATTTAGCTTTTAAAATTTATTTAAGTCCAATGTTACATAGTTTAAATTAAAACCAAAATTAGGTGAAAGACCAAACTATTTTGTAACTGTATTCAGTGATGGCATTACAAAAGGGGAGTCACTTTTTTTTGTTCCAAATTATTTTTGGTCCCAAAAAATTATAAAAAAAGGTCATCACTTCATGGTGCCTACGTCATGGTGCTACTATGAAGAAATAAAACAATATTTTGCTAAGGGAGGACTACTTTTTGACGTTTTTTAGGGGGGCACGATGCCGCCGCTCCGTACTAAAGCCATCGCTAACTGTATTATAGTAAGCAAATTTTACTAATTTCTAGTTATAAGCATTAACCATTTACGCGTTTGTATTAACATTTTTGTAAAAATGAGTAATTACATTCTTGTTTCAAATAATTGGTTTATTTCTTCATAGTAGCACTATGACGGTGGCTCCACTAGAGTGATGACCTTTTTTTAGAGATCACTTTAATTTGGAACATGACAGTGGTTTAGAGTGACTTCTGAGACTGGTCATGCAACTGGCATGCTAAAAACTGGTATTGCAATTAGATATTTTGTGGGTAATTAATAGGTAGGACATGCAATATTTTCTGGGTAGCAGAAAGAATTCTGTGTGAGATTCTAGACCGATCACTTGTCCTTAAACCATCATGTTCTCCAAAAAAAGGTCATCGCTTGAAATTATTCCCAGATTTTATGCTTTTCGTCCTGAAATTGTAATGTTCTCTAAAAAAAAAAGGTCATCACCTCAAATCACTCACAAATTTTGCTCTTTTCTTCCTAAAATTCAAGTGTTCTCTAAAAAAAAGAAAAGTCATTACCTCCTCAAATCGGTCGCTAATTTTAATCTTTTCTTCTGAAATTCTAGTGTTCTCTAAAAAAAAAGTCTTTGTCTCGGATCGGGCTCATATTTTTCTAATTTCGTCCCAAAATAGTACTGTTTTTCATTAAGTTAAAAAATATAGCCTATAGGTTATCGCGCAAAAGTTCGTCATGCAATGGTTTCAAAAATGGTCATGCAACGCATGACTTGCATGCCCTGACCGCACGCCATTGGAACACTAAAAAGCGGCTTCCTCTAAGCAAAATATTGCTCTATTTCTTCATAGTAGGACAATGACGGTGTTCCCTCTAAAGTAATAACCTTTTTTTTAGAGAACACTTTATTTTGGGATCAAAAAAATTTGGAACACGAAAAAGTGGCGCCCCATATTTTTTTGTTCCGGGCTTCCCTTTTGTAAGGCCATCCCTGTTTGTAATTATACAAACATGACAGCATAAAGAATTTGAGTTGATTTTGGTTAATATGCTCTGACAGTGTTTTTCATTTAATTATTTGGGAAAAATAAAGATATCTTTTAGCAAATATTTGCTTATTGCCTTTTGATAAAGAATAGCTTCTTGTAGCCGTAATTTTCTATGGTTACTAGCTAAAATTAACCAAAAAATAATTGTTTTGGCACTATATTTTTCTGTTTTTGAATAATTTGATTTTTGCATTAAGTACCATTTAAGAGCTTGAATGCGTAGATTGGTAGATACTTGCATAGTCTAAATCAACTTAAAATGATACTTAATGGAAAAACCAAATTATTCAAAAACAGAAAAGTATTATACCAAAAGCAATTATTACCGCAATATATTATTATCATTTTTTGTTTAATTTTTGCTAGTAACTATGGAAAATGAAGAATACAAGAAGCTATACTTTATCAAAAGACAATGAGCAAATATTTGCTATTCAGATAAGCCATCTTTATTTTTCCCAAGTAAATAAATGGAAAAAACTTTCAAAACATATTAACAAAAATTAACTAAAATTCATTATGCCATGCAACTCGACTGGAATAAGATTGAAGATACGAAACGTTTCAAGAATACACATAAGCACTAAAAACAAACCAGATGCAACTATAAGCCTATTATTTAAAATAAGAATGTAATTATTTTACACATTTCTACAAAAAATGTTGACACAGACGCGTAAATGGTTATTATTTGTAAATTGAATTAACAAGATTTGCTTACCATAATGCAGTTACAAAATAATTTGGTTTCTTTCCTAATTTTGGTTTTAATTTAAGCTATGTAACATTGAACTTAAATAAAATTTAAAAGCAAAATTACCGTAATCTACAGTGTAAAAGACCTTTAGAAAATTTTTTTTTAAAATAATCAGGGACGTGCCGCCAGGCGAGGCAAGTGAGGCAGTGCCTTACCTATGGAAATCTAATAAAGTAGAAATAAGATTTCGAAGTCATAGTTTTTGCAAAATAGATGCAACTGGCTATTAGTTGAAAAAAATGAGCAAAAACTATACCGTACTTCAAGTAGTTTAATTAGTTTTGCTTTTTAACCCTAATTTCTGACGATTTAATTGTTGTATTTCAGCGCTGTAATTATTCTGTCAAGCGTTTTTGTCAACAAAATCTCAAATATGTACGCGCTGGTGAGGCAGTTTCAAGATTTACCTCTCTACAGATAAAAAAATAAAAAAAAAAGTGAAACAATATAGCGCTTTTTTGTCTTTCGGTAAAAATATGTTTTGAAATAAAAGAGATTTGAGGCATGCCGCAATTGTGACCTCAAAGAGGAAAAATTTTTCTTACTCCAGATATTTGCTAAAACAAGATAAATCGGTTTGTTCTCAGTAAGTCGGAATACACGCACTGTGCAACTGCAAAGCAATTTTAGTAATGGAAGATGATTTAGTATCAAAGCTAAGAAAATTTTTAGCGTTAAACTTTCAATCTAATTCTGGTGTATTTATAATTCAGTGTTTGAACCTCAATTTTTGGCAGCATTTTTATATTTATAACATATATTTTTAACTAACACTAATTTAAAAATTATTCCTTACTTTCAGTTGTAAAAACTGATTGCAAAATTTTTTACTTTCATTGTGAAGACAATTGAAACTAATGAAACAATTGCCATTGTGAACGACAATAGCCCTTCCAAATTTTAGTTTGAAACTGTAGAATGTCCGGCTATATCTTTATACACCTGTCGGGGACTAAGTTTGAAATTAATTAAAGCCCGTAATTCTTAAAAAAAGGCACGCCTCTCTTGAAGGGAGTTAAAAAATTTAGGGGATCTGTTTTAATTACACATTTTTAACAATGCATATATTTTGCCAACTTCAAAAATATCATTTCTTTCCAATTAAGTTTGCATAAAAATTAAAGCCTCGTCTTTACATTGTAATAAAATACTTTTTAGTCTTCTCTCCACGATTTTGATTTTTTTATACTACGACGTTGTTTTTTACTTCACCGAAAGAAATTTGTTAGGAGATACCAAAAAACCTTTGAATCTTCAGCATGCCATGGGTCAACGAACAATCTAAAGTTTTTCGGCGATCTCCTAAAAATATCTTTAGGTTGTGTTAAAAAAGTCGATTATTTGCCCAAAAATTTAGGGATTTAAGCCCTTTCTCCCCTTGGATTCAATCATGAAAGCTTTAATAAGCATGTGAAATCAAAAGCCCTCATTCAAAACTAAATTCCTTGAGACTTTTAAAACATAAAGAACTGATTTGTCTCTAAATAAACAGATTTCGCATTTCTAATGATGAAGGAAACTAAAAATTTTGCAAGTTTTTCATAAACCAAACATTTATTTCGTCGGCATCGTGGTCGAGTGGTTAAAGCGCCGTGCTTGTGATCAACATGGCCTCGGTTCAAAATCTTCTCACGGCATTCTGTTGTGTTTTTGGAAAAGACACTTTACGGCACTTTCTCCTGCTTGGTGGTCTTGACAAGCAGTTCTAAATTTTAATCGTATCTCTGAAAAACTAAAAAACAAAATAATAAATTTTAACCGGACAGCAATATCTTGGCTTCTTCAAAAGCAGGTCGGGGTAATTGCTTACCCTATGTTTAGCGCCCCCGACACTTTCCTGCAAGTTAGGAGGATAAATATAGAGGTAAAATACAAAAAAAGTTTTTTAACACAGAAAGAGTTAGCTAAATATGCGAGAATGCTTCAAATTGATTTTTGATATTTAAGTAGAGATGCTTTGTTCGTTATTAATTAAAATTTGTACTAACGTTACTTTAAAAAATTGGTGCCTCACCAACCAACAGTTTTACAGCACGTTATACTGAAAATAACTACATTATCTGACTACAAGCAAAGTCTAGCTTAACAAGTGCAAAAAATTAGTTTTCATTACGTAGCTAACAAATTGTAAAATTTAAACTAATTTTATACTCCTAACTCAAATTTAAATCACTGAAATAATTGAGTTATCCGCCTTATGACTTGGCAGTTAAAACAAACTAAATAAAGCCAAAGCTTGCTCGGCTTAGCAACCGTTGCCATGTCCACTAAATAGACGAAAAAAGGTCTATTACTTCACTGGCAAAAACACTTATATTTTAAAAAGTTTGTTTTTTTTTAAGTTTTTTAGCTTTACATTGTTTTTCTTTTAAACAAGTAAGTTATAAAGCTAAAAATAAAATACAGTATAAAATATAACGAAATAGTTTAACATTACTGCAGATAAAAGCCCTACCACAACTCCAATGCCTTTAGTTGTGATTCCTTGCCTTAGACCAGTTCCACCAAAAAATGGAAAAATTTTGGGAGATCCTTTCGAAGTGTTATGGAATGCTGGAGAATATCTTGAATACGAGTGCGACCAGTTGTTCGTTATTGTGGGTGCCTCAAAAGTTTTTTGCTCCCCTGATGGTACTTTTGTGCCTCATCAGCCTATATGCGGTAATCAACAATCATTTTTTATAAATATTATATCTTTGTTTAATACAATAAACTATACTTTAAAAACAAGGCACTTAATAGGAAATATCTACGCAATAAAAAAAGCTTCAGGTTGTTAAAAATAGTTAGGCCAACTACAAGTAATTGAATTTACAATGCTTTATTAATTTCTGTAAATAACTAATAATTTTTTGTAAAATTTCGTAAAAATACGAATCACGCTTTTACTTATTTGATTTTAAAAAAATGCATAGTTAAAAAACCTTGCATTTAGAAACGTTCTTAGTTACATGCACTTACAATATATCTTTGATAATTTTTACTGTACAATTTCAGTTTCCATTTTACCGATTATACAAACAGCCAATGAAGTTTTAAATATAACCTGTCCAAGACCCCAGCCACCAATAAACGGAAAGTTGGTTACTGATCCTTTCAAAATGTTCTGGTCCATTGGAGAACTTCTAACAGTTAATTGTTTTTTGGGATTCAGTCTTATCGGGGATCGGTATCTGAAATGTTTGTCTGATGGAACATTCAACAACTCTCTTCCTATTTGTCAAGGTACTGCGGCTAAAGCTAAAACAGCATATTTTAATTTTGCATGGTAAAACAATAGTAATAAGTTTGTTTAATCATTTCAAATTTCCTGCTTATTGTAGTTCTATTTTTATTATTTTTCTACGTTGTAGTTATTGTGTTCTTAGAAAAGTTTTACTTCCGATATAAATCAAATTTAAAGAAAATAAATGTCATCATATAACTTCATCACACAACGAATAAAGTTTTGATCAATATGGATTATAATCAGCTTATTTCAAAGATTTGTGCTTATTTTTTACCAATTTTTGTTTTGTTTTAGTATTTTTACCAATATGTCCAAAGAAAAGAGGTTGTTTTTTAGAAAAAGATCAAGGGAAAACCTTTTTTTAGAGATTACTACTTTTTTGGGACAAAAATCGAGAAATCCGAAACAGATTCAATTAAATGTTAATTTTTTAAATTTCTGCTATAATCGGAATTCGCATCACAAGTTTCGGATGGGTCGTCAAATCTTTGCTCTCTATTTCCGCTTAGGATTTAGGTCCTCACAAAAAAAGGTTGAGAAGCACTGCCTTAATTAAATGCATGAATCATTTAAAAACGAGCAAAGATTAAAATATCTTTACTGCACAAAAAGGAAAAACAATTACAATTTTAGGCTTCTATCATTTCGATAGTCGTGCTTATTTTTCGGTCAGTTTAGATGGTAACCCTGATTATAATGAACCAACATGTGGAGTCCGGAAAAACAAAAAATCAGAACTGATCTGTAAGCTGTAACTAAGTGGCTCTTGCTTTAAATTATTGAAAATACCATAACATTTTGTTTATAAGTAGAATGATGTAGGTGGAACAGCTCAAGATCAGAGATTAGACTAATTAATACTTTACAGCAGTGCTTTTTTATCATTTTATCTTTCCCTTTTTTTGACTTCGATTTGATGTGTTAAACTTTTTTTAGTCTTGACTTAACTTTCAAAGTTAAATTGATTCTTTGAGAAAACTTTGCCTGAGTTGGAAGAAAGGCAGGTGGCGTAGCTGCTAGACAAAAAAATATTAATGTAACCTGTAGGGTTAACTAATCGGAATACACGAGAGCTACGTAGTTGCTTCTGGTAATTTAAAAAATACAAAAAGAAAAAGCAACAAAAGTGTCGTAATTTAACATTGAGCATAAAAGTGTAGCTTTTAATTAACTAAAGAAAACGCCGCTATAAATCTATAAAAGAAACACATTAGTTATAAATAAGGTTACAAGATAACGTTATAAATGTGGTCATTGTTCTTTAAGAAATCCCAAGCAACTAAAGATGCTTAAAAAGAGGCGAGACCAACAAGGCAATCATAATTAACAATTACAAAGTGGCACGATTAACAAGCTAACGGCAGAGAACATAAATACACGATTAACAAAGTAACAACAGAGAAACAAATAGGTTCGAAAGCTTTAAAAAATTTCTTAAGCCTTAAAAATGTTTTCAAATCTTTTCAAATTTTGAGCAAAATAGAGGCTTGTGTTCTATATTCTTTAAAAAAAGCGTGCGTAAATTATAGCTCACTCTGCGGGAGAAAATACAAACTGAGTAAAAAGCTGTAAGATTTATCCCAACGTTCACTCTGAGGTTATCTTAACATGGAAGACCGAATCCATACAAAAGCAAATAAATATAATCTTGATAACAGGTTGTACAAATTAATCACTATTAAACCTTCTGGCGGCTTCAGAATAAGTCATCTGTTTTATTGTCATGATCATATATTACAAAAAATATAATATAACGTGAAGATAAAAAATAGCCTAAAAAAAAGTTCACAATTATAAGCAACAACTGCAGAATCAGCAAACAGAAAATACTCGTAAAATCACAAAAATACGGCATAAAATTACTGTAGAAACACTGCAAATATTGCAGTCTGTTGAAAAGAAGTTAGTTGCAGTTGCAATTAAAAAGTTGTTTATTGCTGTCATCTGTTTTTGAGCAGTCCACCAGTTAGGATCTAATTAATACCCAACCCAATGGAAACCTGGCGCCAAAAAAAGTTAACGCATTGAAATATATAGTTTAAACTGCAGAATAAGCCAGTGCTCGGCAATCTTTTCACGCCCGAGGTACACTGAGATTTTAATATCTGAAATTATGTACGTATAGCTTATTAAGCTTACCGTATTAACACCGTATTCTAATTTTAAAAGTTATACAAGAGAATAGGTCACATTACGCATAATGCAAGTTTTAAAATTCCTTCGCAGAATAGGATATATCAAGATCAAAATATTAAAACTTCTTAAATCGAAGCATAAGAGAATGTTTTCAAAAGTCAATAATTAGCAATGCTGCGGACTGATTCTTTGCATATAACAGGTATAATTACATAATCTTTTGTTTAAATGTAAGTCTTGAGTTTCAAGTTTGAAAAATTGGTGATTTTTCTATTACACTTTTTCTTTTTTCAATAAAGTGGAAAGTTGTGTATCATTTGTTGAACGTTAAAAAATGGAAAGTGTATTTTTGCATTTTCTTGTGTGTAGGCTATATTTTTATTATTGGCCAATCAAAAATAACTTTGCTTAAAAAGTGTATTGTCTTTATATTAATTTGAATATATTTATACACATGCAATGATGGCCTTACAAAAGAGTGGGGGCTTGGTGCAAAAGAAAAAAAGGAAGTTACTTTTTAGTGTGTCAAGTTTTTGTCCCTAAAATATAGTGATCTCTAAATAAAAGATTATCACCTTCAATCAAGTACAAGATCCCTACTTTCGTCGTAAAGTTAAGAGTTAAGGAGCAGTTAGGGGGCCACGGTCATAGTGTTACGGGTCATAGCAATATTTTGCTATGGGGGGGTCAGGTGCAGCCGCTTTGTTTACTTTGTACGAAAGCAATCACTGTAAACATGATATTTGAAAACACATATTTTTTACGTCAAAAAAGCAGTTAAAGAATTTTGTCTATAGCGTATTTGCAGCACAATAAAAAGAACGAATTCCGGCGGTTCAAGCATAAAAAAACCAATAATTAGAATTACCCGTTCACCAATATAATAAGAGTACCGGCAACTGTACAAAAAGTTTAACTTGAAGCAAAATAACACAAGATTAAATTTAATTATAAATTTATGACTCATTTATATGATTGGATTGATTACCAGCTACTTCTATTGCATCTGTAGAATATATAAATATAAAACCAGACTTCAAAAAAACTAAAATTGTGTTGCTTGGAGAAAGTGTTTTAAAGTATTTCTCACAGCAATGTTTTTTTCGAATTAGATTTGACGGGCTTTATGTCAGTGAAATGATTGCCAACCTTACTTCTTTCAAAAACTATTTTCATGGCTCATAGACCAGGGGTGACCAAAGCGCGGGTCGCGAGCCGCATGCGGCTCTTTGCCTGATTTCACGCGGCTCTTATGTTTATAAATTCAATAAAAGCTGGAGCAATTAGAAATTGTAATTCCGAATATTGAGTTTGAGGATAATAATCGCCAAATTATGGCTCTTCCTCCCGAAGGTAATAACGTTAATCAAAATATTGATCTCCGTTGCGGCTCTTATGTTCATATTTTGTTTGCGTTTTTTAGGGTGTATTACTGTAGCATTAGTTTGTTTAAATAATTTGTGTCAAGTTTATTCTCAAATGGCAGTGTGGTCTTTCGGACGTAATTATTGCAGATTAAATACACAAAATTTAAAATTTAAACACAAACACAAACAGAATATATATTATATTTTAAATTAAAAGATCTGTTATTCAAATAGATTTGTCCTTTATTGAATTAATCCGAGAAGAATCATCAATAATAGTTTTCAAAACTTTTCTTTTAATTCGAGTTGTCACTTCTTTATATTTCTTGTTGTCTGCTCTCTTTTTGGCGCTTCGATTGTCCGGTTTTATAAAGTTATTGCGACTGCGTTGAAATCGGTAATTGTTTTGAACAATATGAATTTTGAAGTGGGTTCGGTTCACCACATAGCTTCCCTCCAGGTAGACGGAAGTAGGCTTTGTCAATCGTGATTTTGCAATTGTAGGAGAAACGGAAATCCCGGTTGAAACTTTTTGAAGATAGGAAATCAAATGTTGAAGAATTTATAAAATGTTTAGTTAAGTTCTTCAGACGCAGGTACATTTTTTTGTGGTACTAAACCTCAAAATGATAGAATGTTTTATCGTCATAAAAATTTTGCTCCGTTGATAAGTAGAAAGTCTTTTTTTCTCAGATTTCCAAATAATTTCCAACAAGATTCGGCACTTAGAAATGGTACTAAGGATGTAGCTAAATCATCTCCTTTTTGCTTTTATTACCAGAGATTCGGGCGAGATTCGATGTGTTCAACCTTGTTCATGGCAGGGAAACTAGTACGCGAAGTACTGCCGTAAGTCATCATGCGAAGCGAGCTGTGCCCATAATGAGCAAGTCATGCAGTCCTTTGCCAGATATTAAGAATAAAGAATCTGACTTATTATTTTTTGTTGATAGCGGTGCAGAGATTAGTTTAGTAAATTCCTTGCCACATAAACGTCGAAATCTACAAGGTAGCAATACTCTAATAGCAACTTTTACAAAATCCATGCTCAGCACTTGTACATGTGTGTAGGAAACATCAAAACTTGGGAGAAAATTCAATCTCCCAGGAAACCGTTGATGAATTGCGAAAAAGAAAAGTATATTGGCCAGGGAACGTACGGAAAAATGTTCCTGGTCAGCGATATGGATACCGGAAGAAAGTTGGCCATGAAAGAGGTTTTTGTTCCGGACGGCAACAATAAAGTATCAAAGGAAGTTCGCTTATTACAAAAGGAGATCGATCTTTTGGCTAAATTGAGACACGAACGCATCGTGAAATATTATGTCTGGCCACACAAAAACAATACGATGTCCATATTCCTAGAGTTTATGCCGGGGGGTTCCGTTGCAAACGAAATCGAAAAGTACGGTCCTCTCACCGAAGCAGAGGCTAGCAAATACACGCGAAAAATTCTCCAAGGACTCGACTATCTGCACGAGCAAAAACTTTGTCCATCGCGACGTAAAACGCGCCAACGTTCTGCGCGACTTGTAGGGAAACATCAAGTTATGTGATTTCGGAATAGCCAAGCAATTGTCTTCGATCGCGACGTTATCGGGTCGCACCGTGATTGGGACCCAAACTGGATGGCACCGGAAGTGACCGAAGGCCTCTGCAGCAATTTCCGTTCCGATGTGTGGTCAGTTGGCTGCACCGTTAAAACTACTTTTATATTAAACTGCAAAAAACGATTAAACACGAAACATAAACAAATCAAATAGATTTGTCCTTTATTGAATTAATCCGAGATAAACCAACAATAATAGTTTTCAAAAGTTTTCAGTTTTTAGCACCAGGGCCGGGGAGTATTTAGAATTTTTAGAACATTGTAATTTAAAAACCGAGACTGATTCCAAGTGAAGACTGTGATGAGATACCAAAAATTGACTAATTAATTGTTGGCTTTATTAAACTAAATTCGCTACCATAAATCGGATTCTAAAATAAAACAAAACGCATTAAAAACACATTAACGAATAAACAAAACATAAAATCAACTTAATAGTTAATAATAGTATAGCAGCTAGTAGCTTACTCTGCAGTTACTATTTATCGCAATTTAAGCAAACGAAACATCGCAATTTAAACAAACGAGACAGGAATTAAAGCGCCGCGCATTTTAAGTTTAAACGGGCGTTTATTACAGAAGTAAACAATAAAGATTCGCAAGTTCGAATCTTTATCGAGACATAATCTTACGACAAAGACCTTTTTTTTTTTTTTTTTTGAGAGAACATCATGATTTTATCACGAAATCGGAAAAATTTGAAATTTATTCTAAGTAAAGACCATTTATTATTTTTTTTTTTTTGTTTTTTAAGAGAACACCATGATTTTTTCACGAGATCGGAAAAATTTGAAACTTGTTCCAAACAGGGGCGCCAGAAGCGGGGGGGGGCAAGAGGGGCAATTGCTCCCCTGCCTTTTTTAATATTCTTAAAATGCGGGGGCAGATTGTGCTCTTTAAAATTAGTATTATAGATAAATTTTTTTTAGTTATGCTCTACAATTAATCTACGTATATAATCTTGATTCATCGTTAAATTCAACGATGTTTGTAAAATTACAAAGACAACCGTGACTCATAGCACAGCAATAAAAGCAAGATAAAAGTTATAACTTATGCAATATAGAGTTATTGATATCGTAAGCGACCTAAACTTCTGGTGAATATCTTATTCTACTAGAATCAGTAAATTGAATTATATCTTAGCCGAAAATCAATTTTTGATTCATTAACTGATGGCAAATAGCCATATACACAATCAAGGATACCTAAACTACCATCCCGGTAGTTTAGATATTCCTAACAACAATTATACCAAGCGCTTTAAAAAGAATAAAGCATCAGAAAATTTCAAAGTGCTCACAAAGAGTAAAAGTTTCTAGTAATTATAATAAAAAATTTTGATTTAGAAGCAAAGAAATTGTGGCCTTAATCTAATTTTAACAAGTAACACAAGCTGTCTGATTGGCTGCTCAATACTCACTTATGGCCGACATTAAAGTCTAAAAATAAAAACACCAAGACTAAACACGTGACATTCTTAGCCCTTTTGAAGGACCATGGTACATATGTGTGCCATGATTGTGATTAAAACGTAACATTTTAAGAGTCTGGTTCGGTTTGATGTGTTTACGGAAGAACTCGCAGACCTACATGCTCATATTAAGTTATTAAACAAAGAAAGTACCACGCCTCTGAAAAAAGTAAAAAGCCGACAAGCAAGAAATGCTTTGTGGAAATACATAAATTGCTTTAAATTTACTACGGCGTAGCTCTCGTTTCGGCTTTTGCAGAAAGATATTTCAGTGTCATGAGAAGACTTAAAATATGGCTTAGAAGCACTATGAGAAATAACAGTCTCAATAATTGAACGTTTGCAAATATTCATTGAGCTTGTTGGACAATATCAATTTACAAGCCGTTGCAGATGACTTTTCCAGCAAGCAAAACACTAATAAATTATTTTGGGTTACAGTTACATTAATTGTGCAGCGTTTAATAATTGACATCAAACCTCAATCTAAAGGGCCATTCATGCTCAAGTAATTACGTTTTTTCTTTTACCCATATTGTTCTATCTATTTTAACCTTTGGTATTTTTGATAGAGCAAATGTTTTAGCCAGCGTTTTGTTGTGGGTAAGTAAAAAAAGACTATTTGCTGATTAGCATGTGAACAGCATTGTGATATTCCCAAGCAAAATGCAATCGATCTGTATCTATCTGTTTTTGGCTGCCGTGCATGGACGTCGCAATTGTTGAATGCTGTTTTCGAAACTAGCTTGTGTACTTTTGACAAAATTTTAGTTGTGGGTAGCCTATGTTGGATAGCTTTTGGTTTAATAACCAGTTAATAGTATTTTTTTAATGTCTAGCCTCACTCGGAAAAACTTGTTACTGCGCCTATCGCAGTGAGTAGTCATGGCAGAGTCAACTTAAAAGCTTTTGCAAAATGCAGCACACCATAAGGTTAAGTTTTTGAACTTACAGAGTTGGCATTGGCCGAAAAATTGATAGAACCAAAATAACAAATTAGCACAATAAATTTTTTCCGAGATACCGGTCTGTCCTGTGCAAACTGAAATTCTATCAAGTCAACCAAAATTTCAAATTACAGCATGACTACCAAAATTTGCTTTTGTTGGCAGTGTCTTTTCAACAAAAAAAGTGCCCTTTTTTTAAATTTTGCCCCCTGGCAAAAAAACTCGGGCGCCCCTGGTTCCAAATGAAGACTTTTTTTTAGAGAACTACATGAACACCTTGTATGTCTATGTGAATAATGTGGCTCTTTACGGAAACAAAATAAGAAATGTGGCTCTTGGTCTTTGATTGGTTGGCCACCCCTGTCATAGACCATGTATGCTTTTTGCGCTCAAAACGTGCGCACACAAATTTTTAATCACAATATGCGTTCTAATAGGACTTTTCGAGGAGCAGGAATTTTTTAATTTATTATTCAATTAAACCAAATTACTTTTCGGATTTACTTTCTTCGGATACGAAAATATTTTGCACAAAAAAAAGATTTCAAACAATCAAAATTCGACCCAAATTTACAGCAACAAAAATTAGAGAGAACATTGCGGAGTCCATTAGTATATGGAAATCTTGCAAATGTAACCATAGGACGTATTATATTATCAGCTTCGGTTACTGATCTATAGCAAAATTTTTTTACACTTGTGAGCGTAAAAAATTTTTTTAACCAATTTGATTGTGCAGCAAATACATGTCTTGCTTGCCATTCATTACAAATAAGCCTTGTCATGTGTGAAGCTAAATATTTACTACTATATTTTGGCCAAGAAAGGCTTTCATTACTAGTAAAGTAACATATTTTTATTTATATCAAATGGATTTGTTCTTTATTCTTTTACCAGCAACTATAACTAATTTAATAAATTGGCCTATTATAAAAAAAGGTTGGACATCCCTGCATCAAACAAAAGCTGCCTCCTTTGTTTGGAGTCAAAACTAATCGGCCAACCGTGAAATCGATATTCGAAGCGCGAATCTATAGAAATCAGCCGCATTTGCATGTCTGACATGTGCTTGAAGCTGTCAGAGCGATTGTAAACAAAAGTAAAAGGGACATGTACTTGGACTGCATTACATAAAACAATTAGTGCATTTGGACCTGAAAGGGTATATATCAGGGATGTGGACTCGTCAAAATTTTGAAGCAAGTCCAATTCTGGGCAAAAAGATGAGTCCGAGTCCGAGCCTGAGTCGCATCCCTGTCTGAAACTAAGAATTATCCATTTGACTTCTACGGAAGAAGCCAATCAAGAACTGACATAAATTTCAAAAAATTCTAACTAGCGATATTTTTGTTCTCTACAAGTATTGAACACCAGGCGCGCCGGAAGCGGAGAGGCAGGGGTGCAGTTGCCCCTGCTTTTTTGACCCCTTCAAATTGTATCCCTGTCCTTTTCAAAAAGGGAGGGTACATGTGCGCAATTACAGAAGCATTGGGTCAAACTTTCTCTTACAATTATATAAACTAGACCAATTTATTAGATTGATTGAAGAATGCTATTATTTTGGTTATGGTCTGCACCTTAAATTTAGGACAAAAGTAGGGATTATAGACTAGATTAAAAGCGATAATTTTTTTTAGTCTTTAATTAAAATTTGGGACGAATTTCGAGATTTTGGACGCTGATTTGAAGTGATAACCTTTTTTTTAACCATCACTAGATTTTTGCGCTAAAAACGGTCGCGATACGAAATGGCAACTATGTAAAACCTTTTCAAAAAATAGGTACTTTTTTAAATTTTGTCCCCCCCTGACAAAATGGTTTTCCGGCGCCCCTGATAAACACCGGGTATTGCAAAAAAGTGACAATCTTGAGCGCAACAGAGTAAGAAACAGTTGTAAAATTTAGAATAGTGAAGAGGAATAATGTGAAAGAAATTGTATTTTAACTTCTCTTTCATTTTTCATTCAAGCCTTAGCAACCTCAGGTCGGGGTAATTGCTTACCCTATGTATAGCGCCTCCGTTGCTTTCCTGCGAATCAGGAGGATAAATATAGAGATAAAAATAAAATAAAAACTAAATAAATTTTTTTTATACATATTGATAACAATAATTTGGGAAACCTTTAAATCGTCAATGCTGGATGAAATCTAGACGTTAGACTTGCCGAATTCACTACTTTTTTGGTGAGTCCGAGTCCGAGTCCGAGTCCGCATCTCTGGTAGGTAACTCATTCATGCCATAGTATACGTCTAATATTTATATGGATAAAAGCTAACTTTTAAAAATCTTTTACGGTTTTTATGTTTGCATACCAATTCCTTTCACGGTTGTTGTTTTAAAGTAACTTGTTATTATTAAGTTACCAGTAGTAACAATTAAGTTTTAAGTTAAATCTCTAAACAGTCATCACATCCTTCAAAAAAAAGAATATTCGGACTTCGGTTTTTGGCTATTTCTTAAAAACATTTGAAGCTTTTTTATTTTTATTTTTGATTTGTTTCAAAAATATTGAAAGATTTTCGAGTATAAATAATTAGCCTCCTAGTATAGTTCAAGTTTAACACAAGCAATACAGCAAGTTAATTATTAATTATTTTTAAAATAGGTTAATCTAGTAGAACAGGGTGGTCCAACTTCTGCACTCCTGTGGGCCACTTTTCAAAATTATTCGAGTTTGGGAGCCTCAGCCGGCTAAAAATACCTATTTTTGTCCCCAAATCAGGGTGTTCTCTAAAAAAAAAAAAAAGTCTTCACTTGGAATCGGTCTGCAAAATTCCTATTTTCGTTCCAAAATCAGGGTGTTCTCTAAAAAAAAAAAAGGTCTTGGAATCGGTCTCCAAAATTCCTGTTTTCGCGCAAAATCATAGCGTTCTCCAAAAAAAATTACGGCTGCTTGTGATCGACAAGACTTGTGCAAAATTGTTCCGCGGGCCGCATGCGGCCCGCGAGCCCGTAGTTGGACCACGCTGTAGTAGAAATATCTTCAGGTACTTTTAAAAGCAAAGTAAAAATAAATGACTTTCAAAGTTTAGTAGCAAAGGTGAAGGTGTTATTTTTTCGATAAATTTTTTTTAATGTTTCAACTTTGAACAAAATAGACTTTGATGTTCTTCATGAAAAAAAATGTTTACATTCTCTGCCGAATCTCTTAAGTTTTACTACTGTAAAAACTTACTCCAAGTCATTTTTTGCGATGTAAATTAAGACAATGATTGAGCCTAATTCAGGGTGGTCTAAACCAGGCCAGCAAATGAATTTTAGTTATCAGAAGCGACATCAGCGTTTAGAACAGTTCAGAAGGTGAAAAAATAAAGTAAAAATTAAATAATGTGATCCCTTATTAAAACTTTACAATCAAGTGAAAACAAAAACAGAAACAACTTCACAATCACGTGAAGGCGATCGTTTTTCGCATTTATAGTTTTCAACCACGGCGGCCCGCAAATTTTACAAAATAATAATAAATGGCCCGCAGGAGCGCACAACTTGGACCTCACCGGCTTATCCATAGGCCAATACAACAGAAATTTCCAACTTGCATACCGGTGACTTAAAGTCTAAAATTTTCAGTGCACAAACGACTTTTTCTGATAAATTGACCGACAAATTTATTTTAAAAGTAATGATAAATTAACCTTTAAACTGAACGATTTTTTTTTCCTCGCTAATGAGCAGACGAAAGATATTTAATTCCAGCAAAAACTTAGAATCAACTAATGTTAGAATCTGTGAATTTAAATCTTGCGTTTAAAGAATCTAACTAAAATTAATGAGTTAAAAAAGAAAATTACCATATCTTGTCTAGAAAATATATTTTTCCTGAGTACGAGTGTAAACTGCATCCGATTGTAAGTCGGAATGAATGAGGATACTAAATTACAACTTCCTCCCGGTCATCTAGTACCTAATAGCCTCCCTGCGCTGGGATTACAAGCCATCAAATAATAAGATAAAAATAAAGTGGGCTGCGTTAATCTTTTTGTATCTATATTTTTTTCCTTTTAATTCTTTATTCTTTTCCTCTACAGTAAGTGATACAACCATGCAAATCCTTGATTTTAGCTATTGTAATTTATTGAATTTTTACATGTTTAACCTTGTTTTTGTTTTATTGCATGTCCCTTTTTCCGTGGTGTAAATATGTTTAACGTTAAGAACAAAAAAATAATAATAAAATGAACAGTTTTTTGGTCTTCATCCAGTTTTTTGGCTTTAAGTCCAAGTTGTTTAAGAAGCAAACTTTACTAAAAAGTCTTTTATTTGTTGGGAAAGTACACACACAAAAAAAGTTTTTTTGGTCTTCACGGCTATTTCAGCAAAGTTTGCGTTACTTGAAAAAGTGTTTTCATCCCAAATAGTATAGTTTGCTTCCGGCCTCCCTGGACAATTTCAAGGGGCTTTTTAAGGGTGATTACGAATACCCTGACAATGCCCTCGTATTTTAAAATAATACACCAGGCCGTCGCGACGCACCAGTTGGAAACCTCTGCCGTACGGCATTGTAGACCTATTCATTAAGCTTTAACTCAAGAGATTTCAACCGTGATTCAAAGAAAATCATTGGGTCTTTCAGAGAAAAAATTTTTAAATTGGGGTCCAAGGGATTAGTTTGGAGATTCACAAGACAAATTAGTCAGCCCGAAAGAAAACGTGTCCCATGAGCCAAAAAAGGTGAACGCAGAGTTGTAAAATTACACCGTGATCCAATCGAAAACCAAAGTGAAGACCTTTTTTGATTTTTGACTAAATTTAAGACATGATTTCTGTGTTGAGGTCCACCAAAAATTTTTTGACCGGAACTGATTCAAAGAGTCCATGGGAAAAAGGTTGAGAAACCCTGCCTTAATTCGTCGATTCTAATAATTTTTTTTTCAGCTTTGTCCGAATCCATCTAATTTATCACAACTTTCATCAACCATTCCAAAAGCAAATCAATCGCTGACGAAAAAAATTCTGATTAGCTGACTGTTTGTGGAAAGTTGGAAATAAATGTTTGTTTTGTTTAACAATGCCATTAATACAGTATTTTTCTAAATGTTTTAAGATAGCTTGATATGAATAGATCATTTCAAGCAGACGTAAAAGGTACAAGTTTTCTATATTCATAAGGCCTACAGTTTGATCTGTGACCAAATGATACGAATGCCAAAATAATTCAGTTTCAAATTAGATTCATAAAACTAACGGTTTGCACTGTAAGGCAAAATTTTTTTAAACAAACCTGGTTAAAAGAAAATATTTTTTGAATCATTAGAATAAACAGAATCCAAATTTGTTTTGTGCCATTTTAGCCTATATTAGCGTTATACATAAAGTGATAATATAATTTTCTGGCAATTTGCGTTCTAGTTTTCTTTTCTCATTAATGTGTTTTCTTTTCTGTAATTGTAAATGTTTTTTGTATTTTATTTTGCGTGTGTGTGTGCATTGTCGAAATATACTCTACTCTACTCTAATCCTTAATTTAAAAAAACATCGTCACAAACAAAATGGTTTTTTAATGTTGCGAAAAATTTAGATATTGAAAAAAAGTCAAGTTTTTTTTTTTGTTCAACACTAGTCAAGATCACAAAATATGATTGGAATATAGTAAAACCCCAAAACACTAGTCACTAGAATGATTGCGAAAGGTATATAAAAGATTAAGCCAAGCAACAAGACTGCAAAAAAATACTAACTAGTCTTACGCTATTAAGTGGACGATTTCAACCAAAATTATAATTAATAACTAAATGAAAATTAATCAAAAAACTATAAAGGACGAAAATTTAAAATAATTAACTAGAAAAACATTGCTTTACATATCGACACCCTATGCTATAAAGGCGTATTTGCTTTTTTGTAGTTTTAATATATAGCAAATTTTATAAATGTATGGTTTATTTAAAATTTTATAAAATTTTTGCTAAAAATATTTGAAATTTATTATTTGATGTAACTTATGTTTCAAAGACAGTGAATGTATCAATCAGAGTTGGTACTGCAGCAGTTGATAAAACGACAGTCGGTCGAACGACACTTGACCGAAACGACACTCAACCGAAACAACATTTGATTCAAATGACAGTTGAAAGGTTTATTTTTGAATGTTTCTGCAATTAAACAATCTATTGATATTTGTTACTGTAAATCAGGTTCATAAAAAGCAGAGGCCATCAGAAAGTAGACAGTTTGTTTTTATTTTATAATTTTTTGCCAATGTTAAGATCAGGGTTTCTTAACAAGGTTCTTGGCAAAGCATTTTTAGGGGGCAACAAGTAGAACTCTGGTCATGGTTATTATTTGTTAGATGCCTCTATTGCTGCCATTTTTTGCACTCTTTTTACATTGTAGTTAGTAGCGCATTTAGGGGGGTCATTGTGCCATGGCCCATCTTAAAAAAATCAGAGACAATTTCAAAGGGTAGACTTTTTTTTAGAGATTAATTACTATGTTTTTGGCACAAAAAATTGACAAAACCGGGACAGATTCTAAGTTGTAAATTTTCTCTCATTATTCGATCAAGTGTAGTTTCGATCAATTGTCGTTTTGATCAACTGTCGGGTCACAATCAAGGTTACGGAGTCGGAATCGGATTCTTTGAGTAGAAAAAGTTTCCGACCAAGAGAACAAAAACAAAATAAAAACATCAGGAGTCGGAGTCGGATAAAATATTCCGACTCCAACTCCTGATGTCAAATTTTTTTCAGAAAACTTTTTCGGGACGAAAACCAAAAAATTCACGACAGAGATAAGCAAAATTCGGAGTCGGACTGGAGTCGGAATCAGTTTTGTTGATTTGTAGTGGAGTCGGAGTCTTTTTTTAAATCGATTAATTTCAATGAGTAGAAAAAATTTTTATGCAGTAGGAATGTTTTTCATGCTTAGAATGTTATATTTCTTTTGCATACTTTTGAGTTTATTGAGGTCTCATTCACTGCTTGTCGTTACTAACCTTGCAGGCTTTGGGGATTTTCCAAAATTTGAAATCTTATCAAGTCGGCTCGGCAAATAATGATCAGTGATGGCTTTAGTACGGAGCAAACGGAGCGGCCGCACCGAGCCTCCCTAAAAACATCAAAAAGTGGCCCCCCCTGAGCAAAATATTGCTCTATTTCTTCATAATAGCACCATGACGGTGGCCCCCTGAAAGCAAAGACTTTTTTCTAGAGATCACTTTGTTATGAAATACTAAAAAGTGGTCCCCTAAAGTAATGACCTTTTTTTAAAGATCACTTTTTTTGGAACCAAAAAAATTTAAAACGCGAAAAAGTGGCCTCCTATTTGTAAGGCCATCACTGAGCAGCATGATAGTGATGTGAGAATCAAAAACTTAATTTTTTAAATTTTTGTATGTCAAGGCTGCCGTCACCGTATTAGTGTGACTGAGCTTTAACCTTCAAGTCTGGAGAAAAGTTAAAAGTGTAGTCATGTCTTGACTTAAAGTCCCCTACAAGTCCTTCAGTTTCCAAAAGAGTGTAGCAATGCTCAATTATTTGCATAAGCAAGCTTCTGGAAGTCGTGGAAGGCAGATCGTACGTGTAAATATTGAAAGGAGGGGAGCCAAGACCGATCCCTGAAGAATGTCGTTTTTTTTCAGACGGCATAATCTGCTTTGCTTGCTGTCACCGGCAGTAAGGGTGAAACGTCGGTTTCGGACAAGATCCATAATCATTCCAAGCATGTGCTTATCCGGCAGAAATCTTTGCAGCTTGCAGGTAAGGCCACGGTGCCAGACAGTGTCGTATGCCGCCGTGAGATCGACAAATACAACACCGGCCTTCTTCTTAGTCTCAAAAAAATCCTCAATGTTTTGGGTCAGCAGAACGACTTGATCGAAGGTTGACTTCCCGCGTCAAAACCCAGTCTGCACCTTAAGGAGCAGTGGCTCAACTCATTCCGATGTTCAGCGAGGGTCTGCTAATTGGCAAATGTCCTTTTCAGGACGGGGTAATGTCTGGACTTTCGGTGAAATTGTAAGAACTTAGTTTCTCTTTTTTTGGATATTGATCTAAGCATATTTATAAGGCTACAAACTAAATTCCCGGTCGGGCGATTCTAGTTTTAAATATCGGTTAAGGGGTTCATGAAATTAAAAAGGTTGAGAATCACTGAGTTCATAAATGTGGATCTTTAGACAAGATTTAATCTTACCCTAGTTATAATTGCATACCTGAATTATGATTAACTGAGCTTTAAATCTCAAAATCGATAGAAAATTAGTTGCGTAACTGTATTACACCATGTAATTTTTATAGAATGGCTGATCCTTAAGGCCCGTTTCCACTACACATAGGAGTGACAATTACACCATGTAATTTTTATAGAATGGTTGATCCTTAAGGCCCGTTTCCACTACAAGCGTGGAAAAGAGCATTCTTTGTTTCTTTTATTGATCTTCGATTGAAGCGAACGCAAAAAAATCAATAAAACAAATAAAGAATGCTCTTTTCCACGCTCGTAGTGGAAACGGGCCTTTAGTTTTCAATAAATTAAACAAAAACCGTCTTAAAATAAAAACCAAATTTTTTGAATCAGTGGGTAACATATTTGCTTGTTACCCTACGTTTTGTTTTAAATAAACAAAACTGAATTGATCACTTATTAATGACTTTGCAAGTAAAGAAAAGGTGTGGTCTAGAACTGGCGTACAAAAACCAATGAACAAACAAATATTTACAGAGCGTTTTGTCTAGATATATAGCCGTTCCAAACCAAAGAATTGGTTTTACGAATAGTGTAACAAAAACTAAAAGGTTAATTGGTTAGAATCTGTGTTTTCTCTAAGGTGGCATTGCGCAGTGCCACGAGTCCATTTGCGCAGTAAAACCTCGGTCTTGTGCACTAAAAACATGTCAAAATTAAAAATAAAAAAATGTTTTATTCGTCTTTATACAGCTGATTGGGTCGCCGACGACTGTAGTTATGTAAAAATTAAACCATTTTTGCTGTGATTTGATAGTGGTTTCACTGATTTAGAATTCACTACTTTTCAGGAACAAAAATTAAGAAATCCAAGACAGATTTAAAGTGAAGACTTTTTTTTTATAGATCACTGCTTTGCAATACAGTCTTTAAAAAGATTGGGTCGCCAAATCTTTTTTCTCTGTTTCCGCTTAGCATTTGAGTCACCACAAAAAAAGGTTAAGTAGCACTGTTCTAATTATTCATGCTCGCCAAAAAAGTATTTGCACAGTATAATGTTTTTTTGGCGGAAAGACTCGGTTAGAAAATTAAATTTTTGGAAACTTAATTTTATTTCGGTTTAGGAAAGTAAAATATCGTCAGGTTGGTTCACGTTAAATCAAGATTTGTAAAATCAAATCAATTACACTTTTATCGGTAGTGTTTGATCACTATTTGTTAAAAATGCATTGAATCGCCTTACAATAAACTTATTAACAGCGGATTCAATGCTCTAAAAATAATCAAGCCAAAATAAAAACAGAAAAGTCTTGGATTTCCGAAAGGCACCAAAGCAAAATTCGTAAAATCAAACTTTACTAAGAATTAAAAATCGATTTTAGTCTAAAACTATAGTCAGTCATTAAAAAACACGCTAAGAACATAAAAAGTTTTTTTATTAAATTCTATGATATTTCTAAATAATTATAAAAAAATAATGAAAAAATTTTCAAATTCAAAACTGAAAATAAAACAAACTGAAACTTTATACATCCAAAGTCACAATCACTATAAAAGTGGTCACAACACCGTCGCCAAAATGGAGCAATCAAGAAAACAAACAATCAACGCCTCGTGAGCAAACTTTTTTTAGTAAATAACTGTTAACTGCGCAATACTAAAATATTCAAGTCATTTAATTTCAAGTGAGTTGGTTTAATTAAAGTTGATTGTGGGTGACTTTTAGTTGGGAAATCCATTTGCTTTCAGAAGAATCTAAGTTATAAGTATTGCTGGGTTCTTGCATAAAAACAACCTGTAGCGGCTTGGGTTAGTGTAGATATAGGTTTATTACATTATATTGCTATACACTACTACCATTCACTTACTATATTGACCAAAAGTCCAAGGAATTAAATCTTTTAGTTTCTTCAAGTGCTTCCAGCAATTTCACTCTTTAAGGCCCGTTTCCACTACGAGCGTGTAAAAGAGCATTTTTTGTTTCTTTTATTAATCTTCGATTGAAGCGAGCGGTTAAAATTGAAGCGAGCGCAAAAAAAAATTAATAAACAAACAAAGAATGCTCTTTTCCACGCTCGTAGTGGAAACGGGCCTTTATTCAATTTTATTACAGATTAATTCGTTTAGCGATTAACCACATTAACAGTTAATTTCCCAAAAATACTAGCAAGCCAAAATCAAAATCCAGAAACCAAAAAGCAACAGAATTATATCAATCGTTATCTCAATTCCTTTTCTCTTACTCAACACGTCGCCAGTCAAAGTAATAATCCCAAAGGAGAAGAAAAACGCTTTTTATTTTTTTTTTGCACGCTTTATCAGACAAAGCTCGATTGTGACGTAGTTTGCGAGCTACAACCTTTAAATTATTACTACGTTTCATTTCTTAATGAGTAAAAAAGTAGGTATTTCTGCCGTCCAAAGGTTAAACGACCTAACTGCGAATTTTGGATTTTCCTGGATTTTGTATGTAAACGCATTGTAAAGGTTGCGTTTTTCTTCCTGCCAATTCTCTAAAGCGTAACAGCAAACATTTGTAAGATTTTCCATGCTAAAAACAACGTTACTTGTCAAAATTTTCGATCATCCAAAGGCAAAACGAAGTAACTGCCTTTTACGTTGTTTTACTATGGAATCCATAACGAAATCTGCTGTTACAGGAGTTGGAATGTCGGTCAACAGATTTCTCATTTCTGGGTGGCTTATACGGCTGTCTTATTTAACTGAAAAAAGATCCAAATCCTTCTTCGAGAACAATTTTTGTCCATTGAGAAAAACGACTTTTGGTTTTTAAATTTGCAAACAAAACCAGCATTTTGCTTGCAGGTGGTCGAATACAAGCTATATGTTCTAGCTCAGTTGAGCTAAATTCCCATCTTGGCTAGCTGTGCCACCCATCATCATTACGCAGCCTAGTCATGCACTGGTTATTTAATCGTTCAGTTTGTTTGATAATAATATTGTTATGTATTTTTTATTTATTTATTTTTTTTTCTTTTTTCACTTCTTATATCTTTATCTGATTAAGGTGTTGCGGCCATGTTTTATGCTATCTTGTACTTTTACTTTATGATTATCATATGCATGTTTCAACGTCTGACGTTGTGCTGCTTCTTCCTTTTCTTGATCTTTTTAATATTTATAATTTTTGTGTTAAACTGTTTAATAATGATCAAGAATAAAAATTGAATAAATGAATGAATGTTAAATAATGGCAAAAAAATTTAGCTTGAACGAAGTCACGGGCATGTTTTCCAAAAATGATAACAATGGTAATAATTAAAATTATAACCCTAGTTCTAGTGATGAGGATGATGACGATAAATATGACCGAGTCTTCTTGTAACCATCGCAGCTTTGAAAGAAAGCAAGAGTCCTGGAAGTCGCTAAGAAGAATTACATCACACTAAATAGGCCTACTGACATACAGTAATCCTAGTTAGTGACACCATACGAAAAGAAAGCAGTCTTGTGAACGATCTCAATACCCAGGAAAATAATAGCAGTATCCCACTAACTTCAATTAAAACTATAGAAAATACTAACAAAAAGAAACGCTGCAGATCAGCAACAGAAAAGATGAAACAAGATGGTTTGGCACATCCTATGAAACCCTCGTGTCATACATGCAGAAAGACTGTAAAAAAGTCTTTGGTGAACATGATCGGCAACAATTTCATCGCCAGTTTGGGTTAAAAGACCTTAACGAAAGAAGGATTTGGATTTGGCATAACATACAGCAAAATCCCACAGCACACTCCCTTCTCAAAGTTCTAGACGGAAGAACAGCTTGCGTATTGATTTCGCCGGTCACCCGAATCAGGAGGTGGTTTTCAGGAAGTGTGTAAAACGTATTTCCTCTCAACGTTGGAATGCAATCCAAAGAGTGATGGTGTTTTCATGCAATGCTTAAAAATTCCATCACAGGAATCAATGTTTCTTGCTGGTGACCGGCGTGGCAAAATCACACCTGCAAACAAAAAAGATAAGGACAGGATATTTAAGCATATCCCAACTTCTGGATATGCTTAAATATCATGTCTGTGCATTGTTATAGGAGAAAGCATGCTCCAAATCGACTCTATCTTTCTTCAGATATTACAGTTGTGGACTTGAATTTGATTATGTAGCAACAGAAGAAAAAATTAGCCTTGAAACTTACCGGAAATGTGTGAAAGAAAAAAATATTGGTTTCTCTGTGCTAGGCCAGAAGGAATTCGAAGAATGCAAAAAGTATGTTGAGTACAAGAAACTTCACAAACATTAAGACAACATGGATTACTGTGAGCAATGTGTGGGCCATACAAAGCATTTAAAAAATAGAGACAAAGCGAGAAGTGCATACAAACAAGGTGTCAAAGGTGATAACATGGTTATTTAATATGGTAGTGTAAACCTATAAAAGGTAATTATGTTGCCTCGGATGACAAGAGTGAAGACGTGTGCACTTACTTGGAGAATTATTTGCGCAAAGCAAAGAATAATGTGATTCTAGTGTGGAACGAATCTGCCGGCGGAAAAAGCGCTTCTGATATTTGCAGCGCGTTTTAAAATTTTTTGATTAAAAAGATCAGAGATAAAAAGCAGATTGCTCTGTTGTGTGACAATTGCGCCTCTCAGAGAAAACTGGACAATGGTTTTATTTTCTGGTTTTCACAGTTAATAGTGACTTATTCTAGGCTGAAGCTATTGAATTGAATTATCTTGTTAGTGGACATACCTTTATGTCTCCTGATTCCGTACACCATCAGATTGAACAAAGATGAAAAAGCATGGTGACGTATGTGATTGGGTGGAATTTAAAGCAGTGTTAACTAAGACTAAATGCAAAGTGATTGACATGGAAGCAAAGCATTTTGTCGACTTGATGGACGGCTCCAGTTGACTCGTGCTATTCAAGGCGCCCCCTTATGCTAAGCTTGCTGAGATGAGCCGTGTGCTGTTCCAGCGAGGGTCAATAGAGCTATTAAATATAACTTCGAGGATCAATAGAGCTATTAAATATAACTTCTCATAGCGCTGATATTGAGTACAATTCATTCAATTTCTTGAAGAACAACGTGAAAGCGTTTCATCTAATCATTCAGCTGTTCGTGGTGTACCAACATCAAAGCGTGAGGACATCATAAAAAAACTATGCCTCATGATTCAGGCTAATTGAATGGTGTTTAATACAATGCTTTAGTTACGCTGGTCTGCTTTCACCTTTAAGTGAGAAACACGGCTAGAAACAAAGGCAAAACGACGTAACTATGCTAAGTAACATAATTAGCGCAAATAAAGAAAATAATCTAAATTTTTTTGTCAAAATAAAAGTATAGGGGAGACCGGGGCACGTAGTAACACTTTTTTTTCTTTTTGCTATTTCTCTCATAATAAATTTTTTTCAAAATTCTTGTTTAATATGAAAAATTTAGATCACTGTTCAACTAATGTCAATAATTTTCACAGCTTAGTGGTTAAAATTACGATTTAAATATTTAAAAAAAGCGTTACAATGTGCCCCGTCAATGGGGTAAGTTGTAACACCAGTCGGGGTAAGTTGTAACAGCAACAAAAATCACTAATAAATGTTTAAATATAAATGCAATTTGAAGAAAATAACAATATAATAAAGACAATGAAATCACACATAGCCTATTCATAGACATGAGTATCAAGCACAAAAAATGAGGTGTTTGGCCGTTGCCTAAAAATGTTAAAGCAGTTTTTTTCACTGCTGGATTATCCCAATCATAAATTTTAGAATCACATTTGTGACAAAAATATGTATTCAAATCTTCGGCACATGCTAAATGTGACCTCTTTAGGTAACCATAGCATTGTACCGTCCACTCCTCATCAGGAAGACTGTTAAAATAGGGCTCAAGAAATGTAATGCAAAACTACTCTTTTGCTTTCAGTGTTTTTCAAAAATTGGTTTTTCTTTGTTTGGAGCTGTAATAGATTGTCTTTTCCTGGTGTGTCTGTTAACTTGGCACATTTTTTACACCTTTTCTTGTTTTGCACCAAGGACTTAGCCTATCTTAAAGCTTTTTTAGCACTCTGTAGAGTTTTACATGGCCAACACCAATGTTTTGCTACTCCCCTTATTGATCTCTTTTAAATTATAGCAACTGCATGCTGCAGCAGCTCTTACGTTGTCTTGTAACGATGAGCTGGTGTTCCTGTTAGTCTTTCTTTTATAATGTCTCATATTATTCACAAAATTGTTGCCCAAGTTACTTTTAATGTAAGCTAGTTAAACCTATGGACAAAAATACGTGTTACAACTTGCCCCATCAGCCTATGTTACAACTTACCCCATCTCATATTTCGTCAAGTTTTTGTTAATACCTCAAAGAGTTAAGTTTTAGTTGTTAAACCTTGTTAGGCATTTAATAGCTTATTGTTTTGTGTTTCGACTGATATAAAACATTTCTATAAAACCGCACCCGCTATCTCTCCAGAAGACAAAAATTAAATTTCGAAAAATTTACTTTGCCTACTCAAAAAGCTTGTTTTAGTGGTAAACCTATTTTTAGTCATGGAAACTAAACAATGTTATTTGCTAGCAATCGGCTTTAACATGACTGTTATTTGGGGCTATTTAAAATTTTGTAGGTTTATGTCAGATTTTGACAAATGCGAATGTTACAACTTACCCCATGTTACAACTTGCCCCGGTCTCCCCTACTCAAAGACCATTCAATTAGATGCATTTAATTTTGAATTGCAATTAAAGCGCAGTTTGGGCATAAGTTTAGCTTTAAAGCGCTTTTTCTCCGTTTTAACTGCTCTCGAGTTACGTTGTTTTACCTTTTGACGGGAAATTTTATCAACTGTAATCTTTTCACCCGTTACAGATAAATGATTTGTTAGTACAAATTTTTTCACCTGCCACAGGTGTTTCATTCCATTGTTTCTTACTGAGGCTGTACGCTTTCAGAGGTTCGACGACAATAACCAAATATTTAAACAAAGCCTTTAATGGTTCATAGAAAACGTTTTAAATTTTCAGGAATTTTAAGAAAAACATAGTTTTAATTTTAAGGAAAAAAATTATCATTTCTTTTTAAGAAATCAAATTTTAAATTTTAAGCAAAACTTTTAAAAAAATTTTATGGAAAGTATGGTTTTCAGAATAATAATAAGCCTATGTCCTGGGTGTGATTTTAAACTACATCCGATGGGAAGGCTTCAGTTCGGGAGTTTTGAAATCATAGGGAAAGTGGAGCTACCTTTCAATTCCTATCATTCACAAGACCACTCTGACTCGGAGTGGAAGCACCTGTTAGGGTTTCAACTATGGATTAAAAAGATCAACTTATTGCCTTGCAGGTATTTTCTCTTTAGGCAAAAGCCATGCTCACAGCATACAACTGTGGTTGGTCTCAGCAAGGGTATGCGACCAATAAAAACTTGCACAAAATTCTCATCAAAAAGCAGCTTAATAAAATGGCCCCCAGTCCCCAGCAACCTTTAAATGGGCAGAGGGTGCGAAGAATCTCTGGATATAAATTTAAAAATAAGATACTGATAATCAGATTTGAATTAGATTGGGAAACTGGAAAGTCGGTAGTCTTTGTGGTAAAGGGATAGAGATGAAAAGAGGAAAGTGGGTATTTGTGATTTATAAAAGGTACGATAGAGGGGCCGAGGAGCTCGTTTTATTGGAGTTGAAGAAAGAAGATACAAGTTGTCGGTCGGCAAATGATGTCGGAAAGGGTGGTGTGGAAATATTGGTCAAAGAAGAGCTGTGAGAGTATTGTTGAGATATGAAGAAGGAATGATAGAATGATGACAATGTGTCATATATTTGGGGAGGAAATGATATGGGTGATATGTGTCTATGTACCCTGAAGTGGAAAGCCAGATGTACAGAAGGATAAATTTTATGAAAAATCCGATATAAAAAGTACAAAAGAGGTGGATGGATTTGAGGGTGTACATGGAGGAAATGGAATTAGGAAACAAATTTGAAAAGTAGAATGATGTTGAAATTCTGCGATCAAAAGAATTTATGTGTGGTGAATACGTGGTTTAAGAAGAAGGAGAAAAGAAAGGTGACTTATAGTTCGGGTAGTAATGAAACTAAAATTGATTTTGTTTTGATGGAAAAAGAAAGCAGAAAGTTTTTGAAAGATGTCAAGGTGATCCCTTGGAAACTGCAACACAGGCTAATGGTTGTTGGTTGATAGGAAGAAGGAAAATCTGTTTAAGCCCATAAAAATGAAACGGAACATGCAATGGAGGGTATGGAAATCAAAAGAAAAAGAAACAAGGGAAAAATTTAAGGACAAGATGAAAAAATTATTTAGTACTGAAACATAGGATTTGTGGGGTTTATTTAAGGGTGGGGTTTGAAGGCTTGTAAAGAACTTTGTGGAAAGAGAAAATGAAGGAGGGAGAGAGGAAGCATATGGTGGTGGATTGAGGGAGTGCTAGCAATAAAGAGAAAAAGAACGCATTTAGAGAGATGTGCAAGATCCGATCAGAAAAAGCGAATAAAGATACTCGTAATTATAAAAGAGAAAGAAATCAAACAAGAAAAGTTGTCAGTAGAGCAAGAGATTAATAATTTACGTGATAAATAAAGCAATGTTTAAAAAAGGAAGGAGAAGATGTAAATGATGGACAATGTTTGAGAAGAATAAATGGCAGACTTGCGTTCAGCGAGACGGATTGAAAGAGAGTGTGGAAAGAACATATGGAAAGACAATGAATAAAGAGAATACATGGGACCAAAAGACTGAGATTGGTATATTAGAAGTCCAGTGGAAGAGGTTTTCTGAGAGAAAATAACAAGTGTAATAAAGAAAATGAAATTAGGAAAAGCATCTAGACCAGTGCTCTTCAATCTTTTTGTTATCGCGGAACCCCTGAAGCACTTTCGCGTTTGTCATGGAACCCCAATTAACAAAAAGTTAAAAAAACACGAGTTACATGTAATAAAAAGCAAATGTTTTATTATTAGACACTTCAACAAACAAGCAGTTATTACAGAAGTTAAATAGCAAGAAATTTAATGACTCGGTTGTTCTTGAATTTCTTTTACAATCTTCGTAAATCGTGGCTGATCGTTGCTCAGTGCATTTCCTTATACACATATCTAAACTCTTTAAACAACTTCTGTGTTTGTTCTTAATAGTGATTAAAACAAAAATTGCTGTTTCACACAAATAGGTATTGGGAAATTGACACAAAAGTTTCAGTGCTTCCTTTGCAATTGCTGTTCCCTCTTTGCACAGAAAAATCCAAAAAAATTTCTTTCCATTTTTTTAAAAGTTTTCCTATAAATTGATATCATTACAGATGTCCAGAAGTTCTTCTTGTTCTGACAAAGTGAAAATAAAAAAATTAACTACCTACTTCAGCAAACGGAAAGCCTCAGATTCTTCTTCAGGAAAATACCGATTAAAATCTTTCTTTAATAGCTTCAAATGTTTCAATAACAATTCTTTTATTTCAGCTGTATCCTCAACTTCGGAGTTCTCGCTCAGAAATTCACTCAAAAACTGAAAAGGAGAAAAATCCTTTTTTGACACTTTATTGGCCCAGCAGTCAGTTTTTCTTTTAAAGGCATCAATTTCTCCAACTTGGGAAAATATATTTGAACTTTTCCCTTGAAGACTGATGTTGAGTATGGACAACACATTGAATACTGAAGCCGGATATGCCAATTTGGAGACCCATTCATGGTCAAGAAAATTCGTTGCATATTCATGATTTTTTTCTGCAAGAAAAACTGATATTTCCCGTCTTAATTTAAACACACGAGTCAAAAATTTTCCACGAGAGAGCCAGCGCACCTCTATATGTAGCAGAACAGTGACATTCTCAGAATCCATTTCTTCACACAGTTTTTGAAAAACTCTAGAAGATTTGCCTTTACCATCACATTTTATGTAATTCACAGTTTTCACAACAATATCCAAAACACCTTTTAGTTCCGTTTTTCTCTGCTTATCAGAACTAAGCGGTTTTACAGCCAGAGCTTCAAGATGAATAATGCAATGTTTTCATATACAGTTTGTAGCAACTGCCTTGACACGAGCACCAACTCCCGAAAAGCGTCCAGTCATCACACTGCTCCATCTGTAATTAGAGAACAACATTTTTTCCATGGTATTTGCTTTTCAGTCATAAATTCGTTGAGTTTACTGAAAACAAATGCTGAACACTTGTTCAGCACTTGTGTTCACTTCCAAGTCTAGGCAGCACAAATATTCATCAACAATATTATATGAATCAGTATCAGGAATTCTTATAAACAAAAGCAGTTGTGCTCTTCTCCCAATATCAGTTGATTCATCCAGTTGCAGTCCATAACAAGAAACTTTTTCGATTTTGCACAAAAGTTGTTCCAACAAGCCTTCGGCCATATGAAATCCCCTTCTGCTTACAGTGGTATCGGAAAGAGGTATGTTTTGAAACTTGCGTTCAGTTTCTTTGTCTAGGAGCTGCTCTGCCATAATTTGCAACGCTGGTTTAATAACTTCCTCACCCAAAGTAAACGGTTTCTTTGTTTTAAGAATATGATACGACAGTCGATATGAAGTCAACAACAAATCTTGATCAGTTTTAACTGCTCCTGAGAACGAATCTTTCTGCTTGCATACGTTGCTTTTTGTATGTTTAAAGAATGAGATAGTCTTTGTCTCGACCGTACGCAGCATGATTGGCTTCCAAGTGCCTTTGTAACTTAGCTGGAACCAGGGCAGAATTAGAAAGTCTCTTACAGCAAATCAGACATTCGGGCTGAGGAGCTACATTCGGAATTTAGTTATCCGGCAAAAAGAACCCGTATTTTAAATATGTTTCATCCCATTTTCTAACTTTGGCAGTTTTATTACATTTGGTCCGCTTGGAAGGAGGTGATACTGTCCACATCTTCGCTGTTATTACTATTTCGCTTCACATAAGAAAATATGCTACTTTGCTTCATCTGACCTAGCTAATAGTAAAAAGTTGGTTTTCGCACTACTTTTACTTTATTTCCATAAAGGCTAAACAGCTACAGCTCTACTGTCGTCTGTTATTCTGTTCTCTATTCATTGTTTACCTAACTACTTTAAACGGCAGCATCATGCATAGCTGTGATGCAACAATAACATTTATTCGTTTTGAATAACGTTCTTGTTAACCTCATAACAATGAACATCAAGTTGCGCCGTTACGCAACAACTATCAATATTTTCGGCTATAAACTGCATTCAATTTCTTATTTAACTAACTGGCCTACTTGGAGTTTGAATGCGGCATGGTGATGGTGTTCTAAAGAAACAATTTAATAATGACGCATCAACGTTCTGAAGCAAGAAATCATTTTTTTTATAAAACAAGGAACCCTAGCGGAATCCTTAAAACTCACGGAACCCCTGTTGAAGAGCACTGATCTAGACTATTAAAGTGAGCATGAAAACGATAAATACAAGTGGGAAAGTTGGAATTGATGTGATCATAAAACTTTGTTAGAGAGTACTTGATGCGAAGGGATTGCCGAAAGATTGGAAGACTAGTGTGATGGTGCCGATCTACAAGCGAAAAGGAGATGTGACGAACTGTAGTGCATATAGAAGAGTGTAGTTATTGAAACATGGAATGAAGATCATCGAAAGGTATTGGAGTTTTGGAGAAAAGGATAAGAGCATTGGTGGCAGTGAACGATATGCAATTGGGCTTTGCCAGAAAGAGGGACGACAGATGCTTATTTTATAGAGAGAAGAATGCAAGAAGAATACAGAAAGGATAAAAAAATTGTACATGCCTTTCGTGGATTTAGACAAGCCCTTTGATAGAGTTCTAAGAAGAGTAATGCAATGGGTACTGTGGAAGAAAGGACTACCAGAAATCTGGGTGAAAACGGAGATGAGTCTGTATGAGGGTTCAAAAACAAGGATTAAAATTGGATCTGAATTCTCAAAAGAATTTTATGTAGCGGTTGGTGTACATCAGGAATCTGTTTTGTCGCCTTTGTTGTTTGCAATTGTGGTTATTGTTGTGACAGAGAATGCAAGAGAAGGCTTAACGAATCTAAAAACAAGAAAAAGAAAAAGGCTACTTGTTGTAAAAGAAGAAATGCGAGTAGCATTATCGAATGTGCGCCCAGATATTGAGAGGATTTGCGCTAAAAATCAAGCACAAATTTCGCACTGACTTTTTTGAATAAATAAACTTAACTAAACCAATTTTATGATATATTTAGTATTTTGTGTAGCCTTTATTTATCAAAAGTGTTTTCAATGTAGTATTCTGATTCAAACTTTACCCTTAAACATTTATTCCATTAGAATCGGAAGCTCTTAGGTTAGACTGGGGAGCCGCAAAACTGTTTTTGTGGTGCAGGGTGCCGAAAGCCAAAAAAGGTTGAGAACCAGTGCCCTAGAATTTGATTGTATAAATTAATTGTTTTTTGAACGTATTAAAAACTTTTGCTAACCCAAAGCTGAAGTTATCTTTTTCGCTTTGATTGATCTCTCGTAGGTTTAAGAGTGTCTTTCATCATCGTCGTTTGGAAGAGCATCAACTCCGGGTCAGAAACAAACAGGACTGGGGCCGAGGGTTTATTCTTTAGCAACCCCAAGCTGCTCTAGTTCCCGAATCAGCAAAGTGTTGAGCTAGCGTCAGGCTTTGTCATCCAGAGCCGTCAGCCTGATACTCCATGCGGTGCCCTATAAGGGTCACTCTGTTAGGACATGACCTGCCGTTTGTTCAGTGGAGCCGCCCGCGCAATCCGGTAAAAGAGCGAGGCCCTGTTTGTCTATGAGCAAATAAATTGGCCCGATTCCTGTCCGCAGGCTATTGAACTTAACCCAAGCTGCATATGGCAAGCTCGTTTCTACGAACCTGGTACTGGACATCAAAGCACTGGATACTGATGTACTCTCAAAATATTTTGTTTTCCACCCATGATTTTTTGTATCCCGGACTGTAAGTAGGATTGTTTTTGTTGCTCTCCTTGTAAGACCGATACCAAACCTGCAAAAACGGAAGGGTATGTACTCATTTCGATGTTCAGTAAAGGCTTGCTAATTGGAAAACATCCTTCAATGGGGCAATGCTTGGCAGAAAATGTCTTTTAAGGGCACACTACCAACAAGTTCCGAAGGCCCACTATTCTTCAGCTAAACATTGACATTGTAGTCCCGTTGCAAGCAATACGAATGTTTTTCATTATCTTGCTCTAGAGTTTGAGATACTTTTCTACTACAGGAAACCCCTAGCTTCTCTGCAGAGAAGCTGGTATTTCCAAGTGAGTTTTCTTATATTTTTAAAAATATCTAAAAAAAGATATGATCATGTAGGGGAAATGTGGGAGCTATAAGCCGGATTTTTTTTAACTTACTCCAAAACGCAAAGTTATTTAATCCAGCACCCGCAAAATTGACGTCAACAAAGTTTTTCACATAAAGAATATTTTTCCTACATTTAAACCATCAATGAAAAAGCCATTTAAGTGTAATCGCACCTTCAATGAAAATGGTTCAAAGGTTTTTCAGTTTTTTTTACAGGGTTCTATGAACAGGAGTGCAAGATCTTTAAGAATAGCATTTTTTTAGATTTCTGTTTTCATTTCATACTTCTAATTATCAGTAAAAAATATCTAATGTTCTGGAAAGATTTTAAAAAATTTTTAATGAAATAAAAAGTTAAAACTGGTTATTTTACCGAGCATCAGCGTATTTGCGTAAAGTTTTTTAGATGCCTATAAAATCGTTTGTGTAGTTGGATCTGTATTCTACTTGTGTCTAAATAACACGTTAAGGCCTGGATTGGCTTCTTGCGTAAATGCAGCATTGTCCTAAGTGCCAGATTATACTTTTAAAACCACAAGAAACGCAAATAGTCGCCTCAACCAAACAAAAAATATAAAAAAATTTATAAGAAGAATTCAATTTATAAAATTTATAAGAAGAATTTAAACAAAAAATATAAAAAATTCAAGAAACCCGCCAAAAAAAATTACGCGATCGACTGCTAGGCATATTAAGATCGAAAAAGGTCTACTGCTTCATAGAGTAACAACCGAGATGTCTATATTTGGAATAATCGTATATCAACTTCACTATAAAACATATTTTGAGGAAGTTAAGATACTGGCAACAACTTTTAATTAAGAATTTTAATTTTTTCATTTAACTGCTGTGACTTTCTGAAAAGGTTTTTAAATTTATCTAAAAAACTTTGTGAATTTATATTAAATTAACTTTAATACCGCTTAAGCTCAATCTTTAAGGTTAAGCTCAACCGCCTGCGGACTGGTGTTGGGCGATTCCATTCGTCCATGCACAAATGGATCTCGCTCCTTCACCGAATTGCGAGTGTGGCGCCTCTGAGCAAACCGCAGACCATGTACTAACAGCGTGCCCTATACATCGGGCACCACATGGAGCACGAGGTCTGACGGTTTTGGATGACGAAACTCGATGCTGGCTTAATGACATCACTGCCAGCATCTGATCCAGGCAGTGCAGCAGTCTGGGGTAGTAAAAGGATAAACCCTCGGCCCCAGTCCTGTTTGTGTCTGACCTGGAGTGGATACCCTTCAAACGATGACGACGACGAACTTTAATACATTTATTTTTAATCTTACAAAGCCTAAAATATTAGCAAAAGCACCCTCTTGCATTCTGCTTTTGATAACCGTAAGTTCTTTGGATTCTACAGTGACTTACAGTGTTCACACGCTGCAATAAAAAAAACAACTGTAATGTTCTGATCCAATGTAAATTCCCCTTGTCTAGACGAAAAAGTTTGTAGAAGACACAAACTCTGTTCTTTAAACTATTTGTAACTTTTAAATCAAATCACCAGGCGTAGAATGAACTTTACTAGTTGAGGATTTTTAAATGTTGTTTATTGACGTGAAATCGAATTGAATTTTTTTTCAGTGAATAAAAAATTAATCGAAGTTTACCATAAACAAGTGTATTGGATAAAGCCATGAAACTACATCAAACCCTAATTTCATGCATTATATGTAATTAGATTAGAATTAAGCATTATATGTAATTAGATTAGAAATTAGAATTAAGCGACAACAACTGTGAGAAGTGCAGCAGGGTTGACTGAAGAATTTAAGGTAGGTGTTGGACTCCACCAAGGTTCAGCACTCAGCCCATTTCTTTTTGTCGTCATTATGGACAGGCTGACGGAGAACATCAGGAAGGACGCACCATGGGATATGCTGTTTGCAGATGACATAGTTCTGTGTAGACAAAATCATAGGGAGCTAGAGGAGGACCTGGAGATTTGGAGAAATGCACTGGAGAGAAGAGGCCTGAAAGTGAGCCGGAGCAAGACAGAATATATGAGGGTTGGGGGTGTGGATGATGGAGAAGAGTTGAAGTTGCAAGAAGAAAAGGTAAAAAAAGCCAAAAACTTCAAATACCTGGGGTCAACAGTTAGTAATGATGGAAGATGTGAAGAAGAAGTAAGGAGAAGGATCCAAGCAGGATGGATGAGTTGGAGGAAGGTATCTGGAGTTCTGTGCGACAGGAAGCTATCAGCAAAGGTTAAGGGTAAAATATACAAGAGTGTTGTTAGACCAGCCATGCTTTATGGAATGGAAACGGTGGCAGTGACTGAACGGCAAATGGGAAAAATGGAGGTTGCAGAGTTGAAAATGGTGAGATGGGCACTGGGAGTGACAAGAAAGGACAAGATAAGAAATGAATATGTGAGAGGGACTGCAAAAATTGCAAAGCTGGGAGAAAAACTTCGGAATGTGAGGCTACGTTGGTATGGACATGTAAAAAGGAGAGAAGAAGACTACGTGGGGAAAAGGATGATGGAGATGGCAGTGCCAGGCAGAAGGAAAAGAGGAAGGCCAAGGAGAAGGTGGATGGATTTGGTGAGAGAAGACATGGAAAGGGTTGGAGCTAGGGAAGGAGATGAAGTAGACCGAGTGAAATGGAGATTACTATCGCGCTGTGGCGACCCCGAGTAGGGAGAAGCCGAAAGAAGAAGAAGAAGATATGTAATTAGAACAGATTTTTTCGTTTGCTCAGCTCTATTTTCTGACGAGGAAACATATGAAACAACACCTAGCCTTAGATGAGAAGAAACTAAAAATACATTAATTAAAATCCAATTAAATAACCCACAGTTTAGAAAACCGATGGTTGAAAACTAATATAGCACTACTGACCAAAAAAATGTCACCAATATGCGGACCTCAATGCACATGTTGTTTTATTAGATAATTAAAAGGTAGATTTTCAGTTTTCATAAATAAAATCCATTTGTTGACAACATTAAAAAAACAAAAAACAATTAATATCTACGGTATTTTACAATCAAATTCCCATTATGAAAATTACGGAAGTGGAAAAGCAGTGTCGAAAATGTAAAGTGGATCCTTGTAGCGGTTAATCGCACCTGGAACATACAAATCAACCTTTCAATGTTTTTTATAAAAACTAAATTAGGGTTAAACAAATGCTCTCATGAGATTGTTTTGCTTTAATAAAAATAGATAAAAGACAATGAACAAAACATAACTGACTAAAAATCACTCAGCTAAAATTTTTTCATTATTAAAATAGTAAAATTTAAACTTACGTCGGTGGTAGCGACCATACTTCAAAAGGCACTTAAAGCCATCTCCATAATAACCATAGGCACACCTGCAGACGGGCCGTCCATCGCGTCGTGTGGTGCAAATTCCATTTCGACTACACCGTCCATTGCAAGTAGAGATCGCTAGATAAAAAAATCGATTGAAACAAACAAAATCGTTTGAAGATATGTGCTTGATATACAGTATGTAAAAAAAAAACATAAACAAATTATGAGTCAACAAGATGATATTCCAATCCAATTCCATTCTGTTAATTACGAAATTAAACAATTGTATAAAAAATATAAAGTGAATTCTTGTAGCTGTTTACCGGGCATATTCTACTGTATTAATGGTCTATTATATTTCGTCACAGTCACAAGCAAACGAAATCGTACGTTCTGGGCATGTTCCATTTTCAGGTTTATTGAAAGCGTTGATGCACAAACAGAAAGCTTGATTCCCATATTCCTCACAAAAAGTGTTCACTCCACAATTAGCAGTACTGCATGGGCTTGCACCTAAAAATAATCGCATCAAAGTTTTCTAATAAAAGCACTCAGATAAAAAATAATTTTGTTTTTTTCCAAGCAGTGAATTATCATAAAAAAATTTAAAAAATGTCAAAGCAAAGCAATATGAACGGATCTTTTAACAAAAAACAAGATCTAAATCAAATTTCAAAAAAATCTTTAATGGAATTGCACGAAAATAGCTTTTAAATGTTTAACAAAATTAAAATAGATTTAAAACAAAAATTAAATCTTTTTAAAGAAAAACAAATGAAGTAAGCCATAAAATTTCATAAGCAAAACAAAAGCGCGTCTCAAACTTTTTTGGGAGTTAATTTTTAAAAAGACATTATTTAGTAATTTACACGACGTAATATAGTGTTTGAATCCGAAACTAAAACTTACGTTGACAAACAGTTCCATTCCCAACATATCCAGGACGACACTGGCATTGCCATTTTGAAGTTGATCCATTGTAGATACATTGTGCGTGGGAAGAACATTTTGGAACACATTGATCTACTGTAAATATTCATTAAAAAAAACAAGAATAAAACTAAGGAGTTTCAATTTATATAAACTTACACGTTGTTCCGCAAACACGATAGCACCACAAGCTTCTTGAACGATAGTTTTTGTAATTGAGGTTGAATGGATTGTAGATTTGCTGGAATAAAGAAATGCTACACTGACAAAAAACAGCAAATAAGAAAAAAAATGCCGCAATAAAATAAAATTTATACGACAACATTGCTTTTTGCAGTAGTATTTTGAAGTGCTCGTCACACACAAGTTTTTGAATTTTTTTCGCCAAACCATTTAACGAAATCGTATTTATATAGTTTTTTTTGCTCGGCACTTTAAAAATATCAGACGTAGCGATTAATAAAGAGACGAAGACATTATCGCACAGAGGATTATGTAATCAATGCTATGATTTGCTTAACATCATCACGTGACTATTAAGTATAGAAGAACAAGTCATGCCGAACTGATTTAGCTTTAATTCTTATTTCAGATCATTCTCTGTTAACGTCATCAATATTTGAATTCAAAATATTTTTTATTTTCTTAGCAGTTACAAAAATAGCCTATTATTGTGAATTCACGTATTTTTATGTATTTCTTGTATAATTTATGTGAATATATTAATTTTAATTGTCTTTGTTATATGGCATTTTGTTATTGTTGTCCCGATTTGTAATCTTCCCAATTTTTTTCTTGTTTTTGTTCAAGATGTGGTTGTTAAATTTTTAAAAAATTTTAAAACAATCCGCCTTTTTAAACGGATGAGTGGGGTGAAGTCAATAAAGTCAAAATTTTTTCGGGTTTTTGTTGCATTACCAAATTTATACTAAAGTTGGTTCGGCTACGCAGAAGTCTCTTTATGAGTTTAGTGGTCAAAATAAAGTCAGTTTATATCAAAGTTTAACCTCATTAAATTTTTTCTACAAAATCTCACTTTTTACTTTTTTTGTAATTTTTTTGAGCAGCTAAAAATACTTTAAATATTTTTTTGTACAATTTATACTGAGGATTTTTAAAATTTTGGGATCCGATTCCTTAGCCTTACTCCTGAAACTTCACACCCACCATTTTTATAAGTTCTAAATAAACAATATAATTTTACATGTTTTACAATATTTAAACAATTTTTCGCCTCTCCTGGGAATTTTTTACGCCCCTTGGTGATTTTCATTTTCAAAATTTTTAATCTGTATGGTTTTGAGAAATGTCTGCCAATTTAAATTTAGTAAAAGTGAAGCATATATGAGGATTATAATCTTTAAGCTACAGAACAAAAAAATGTGTGTTTATGATAAAAACTTTTTCGTCAGATCATAACTGCTGGTGCCTGAGATTAGTTTTGTAGTTTAAATGAATGTGAACTTTTTAAATATATTAATTGCAAGGCCGTAAAGCGCTTTTTTGCGATCGTGTTTAATTCGAGGAAAAACCGATTGGAGTGAGAGTTAGTTTTAGGGAGATACAGGGTTAGTTTTTGAGAGAAAGTAGTTGTTTCAGAAGAAATTAAATTCTTTTTGAGCATCTTGACAAATTAAAATAAATTCCAAAAAATTTGGGCCCATTTTGGGCCCGTAAGAACCATTTGCGCGACTTTTTTTTCTCTTTCTATCTCTTAGAGCAACTAGTTTTGTTTCTTTTTACTCTCACTCCAATCGGTTTTTCTTCGAATTAGACTCGACCCTTTTTGCGGTGTTCTGTGTTTGTAGATCACCCATTTACAAGACAAATTAAAATTTTATATTACAAAATGCAATTATACTTTTGTAAACGAATGTAAATTGCCGTTTCTAAAATATTCAAATCGTAATTTGTTCATAAAAATTCTATAATAAGCCACAATTGTTTTCTCCAAAATAAATTCAACATTTTACAAAATAAAGTAAAAAATTATTTTTCAAGTCAAAATTAAAATGGCCCTCGTTATTATGTATTACTTTTATAAAAATTTGTAGCAAAAAACGCAGCATATTCGTTATATGTCTCGCGTAAATGTGTAGTACAGTAAATGGGACAATGTCTTTTAATTGCTTATTTAAATATTATACAACCTTTGATTACAACAGGGACGACTAACTTTTTTGAGGCAAGGATCATTTCGATTTATACCAAAAACATTCTCGGGACAAAATTATAGAGCGACTAAAACGTTATGGAAAAGTTCAACACAAGCGAGCGCCTTTTTTAGGTCCTCACTTGCATAAAACGAGTTTGTTTTTTTACTTTTGACGTAAATACCAAAAAAAGTCAAACAAGCGCAATGTTTAATGTTTCTGCAATTATCTTGAAGAAATCTTTTATTTATTGAGTGAGGATTTGCTCTATGATTAAGGTCTTCAATCATATCCTCTGGTTATTCAGTTTACGTCCGAACCCGTGGCCCCTGGTCTAGAGTTCTCCAAAAAAAAGAATGGTCTTCGCTTTGGATCAGCCCCAGATTTCTCTATTCCGTTTCAAGTTTGCGCTGTTCTTTATTTAGTAAAAGAAAGTCAACGCGAAAAAGTTCGTTGGTCATGCAAAGGCCGCAGATTCCCCACCCCTGGTCCAGACTATTAAGATTGAACCACTCTGAACATGACAATATGTGTTATGATAATCGACTCGAAGCATTTTTCTATAGAAACCTCTTAAGTTTTTTAACACTTTTTGTCTCTGATTGCGGAACCAAGTAGTGACAATTTTTTACATTCACTTTTTCGATTTAATATATTTTAACTTTTATCTTAGCGTTTTTAACATTAGAAAGCTAATGAACAAAAAAATAAACTTCTGATAAGTATTTTTTGTCAAAATGCTAAAACCAGTGGCTTGAAAGGTGCAAACAAAATAAATTATCAACAATTCAGTAAAATTTGCAACGTTTTGTAGCTGTCATACATTCTGGTAAAGTAAAATTTTGACAACTCAAACTAGTGAGCCTTGTGGCCAAGCGACAGGCGGCTACTGGCTAAAACTCAACTATAGTAGATTCAACTGAAAAGGAAATTTATTTGTTTTGGTTAAAATTACGCCCATTCTCGAAAAGTTAAAAGCTCAATTAAATAAATTGATTTTTAAAATTATTTGAAACTCTTGTGTTTTAGTATATCTTTATTTATTTGTCCTATTTGGGGAGGAAAAAATATCTATAAATGGACAAAGGAAGAAATGCTACAAAAAGTTGAATTTTTTACTTTGGATGCTGCAATGCTACTATTGAACTTCGGATTCACGTTCATAGCAATTGTTGTAGCCAAAAAAAACGAGAAAATTCTTGATGAGTTTGGTAATCAGTTTTAAAACAAAAAAAAGAGCAACCATAAATATTAGAAAGAAAACAAATTAATAAAAAAATTTTGTTTTCTAAAATTCTTATGGAATTTCTGATTTTTGTTCTGAAACAGAGGAAACAGCGTATTTCGACATTTTCATAGGTAGATTGGGTCAATCGCTGAAAGTTTTACGTTTCGGCCTGCCCGAATTTAAATTTTTCATACGGATCCATATATTTTTAAACTTTTGACAAATTCAAATTGATACCATTAGTTTGTTTAGTGTTGCAACTACGTGGAGTTGAATTGCAACACCTACTTATCGGCCGACGTATTTTTAAAGTTAAAACTTTTGTTGCGAAACATTTTGCTTTTTCATTAATGGTTATAATATCCAAGCAAGGCATTCTTGCAAGACGCCTTGCACAATACTTCAAATAATTGGCGTTTAACCCTTTGACAGTCCCGTGCATCACATGTAATACACAGGGCATTTAACTCAGGCGTTTGCTGGTTCCTTTGACTGTCAAAGGGTTAAGAACCACAACATGCTGCAAGGTCAATTTTTTATAGTTTGTATTCCGGAACAATTAGCTGTTGTCAATGTACTGAGCTAGTTTCGCGTAAATTCGCGTCATTTCCGATCATGCGACGGAGTTTGACTTTCGTTCAAGCTGTCTGTGATGAACGCGGAGATTGAACTTTTTTAGTCACGTTCGCTTTCATTTTCCCGAACCTCTTGCTTTTACATGAGTAAAAAAAACGTCTCAAGAAAATTTAACAAAAAACAGTCCGAATGAACAATTTACATATTTGTAAGATGTAAAAAGTATCTATTTTTGTAGATTTTTTTGTTTTATGTAATCTTTTGTGATAACCTTATTTGCTCACGTACAAAACGAAAATTGAACCTATAACCTTACAATTGCAAACCATTGCTTTACCTTCTAGAATGTTGGTGTCATAACGGTAAATGTCAATAGAATACTTTAAATTGTATTTCAATTTAGAAGCGAACTATAAACACGATTAGATTTGATAAACAACTATTCTAATTGATCAAAAATCAAAAAAATTGCACTTACAATGACCTTTATTTTTTAATTAATACAAGCTTTTATAAGCTGCGGTCCACTTCTAGGGATGCAAAGAAATGAAAATAGAACACAAAAAAAATCACACCAATGGAATTAAACCTAATAAAATGAACAAAACCGAGTAGGCTACAGCATAAAATTAGGTTAAAAAAGAGTCACTAGAATCTTAATAATACTGTGTTTAAAGAAATAACCATAAAAGAAATCAGCAGGAAAGTATGACCCTGCGTATCCGGAACATTCGTTGCGTAAGAAAAACTCTCTTCAGGAATTTTTGCCGTTGGAAATTTTGCCGCATAGGATTGTTGCCGTGGGACGATTTCGCCGCATTTTTTTAATGTGCGAATTACCTTAGTATCAAGTATGTCTGACTTAGGATTAGGGGTTAGGGTTAGGCAGAGTTTCCTATAGCGAAAATTTTTGAGGCAAGTTTTCCAAGGGCAAAACTGTTTACGGCTAATCCGATTATTTATCAAACAAGGCGATGATCTTTTTTTTGCTTTTCACTTGTCTAATCTTTGAAGCCGAGAGCCACTTTAGCTTATTGAATGCAGTCATGAGCCACGAAAATAAAACACCGTTGCAAATTTAAAGTGAAAATTTTTTTCTTCACTTTGCATAAAATCCATTTCTGCCCTCATGTCTTTTTAAGAGACAATGGTACATATGTGTACCATAATTGTGATTGTGACGTAATAAAAGCCCTTTTGTGAAAGCGTTATAATTTTAATTTTTAGTTATTTGTGACATCATTATTAAATCATTCCATTTTATTTTACAATCAAATTCTTATATCCCTCAAAGGGATAAAAAATTTTTTTTCAAATAAAATGTTTTCGAAACACAAGTGCTCTATTTAGTTTACATCATTTTGAAATACCTTGCCGGCCGCTCAACATCGTTACTTGGGCCAAGGACTGCACGCTTCTATTCTACATTCTATAGTAGAAATTTTTAAACTTTTTTCGCTTTAACCGTCTGATCAACCTGTAGAATTTTGCGTCCGGCTTTTTTAAATAAGTTTTGTATCAGCGATGTATAAATTTTACGCGTTTTACAGCATCCCACAGGCTTTTCGCTTCTCTCAAAAACTTTTCATTACTTCTGTGGGAAACATCCTAGTTTAAGAATATTAGCCTAACTTAATTGTTTTTCGAAAAGTCAGCCAATGCAAAATTATGTAAAAGTTAAAGAATATCCGCGTGTTAATTGCATGGAAAATGTATCAAGCGTGTTTTTTCTAGAACAGTAGTTTTCAACCTTTTTCGTACAGCGGCCCAATTTGGCAACCTAATGTAACACAAAGACCTCTTTTTTTCAAAAATTTTTCAGCCGTATGCAGGCTATCGAACGCATTGGTTGGTGAACATTCATTAACATTTTTACTCAGTTAAATGAAAACCCACAAAGAGCATCAGTAAGATGATTGGGTTTGCATTTTGGAAAAAAGTTTCTTTACGTGGTGCTGATGTTGCCAGAGCACACCAACGATCTGGATCTACTGTTGTTTTATTTTTAGGCTTGGGCTTTATTTTCAGCAATACAGAGAAGCCAGTCTCACCTAACCAGAAAAAGCATCAAAAGTTGAAAGACTTGGGTTTGCAGCTTCGGTATATGAAGAAGGCATGGCTAGTCAATGTGGAGGCAAAGTCTTCTCTTTGATGGCCTCTTTCATACTTGAATGATTTGTAGAGATTTGGCATTATCTCCGTTGAACATGCTAACGAAATCTGTGATTGCGTTATTCATCAATACGACGTTTCCACCAAGTCAGGCACGCTGCCGAAATTGTATCATTTAGCGAATTTTTATGTTTTCTTTTTGTACAACTTTGAGAAGAAAAAAGGCCGCTACCATTTATTGCCTTTTGTATATTTGCAAACAACAGTCAAGCACAATCTCGTTCAATGTAGCTTCTGTAATTTACTTGTCTGTCTGTGTTTATCCAAATTGATGTTACAAAAATAAAAAACCAAACTGAACACTTTAGGTAAAATTAAAAACGCAGGAATATAAACGTTGCAAAGAAAAAGGCAATAAAAATAATTATTGAAGAACAAAAGATAAACAAAAAATCCGGTTCGAACCGCACAGTTGCCACGAAATCAACGAACTGCTAGATCATATTAGTATGGGTAAGAGGCCGTATTGATGGTGAACGCAACCGACATGGTTTGGATTCAATTCCTCCTCTCTTCATTTGGCCGTCTCACTCTCGTCCATGGCAGAACACTTCACGACATCTTCTTATGTTTGGCGTTCTCAGCAAGCAGCTTTATATTTAATTCATATCATCGTATAAAAACTGAAAAGTTAGATAAAAAAGTTCTAACTGGACGACAATGTTTCGACCTTCTCTAAAAGCAGCTCGGGGTAGTTGCTGGACGTTTTCCCTAAGATCAAAGCCCTGACATTTTCAGCAAATCAGGAGAGGAAAAGCAATAACAATTGTGATTTAATTTAAACTTAATCTAACAAGCTGGAATAATGGTATAATAAGTCAATTACATTTTATGATGCTATTAGCCAATTTTATTTTTTCCTTTTTAAATGATTTCCTTTTTATTGCCGGCAGCATGGCCGAGTGGTTAAGAGCGCCGTTTGATGACGTAAGCAATCGATCCCATCGCGCTTCAAAACTTACTCATGTCATTTAGTTCTGTCTTTGGGAAAGACACTTTACGGTACATTCTTCTGCTTGGCAGTCTAAACAAGCAGCCCTAATTTTTGTTTGTTGTTGTTTTTATTTTTTGGTATGCTACTTGTATTTTTTGCTACTGTATTTTATTTTTTAACTGATACTTTTTCCTCTCTGAGACCATATGACTTTAAAAATTTTACGGTATAGAGCGGTCTACAAAAACATTGTTATTATTATTATTATAATGCTTTATAACTTTATGAAACTCCTCCATTTCATATAATACGTCACATAATAATTCAGCTGTACCTCTTACTTGCAGTCTAGTGCTTCTGCAACAGATGTCTCCTTTTTAGAACTCCACTAGAGACCAATTTTTAGAAAAAGGAAGGGTTTAAAATAGCCAGTAATAGCTTTTCAACTTTTTTTTAGATAAATTTATTAATCTGCAACACCACGCTGACGCGCTTAATTTAATAAACATTTCCACACCATCCAGTCATGTCTTCACAACGAAGTTAAATAAAACATTTCTTAAAATTATCTCATTCATTTTCAATAGCAACTTTATCTTTTTTGGTTAGCTGTAACATTAAGATGTCTTAGAGACCTACGTGGGCCTATTACAGCCTCTACGCGGCAGTCCCTGTTAACAATTTTGCCTTACCAGCCCGTAACGGATTTCTAAATTTTTTATCTTTGAGTAAAACCATTAAAAAAATATTTTCGAACTAAAAAAAACTAAAAAAATCAATTTTTTAGAAGCAAATATTTATGTAGAATGCAATTTAGAAATTTGAAAGGAGATACAATTTAGAAGCAAATTTAAAACTTGCAAAATATGACACATTTATCTCTTAGTTTAAGAGCAATTTGATCTGTCCAAATTGCCGGCTAACTTTTAGCTACATATCTTGGCCTCCGCTCTACCCCTAGTCCATTTTATATATTGATACGTAAGCAGTTCATACCCGCCCTCAAAAATGACAAGCTATCCGCATCAGTACAAACCTCTTGGCTTCAAAAAAACTCTTTCCTGCTATAATTTTTCAATCCTTGTTTCGCCCGTGCGTACCAAAGATGAGCATGGACTGGAGTCGGAGTCGGACTGGAGCCAAAGTATGACATATTTTGTCAAAGTCGGACTGGAGCTGGAGTCAATTTTTGCTAATTTGTAATGGAGTCGGAGTCTATTTTTTAAAAATCAATTAATTTCAAATATTAGAAGAAACATTTTTATATCATAAAATGTTTTATACTTGGCATTTATTTTGAGTTTATTGCTCATACCCGACACTTGCGGCTAGTTTTTTATATATTATTTAAAATTGATATGTAAAATAATTGCCATTGTTCAAGCAAATCTCGGCCTAACCTAACCGTAACCGTAACGCTTGCCTTTACATGAATTCCTTTAAATGAGTCCGTATCACCCTGTCTAATACACTGGTGGCTGGTATTATATTAGTTTTTCTTGTATATATTTTTCTAGCCTGCATAAAGATTGTCTTGTTACGAAAATGATGGTATAAATGCAAAGATTTTTTTTCCATGTTTATAACCTATCTATATGATTTTTTTTTAATGTTAAGTTTAAGCTAGCGCAAATTTACTGGTATACTTGGGTGATATTTGCCCATGTTAAGTTTAAGCTGCTAAGTTCAATCTAAGATAAAATATTATTACATTTAGTTAAAATAGATTTGATATATCTAGGGTATTTATTTTGAACAGCCTTGATTACTTTTAACAAAAACATCAATTTTTCTTCTAATGAAGTTTGCAAACTTCTTGAAGATAACAAATTGCTGGAAATTCAGTTCAGTTCAGTTTTCTTTTATTTCTGCTCCGCCACATGAACAAAATAACAAAATGTTGAGAAGTTTGTGTGTTGTTAAAGACGGGGTAAGAAAAAGGAAGAAGCAACAAAACGAGTTGACGTTGTGACTTGCTAATTAGCGATGAAAGGTGTGACTTGTTGTATAATATAGAAGCAAGGTTGTTTTACCTCACTTCTAATACCTAACACTTCTGGAAAGAGCACAGTTTGGCAAAAATTTTTATATTTAAATCATATTGAAAGTAAAGATTGTATTGGATACGTAATTTGAAAACTTGTAAGCAAGCATTAAAATATAATAAATCGACTAGTGGAACAACACATTTAAATGATCACCTAAAACGATGCAAATATAATGCAAATATTAATATATCTCCTAAAGTAACAGCATATTTTTTCGTAAGTCTGACATGAGCTTGTCAAAAGTTATAAAAGACACAGTGCTAAATAGTTCAATTGCATTTGTTGTATCAGATGTAAGACCATTAAGTGCAATGGAAGGTGATAGATTAATACAGTTTGCAAACGCAATGATAAAAGTTGGAGCTACACATGGCATTGTTGATGCAAAAGCAATACTTTCTTCAAGATTCACTATAAAAAGAAGCATAGGAAAAAGTGCATCATCTTCAGGTGAAAATCTGATAGAGGAAGTAAATAAGGCTATTAAAAAATATAGTTTAGTTGGTATTACCACAGATTTATGAACATATCTAAGATCACGTAACTTTTATTCTATCACCATACATTTTATCAGCAGCAATCTTCTTCAATTAAGAGTGATATGTGTGAAAGAATTTAATGAGGCAAAAACAGCAGAAAATCTTGAAAAAATACTTTTTAAAAGTTTATCAGACTTCGGAATGCCTTTTGAAACATTGGTGGATCATTATTTTTTGTTTGATCATTGTTGGGCTGATTAATTAGTAAGTTACGACCAACATACTTATTGTTACAAGATTTTGTTTTTTGTTTATATATATGAAATTTTATTAACATGGAGTCGGATTGGAATCGGATCATGGTTTAAAAAAAATTCTTGGAGTCAGATTGGAGTTGGAGTTTAAATCAATGGAGCCGGACTGGATTCGGACCCCAAAATAAGTGACTCCGCTCATCTCTGGTGCGTACTCAATGATTTTGCTTCCTATTTCTAAAAGAACGTGACTCATTTTCGGAATGATATAATTTAATATACAAAACGAAAATGACGAAATCGTTCGTCTGCAAAATAAAAGAATAAATAACAACATAACTCAAAACTAAACACGCTACTAAACTAGAGCTTAAGCTTACTGAACTAGCGCTTACTAAGTCAGAACACAACTGTACAGACAAACAATCATAAGTGGGCACGGTACTTTTACTCGGTACTTTTGAATAATCTAATTTAATTGTTATAACTATTAACTTTTCTGTCATACATTGAATTTTAATTGGCATTCAAAAATAGTGTAATTCAAAAATAAAAAAAAATAAAAAAAATAGTTTTTTTACTACTATTAAACTGGATTATTCAAAAGTACCGAGTAAAAGTACCGCGTTACTGCGTTACTTTTAGGCTACTCGGTACTTTTAAATAATCCAATTTAATAGTTATAACTCTGTCATACATTGAATTTCAATTGACATTCAAAAATAGTGTAATTCAAAAATAAAAATGAAAAAAAAATTTCAGAAATAGTTTTTTTATTACTATTAAATTGGATAATTCCAAAGTACCGAGTAAAAGTACCGCGGTACTTTCGTGCCCACCTATGCAAACGATATAAGGCAGAAAACATCTATACAGACAAACAATATTGTGACGCAATAGTACGAACTAAGCCATAGCATTTGTACAATTTCGACGTTCGTTTTTCTTCGGCGCTCAGTAAAAGTTGTGTTCAGCCGATCAATCACGTAATAAACTATTTATATTTAACTGTAATATCTATAACCACTTTTAAAACAAGTTTTAGGTGGGATTTGTTTCTGGTGGTTCTTTTATTATCGTTTATGTAAATTTTAAAACAATAAATATGAACGTTAATTTTCCTAATCATTTTATGTTATATATTGCCAATGAAAAGCTTTCGTAGCCCCTAGAAAAAAGGAAAAAACCCATTTGGGGTTCGCGACCCCAGGTTGGAAACCACTGTTCTAGAAGCGTATATTTCAAAATCTTTTTTATTGTTGCATGAATGTAGTTTTGTATCAGCGTGTTGAAGTTTTATAAATGCTATGTCAAAGCTCGCTTTTTTAGAGTTCGACGCTTTGCTCATTTGCATCCTTAGTTTGATTTTTATTAAATAAATTTCAGTTTAATTTATTTAATAAATAGAGCGAGGGTTTGCATGCAGATGACTTGGTAACCTTCTGATGAGTAAAACAATGGAGGATCAGAAGGAAAGGTTTCTGAAATGGAGAAGTGCAGTGGAGAGCAATGGACTGAAAGCGAATCTTGAAAAGACAAAGGTGATGGTGTGTGATATGATTGGTAGTCGAACTTGCCATTACCAATTGAACTAATTAATATAAGCGTACACCTTTTGTCGCGCCTTGATTACTTCATGCTGCAGCGACTTTCAGTTTTCTTTCTTTATACAGTTGCAGTTATGTTGTAGTGGTTTACGTCTGTTATGTTATCGGTTATCTTAGAGTTTTATATTATTAATTGTATTGTGTTCAGACGTGCCTCGTTTTTAGTTTATTAAACCTTAACTTAGGCAATGTTACGTGTTATAGTTTTGTAACAATTTAATAAACTAAAAGTTAAATATCTGTTGATAACAGTAGCAGCAATGGAGGTTAAAGATCTCCTTCCGAAAGTCTTCAGTACCCATCCCGAAACTGACGGTGCAAAAGGGCATTGGCTTCATTGGATCAAAACGTTCACTGCCTATATCAACAAACTGGGCGAAGTAAGTGCGGATGACAAACTGAATCTTCTTATCAACCACGTCGACGCTACTGTTTACGAACTATTCTCTGAGCCATTTGATTACGATGACGCTATTAATCTCTTAACGAATACATACGCACGAGCTCCAAGCCCTATTCTTTAAACACTTGTAACCAGAAAGTTAGAGAATCACTCGACGTTTACCTTCAAAAGTTGAAGCGACTAAGTATAGATTGTAACTTTTTGGCAGTCTCAGCAAAACTTCATAAAGAAGAAGCAATCCGAGATGCATCTATAAGTGGAATTTTGTCCAACGAAATTAGACAACGATTGCTTGAAGATCACGACCTTAGCTTGCAGAATGCCTTTGATAAAGCAAGGTCACTAGAGATAGCGCAGAAGAATGCTGAATTTTATTGCGTAGGACCATCGCAACTCGTTATTCCATCAAAAACTATAGCTAAAATGGAACCAAAATTAGCCGAATGCTCATCTGACGAAGAATACAGTGCGGCCATAATCAGGAAATGTATGTACTGTGGGAATAAAAAACACCCATGTAAGTTCTGTCCAGCAAAAGATGTGATTTGCTTTAATTGTTCAAAAAGGGGGCACTTTTTGAAGGTTTGCCGCTTCAAGGTTGAAACCACTGAAAAACCAAATGCTTCAACTGCATCACTGTTTAGACTAAAACCTGATTGTCACAGTAGAACTTATTCAAAGGTAAATAGAAAAATCAGCATAAACGGTGTAGAAGCAAACGCTTAGACACGGGTTCTATCCTAAGCCACTTGAGTAAGCGGTTCTCAAAATTTTTAAATTTAGAACTCGAAGAATCTGATTGCTCAATTGGTCTAGCTGTTAAAGGACACTTGTCGAAAGGTCTTGGTAGATGTAAAGCTGATGTCCATCTGAATGGTAATGAGTATAAAAATGTGTCTTTTACAGTACTTGACGATCTTTTGACCGATGCTATTTTGGGGCAAGATTTCATGGCAAGACATAAAAATGTGAAGATTTATTTTGGTGGAGAAATATCTACTTTGCACCTAGGAGCATTGCAAGCTATCAAGACTTCTACTCCTGTAAAACTATTTGAACACCTCAGAGAAAATACACAGCCAGTTGCAACAAAACCTAGAAGGTACTCACAAGCTGATATAGAATTTATTTCTTCCGAAGTAAAAAGATTTCTTAACGATGACTTGATAGAGCCAAGTAGCTCTCCCTGGAGAGCACAGCCTCTAGTTGTTACGCAAGTCAACCACAAGAAAAGGATGGTTATTGATTATAGCCAAACTGTAAACAAGTTTACCTTGCTCGATGCGTATCCTTTACCACACATGCAAGACATTGTAAGAAGAATTGCTCAATATAAAGTATATTCAACGTTGGACCTGACGAGTGCTTATCATCAAGTAGAACTGCCTTCTTCTGATCGCTTGTACACTGCCTTCCAAGCTGATGGATCTTTATGGCAGTGGAAAAGAATACCTTTTGGTCTCACAAACGCTGTTCCATGCTTTCAACGAATCGTCGACGATATCATCAAGTCTAATGGATGCGAAGGTACTTTTGCGTATTTAGATAACATTACTGTTGGTGGCGCCACGCAAGAAGACCATGATAAAAATCTCTCTAAATTTTTGTCTGTCGCTAAAACACATAATCTTACTTTTAATGAGGCAAAATGCGCGTATTCTACTGATACCATTAAATTACCGGGATATAAAATTCACAATGGTTCTTTGAGACCTGATCCAGACAGGGTAAAAACTCTACGAGCTTCCCCCTCCTAAAACTACCAAAGAGCAACAGCGTGTTGTGGGATTATTTGCACATTATGCACAGTGGATTTCGCATTATTCCGACAAAATAAAACCGCTTGTCATCAACAGGGTCTTTCCATTAAAAGATCAGGCTTTGTCTTCATTCGTTAACTTGAAATCTGAACTTGCGGACGTAACTCTAGGCGTTATTAACGAGAAAGGTCCTCTAACAGTCGAAACTGATGCTTCTGATGTAGCGATTTCCACCACTCTCAACCAAAATAACAGACCAGTCGCATTTTGGTCTCGATCGCTGAGAAGAAACGAGTTAACCCAATCTAGTGTTGAGAAAGAAGCAATGGCAATTGTTGAAGCTATACGTAAATGGAGCCATCTGCTCTCAAGAAGACCCTTCAAGTTGGTCACAGATCAGCGTTCCATAACTTACGTATTTAATGGCAAAAACCATACGAAAATTAAAAATGCTAAACTATTACGTTGGCGTATCGAGCTGTCTCAGTTCGAATATGATATTGTTTATCGTGCAGGAAAATTTAATATCGCCGCGGACACGATGTCTAGAATATATTGTGCTAATCTAAATTTTTCGTCATTGTATGAGATACACGCCGGACTCTGTCACCCAGGTATAACTCGTACTTATCATTTTATTAAAATGAAAAATTTGCCCTACTCTATTGAAGAAGTACGTAAAATTGTAAATGGATGTCGCGTTTGTGCTGAAATCAAACCTCGTTTTCATAAGCCGATCGAGTCGCATTTAATAAAAGCAACGCAACAATGGAGCGCTTAAGCATTGATTTCAAAGGCCCGTTACCTTCGTCTTCTAAAAATAAGTATTTAACCGTCGTAGATGAATATTCACGTTTCCCTTTTGCGTTTGCTTGCTCTAATATTGAATCACAAACCGTAATTAATTGTTTGCAGCAAATTTTTTATTTGTTTGGCGCTCCTGGGTACGTGCATTCTGACCGAGAAAAATCTTTTGTTTCAAATGAAATTGTATCGTTTTTCCACAGTTTACGCATTCCCATTCCCACCAGCAAAACATCTGTGTACAACCCTAGGTTAAACGGCCAGTGCGAAAAATATAATGATATTATTTGGAAAGGTGTGCAACTATCTTTAAAATCTCGTGGCCTTCCTATTTCGCAGTGGGAGAAGGTGTTGCCGCAAGTACTCCATTCTGTCCGGTCCCTGCTCTGCACAACAACAAATTCAACTCCGCATGAGCGTTTTCTCTGTTTCCAAAGACGTTCAGCTTTGGGAATTTTGGCTCCTTCTTGGCTCAATTCTTCATCAACAGTATTAGTGCGAAGACACAATAGGTCAAGCAAATACGAGCCCGTAGTAGAAGAAGCCGATCTCATTCATGCCACTCCACAATATGGTTTTGTCCGATTCAAAAATGGTCACGAGTCAACGGTTTCTTTGAGAGACATTGCTCCACTGCCAGATAGTGAAGAATCGATTTCGTCAAATACGAGTAACGATACTGTGACTAATGTAGAAACAAATGATGAGACTTTACCAGAAGAAAATAACAAAGAGACTGACACTGAAACGGTCACAGAAAAAATTTTGATGCTGAAATGGTTGTAGAAAGTTCCAGTTCTAATTCTAAAGATGTCCCAGATGAAGCTATGCCTTTACGGCGTTCCTCTCGAATAAGAAAAGAACCTGATCGACTGATGTATTACCACAACCACTAATCTTTAGTGGGGGAGAATGATATGATTGGTAGTCGAACTTGCCATTACCAATTGAACTAATTAATATAAGCGTACACCTTTTGTCGCGCCTTGATTACTTCATGCTGCAGCAACTTTCAGTTTTCTTTCTTTATACCAGTGGTTCCCAACCGGGGTGCCGCGGCACCCTGGGGTGCCAGTTGCAATGCTCAAGGGTGCCGCGAGATGTTGCAATGCTGCGGCTCATTCTTTTGGTTAAAACTCCGACCAAATAGTTCTTCTACTGATAGAAATGATAAGCACTGCATTGTGTGAAAATTGTTGCGTATTTGAGCAGATAAGCACTCATTTTTTCTTTTAACACTAAAAAGGCAATTTCTTAAGAGAAACAAAAATCTGCTCTTTTAAATTTGCTCCTGTGAATGCGCTTGTTTTGTCATAAAAACAATCATTGCTAGAGTACAAGGTCGACAGTCGAAATGCGGGGCTATATGTAGGTAATAGTTAAAAAGCTAAGTTATAATCAAATTTTTGTTATATTCATGATGGAGAAATTTATTACGAAAAAAAGAAAGTCAGGCGATGGCGATCATGATGCAGAAGAGGCAGTAAACATAGGAAGCACAAGTAAAAAGAAAGGAAAAAAAACTCGCTTTTACTGTGACAGTTATTTGAGTATAGGCTTTACTTGGTGTGGTGACCAAGCACAACCTCTACCAGAGTGTCTTGTATGCAAAGCAAAATTGTCAAACGAAGCCATGGTGCTAAGTAAATTGAACAGACACTTCACTGCAAAACATGGACATCTTTCTGATAAACCGCGAATATATTTTGAGAGAATTTTAGCTGAGAAGAAACAGCAAAGTCAGGCGTTTACAAAAGTTTTCAAAGTATCTACCAAAGCTCAAGAGGCCAGTTATTTAGTAGCAGAAATCATTGCTAAAAACTCAAGGCCTCACACGGAAGCAGAGAGAATTATCCTTCCTGCTTGCAGTGCAATTGTGAAAACGATGGTCGGAGATAAGGCTGAGGAAGAAATAAAAAAGATTTCCTTGTCAAATAATACCATTTGTAGACGAATTTGTGATATGTCTGCAGACATAGAAAACACAGTCATTACTTCTGTGAATAAAAGCAAAATTTTTGCAATGCAAGTCGATGAATCAACCGACATCGGTGGGAAAGCCCAATTACTGGCATTTATCCGGTATGCCAATAATGAAAAAATAACAGAGCAATTTTTTTGTTGCAAAGAACTTACAGAAACTACCACTGGTCAAGATATTTTTGACACTTTGAATAAGTATCTGAAAGAAACGGAGTTATCTTGGAAACAGTGTGTAGGAATTTGCACAGATGGAGCTCCGTCGATGGTTGGGTCAATAAAAGGATTTGTATCGTTAGCAAAACGGGAAAATAGTGATATTATAACAACACACTGTTTTCTTCATCGCGAAGCGCTTGTCGGAAAAACATTAGGTTCAGACCTAAAGGAAGTGTTAAACAAAGTTGTCAAAATGGTCAACTACATCAAAAGTAGACCACTTAAATCACGTCTATTTGCGAAGCTTTGTAAAGAAATGGGAGCAAACTATGCTAATCTTCTGTCGCATACCGAAGTAAGATGGTTGTCGCGTGGAAAAGCATTGTCACGCGTATATGAGTTGAAGGATGAAATGCTATCTTTTTTCAGGCTTGAAAAGCAAGAAGAATTTTGTGAATTGCTTTGCGATTACAATTGGGTCTCCAAATTAGCGTATTTGGTAGATATCTTCAACCATTTAAATAACGTGAATTCCAAAATGCAGGGCAAAAATGAAACTCTCTTAACTTCAACGGATAAAATGAAAGCACTGAGAGAAAAACTGAAATTATGGTCCGTAAGAGTGGCAAACGGAAACTTTGACATGCTTTCACATTTCTCTGAAATGAAGAACAAAGAAGTTGTCTCATTAATAACTCAGCACCTAAAATCATTGGAAGAAAAAATTGAGAGGTATTTTCCCAGTTTGTCCACGGAAAATTACATGTGGGTAAGAAATCCATTTTTACCACTGGACTCTCATGTGGTTTTGAATCTTAAAGAAGAAGAGTTAATTGACATTCGTAACGATGGAAATTTTAAGCTAATGCACAAGCAGATGCCTCTCGACGAGTTCTGGATAAGAATTCAAAACGAATATCCTTACGTTGGAAAGAAAGCTATTGTGCTTTTGCTTCAATTTTCCACGTCATACTTATGTGAGAGTGGATTTTCCGTTTTGACGAACATGAAAACTAAAAAACGAGAACGACTACATATTGTCGAGGAAGAAATGAGGGTGGCTTTATCGAATGTGCCCCCAGATATTAAGGGAATTTGTGCAAGAAGTCAAGCCCAAATTTCACACTGACTTTTGAATAAATACCTTTATTTGCGTGTGCTATACTGAACAACTCATTCTGTGTTATTTTATACTGTTATTTGAAATACAGAAACACATTTTCGGTGGGACAAAACCTCATAAAATTGATCCAGTTTTACCAGGGTGCCGCAACCTATTTATCTCTTATATAGGGTGCCACCAGGTCAAAAAGGTTGGGAACCACTGTCTTAGAGTTTTATATTATTAATTGTATTGTGTTCAGACGTGCCTCGTTTTTAGTTTATTAAACCTTAACTTAGGCAATGTTACGTGTTATAGTTTCGTAACAGTGTTCGTGTCAGAGGGTGAAATCATACGGAGTAAAATACACCCACGTGGAATATATGGCAAAAAAGAGTAACTGTAAACTCAGTATTATGTACAAAATGTGATCAATGGATTCATCGAAATTGAAAAAAGTAACTCCCAAGTGCAACAAGATTTTTTATTTTTAGTAGCCTAAATATGATAAAGCAATAAATGGTGTAGGAGAAGTGCAGCAGGAGGTAATGTGTAATAAAGTGGAAACTGTAAAGGAATTTTGCTATCTCGGCGATAGGTTGAATGCCAGTGGAGGATGTAAAGCCGCAGTGACTGCAAGAACAAGGGTGGGATGGAAGAAATTCAGAGAGTATGGAGAGATACTGATTGGAAAAAATTTTCTTTGCGGATCAAAAGAAAGACATACAAAAGCTAAGTAAGATCAGCTATGTTATATGGAAGCGAGACGTGGTGTTTGAGAGAAAATGAAGAAGCTATTTTGAGAAGAACAGAAAGATCTATGGTAAGGGCGATGTGTGGTGTGAAGTTGGTGGACAAGAGGAATACAGAGGAGCTGATGGACATGTTGGGATAGAAGGAAGAAGCAGATGAGTTGGCAAGGGCGAATGGTGTGCGGTAGTATGGTCATGTTTTGAGACGACCTGAGGAAGATGTTTTGATGAAGGCAATGGTATATGAAGTGGATGGAAAACGACAAGGCCGACCAAAAATAAAATGGAGGGAACAAATGTTGAAAAAAACATGAAAAGAATTGTTTAAGGAAAGAAGATGCGACAGATCGGTGTTGGTGGAGGGAGTTGCGTAAGTAGTAAGTTACATCCGGCCACCTCCATTCACTGGAGAAATTTAACCGGATTAAAATTAAATTTTTGCTTTTAATAAACCTATTGGCTAGCCAATGGATCAATTGCTTCACCCTTAATGTGTTTAATGATGATACTGTTAAAAAGCTACCACGAAAAAGCATACTATATGCTTGTATTTTAAAATTAAATAAAAAAGAGAAAAGATTAAACCTAATTTCTTAATAGGCTAATATACAAAACTGTAATGATTAATTGGATAGCCCAAATATAATTTCACATTTTCACAAAAAATACAACTTTAGTTATTATCGGAGTTATAAAATTTGGTTTAAAACGTTGAATTTAACTTTTACCTGCTCTATTTTTATGCATTTTTCAAATTTCAAATGTTATATATCGTATGATCACGTGGTAATACGCCTGCCGTTCTATATCGTATGATCACGTGGTAATACGCCCACTTGTATATAGCGATGTTGCTTAGTCACAAATAGTAATATATAGAGTTACTCTACAGCATATATAGGTTAGATGAGTTAACTTCTGTTAAGATTATGCTATATTAAATTGTTTCTATTATTGTAATTGTTTGTTTTAATTTCTGTTTTGCTTTTATTTCTATTTGAATTAAGTGAATAAATGTGCTGTAAACAGAATCAAGTTAGTGGTTAACCTTCTGAGAATGAACTGCACCAATTAAACTTGAACATAACGCTCCTAACCACTACAAAACAAAAAACCTTTACTTTTTTAGTCCATGTTTACCAGTTACCGCAAAATGGAGCATTTACAAAACAGTAAGATACTATGTAACCAGTAATGGCTTTAATAGGTGCAAGGAGCGCGGTCGCACCAGTCCCCTAGAATAGATCAAAAAGTGGCCCCCCCTACACAAGAAATTGCTCTATTTTTACAAAGGAGCACTAGGACGTCGATGGCACGTCAAAAAAAAGAAAAAAAGTTTTTTAAAAAAATGCCTCCGTAATTGACGACATTGTGCTCACTCGATACTACTACAATTCTAAGCGAAAGTACGCATTACATACTACTGCTGCTGCGAAGTTGAAGACCTTTTTTTTAGAGAACATTTAGATTTTCGGAGCAAAATTGGAAAAGCTGAGATGAATTTAAAGTAAAAACCTTTTTTTTTTTTAGAGAACACCGTGATTTTCGGAGGAAAATTTTTGGGAAGCCTGAGATGGATTTGAAGCAAAGACCTTTTTTTAATGATGAATTTGCTTTCATTTATTAAAAACTGCTTCAGCTACCTTTTTTTGGGACACTAAATAGTGGCCCCCTTACTTTTTTTGCACTGGGCCCCCCTTTTTGTAAGGCCATCACTGTATGTAACAGTTTTTTTCGATGTGCCAAGTGCGTGTTGAGCGGCAAATACAAAACCATGGTTATACCGACAAATTATATACTCATGAAAGGCAAAGGAATACCCCTTAAATAGAATTTAAACTGCTTTAACTATGCCTAAGCTTACCTACCATATTTTTGAAGGGGCAAACTGGGACGCTCGTTAACAAAGAAAATTCGTCCCTATAAAGTAGTATTTTTTGAAACTTAAGGCTTCACTTCAAATCAGTCTCGGAATTTATGATTTTTCTTCCTAAAAAGAACTGTTTCCTAAAAAAAAAGTTTGCACTTTCAATCTGTCTGTGATTTCTTGAATTTCGTCCGTAAAAAGTATGTTCTCTAAAAAAAAGAAAATCTTCACTTCGAATCTGTCTTGGATTTTTGGCGAACCGGCCGGGACGAAGCCCCATAAACTGGGACGTATGGTAGACCTACTGTATGTATGCTGCACAATGTAAATAGCACAATTATAAAGTATACGGGTATAACCTACGTTGGGCAAACAAAAAATTTTCTGGTATGATAGCGACACGGCACGTTTTGTGTTAGGAATAAACATAAAACAAGATAAATTTTAACAATGATAACGCTAACCTTTTTACTCAATAAATGTTTCTATTGCATGTTTTTTACTAACTGACGATAGTTTCCAACCGAAATTGATTTTATTATTTTGTGTTAAATTTTTAATAAACTTTTAATTTTACTGTGATAAATTTTGTGCATCCGAGACTTTTATTATGATTTCTTTTCATCTCTACATTTATCCTCCTGACTCGCAGGAAATCGACGCAAGCGCTGATACAAAGGGAAAACAATTACTTTCACCTGGTTTGGGAGATGCAAAGATATTGCTGTCCGGTTGAATTTTTTTATCTAGGCTTAGTTTTTTAATAGTTATTGTCCGCTAGTAATTTAATATATTGTCCGCTAGTAATTTAATAGAGATATGACTGAAATTTAGAAGTGCTTCCTAAGACCACGAAGCAGGGGAAAGTGCCGTAAAGTGTCTTTCCCAAGGATACAACAGAATGGCGCGAGTAGGTTTTAAACCCAGACCATGTCGATCACAATCACTTTAACCACTCGACCACACTGCGTTGGTTGTCTTTCTAAAAAACTTATTAATGTAATTAATCATGTTTGAAATAAAGATTAATAATTTTTTAAGCTACGAACTACACGTAAAGTTGATTTTAAATTTAAACTGTAACTTTCGAGCGATTTCTATCGGTAGCTGATCTTGTTGAGCCCCTCAATCATGGTATGCTACTTTCATAAAAATTTTTTTGAAGTAGGAGTTGATTAATTAAACGTTTTAAAACTTAGATGTCGAATAAAAAGTTTAATCACGAAAAAGTATACCAATTAAAATAGAAAATTATGTGTGGAACTATTTTTAATTACGTACGATTTACAATTTTCTAACAAAACAAAACAACAAAGAACTGGTAAACACTCAAAGAACTTAATCATAGCATTTCCAAATCTTTTTAACGATTAAACGTTTTCGGCAAACAGATTAAAATGCAATAAAAAATTTCTATCTAAAAATTATTTTAAAAAATTAATTGGTTTTAACCAGTGGACGTTAGAGCTTTGCATCAAAATAAAAAAAAAACACCTTAGTGTAGCGATCAAATAATCTCGCAAACTACACAGTAATAGGATTGAAAAGTGTTCTTTAAACAAAAGATAAGGCACTAAGCAACGGTAGAGTTAGGTTAACACAAGTAATTAAAATTTGGTTTTAGTTTATGCTGTGAAATACTCGCAATTTAACGATGTTCATTTATGTCTGCACTTCAAACCAAATAAAAGGCGCAGTTGCATCAAAATCACACTAGAATGTCTAAAACATTTTGGATTTTGAACAGGGCAGTAAACAATTAGTTAAAATAATATATCATAAAACTGGCATCTGTATACTCCCTAAAAGCAACTTTTCAAGTTTAAAACAATAAAAAATGTACGAACAAGCATCTCAAAGGAAAACTTAGGGCCACAATGTGGCAACCCACGACAAAAAAGTAGGGCCTAACATACTGCATAAGTGTTTTATTGCTTGGGCTTAATTTTAGTCACTGGATTTAATCTAGTCAATGCCAAAGATATTAAAATAACAACTTCTGCGGGAAATTCCCATCTGATGGGTCATTTTAAAATTACGAGGGCGTCGCAATTTAGTGTAGACCAGTGGTTTTCAACCTTTTTGGTGGAGCGGAACCCCAATGAAACATTTTAGAGGCTTGAGGAGCCCCTGTGCGATAATTTGATTGTCTTATGCCAAGGTGGTCCAACTTCTGCACTCTTGTGGGCCACTTTTCAAAATTATTCGAGTTTGCGGACCGTAACCGGCTAAAAACATCTATTTTTGTCCCAAAATTAGGGTTTCTCTAAAAAAAAAAGGCCTTCACTTGGAATCGGTCTCCGAAATTCCTATTTTCATCCCAAAATCAGGGTGTTCTCTAAAAAAAGGTCTTCACTCGGAATCAGTCTCTGAAATTATTAATACAAACTGTAAAAAATTACATTTATTCTCGTAAAAAATTCAATGAAAAACTTGAGCCTAATGTTTCTTGCAAAACTCTTTAAAATTGGGTCGTGTTTTTGATAGACACACACGAAGTTCATCTTCCACAGACAACTTGCGGAACCCCGGTTGAAAACCACTGGTGTAGACCAGTAGTCATCAAACTTCTCACGGAAAGCATGTTTTGACGTTTAAATATAAATTTTATTCAGAAAGTCAAATGAAGACCAAAAAAAGTCTTCACTTGATGTTTAAATAAAAGCATTATTCGAACAACCTTAGACTTCGTTTTGGCTCTTTTGGTTTTCAAATAAATTTATCAAACAGTTTGCGACAGATTAAGTCTTCACTTGATGTTTAAATAAAAGCATTATTCGAACAACCTTAGACTTCGTTTTGGCTCTTTTGGTTTTCAAATAAATTTATCAAACAGTTTGCGACAGATTAAACTCCGGTTAAAAACTCTTTCCAGGAAAGGAAGTTATTCGTGCGTCTTGAATTTCTTCAGTGAGTCGTTATACAAGTTGAGAGCCCCGGGCTTACGCTATTTCATAAATATTAACATGGATTTTACAAAACAGTGCAAGTCAAATATAAAAATAAAGAAAAATGCTTTTTAAATCTTTCGTAGTTAATATAGTTTCTTTCAAAAAACATTCGAACATGAAAACTGCATCGGAATTAATCTAGCGATGCAAAAGCACGTCTGACAAGCGTGACACAATTAGCACAATCTCGTCTTCATGAAAACATTTTTTCAGAGAGAACGCAAGGTGAAAATCAGGGCCGTAACTACCACCGGTGCAGGCGATGCGGCGCACCGGTGGTAGTTACGGCCCTGATTTTATTGCAGTAAGGGGCCCTCGCAAGGGGCCCCTTACTGCAATAAAAATATTACGTTGAAAAAGTAAAACTTATTTTTTCATCTATTTTATACTTAAATATTTAATTTTACTTAAACAAATTCGCATCTTATCAAGTTGTTCTTTTCTACAAGCTCAATCAGAAAAAAGAAAAAAAGCGTATAATTTTGCTACATCAAAGATAAATTGATTTACTGTTTATTGATTACTCGCTGGGATACGCGCTGCAAGTTAAAAGTATAATTTTGAAGTCAGATAATGGTTGTTAAATCGATAGTGATAATTTTTCTATTTGAATAAGAATCGTTAGTAGTTATTATTTATTTATTTGTTCTAATCAAACTTTGGGTGCGTTGGAAAATTTCCGTAAGTTAACTATCTTTTAAATCATCATTGTTGTGTTTTTTACTTCTTGTATCTTTGTTTTAGAATTACGAAAATAACGTTCAATACACTCCTAACTGAACTTCGATCGAGCGTTTCGTCAATTGGCAACGTAACCCAGCTATTAGTCAGAAAAATAGATTAGAGCAAATCAGTAAGTAATACGAGTAAAACACGATTGTTTTGTTGATATATGAGCACTTGCTTTGAGTCTTTTTCGAGGTCTTTCAACGGAGATCAATATTTTGATTAACGTTATCACCTTCGGGAGGCACAGTACTTTGGCGATAATTATCCTCAAACTCAATAGAGGGAATTACAATTTCTAATTCCACCAACTTTCGTTGAATTTCTTCTAAATTTCCTGAATAAGTAAATATTGAACTATGAAAATTAAATTATAAATTCATAATACATATTTAAAAAGATTTAACAACTAAAAAAAACTCAAAATATTGTTTTGTAACAATATCACAACCAAAAACTGGCCCAGATGGCAGTTGCTTTCTTGCAGCCTGGGCCATGAATACATCTGATCTTGTTGTTACATGTCACAGACTTTGTTCGGGAATCCCAAAGGACCAGTTGAGCTAGGTAACTCGAATACCTGCATTGAAACAAAGATGTGTCTACATTTTATTTTATTCCGGCTCAAGAAGTAGTCTTGCTATGAGCCTGAAGCTTTTATACTGTTGGTTTAACGAAAGCTCGGATTGGTTTCGTTGAAGACTCTTCTTCACAACAAACAGAGACCACTGTCTCTAATGAGAACGAATGTATTACAAAAATCACGACCGACGAAACTTCTATTCTGCGCTTTGCCAAACTGCAAAACGAACTCAACGCTATAACTTGATTCAATCAACACAAATAATTCTACCTCTGTAGAACGCAACTCCCACCCACTGGCGCAAAATAAATGCAACAATCGTTAACCGATACAAAATCTAACGGGCTACCTTCTGTGCCCAAACACAATCACTTTCACTCGAGCCGTCTCTCGAGTCGTCTCGAATCACCTAATCATAATAATAATAATTTCGTCTCGCACGCATCGCCTTTATATAGAAAAAAGATCACATGACGCAAATTCTAGTATATTCGAGATTTAGCCCGAATTCCCTAGAGAAAGTGCTATGCTCGAATGCGCCAGAACATTCTACAATAAGCGAGCTGTAGTAAAGCTTCAAAAACATATTACATCATTCTATCGGCGAAGAAAAAAAAAATACATGTATTGAGCAATAAAAACGAATCGGACGTTATATCTTATAATACATGAGCAGCGCTTAAAGAGACGCGATTATTATCTTATAATAAAACTACGAATCCCTTTTAACGGGAATAAACTACATCGTTATGATTAAAATTATTAGTAATGAAGCGTGACATTACACATCATCGTCGTCGTTTGGAAGGACATCCATCCACTCCAAGTCAGAAACAAACATGACTGGGGCCGAGGATTTATTATTTTACTAACCCAGGCTGCTGTACTGCCTAGATCAGATGTTGACAGTGATGGTGTTAAGCCAGCATCACGCTTTGTCATCCAAAACCAAACCTCGTGCTCCATGTGGTGCCCGATATATGGGGCACGCTATTAGAACGTGGTCTGCAGTTTGTTCAAAGGCATTGCACTTGCAATTCAGTGAAGGAGCAAGACCCCATATGGAATTGCCCAACACCAGTTTCCAGGAGATTGAGCTTAACCCAAACTGTTTGGGGCAAGCTTATTCCAATTGGCCTGGTACTGGTCATGGGTATGAAGAGCCTGGATGTATTCTCGCAGTACTCTGTGCTCCATCTATAATTCATCCACTCAGAAGCAAAGATGCCAAGTTTAACAAAGTTGTTCATTACATTCCATGCAGCTGGCACAAATGGGTGTCTAGATCTTAGTCTCTCTTGGCAAGCTTCTGAGGACCCATTTAGAAGACCATACATGATATGATCAGGGTCCAGAGTCCCATGGTAAGCTAAGGAGAGTATTGCTCCTAGTTGGCAAAGCTCAGCTGGCTGAAAGTATGAATAAGTGGTCTGTTACAGTGTGATGCAGGCATCCAGTGACTATGTCCAAGACGTCATTTAGGACACTGTCTATAACAGTGGTTCTTAAACTAGGTTCGATCGAACCCCTGGGGTTCAATGAGTCAGTATCAGGGGTTCGACGGAGATCAGGATAAGCATACACACGTTATGTGCATGTTGTGGCGACCACAATGTCCTATTTACTTGAGCCGCGATTCTTGCTCATTGTGACGTAACACAATCTCTCCTTCTTTCTCTTGGAGATCATGCTGTATTTTGCCGACCACACCAGATCAAGTCTATCAAGTCTAGAGCGCAAGCTTTATCGATTTATATATTGAGCAATTAGTTTTTGACATTATTTTGTCATAGTTTTTCAGTTGTTGTGTTACAGTATACAGTAATGCAAGGTTTTAATCTTCTGTAATTCTGTTTGAAGTTAAACAAGCACAATTAGGCACTAAATATGCAATTATTTTCCTTTAATATTTAAATTTAATCTGTTCTAGGCATTTACCTTTTTATAGTATTGGAGTAGTCAGAAAAATATGTACAATATGGATTTACGTATATCACAGAAAGTGATAGGAGTCAGCGTCCTCAGTGCATGATTTGCTACGCCAATTTGAGCAATTGCTGCTTAGCACTGGCAAAACTAAAAGAACAATTTTGAAAGGTGCATGGTGATAGAAAATATTGGAACACCACGCTCACTGAATTTAAAGTGAGGAGAGTCAGATTTGATGAAAATGCTATTCTGCCGGTTTTCGGCTTTATACTCATTAACAAACCAATCCTCACAGCATCGTACAAAGTTGCGTACTTGATTGCAAAACAGGGAAAACTACACACCATTGGTGGAAAACTTATAAAACCAACTGCGTTGAAGAAGGCGAATATCATATCTGGAAAAGCAACCAAAAATAAGTCATCCCAAATTTCTCTTTCCAATGGCACCATTAGCAACAAAATTGGTAAGTTTAAAATTCATTCACTCTTCTGGTAAAAATCAGCAAGTTAAACTTTAACAAATAACCGAAGGCATAATATATTATCAAAGAAAAACGTACTGTATTACGCCTTCTGTTATTTGTCAAAGTTTAACTTGCTGATTTTACCAGAAGAACGAATAAATTTTAAACTAAGTATATCCCTGGTAACAGTGTTTACATTAAAATTGTTGATTCTTGGCTCGATTTTGTTGATTGTTGATTGTTGATTAGTGATTCAGATGAACGATGACATCTTGGCTCAAATAGTTTCAGACTTAATTTCGGACACGGCAAAATTCAGTCTCCAATTCTACGAGACCACAAACGTTTCCAATTTAAGCCAGTTTACTGTATTCGTGCGCTATGGAAAAGAAGACATAAAAAAGAAAGATTATTTATTTTGTCAGCCCCTTTTAACAACAACTAAGGTTGCCAAGGTTAAGAAATTTGTTGATAATTTCTTCAAAGACAGTGATCTTTCGTGGGAAATTGCTTATGCAATTTGTTTGGACGGAGCTCGAGTCATGTGGGAACAAAATTCTGGTTTTGGTACGCTACTGAAAGCTGATGCACCACACATAACTGTAACACATTGTCTTTTGCACAGGCATGCATTGGCAACAAAAACCTTCACTCCAAAACTGACAGAAGTATTAAAAATTGTGGTGGAATATGTGAACTATGTGCGAAATAATGCTATGAAGCACCGCATAATCAAGGAGCGGTGTAATGAAATGAGCTCTGAATTCGAGGTACTTCTGTACTATTCTTATGTTTGGTGGTTATCCCGGGAAAAGATGCTGAACCGTGTTTTTACCTTGCGTGTGGAATTAGCCATGTTATTGCGAGAGCACCAATATCGTCATGCAGATTGCTTTGAAAATTCTGAGTTTATTCTCGTTTTGGCATACATGGTCGATATCTTCGATGCTCTCAATAATCTCAATCAACAGATGCAGGGTGGTGGAATCAACATAATCGAAGCAGAAGTACATCTGAAGGCTTTTAAAAAAAAATGACTGAACGGAAACAATGAATGAACAATAACTTGACTAACTTTCCTCTGTTCGACGACTGTATAAGTAAGATCAAAAATGTGTCTGGAAATGGAAACATTTCCGTACCGAGAGAACTGAAGCAAGCAATTTCCATGCACTTAGATGATGAGCTTGCAAAGTCTCTCAACGGATACTTCCGACCAGAGAGCCATATCCAGCATGGGTAAGATAGCCATTCACGTTTAGTGCTGATCAAAAAGATGTCAATGATGAATACCTCAATGAAATCATTGAACTTTAGCAGAGCCAGTTTTAACAGCAACTCTTCAGAACAACAACGCGTTTTGGTGTCACCTCAACGTTTTGGTGTCACCAAATTGTAACTTACCTTTTTCTTGCTAAGAAAGCCCTTGAGATACTCATACAGTTTATCTTTGCAAGCAGTCCTTTTTGAAGATGGTAGACATAAAAGCAAAAAAAAAGGAACAGACTTTTTTGCCATGAGCCTTGCCAAAGTGAAGCCGCGCTTTTTAGAATTGTTTCCAAAATGCAACAGCATAAGATGGATTAATTTGTCATAAATATTTATTGAGTGGTGTTTTTGTGTGTAGTTCATGTTTTGCTGGTTTTGTTTCTTTAAATAATATAATTTTATGTGCAGCAGATGCATAGTTTGTTTTGGGCTCAAGTTCGTTAATAGATATTTTTTGAATTTTAAAAAAGGGTTCGGTGAGTGCCTGCATGAAACTTGCTGGGTTCGGTACCACCAACAAGTTTAAGAACCACTGCTCTATAAGAAGAGTGTGAGTGCTACAACACTAAACTGGTGTGCAGTACTCAGCTGTTGAATACACCAGAGGTAGGGCAGCTGTGCATAGTGTTTTGGCACCAGCACCCCATCCTGCCTCAGCAGTGTGACACACGAAGACAGTTTTTTGTGCAATGCCACAAGATGATGATCGAACATGAGCAATTTGTTCAGTTTTACCCCAACTAGGAGTTGGACAGAACAGTAAAAGTCTATTGTTATTGTGGACTAGATAGTCTTTGTTAACTACCTGTCTTGCACTAAAGTTAAATTGGAGACTGTTACCCAAGATATGCTGCAGCACATTTAGGAAGAGCCAGAGTATCGACTTTACATGTGCCGTGTTACAGGCAGTGCGCATGTTGAACATTTGTATAACCTTTCATGAAATTCAGGTGCTTTTAAATTTCTTATTCAAATTTACAGGAATAAATCTTGTTTTGGTCAACATTAAACCTGTAGAATTTCATTTGATTTGACTATGTAGTTTCTGTAATATTTACATGTCAAATGATGTCAAATTTTTTGAAACACCCTGTACAATTAATTGACTGAGAATAAGAAGGTTTTATATGCCCACATTTCATAGTTCTGAGAAAACGCAGTTTAAAAATTTTGTTGATCTGATTTTTTGTACAATAAAAGCTAAAATTAATTTTTTTGGTAAAAAGCTACTGAGTACCATATATTCACCTTATAACTACCTGTGTTAAGATTTATGTCTTTTTTTTTTGAATTATTAGACTTGAAAATTGACAATATGACTTTTTGGTTTAGACAATTATAAAAAACTATCAGACAAAAAGTTCTATGTCCTGGGTTAGTATTTTCTACTGCCATGAGTTTTCACACAAATCAGAATGTAAAAGTTCTATTTCTATCAATAATTCAAAAAAAAAACATAAAGTGAAACAAAGTCATAAAAAAAACAAAAAAATTTCAAGCACAAAGCACTACTTGATACATGAAACTAACTTAGTTCTGTAAACTTCACAATATTCCCAATATATTTCTTTTTCGGTTGTGGCATAAACTTTAGTATTGCTCTTCTACCACTCTCCTTGGCTGTTCATAGCTTTGCTGTAGGTGTAGTATATTTTAGTTTTTGAAAGTTCTGAGAAAAAATGTCCACAGAGACAAAATGTCTTGTAAGTGCTATAGAGAGAGTGAAAACAAATTTAAAATTTTTTGCAAAACTGGTTTTGTAATCAATCGCACAAGGCTTTTGTTTGTGGTATTTGTTTGCAATTTATTTCAAGTCTTCTAGCATTATATTTGTTTTAGGCATTAAACCAAGAGGACTTTAAAGTTTCATATGTCAGCAAATCTTTCAATTTAGCTATGAAAGCTGTATACTTCTTGGATTCAACTATGTTCTGGCTCACAATATTTAAGTTCTAATACCTCAATTTCAGTTAGAAGTTACTCCAGAGAATTATGTGCTACAACACATTTGATTTATGACAATAAAAAAAAGAGAAATATAAGCTTTGGGCAAAGAAAAAACAGTTTCAGGTTCAAGGAAATTTATATTTGTCTAGTCCAGGAGTAGGCAAACTTTTAAGCTCGAGGGCTGCCTTTACAAGTTGATTTTGTCTGCAAGCCTCAATACAGTAATCTCTAAAAAAAATATTACTTTAAATCAATGTCCAAAATCTGTTTCTTTGTCCCAAAAAAAGTAATCCCAAATTTTGGACATTGATCAAATGTGATAACTTTTTTCATAAATCACCACAACTGAAAGCAAAATAAAAGATAAAATTATTTTCTTGAGGCTTTCACAGGCTGCACAAAAAGTTGAAGCAGGCCACATGTGGCCTGCAGGCTGTAGTTTTCCCATTTCTGGTCTAGTCCAGTGTTTTTCAAAGGGTGTAATTTTATTGTGTCATGAAATGGCTTCTGATGTGTTACAAAAATATAGTGTTTAATTTCTTATATTTTTATAAAAATTAAAAATGAAATAATGAGGAAGTTTGTGAAGAGTTCAAGTTTAGATAATAAGAAATAAGATCAAAATTATTAGGCATACCATATTTCTGAAGAGGTAAACCTGAGGATTTGTTAAAAAAATAAGTTCATCCCTAAAAAGTAATGTTTTCTAAAAAAAAGTCTTTACTTTAAATCTGTTTGGGGTTTCTTGATTTTGGCTGCTAAAAAGTAGTGTTCCATAAAAAAAATGTTTTTACTTTGAATCTGACTCTCAAACGATTTTGTAAATGTGTCATTTTGACAAAAAGTTTGAAAAACACTGGTCTAGTCAATATACATCAACAGCATGGCCAAGTAGTTAGAGCACTGTTTGGATGGCAAATGTGATCAGCACAATTGCTGTTCAAAACTTACCCATGTCAACTGTGTGTCTTGAGATAAGACACTTTACATCACTTTTTTCAGCTTGACAGTCTTGACAATCAGATCTAAATTTAGTCATATCTCTAAATAAAATCTACAAAACCTTATAAAAAAAACTCTTAATTGGAAAGTAATATCTTGGCATCTCTGGAAGCAGGTTGGGGTAATTGTTTGATGGTTGCCTTAAATATGGCACCTCAGACACTTTCCTGTGAGGAAGAAACATAAATATAGAGATGAAAATAAAATGTTAATTATTATTATCAGTTTGTCCACTTTTGCAGTGTCAAATTTTGACTTTAAATAAGCTGCATACTTCACAATGTTCTTCTTTTAATTTAATTTCTTTACATTTATCAGAGCAAACTTTTGGAATAGAAAAAGCTATGTTGTATTTGCTGTTAAATACTTCACAAAATGCTGAAATTTTTCCAGCTTCTATAACAAATTCTGCACATTTTTCCATATTCTTGTTATAAACCCTTGAACTGTCAAACCTGTAGTAGAAACATATTCTTTAATTCAATGAAACTTAGAATAATGCAAATGCATTAGCAGTAATGCAAGTTTATGTGAGCAGAATGATTTCTTTCAGATGAACAGGCAATACATAATCTCTTTGCAAACCCCATAAGAAAGCAGCAAGATTTCCAGTTTTTACAACTTTTAAAGCATGATGAGTAACCACATGCTAATGTAAATACTTTTACTAGGGATAGTACTTAATATAAAATTTATCAGTTCTTCTGGTACAATCAGAGTCAAGTTCAACTTTAACAAATACAACAAAAGGCGTAATATATTTTTTAAAGAAAAACTTGTAGCATGACATTTCATCTGTTACATTAAGCAGACTTCTTCAGGCAAGAACAACACACAATGCACAACATATGTAAAAGCAAAAAACAAAACTAATAAACACAATGGTGAGAGGTGGACCATACAACAACAATTTAACAACTTTGCACAACAGAACTAAAATTAACAGGTTGAAAACCCACATTCATTATGAAATTTTTATATTACAATATATTTTAGAAAAATTATTTTAGTATATTTAGGTAAAATATTTCTATGTTTATGTTTTACAAGGCTAAGTATAAATGTCAATATTGAATTTTTGTAAAATTTTAGACACCACATTGTTAAAACTCTCAAAATATGGTAAACCCACATAGTTACATTTCTCTTTACTTAAGTGAATGCTTTTATTCACTTTTTATGCTTAATTTTTTTTTTTAATCTTATTTAATAACCAATCTGGATAATCATTATCTTGTAAAACAATGTAAATAGATAAAACTACTTTGGTCTTATCTCAATAATTTGTAATTAATTTAGAATTGGCCCAAAACAATAGTACAGGGTGTCCATAAAGTCTTGTTACAATTTAAAAAATTTATTACAAAGGCAATTGATGAGATATCTTATATAAATTTGTTTTTTATTAATCAGTGTTTATTCAAACTAAAATTTTTTGTTTCAAATTAAATTTTATGTGTTTAATAAATGTGCTAATAAACCTTTGCAAAATGGCTACTCCTCAAGAGAAGGCACAATATGTATCCTGGTTTATTGAGACAAAATTGGATGTTCGGACTCACCAAAAATACAGAACTAAGTATTGAAGAGATCCACCATCAGGTCCTTCAATTCATCGATGGCACAAGAAATTTATAGAGACAGGGTCAGTGTTGGATACAGTTAGAAATGAGCAATCAAGAACATCTGGAAAAATTGTGCTTTTTCTTGAGTAGCTATTTTGCAAAGGTTTATTAACACATTTATTATACACATAAAAATTTAATTTGAAACAAAAAATTTTATTTTGAATAAAAACTTTAATAAACACTGATTAATATAAAACAAATCTAAATAAGATATCTCATCAACTGCCTTTGTAATAAATTTTTTAAATTGTAACAAGACTATATGGCTTTTTGAGAGAAACAACACCCTGTTTTAACCAAACCAACTTTTTGAGAGAAATTATGACACAAATTCAAATTCAAATATCTAATCGTATTTGTGGGTTTTTTATACGCTTTTGTAGTTAATTCACCACAATTGAGTTATTAATACACACAAAAACAGTATAGCATTCTCAACTTCATGTTCAACCATAAATTTGATACTATCCTCAATATTATTTATGAATTTGTGAAAAGATGCCAAATTGGTTTAGAACAACAAAAGTATCATCAATATAACAAAGCCAATTACAAGGTGGGGATGCAAAATCTTTAGCATTTTATTTTCAATAGACTCCACAACCAGATTTGCCACAATAATGAAAATAGGAGAATCCATCACAACACCAAAAATTTGATGATAAAATGTTTTACAGAAACATAAGTGATGTCTAAACATAAATCCAAAGCATTCATAATCTGTTCATACTTAATTTACTATCATACAAATTTATGAAAATTCAATATTGGCATTTATACTTAGTCTCATAAAACAATTAGAAATATTTTACCTCAATTAAAAGACTCTATGGATGCATTATATAAACGTGGTGCAATTTATAAAATTCCTTGCAAAGATTGTTCTGGTGTATATATATTGGTGAAACAGGTAGATGCTTTAATGTTTGCTTGTCTGAACATAAATGTGATTTGGAACCTATTAATATGGCTAAATTGAAAGAAGATGATTTAAATAAAAAATATGCATTGGTTTAATATTGTTTTAGATATGAACATAGAATCAATTTTGCAAATTTTGAAATATTGAATCTTAATACTGATTTTGATAAAAGAAAATTTTTAAAATCATTGTTTATCAATAATACAAAAAATTCCATAAATGATAAAGATTGGAATTGGAATGGTTTTCCCAAAATATACCGTAATATAAAAATTTCATAATGAATGTGGGTTTTCAATAGTGATGGGACAATACCAAAATTTTTAACAATTTAATTTTACTCAATTATCCTAATTCCCGATACAGTTTCAATTTCTGGCTATTATTACATGCAGGTACTACTATTAATGTGCCCAGATATTAACATACCTAATTAAGATGTAAGTTAAAAATTGATTAGGAAAGTTCATCATCTTGTTATGCTTTACAATATGCTAGGTAACAATGTATTGGGAAGGTTTAATATAAACACATCTATCAATAATTCCATTCAAACAACACAAAGATGAAATATTGAATTTCTAATAAGAATATAAATAATTCCACCTTAATGAAAATACACTTTATTTAGTTGATAGTAACAATAGCCTATGCATTTAATCATAGTCAAATTGAAGCATTTGCAAATTATAGTGCAAAAACATAAGCATCTCTCCAGTTGTTGGTTCTAAACTGAAAAACAAATATGAAAAGGAAAGAGATTAACAAAGCGATAAAAAGTTGGCAAAAGAACTTAAAAACAACACAAAAAATACGGCAATGATCAAATAGTTAAACAGGTTACAAATCTTTTTAGATTAAATTTCAATGGGTAAGTTTTTTTTCCATTGCTTACACTGATGTTACCAAATAACAAATAAATTTACAAGAATTAGACAACAGAGCATCATAAAAATCTATTAAAATAATTAAAGTTTTTCTACACATTCTATAATTCAATAAATTCATTTGCTATTTGTTAACAAATAAATTTACCAACACAATGCTACCAAATAACAAATAAATTTATTGGGTTAATAAAATGCACAAAAAAAATCTTTAATTAATTTAATAGCATTTTTAAGGTGCTCTGTTTGTCTAACAAATTTATTTTTTATTTGGTAACATCAGCATAAGCAACGAAAAAACCTACCCATTAAAATTTAATCTAAAAAGATTTATAACTGGTTTAACTATTTGATCACTGCCGTATTTTTAAGTTCTTTTGCCAACTTTTTATTGCTTTGTTAATCTTTCCTTTTTGTATTTGTTTTTCAGATTTTTGATTGACTGCTGACAAGCCAAATAGACAAAACATACTGTTAGAGCTAATAAAAACTAGTTAAAATAATATTTATAATTTGATAGTTTATTATAAATACTCTGACTGAATCTTCATTGAGTAGTTTTCTCATGTGCCATATGTGCTGACCAAAATGGATTTTTAGAAAAATGTTTACATACTGTATAATGCTTATTATGACATCATAAGTTTCATACTCTTGCAAAACTTCAAACCTGTCATCCATGTAGTACCTTGTATTTTTTTGTAAAAAAGAATGAAAAGCAAAAACATGCAATGTTAAATGACCTTGGTTCACAAATTTAACTATATAAGTAATACCTTTTCCTAACTTAAATATTAAAATTAACCCATTGTAAATTCCAATAGAGTGATATTTGGCTAGGATCATACCTAAACTTAATGCATTTAACAATTTTAAACGAAAATTTTTACTCTTATCAGCTGAATAATGGATAGTAAAAACAAGTTTTAGTATCACAATTTACTTTTAAAAATGCAACAATGGCAATTATAAACTAATTGTAGTATAATATTGACTTAGTGACATAACAAAACTTTTTTGCTGTCATTTTACTGTTAGTGAAGTTAAATCCAAATTATTTAATTTCCTGCCAAATTGACTCGTCGACAAATTTGTCACGTCAAATAGTTTTGTACTCTAGAGTTGGAATTAGCTTGATTGATTGAAAAATGGTAACGAAAGGGTGAAGAAATGTCAGGAACATTACGTGAACCCCCACAGCGCAGTCCTGTCGCACTACTTTTTATCTTATGCCCTGTATATTCAAAGAATCATTTTGGTATTGGAATCAAGTCTAAATTATACAGCTCCAATGCCAATTCCCAATACTTTGGAAAACCCCCAATATTCTGATTATTCCAATACAATTCAGATTAATAGTCTCAACAATAGTTTTCAACCTGTTAATTTTTAGTTCTGTTGCACAAAGAGTTGTTAAATTGTTGTTGCATGGGCCACCTCTCACCATTGTGTTCATTAGTTTTGTTTTTTGCTTTTAAATATGTTGTGCATTGTGTGTTGTTCTTACCTGAAGAAGTCCACCCAATTTAACAGACAAAATGTTGTGTTACAAGTTTTTCTTTAAAAAATATATTACGCCTTTTGTTGTATTTGTTAAAGTTGAACTTGACTCTGATTGTACCAGAAGAACTGATGAATTTTAAATTAACAACATGTTTTCGATTGATGCCCAAGGTGCTTAAATAAAAATCTTTGCAAACACGAATATTCTTAACATCAAGACACAATAGTTATTTTAAAAATTCTTCTTACAACTGACTTTTTTTTAAACCTGATTTTAACTGGAGTTTTGAAAGAGCTTCAAAGGTTGGGGGAGAATCAAACAAACTTTAAACACTTGTATCTTAGAAAATTTTAAAACTATGCAAACAAAATTTTTGAATGTGATTACAGCATAATTTTCAAACATAACAAAACTAATTTGTCATTTTTAGCACATTTATTTTTTTACCAAATTTAAGATAAGCTAAGTGCATTTATTCTTAAAAATTTTCATAGTGAGCTCTGAAAAAAAAGTCTTCACCTTAAATCTTAAAATTTTTTTCTGCATTCAGTGTTGATTTTCAATGACAAAAAATTGTTTTGCCCAAATAATTTCTTGTTGCTACCTTAAAATTCCTCATTTTGTGCAAATTTTTGACACTTGGGGGAGCAATTGAACCTTTGCCCTTCTGGCAGGTATGGCAATGACCTGACCTAGAAATTTAAATCTCAAAATCAATAAAAAAATCAGTTATCTGACTTTTATAAAAACAGTTTTTATAAAATGGTTAATTCCTATTTTTTAATAAATTAAACAAAAACAGTCCTAAATCTAAAATCAAATTTCATGAATCAGTGTGTAACATATTTGACTGTTAGCCTACAATTGGTTTGCTTTAAATAAGCAAAACTGAAATGATCACTTATTAAAGATCTTTAAAGAAATAAGTTTGCTAGTAAAGAGAAAGGTGTGGTCTAGAACTGGGTATATGAAAATCAAATAACAAATAAATGTACACAAGAGTGTTTTGTCTAGGAGGTATGACCAAGCAAGACCTAAGAATGGGTTTTGGAAGTAGTGTAACACAAACTAAAAGGTTAATTGGTTAAATATTAAATATTTGGAAACTTAACATAGTTTTAATTTGGGAAACTAAAATATTGTCCAGTTGGTTCACGTTAAATCAAAATTTGTAAAATCAAAAACAATGATACTTTAATCAATAAAGTTTGATCATTGTTCATTAAGAATGCATTGAATTGCCTTACAAAAAACTTTATTAATAGCAATTCAATGCTCAGAAAATCATTGCATAGTATTTATAATAAAATTGGGCTGATTAATAATTGTACAGAAAAAATCTTTGTTTTAGACCAAATTTTGTTCTCTTAGAAATTTTCCATTAACATACCCAATAAACAAGGCTGCATTTGATAACTCAACTGATGTTCTCAAAAAAGTTGCAAGAATTAATAAGGGCTGATATAATTAAATCAATTGCAGGAAGAGTTGATATAATTCACCACAATGCTTTTTTAAACTTTACATTTTTGCTAAATAGTCTTGAAATCAGCTTTTTTCTACATATGTTCTATAGAAATGTGGTGGTGCCCTAATTGAATTTAAATTTATAGCAGCCAATACAAATACACTATTAAATGACTAGGTCATAAGCCAAGTTAGAAATGATTTTGCATATTCTTGAAGGAGACCATGTTTCTAAAACCTAAAAAGCCTCCATCTTAGATAACAAAAGTTAAAATGTTTTAATGAAATTAATTTTTAGTATTTGATTGCAAATACAGATTAACCAAAAAAGCCCTAAAATTTTTTAAAATATTTTAACACATAGCAAAATACATACTCTATCATAGATAACTTACTGAGGCCTTCCATTTGCACCCAGCACAACAACATTCTGTAATGTCGTTCCACAATGTTTTGATTATCTGCTCTGATTTGAGTGATTCGATTTTCTGGCAACTTTAATTTGTTTCTTACTATGTCCATATTCCACAAGTCTTCATCGTGATAATGATTGATGACTGAATATAATAGCCATGCAACATCTCTGTCTTTTAAAAACAATAATAACTCATCAATTTATTGATTTAAAACCTATCAAAAACAAAAATAATATGTTACTGTAAAGTCAACTAAAATAATGTTAATTATTATACTTACTTTTGGTGTTGCAATTATTAAACCACAATTGCATTTAGTTCTTTTCAACAATAGAGTTATAAACAACCTCATCATCTATTTTTCCATTTCAACTTTTGAATTCTTAAAAAGATCTTTTGTGACTTTCTGTAATAAATCTTTTAACATTTACTAAAATTTCTGCTTTGCATCTAACATTCTTGTACATAATGATTTAATCTGTAACAAGACTATAAAAACCTAACAAATCCTTATCAAAATTTACAACTGCATGTTACTTAGTGAATAACCAGTTTTCCAAAATTTTTTTTATTCTTTTTGCCATAAGCACAAAAACTTGACTGCTGAAGGAAAAATATTTATCTTATTGCTAATTTCAGGTGTTGAAAATTAGCACATTAAAACACAAACATACACTATCTTCTGGTTGTGGCCATAAAATTTAGTGAGTAAAACAAACACTGTCTACAACTGTAGAACTTATATTTGTAAGTCTATTTCTGGAAATTTTTTAGTTTTTTAACTATAAATAAATAAACCTTTAAAATAAACAAAGCATCTAGAGTTCAGACTTCCTGTAAAATAACTAACACAATTCTAGAACTGTACTAAGTCAAGTTTAGTCAAAAACTTTTTTTTATCATTAAAGAAGGTAAGGGACCAGTTTATTTTTAAAAAAATGATGCAGTCCTAAAGAAAATTCAGAAGGTATTTCAATTGTAATTCATTATACCCTTCCAAACAACAAATATTTTGTACAAACATAAATAAACAAGAATAGTTTTACAGCAGTAAAAACATAAGCAGAATTTATAAAAAAAAAAGAAAAAGAATAATTTTAATTTTAGAACAATACTACAAGAAAATAGCAACAAAATAATACATCATTCTTTGACAGTAAAATTTTTAAAAATTGCTTTTCTATAAACAAGTAATAAAAATTCTGCTAATAATGAATACTATAAATTATGTATTTTTACAAAAACTACAATACAAAAAAAAATGGGAACATACTCTTTCTTAAAGTGGGGTGCCGATAAAGAAAATCATCAGCTTCACTATTTTTCTTATCCCTACTGACTTCTTGAAATACTTTCTTTAAGAAGTTTCCTCCGACATTTGTAAAAATTCCTGCAAAGCAATTAAATACAGTACAATAAATATTTATACCCTTACAAAATAAATGACAAATTGAAATAACAGCCAAGTATATCTTTCATTGTCATCAGACCAGTCCATGAGATTTCAATATCACAAGCTTAGAGAACAAGATTTCAGCACAAAAAAGTTTGGTGGCCATTAAAAAAAGTTAAGAAGAACTTAGACATATTTTGCTTGTCACAACTTTACTCAGAAATCTGAAAGGACGAGTTAAACTATGTAACCCAAATACCTATGCTAAAGTAAAGCTGTGTTAGTTTTTGTTTATGCCAGCTCTAAAAATAGTTTGCCACAAGACTGAAGTTCTTAAAACAGTTATTTCTGACTAAGTTAAAATGGATTTGTTAGAAAAACTTATCTGTGCAAATTTGGAAAAAACTAAGGTTTCTGACTATAAAGAATATATTTACAAAATCAAAAGAACTTGATCAATTCTGTAATACGTGACTCCCAAGCTTCACCAAACTTCAAAGCAATTCACAGTCCCAAAAACTGCAAACAATCACTCAACAACTTTCTACTGACTAACTGTAAGAGTAAATTAGCACATATCCTAATGGCTAATATTAAACTTAGCAGTTTGTCTGCCACACAGGCTAAAACACTTCTATTTCATAGAATTAACTTCCAAAGCATCAACACTGACCCTTAAACAACTTAACCAAGTCCACACAGGCAAATCAATTCTAAACTCTATACAATGAAATTATAAAATTTATAACATTTATATACAGGGTGCGGCGTATGTAACGCCCTTTTTATATTTGTAAGTAACGCCTATATTTTCATAAAACAATGCTTAAGAACATACCAACAAGTTATTATCTTTATTTTCCTTAAGGTAATGCAATAAATTTATGTTCAATAACTTGTTGGTAAGTTCTTAAGCATTGTTTTATGAAAATATAGGCGTTACTTACAAATATAAAAAGGGCGTTACTTACGCCGCACCCTGTATATAGTATATACATATACTGTACACAAAGTCACAGATTAAATTTATATATATCAGCCAATGTTACCAGATAACAACTGAAGCTACTAGCACAGGCCAGATTTCTTTGATTAATTTTTACATTGGGCTTAATGATCAAACAAAGCAGTTTATGATGTCATAATACAATCAAAAGATACAGTAGTAAACAGGTTATATAACTTATAATGTCAAATTAGCTTAACAGTAGTAGATGATATCAATCGTTTCTGAATGCTCTAGAGAAAAATTATGTAATACTGTTGCAAAACATCACAATGCTTTAACTTCAGTCAATCACTGTATTTTGAGTAAAAATAGTAAAACAAATCTTTATAATACACTTATAAGAACAACTTTGAGAAAAATTAGGTGGGGATGGCATACTGGTCATGCAATCACAACATAAAAATGAAAAAGATTAGCTTAAAAATTACTGTAAAAGACTGAAAATCAGCTACAGCTTCATGAGGTTAAGATTGACATTATGAATGATGTGTGACACTGCTGTTAATTAAATTTAGAATGATATGATATGAACTATAATCAAAGACAAACATTTAAATTTTGTATTTTTGAGCAAACAATCAAAGTTATTTTTTGAGCAAACCATTCTTGTTTTCATGTTGGTATTGTTCTCATTTGCATTGCAGCAAGAGCTGGCATTAAAAACCCCATCCAATAAAACCAAAAAAACACCTAAAAACCAATAAAACCTGGCCTCAAGTGGGTTTTCTGGTTTTTTTTTTAAGTTTTCATTTTTTAAGGTATTTAAAAGCATTCTATGTTAATTATATTAATAGTAATAGTAATACTGAACATATTACCTTGTAATATTAGAAAAATATAAGTATATACAGGGTGTTTCATAATTAAGGCAACGGTATTTTGACCATTATTTAAAACCCTGTAAAAACATGTATAGCCATCAAATTTGATATAATTTTGAAGCTTATAACCTTGTCTTTGCAATTCAGGTCTTAAAAGCTAAACATTAGAATTTAGATAATGACAGTAGATAGAAACATTGTTATCAAGTTCCACAAGCAAGGCGAAAGTAATTCATCGATCGCAAAAAGGTTAAAAATGAACCGAACAACTGTTTGGAAAATCATTAAAAAATTTAATGAGACTGGGACAACATTGGATAAACCAGGACGTGGTCGTAAACGAACTGTTCGTACCCCGAAACTGGTTAAAAACACACGAGAGAAGCTACGTCGTAATCCGCATCGATCTCATCGAAAACTGGCTGCTGAAGCAAATGTGAGCAATTCAACGATGTATCGAGTGATGAAAGATGATCTTGGTAAGAAACCCTACAAAATGCTTCATCGTCATGAACTTACAGAACACCATAAGAGGATGAGAATGGAAAGAAGTCGTCAAATTCTGGATGAGATCGATCAAGGCACACTCCCCAACTTGGTGTTCACGGATGAGAAAAAATTTGACATACAGCAGGTTGTTAACCAGCAGAACGACCGGGTTTGGGGTTCTTCTACTTCAGTTGAAGGTAGGATTGTAACAAGACGTCAGAATCCGCAATCGGTAATGATTTGGGCAGCGGTAACTCCGTCTGGAAGATCTCTGCTGGTTTTTGTGCCTTCGGGGGTGAAATTGAACTCGGAACGATACGTTTCCAACATTTTGGAATCCCACTTGCTACCCTGGGCTGATAAACACTTCCAAGGTTTGCCATGGAGTCTCCAACAAGATTCAGCACCATCACATGGCTCCAAAATGACACAGACATGGATTCAAAGGAAAATTCCATCCTTCATTAGCAAAGAATTGTGGCCTGCTAGGAGCCCGGACCTTAATCCTTTGGACTTCTCTATTTGGTCCATTTTGGAGGCAAAGGTTTCAGCTTGTCCTCACTCTTCTCTTGATGCTCTGAAGGCAAAACTGAAGAAGGAATGGGACGCAATCCCTCAAGAGCAGATCCGTGCCGCCTGTGATGCATTTGTGGGTAGACTTAAGGCTGTAGTTCGTAACAAGGGTGGTTACATCGAATAAATGGGATAATGTTCGATTTGTATGTTATTTACCTTTGTATTACTACATTCAAAATTGATTTTGCACTTTTCAAATTCCCATTATATTAAAAAAAATCGGTTGCCTTAATTATGAAACACCCTGTATACATTAGATGAAGCACCAAAGATAACAAACAAGATGTAAACAGCATTGATTAGTTAAAGGTCAGTTAATAGTTTCACAATTGCAGAAAGTCACATCTGGGCCATTAAGTTTTTTGTTAACAATGCATCCCAGATTTCTGGTCACTCCGGTTTTCTGGTTTCCAGATTAGCAGTCACCTACCTGTATTAAAATTGTAGCTTTCAAATCACAAAACAGATTATTTAACCTTTAAACATTAAGATCATTGTTGTCGTCATCATTGTCGTCATTGTTTGAAGGGCATCCACTCCAGGTCAGACACAAACAGGACTGTGGCCGAGGGTTTATCCTTTTACTACCCTAGACTGCTGCACTGCCTGGATCAGATGCTGGCAGTGATGTTATTAAGCCAGCATCGAGTTTTGTCATCCAAAACCGTCAGACCTCGTGCTCCATGTGGTGCCCGATGTATAGGGCACACTGTTAGTACATGGTCTGCAGTTTGCTCAGAGGCACCACACTCGCAATTCAGTGAAGGAGTGAGACCCCATTTGTGCATGGACGAATGGAATTGCCCAACACCAGTTCGCAGGCAGTTGAGCTTAACCCAAGCTGCTCAAGGTAAGTCCATCACAACAGGCCTGGCACCGGTCCAGGGCACAAAAGCACAAAGCCTAAAAACATTTTCACAGTACTCCGCATTCCATTTGTGATTTGTCCATTCAGAAGCACGGATGCCAAGTCTGGCAAGGTTGTCCAAAAGATTCCGTGCAGCTGGCACAAACGGGCATCTGGATCTTAGTCTCACTTGGCAATTATCTGAGGACCCACTTAAAAGACCATACAAGATATGATCGGGGTCCAGAGATCCACGGTAAGCTAAGAAGAGTGTCGCTCCCATTCGATGAAACTCAGATGGCTGGATGCCTGAGAGTACAGGTAGGTGGTACGTTGGAGTGGGACGCAGGCATCTAATAACTATGCACAAGGCGTCATTCAAGACACCGTCGATGAGGTGAGTGTGAGCACTGCAACACCAGACTGGCGCACAGTAATCAGCTGTTGAGTGGACTAGAGATAAGGTGGCTATGCGTAGTGTTTTAGTACCAGCACCCCATCCCAAGCCCACAAGTTGCCTCAACAGTGTGACGCGCAAGGATAGTTTTTTGCACAATGCTACTAGATGATGATGAAACGTGAACGATCTGTCCAGTTTTACTCCAAGATAAGTAGGGGTTGGACAGAACAGTAAAAGTTTACCATTGTTGTGGACCTTTAGCTCATGTTTGGCCTCTCGGTTATTTAAGTGAAAGGCTGCCATCACCATCTTAGTGTGACTGAGCTTCAACCTCCAAGTCTGGAGATACTCTGAAAGTGTGGACATGTCTTGGCTTAAGGTCCCCTCCAAATCCTTCCAGTTTCCAGAAGAATGCAACAATGCTAAATCATCAGCATAAGCAAAATTTCTGGAAATCATGGAAGGAAGATCGTACATATAGATGTTAAATAGGAGGGGAGCCAAGACTGATCCCTGAGGAATGCTGTTTTTAAGACGGCATAACCTGCTTTGCTTGCTGTCACTGGTGGTAAGGGTGAAACTTCAATTTCAAATAAGCTCCATGATCATTTTGACCATGTGCTTATCTGGAAGTAGTCTCAGCAGCTTACAGGTAAGTGTCATAACCAGCTGTCAGATCGACAAATACGGCACCGGCCTTCTTTTTAGCCTTGAAAGAATCCTTAATGTTATGGGTTAGCAGAACAACTTAATCTATGGTTGACTTCCCGTGTTGGAACCCAGCCTGCTCTTTAGGGAGCAGTGGATCGATTAATGGTTTAACGCGGGCACAGATAAGCCTCTCGAGGATCTTGTAGGGGACACAGAGCAGAGATATTGGTCAATAACTCTTTGGTTCCCCCACGGGTTTTGCTGGTTTGGGGATCACAACCACAAGCGCTCTTCTCCAGATCTTGGAAATTTTGAGCCGGCGCAAACAGGAAGAAAGGAAGTCACATAACCAGGACTTCAAAGCAGCTCCAGCATGGAGTATAAGCTCTGAGCAGATGGAATCAGGACCCAGAGTTTACCTGGTTTTAAATGTTGGAGGGCAGCAGCAAATTCTCTCTGCAAAAAATTGTCAGAGATATTTACTGGGTCTGGTGTTGTGGCCCTCATAAGGTCAGACACTTCTTTAGAGACAAGTCGAGATGACTTGCGATTAACAGCCTTGTATTTCCCATTTCTAACCAGCTGAGATGCAATAGCATCAGCTGAAACGGGACAGTGATGAGGAGAGTGTTGTGACCTACCAGTAAGGTTGTTCAAAATACTCCATGCTTTTTAACTAGAGTGTGAGAAGTCAATGCTCCGAATTGCCTCGGACCATTCATCCCTCTGCTTTCTGTCAAGCTTGAGTTGTCTCCCTGAAGAGACTGCAGAAAGATTTTATAGAGGGATTCACACTCTGCATCCCAACACGGAATATAGTTATTTCAACACCCGTGTGGGATAGTCTTTTTGGTTGCTTTCTTAATGGTGTTACAGAAGTCCTGGTAAGTCGCATCCACATCAAATGAATCAGGCACAACAAAGTCTTTGCGAATTTATTCATCAAAGCAATGTAGTGACTCCATTTGGCCTTGTGGAACTTCCATCGCTTAACAGACATGTTTGGCACTGCCATAGCAAACCTTGGTGGTGTAATAAGCAAAGGTCGATGTTGTGACCTGGGAAATGTTTCAAAAACACGTCTATCCAGTAAGCAACTGTTTGGATCTACGCTAGCGAAAGCTAGGTCAGGATTGGTGCCAGTGTTCCAGTGGCTGGAATAAAAACTGGCAGCATCCTTGGCATTATATAGGAGGGCAAGACAATTAATACTTGCCCAGCCAGCCAAGCACTCATCGTCCGGATTGTTGTCATTGTAACCCCAATCAGCATGACAACAGTTGAAATCACCAGCGTGAAAGACAGGGGTGAGGAAACACTGGGAGATCCAGGGTTTGCAATCGCGTTGGCAGTGGCTTGTAGACGTTAACTATTTTATAACCATTAACATTCACAAACAGCCACTTGATCTCCAATGTCGGTGGAAATTGGTCCAAAAGCGTGTATCTCAATTTGTTCATGGACAAATGCGGCAAGGCCATGCTTCCTGCTTAAAGAATACCCAGCTAGTTGGTAGTTTGGAAGTACCAACTTCTCTGCATCAATGCAGTGGGTCTCCTGCAGTAGGATGACAAGTGCCTCAAACTGCATAGCAAGGTGATGAAGAACGTTCATCTTGCTTGCAGTGAGGCCTTCAATGTTCAGCTGGAGAATAGTGGGTCTTTGGAACTTGTTGGCAATGTGCCCTGAAAAGGGCAGTTTTATCTTGACATTGCCCCGTCCTAAAAAGGACATTTGCTGACTAGCAGACCCACACTAAACATCAGAAAGGGTGGATACACTTTCATTTTGGTAGGTTTGGTTTCGGTCTGTCATTTAAACAGCAATGAACAGACTTACTCATGGCCCAGGCTGCCAGAAAGCACCTACCATCTGGGCCATTAAGATCATGAAAATAATTCAAAAAATTGACATTCAAAAATGTCTGAAGAAGTTATGGCAACACCTCTTTTGTCAATCGACAAAAAATTAACATAAAAGAATAAAAGTTGACAACTCATGTCATTAAATTTATGTTATCAATGTACAACACAAATGCACAGCAATTGAAATACTGCAATAATTGAAAAGGCAATGCAGACACAATCTGCTTTAAACATCAATAAGCTTTAAATTAATAGTAGATAAATTAAAAATTAGACTAATAGCTTTAAACATCAAAGTCTCAAAAATTTTGCTTGTAAATCAACAAAATTTAGTTCAGTTTTTTTTTTATTTATTTATTTTAGACTACAGTATATATAAATCCTAATAATAATGTAAAAAGAAAAAACAACCTAGGCATCGTTTTTACAAAACAAGTTTACAAATGCAACTTAAAACTGCACAAAAAGTTAGAAAAACGTGTACTGTTGTAGAACCAAATCAATCTTCTATATACATATAATTATCTAATTGTTTATACCTATATAACAACTCCACTTATCAAGCAGCTGGTACTGTTGTTCATTTGGTGGAAGCCTTGATGATAACATATTGTCAATATCTTTTTGTGACAAACCAATCTTTCGAAAATACTCTGGAATTAAGTCCACAGGAAGATTTTCAATAATGTAATTGAAAGTTTCAAGTCTAAAACAAAAACTAGTCTGGATCCAAATTCAATTAGATAAAAAATCCAATAGGATCACCACACAACAGCACATTGAACATTGTAACAAATTTTTTCAGTCAAATTTTTTAACATAGTGGTATCACATTGTGATGAAAATCTTTTTTTGGGCATTAACATGATTTTCAAAAACAAAATTAATTTTTAGTCTTTAATGAAGTGAAGATCTTTTTTTTGGTGCTTTAAAAGCAATAAACAATATTTGGTACTGGCTAAGTATTTGGTCTACCCTAACTCTAACCAGATCTGCTGGATGATAAACCACATTCTTAACTAGAAGTTAGTCAACAGGCTTTTTCACAGATGGTAGATGGCATACTGAACCAGCACCCAATATTTGATTGTTTGAAGATTGTATAGCCCATTAAAATCTGGCTTAAAGTCATTAGTATTAGCCATTACATAACCACTTTCAACAAAAATTTGGTGATTGTTGATCTAACATGGTGTTTCTTAACCTTTTGGCACTTGTACCCCTTAAAATTTTGTGAAATGTTTTCATACCCCTTGACCTACCGAACAAACACCTACAAAATTACTGGTAAATATGCAATCAAACAATGAAATAAAACACAATATAGCATGTTACTGGTGTATATTTAATAACCGTAATATTGTTCAAAATGAAACACATTGAAATATTTATTGCTAATGACTTTTTTATTGTTGCATTCTTTCAATGATCAAGTTGAAACGTGGTTCCTTTTTTGTAATAGCCACACGCATATCACCTCCTGGGTCCAAATGATTTCTTGGGTTAGTTTTTATGTTTACAAGAGTTGAGAATCCAGTTTCACAGAGATAGGTTGTTGCAAAGGGGACAAGAATTTTCAAAGCACTTTTTACCAATTGTGGAAACATTTCGAGTTGTGCACACCAGAAGGTAGCTAAATGCATTGAATCAAACTTCATCTTGATGATTTTACTGGCTCTCATTTCAACAAGGTCATCTTTCATTTGGTCATTTTCATCCATCAAATCTAGATTGAAAAGGAGTGGGTCCTGTATCCATCCATGTAAATCAGACACATCTCCATGATAAAAATATCCTTCAAAAGACTGTCTGAGCACTTGCAAATGTTCTTTAATTTAAATCACAATATGCTCTGGCAATGATGCAATAGAAGTGGAAACTTCATCAGTTTAGAAAAATTTGCATAGTTTTCACAATCGATGCAATTTTTCCAGATTGAAAGTTTGCTAGTAAAGGCGGATATCTTTTCTCTGCCAGTAATCATGTTTATTCCTTTGCCCTAGATGGAAATGTTCAAGTCATTTAAGTGAGTGAATATATCTGACAAGTAGGCCAGGGACAAAATGAAATCCTCACTTTCAAAATGCACTACTAGACTGCTACCCCGCTGTCTGAGAAACATGTCAATTTCTTTGCACAGTTTGAAAACACGAGTGAGAACTCGGCCTCGGGAAAGCCATCTAACCTCAGTATGGTAAAGAAGTATGCTGTGCTTAGCTCCAACTTTGTTACAAAAAGCTTTAAACAGACAATGATTCAAGGCATTTCCTCTGATTTAGTTGACTGCTCTCACAGCAATTGATAACACATTTTTCAGTTTTTCTGGCAATGACTTGGCTGCAAGAGCATGGCGATGTAACATACAATGTGTGACTGTAATGTGAGGAACTTCCTTTTTTACATGGCAAGCAAAGTCGGATTTACTTCCAAGCATGGCAGGCGCTTTGTCGGTACAAAGTGAGCCAACCATATCAAGAGACATTTCATGGTTCAAAAAGAACTCTTTTACAATATTGAATATATCCACTGCTTTTGTGGTTGTTTTCAGTGGTTCAGAAAATAAAAATTCTTCCACCACTTCTTTTTCTTTCACAGTATCGCACAAATACCAATAACTGACTACATAAACTGACATCTGTTGACTCATCCAACTGAAGACTAACTTTAGTAGGACTGGCTTTGATATCTGCAATAACCTGTTGCAAGATGTCTTTGCTCAAATCACAAATCCTGGAGCTGATGATGTCATTTAATAACAGCATTAAACTTAGCTTTTTTTCCGCTTCTACCCCTAGTACTGATTTTTCCATTTCCATTGGTTTCACTCACTGCGCAAGGTTTCACTAACTCTTCTGCTATTGTGTGCAGCTTATTTTTTTGGCACACAAAAAAGCAACTTTATAAGATGCGTGCAACAATGGCTTATCTATCAGCACAAATCCATGGTTTTCTAAGGTACCACTCTTGACAAAAGCACGCCCTTTTGATTTTCAAAGTATTTAGATCATTTCCCAACTTTGCAACCCCATGACAATTATCGAAATGTTCCTTAAGTCTTGAAGGTTTGAGGTTAGCATTTGAAAGTACTTTGCTGCACCATATGCCTTGCGACCGCAGTTCCACCTTTTTCTGTCAAGCAGGTGAAACCATGCTGAACATAGTCTTCGCTCCACTTACGCTTTTTAGACATAACTATTTTTGGTTAAATTTATCAGACAATCATACAATAATTCAATTCAACTGCAAATGTAAATATAAATGAGCTTTAACTCTCAACCGAACAACATAAATAGTATTGCTTATTATGACATCACAGTGCAAAACCATTTCTGTTGGGACAAACAAGAAGCTATTTATCACATCATGATAACTCTTTCTTATGACAAAAAAAATCATTTGGAAGAGCAGATGTGAAAAAAACTTCGAAAAATGTTTTTTTTATTTCATATAGGCCTAACATTGAAAATTAATTTTTAGCAAATAGTTCTAAATAACCTTTATTTGGATGCCTCATCTCATACCCCCTGTTTTGGTGCTTTGTACCATCAAAGAATACAGGTACCCCTGGTTAAAAACCCCAGATCTAACACAATTAAGCTACAACTATTAAAAAATTTAAATGTGAATCCACAGCTATTACGAAGATTTTATTCACTAAGTCTTTATTTGTTACAAATATACCAAGAAAAACTTCTTTTTCAAGCAAATAATGAAAAATTAAAATCTAAGAATACCTTTTAACAGTGGTTTTCAACAAAACACCTGTGAGAGGTCTCCCAAGTGTGTCGCAAAAGGTTTTGAAAAAAAACTTTTTAGGGACGTTGAATTTTGCGATTTTTGTCTGTGAGATTCAGAGGGAATAAAAGTGTGATTCAGAGGAAATAAATGTGAGATTCAGAAGGAAAAAAAGAGTGTGAGTTCAGGCGAAAGCTTTTTTTTTTACAGATCACCATGATTTTGAGACAAAAATTGAGAAATTATTGACAAATTTTCAGTAAAGACCTTTTTATTATTAACCAATGTAATGTGAGCCATGAAAATTTAAATAGCTGAATAATGTGTCGCCATATATAAAAAAAGGTTGAAAACCACTGCCTTTTAGTATATTAAAGATGAAATTACCAAATCATTAACTCATAACTAATTACTACTATTAAATGGAATGATTTTGCTTAGTTTAAATTTAAAATCAGATGTAATTACTCAAAGCCCATAAATTTGCATCAAAAACATAAAAGCAAAGGTAATACTATTACTTGGGCTCAGAAATTAATAATTGGTTATTGCAGGGCTTTTGGCAACATTTTTTAGCTTTAAAACAAAATGGTGCAAAGCCATACTACAACTTTTCACAACCAATATAGTTTCCTCTTTTGTTTATGAGGTTACAAAAACTTGTGAATTTAAAAAATTTTAATCAGGTTATCTTCTGATTTTAACTTTTGCTATGAAAACAAAAATATAGCATAAATTTATAGACAAAACAACTGTTTTTGAAAATTTATTAGGTGCAAATATTAAGTTGAATGCCACAAGAAACATAACATTTTGCAAATATGAGTATCAGTATAATATATTCTTGACTTGCTCCGAGTTTTATTGATGAAAATAATTGTGGACGTAAGTAAATAGAAGATACAGACAAACATTGTTGTGATTGTTTTGGTGCAATTACTAAAATATTTCAGATAGTGTGTACTTTTTAAAAAAATTTTGTAAATCCATAGATAGGCTACATCTAATAGAAGGTTATGCAACTTGGAATTATTTAAAGAGTGAAAAGTCAGTTTTTAAATATGGAATCACACAAACACAAAAGCACTATGTAAGCTTGTTTTATAGTAAAGTGAAATTCTGAACTTTCCTGCAGACTTTTTTAGAGTAATAGTTTTGTTTCAATTGTGGGAACAAATCTTTTTAGTTATTTGTCAACTGGAGCCTTTAAAGATGCAAAACCAAGTTGTTTAAAAGCTATTCAATTGTTTAATTGTTGAATCAACCATAAATACCAAATTAAAAACTAACTCTCATTTGCTAAATTATGCAACTTCAATGTTCTATTTTCAAAAAAGTTTGCAATTTTTTCTTTACCATAGATGCTCTTTTAGCATATTACCTCAACTGAGTTAGAAAAAATAATGAAGTCTCTTTTACTGTAACCTTAGAACAACTTTAGCATTGAAACATCAGAACAGAGTTAATTTGAAAAAGGATTATAAAAAAACAAAAGCATCTATTAGTCATATAAAAATAAAGCTTAGAGTAGTAAATCATCATCATTTGGAAGGGCATCCACTCTGAGTCCAAGGAAAGAAGACTAGGCCCAGCCTTGATGTAATACTGGATACATGGGGCATGCTGTTAGGATGTGGTCTGAGTTTGTTCAGTGGTGCACACTCACAATCCAGTAAAGAAACAAGATCCCATTTGTGTATGAACAAATGGAATTGCCCAACCAGTCTGTCTGCAAGCATTGGGGCTTAATCCAAGATGCCCAATCCAACAGGTTTAGTGCTGGTCATGGGTATGAAAGCATGGAGCCTGGATATGTTCTTACAGTTTCCCATGTTCCATCATAATGGTCTACTATGCACCATAGACACCTAGTTTGGCAAAATGATTTAATAGTTTCTGTGCAGCTAGCACAAACAGGCATCTAGATTCACAAGTCTCTCTTAACAAGCATCTGAAGATTCACTTAAGAGACAATGCAAAATACTTGGTCATGGTCCAGAGTTCCTGGTTAGCTAAAGAGATGCCACTCCTAGTTGGAAAATCTCAACTGGCTGGATGCCTTAAAGTATGGGTAGGTGGTCCATTGGTGTGGGATGCAAATGTTCAGTGACATTATGCAAGGTGTCATTCAGGACATTGTTTGAGGTCAGTGAGTGCTGCAACATGAGACTGGTGCACAGTACTCATCTGTTATATAGACCAGAGCTAGAGAAGCTGTAAGCAATGTTTTTGGGCAAAACTTTTAGATCCAGCAACCCTTCCTGAGCGTGTAAGTTGCCTCAGCAGTGCAACACACAAAAGATAGTTTTTTTGTTCGGTGTTACAAGATGGTGATGAACTGTGAGCAACCTATCTAGTTTTACACCAAGTAGGGACTGGGGAATAATATAAGTTCATCACTGTTGTAAACTTCTAGCTCACATTCGGCTTCTCAATAATTTAAATAAAAGTTGTTGTCTCCATCTTTGTGTGACAAAGTTTCAACCTCAAGTCTGCAGATATATTGAAAGTAAAAGGTCCCCTTCTAAGTCCCTCCAGTTTTTAGAAAAGTGCAACAATGCTAGGTCACCTGCATAAGCAAACTTTCTGTTATGGGTATTGTAGATGGCAGATTATAAGTACAGAAGATAAAAAGGAGCCAAGACCAATCCCTAAAAAATGTTATTTCTCAGATGACAAAGCCTGCTTTGCTTGCTGTTTCTGGTAGTAAGGGTAAAACTTTGGTTTTGGACAAGTTTCATGATCATTCTAAGCATGTGCTTATGAATGCTTGCAGGTAAAGCTAATGACAGTAATGACAGTGGCACATGACACTGTCAGATTGACAAATAAGGCATTACCCTTCTTAGCCTCAAAAGAATACTCAATTCTTTGTGTTAACAAAACAATTTGATTGATAAATAACTTTTCATGTTAAAACAAGCTTGCTCCCTAGAAGGTATTGGATCAATAATTGGTTTGACACAGGCATATCTAAAACCTGCCAAGGATCTTGTAGGGGACACAGAGTAGTCATATCAGTTGATAATTCTTTGGGTCCTCTACAGGCTTTTTTGGCTTTGTGGATGAAATGACAACTCAGAGCTTTACCTGGTTTTAAATGTTGGAGGGCAGCAATGAATTCTCTCAGTGAGAAACTACAAAGGTCAGACACCTCTTGAAAGACAAGTGGAGATAACTCCCATTTCTAACTAGCTAAATTGCAATAACTAAAATAGGAGAGTGACAAGGAAGTGTTGTGACTATCAGTAAGGTTGTTCAATATATTCAATGCTTTTCAACTAGAGTGTGTAAAGTCAATGTTCTGAACTGCATCAAACCATCGATTCCTCCATTTCCTGTCCAAGTCTGGCTAGTAAAGCCATAGCATCCAAACATGAATCATCTCTTTTACAGGACTGCAGGAACATTGTATAGGGGGCTTCACACTCCGCATCCCAACATAAAATACAATTGTTTACATGACTGCATGGGATTGTCTTTTTGGCTGCTTTTCTGATGATGTTGCAAAAGTCTTGGTAAGCTGGGTCAGCAGGCAGCCACAAAGTCTTTTATTTTTCCAAAGCAATGTAGTGTCTTCATTTGGCCTTGTAGAAGTTTTATTGCATAATGAGCATGCTTGGCACTAGTAGAAACAGTGCAGGTGAATAAACAAAGGTTAATGTTGAGACCTGGGAAACTTTTCAAAAAAGCAAAGTCTATTAAGCAAGCAACTATAAGGATCTACACTAGCAAAAGCTAGATCTGGATTAGTGCCAGGGTTTTAGCAGCCAAAGTAAACGTTAGCAGCATCCTTGGCATTGTATAAAAGGACAAAATTATTAATACTGACCTAGTCAGCAAAGCATTTACAGTCCAGATCATAGCTGTTGTAACTGGGGCTTTGGAGCAGGCATTATTTGTATTATCAGTTAGCTCCATAGCATCTTAATATCACTGCTCCAGCTGTGGCTCTGTTACAATTATGCTAGTGGTTTAAGCGTTTGGAGCCAATTTTAAATTTTAGAATTTTTACTAAATTTCCACAATAAATTGATGTATGTATGTATGATGTATGATGTGATATTAATATATTTGCATTATAACTCAAAATAGACAATAAAGATTTTCACTACAAAATACAGCACAACACAATCAATATTGTCCACATTGAAGTTTTTGATTTAGAGCAAATGTTGAACAGTACAGTGTGAAGCCTCTCAAGATTCACCACGTTGGTAGCAAAGCTGTTAAAGTATATACTACTTTTAGAAGAATGGTAGTGTATCAAGCATCCATCATATTTTCATCCTAGATAAGAACGTAAATTTGTTAGCTTTTTGTTACTCAGAAATGTGAAAGAATTTGTTATACAATCAAAAACATGTACGAGGTCTGTTCAAAAAGTATCCGACCTTTTTCCCTCTCACCAATAAGGTATGAGCAAACTGCCCATGCAAAGCGTGGCTGCACACACACACATTCACGCGTAATCGTGAAGCGTTTCAGGCCGATTCGTCATTCGTATCTCTCTGTGTAAAGCATTTAGTGCAGGTGTGTAGTACGTGTTCATCGGTTTTTTGATTTTCAGAAAATTTTATTTCAATGACAGAACGCATCGAACAGAGGTATTGCATCAAGTTTTGTCAAAAACTTGGTGATACTCAAGTTGAAACAATTCGAAAGATTCAACAAGCTTTTGAAAATGAGGCCTTAAGCCCAACTCAGATAAAGCAATGGTTTAAACGCTTTAAAGATGGCCGTGCATCAGTGGAAAGTGATCCTCGCTCAGGAAGGCCATCCACAAGCCGAAACGAGGAGGCGATGGATCAGGTTCGTGAAAAAGTGTTGGAGGATCGTTGTTTAACAGTACGAGAGATTGCTGCAGAAATGGGAATAAGCACAGGCTCAGTTCATTCAATCCTAACTGAGGATTTGAACCTGCGGAGAGTGTCGGCTAAATTTGTCCCCAAGCTGCTGACGGAGCAACAGAAGGAACTCCGGAAGGAAATTTCGGAGGACATGCTGGATGTTGCAAATCATGACCCAGAATTTATCAAGACAATCATCACTGGTGATGAGACCTGGGTTTATGGTTATGACCCAAAAACCAAGTTTCAATCATCACAATGGAAGCATCCGGAATCACCACGCCCAAAAAAAGCTCGGCAAGTCCGCAGCAATGTGAAAGTTATGCTGACCTGTTTTTTTGATTCCCGTGGCATCGTGCATCATGAATACGCACCAGAAGGTCAAACAATCAACAAAGAGTACTACCTGGAGATTCTACGTCGCCTTTGTGATGCTGTGCGAAGAAAGCGGCCAAACATGTGGGCAGCAAAGAATTTTCAGCTTCACCACGACAATGCTCCCGCTCATTCTGCACATGTGGTCCAAGCTTTTCTAGCCAAAAACAGCATGCCACTTATTAGACAGGCTCCTTACTCTCCCGACTTAGCACCGTGTGATTTCTGGCTGTTCCCTAAGCTAAAAACAACTCTGAAAGGGAGGCGATTTCAGTCAAGAGAAGACATTATGAAAAAAGCGACAGAGGAGCTTCAGAGCATTCCGGGGGAGGAGTTTATGAAGTGTTTTGAGAAGTGGCAGAAGCGCTGGGATAAGTGTGTGAACCACCAAGGGGAATATTTTGAAGGAGATTGAATAAAACTTGCAAAATTTATTGTGTTGTGTGCTTTATACAAAAAAGTCGGATACTTTTTGAACAGACCTCGTATTTATCTTTCAAAATCTGTTTCCTAATTGTTCATATTTATGTGGCTACAGACTTGATGATCTCACATTCCCTCCACTGCCCCCCTATTGTTTGTTAGAAAAAAGTTGTTTGTTAGTTATTGTATTGATGTGTTTGCATCTTTTATTTTTATTTTTTTATAATAAATTAAACTGAAATCCATCTGGCATACCCAGCTTCATTTTATTGGTTAACTTTGTTTTTAAATTGCTAGGACAACCATCAATAAACTACATTTTTCAGCCAATGACAACCAGTCTTTAAATCGTATTAATATTAAATTTTGGCTTTAAAAATCCAAAGTCTTGACTTCTACAGAGCTCTAGCTCTGGTTCCTTTAAAAATGCATGACTTTGCAGCTTTGGCTCCAAAGCCCTGGTTGTAACCCCAATCAATGTGCCAACAGTTAAAGTCACCTGCATATATACAGTGGTGAGGAAACACTGAGAGATCTAGAAATTGCAGTAGCACTGGTGGAGGTTGGTAGATGCTGACTATTTTATAACCATCAACGTCCATGCACAACCACTCAATTTTCAATGTTGGTAGAGATTGGTCCAGTAAGATACACTTTAATTGCTTATGATGAAGCAGGCCTCATCATTGCCATGTTTACTGCTAAAGTAAGACCCAGCTAGTGAAAGTTTGAAAGTACTAGCTTTTCTGCACTGGTTCAATAAATCTTCTGCAATAAAATGACTAGTCCTCCAACTGTAGAGCATGATGATGAAGAACTTGCTTGCAGTGAGGCTTTTGATGTTCAGTTGGCAAATAGTGGGTCTCTGAAACCTATTAGTAATGAATAGGGCAATAGGGCATAATGAATAGGGCAAATTTTTTTTAAAGCATTGTCCTACTTTAAAAAGGATGTTTGCTGATTAGCAGGCCTTTGCTGGACACCAGGATGGGTAGATATCCTTTTGCTTTGGCAGTTTTGGTTTTGGTCTGTCTGGTAGAACAAGAATAGATGTACTTACAAGCTCAGGATGTAAAAAAAAACAAGTGAATAATAATAATTTTGCTCTTACCCATAAACATACATGTATTGAAAAAGGCACAACAACACCTTACAGCTGAATCAAGCTAATTATTCAAGCAAAAAGTTTCCATAATTGAACCAACATTTTGGCTTAAAATTTAAAGGGGAAGTACATTCAAAATGCAATAGAGCCACAAGTAAATCTCTGCACATGGTTTTTTTTAGATGCTGATCGCTGCAATTTTTTTGTATTCTTTTTACATTACAGTTAGATTTCAATGACACACTGTTAGATATTTCATGGTACAGAAACTCTTAATTAGCCTTGCTGTAGCAAAAAAGCTAGCAAATTTGACAAGCTTCACAAGCAATGAAGCTGGCATTTAAGTCTTGGGGCACAGCCTTGGCAACCTCCAAGCTTTGGTTTTGACATATTGTCTTTTGCGTCTCCACACAGAGGACATACAAAATTATGTTGTTTGATTTTATTATTGATATTGGTTTGGTTTTTTGGTTTACAATAATAATTTACAATGATTATTGGTTTGGTATGGATCTGGTTTTGTGTTGTTTGATTTGGTGTCTCCAATGAGAGTTAATGATTAGTTAATCTAACAATATTTTAGTCTTTTCAAGAAGTCACAGTCAGTCCTTTTTTTTAGTGAAACTAATCCAGAATTCTCCCTGTGAATACTATCACTTTTTGTAAAGATCCTTTTCTTCTTGGTTTCTTTTTTATTCTCTCAGGTGCTGTAGGGTGGATTTCCCATTAGTTTCACCAACAAAAATTGGTTATAGTGACTTTTTCACGGGAATATCTTCTGTTTAATCACTTTTGATTGTGTAATTATTTTTTTCTTTTGCTGTTATTTGTGTACTTTTTGTACGATTTTAATTGTTATTAGTTAGTGTTTATAATTTTTACAATAACTTTATTCTAATTGTGCAGTTTTAACTTAATGACTAAATAACAATACAATGATTTCTTTACTGTCTAGTTTAGTCCAGCAATAAATTTTAAGGTTATATTCTCAGTTTTGTCATATTCATCAATCAATCACTAATTTTATTTGCAGAAATTTATGAACAACAAAACATTAAGCATTATTTATTAAATGATTTGATAAATGATGAGAATGATTGCAAAGTACTGTAAAGTCTTTTGAGTTGCAGCATTTTTGACCAAATGAAGATTACCATTTTTTACCAAACATATGAAACAAAATAAACAAACAATACAAATTTGTGGCAAATATAAGAATCAAATTTAAAGCAATCCGACCTTGTGTACATTCAAAAAGGTAAAAAGAGCACATTAACAATAATAAAGAAAATAGTAAATACAGCAATTTACAATGATTTAATGCAGTTTAAATAACAACATATTATAGTTTTCAAAATTTTTTTTAAATCAATTAGAAAAGAAATTGTGAATTGTAATGGAAATAGAATTCCAAGATTTAATAAATAGATTTAATATCATAAAATAAAAGATAACTGTAATTTCTTGGTTGAATAGCATGACAAAAAATAACTAGTTGAAATTCAAATTAAATAAGAGTAATATTGTTTTACCATAGAAAACTGACCTGTTAGCAATGTGGTCAAGTGGTTAAGAGTGCCATGATTGTAAACTACATGCTCTGGCTTCAAAACTTGCTTCTGTCATTCAGTTGTGTCTTTAAGAAAGACACTTTATGACACATTTCCCTGCTTGGTAGTCTTGGCAAGCAGTTCTAAATTTCAGTTAGATCTCTATAAAACAAAAACAAAAAAAATTTAAGCAGACAGTAATATTTTGGCATCTCTGGAACCAGGTCAAGATATTTGCTTGCTTTATGTATAGCAACTCCAATATTTTTCTGCAAGTCAGGAGGATAAATATACAGATGAAATGAAAGGGTCTCTTCAAGAAGTAACCATAAGCAATTTTTGTTCATGAAACTAATCCAGATCCCCTTGCAGTTACTATCACTTCTTGAGAGATCCTTTTTCTCTTAGTTTTTTCTTAACAATCCTGTCGCTGAAAAGATGATTCTGGGTTAGTTTCACTGAAAAATCACTTACGTGACTTCTTGAAGAGACCCAAATAAAATGACCTAAAATATGTAATGCAAGTAAAGAGGTCCAAAGCTTATGCAAAAATTTTTTTTCTATCAGCTTTTTTCCTTTTTGTAACTTGTGAATGTATTACACTTTAAACTGTGTGTATCTTGATAGAAAATAAACTTGCACCTGCCAAACTGCCAAATGATACATCATAATAAAGGAACTATGATTTACTAAAAATTTATTTGTTTGTAATATGCAACCTTTACTTAATAACATACTTACTTATTAGCCATATTGATTTCCTTTATTTAATGTATTAAAATTCAATTTCTTACTGTGTAACTTTTGTTAATACAGATATTTATCATTGTCGTTCTGTCAGAATATATATCGTTTCAAAATAAAAAAATAAGAAAAAATAAAAAGAAAATTTGGGTCGCTTCAAGAAGTCACCATAAATTTTTTTGTTCGTAACACTAACCCGGATCCCCTTGCGGTTACTATCGCTTCTTGAAAAATTATTTTTCTCTTGGTTTCTTCTTTATTCCATTCTGGTGCTTAAAGGGGGGATACCGGGTTAGTTTCACCGAAAAAATTGCTTATGGTGACTTCTTGAAGAGACCCGAAAATTTTCTGGCACCACTAAAAAAATGGTGGATACATACAAAAAAAATTTGTAAAGCAGCGCAAGCAAACAAAACACTAAAATTAAATATGACAACAAGATTAAAATCTAAACTCATTCTTTTTTTTGAAAAAAATTCTATTAAATCAATTAGATAATAGATAGAACAATTTTGGGTCTTTTTAATTAAAGTTCCTATAAAATACAAGTTATGAAACTAATTGTTACCAATGAAACGTCACAAACCACCATTTTGTTTTATTCGTTTGTAAATCTGGTATCGAAAAGCATCACGTAAAGCAATGCTTCATATGTATTTTGTTTTGTTTTTTTACACAAAAAATTTAATTTTGAGTTTGTATTTTATAAAAATATAAATAATGACGTCTTAAAGTGAATAAAAAAATACTGTTTTAAGGTCGTGAAAATCAAAGTATGTGCTCGAAATATGGAAAACCGTGAACGTTTGGTCTTTCGAAATTATTTTGTTCTACTAAAATAAAAATTGTTTGACATTTAACCTTAACTTTAGTATCTAATATTCTCAGTTTGATAAAGGCTAACCCAAACAAACAATTTTATTAAAGCGTGACGAATAAAGACTTTGACGATAATATTTGACTTAAAATGAGATTCTCGAAAACTTTTAAAAAATCAAAACAGCGATGGCAGAGGACAGCGACGGTTCTGAGCATCTTGGTAGGCAAGCTCAATTGCCTATAAACTGGTGATAAGGTTCTTTTTTTGTCTATATGCAAATGGATCGCACACCTACATCGACTTGTGAGCAGGGTTGCGGAGTCGGAGTCGGAGTCGGTCGGAGGTTTTAGGAAGGAGTCGGAATATTTTATCCAATGTCCAATTTCTTTACATATTAGTGATGTTAACCGCGCAACTTACGCGGCCGCGCGCGGCAGTGGAGTGCAGTGCAGTAATTGTTTTAAGAGAACCTTGCCGCGTATCGCGCGACACAGCGTGCGACTCATAAAAAGTTTGCATTTTAATTTGTAAGCAAATAGTATTTTGGGTAATGCTATGCTCGGGCAGCCAATTTAGTTGCTTCCCTTTTTTCAATTCAATGACAGGAAGCAAATGCTAGGTGCATAATCGATTACCACCCTAAGCAGCCTCTTTCTATAGTACAGTGGTACCTTTACATACGAGTTTAGTTCGTTCCGTGACCGAGCTTGTAGCCTACCTCAATTTGCTCGTAATGCAAAGCGAATTTTCCCATTGAAATTAATATAAATGCCATTAATCCGTTTCCGCCTCCAAAATGCCCTCCCATTTTTTATTTTTGATATGTCTTTAAATAAGTACTTCCTTCAACACAAGCAAGTGTTGAACGTCTATTCTCATCACTAAAGCTCATCAGAACAGACCAAAAAGCTGCAATAAAGAAGAAACTCACAGAAGCAATTTTGTTTTTATGAGCAAATTATTAAATTAAAATTTTTGAAAATTAAAACTTAGCTACTCTTCTTACTCTATTCTTTCAAAAAAATATCAACCAAAAGTTTGAACCAAGGTAAATTTTTTAATAATCTCCTAATATGAATGTCAATAAACGGCAGGGAGCCTGCATGTTCAGTCCCGTACAAAATTACAATAATTGAAATATTCACGAGATAGAAACTACGACCCCCTTTTATTTTGTTTACAAAATCCGACAGAATTCACATATATATTCTTACTATCAATATATAACCATGAATTACTGTGAAGAAGATGGACTCCATGCCACCAAACTAATGGCTGAAGTTTATTCAGTTCAGTTCAGTTTTCTTTTATTTCTGCTCCGCCACATGAACAAAATAACGAAATGTTGAAAAGTTTGTGTGTTGTTAAAGACGGGGTTAGAAAAAGGAAGAAGCAACAAAACGAGTTGACGTTGTGTCTTGCTAATTAGCAATGAAAGGTGTGACTGGTTGTTTAATATAGAAGCAAGGTTGCTTCACCTCAAGGTTGCTTTATTTGAAAGAAATAAGCATGAGCTTATTATTGGTATAGAAATGTCAACATTTTTCTCTGGAGTTTCTTTATATGCAGTGGGTGATTCAGGAAAATTCTAAAATTAGTCGCATTTTATTGTTTTTCTTGTAGTCTATGATTGTGGGTTTACATTTTTAATTCTTTTACATATGGTTTTTTGTTTCTTTTGCTTTTATAAACTTTTGTTTTCAAATTTTCATTGTCAATAAATTCCATAGTTATTACCAACATTTGTAAAAATTTTTACAACTATAAATTTTTCATATTTACGTTTTAAACTCATTACCTACTGATAAAAACGAAACTAAGCCACCTAAAACAAGAAGCAACTGACTTGAATTTTGCTCTTGTTAAAGCTTGTCAGTGATGCATACCTCATTGAGTTTCGAACTGACTAGATGTAGTCCTACAGGCAGGAGACAATACTCAGGGTCTACTCCTACACCCAGGCCTACACAAGCTGTTAATCGTATTAACATTAAGGTTTGTCGTGGGTACGATTTACCATGGGAAAAATAATAACTGTAAAATAGACTAGAGAAAACATCATAATTATCCATAAAACACTTTGATGTTCAGAAAATGTAGTAAGCATTAATACAGAATACATATTTAGTTTCGAGTCGTGTATGCCATTTCGAGTTAGTTTTCTAAATGTGATTTGTATTAATGTTTTATTCAAACTCAGTAAAATTATAGTTAAAGGGTTGTGTATATAATATAATTATATGTATATACGTATTTATCAAAGCATAAATACAAAAAACAAAAAAAACATGTTGTATTAAAATAGTCCCAACAGACTGTTTCGCCTGTGAGGAACATAAACATCAGGGAACACAACAATTAAAAAAAGCAATATTATTTACATTGAAAGAAATAAATAAGCAAAAATTAAAAGTTAAAATATATTTTTATGCTTCAGATGAAAACTCGCATCTTAGAAAAGAAGCGGTACCAAAAGTTTGGTTTAGACATTAGTATTACTCAATTTAGTGATTGATTATTAAATAATTACTTTTGTCGCGAGATATTAAAAGAAAACATGCTGTAATATTGCGCATAGATGTATTAAACTTGGCCAAGCTGCGGAAAAGATTAAAGTGTAGAAAAGTTTATGGATCATTAGTTAAGAGCAAGTGTTCTAAAAAAAATTTTTTATACTGTATAAAACATTAGTATGGATCATTCGTTAAGAGAGTGTAATAAAAACATTTTTTTTATAAAAAGATTCTTTTATAACACTTTTTTTAACTTCTTCTTTCGGCTTCTCCCTACTCGGGGTCGCGACAGTAATCTTCATTTCACTCAATCTACTTCGTCTCCTTCCCTAGCTCCAACCCTTTCCATGTCTTCTCTCAACAAATCCATACACCTTCTCCTTGGCCTTTCTCTTTTCCTTCTGCCTGGCACCGCTATCTTCATCATCCTTTTCCCCACGTTGTAACATTATAACACTTTCTTTTAATTAATGATCCATAAACTTTTTTACGCTTTATCGGTAATCTTTTCGGCAGTTTGGCCAAGTTTAAGAATACATCTATGCGCAACATTAGGCTACAGCATATTTTCTTTTAAAAATTCGTAACAAAAGTAATTATTTGCTTATCAATCACTTACTTTAGTAAAATAATTATTTAAACCCAAACTTTTGGTAGCGTTATTTTTCTGAGATCCCAGTTTTCATAAATTATTTTTCAAAGAAGCGTAAAAATTTATTTTAAGTGTGTCCCCTGATGAGCCTTACAGATGAAACAGTCTGTTGGGACTATTTTAATAAAATGTTTTTTTAATATTTGTGCTTTGATAATCAGGAATAATCGTTCTGACAATTGAAGCCATTGAGCACTCTTCTGAAGAGCACCAGTAATTTGCAGTTATACATGTATATACACTCATATACATAATTTTCTAAAGTAAATATCCTTTTATGAATTTAAAAAACCTGACTTATTTTGTGCAACTGTCAACTCGAAAGGTTGATTTTTGCTCAGTTAAATCTAATTTAAGATAAATACTTTGCCCATACTAGGGAGTCGGAGTCGTAGTCGTAGTCGTTAAATCTAATTTAAGATAAATACTTTGCCCATACTAGGGAGTCGGAGTCGTAGTCGTAGTCAAAGTTAAAGTTAAAGTCCGGAGTCGGAGTCGGCATTTTAAAAATTCTAGGAGTCGGAGTCGAATCTTAGTCTTCCGACTCAGCAACCCTACTTGTGAGTACGGCGCCACGACACAAACCGCAGACCATGTTTTATCAGCGTGACCCCATACATCAAGCACCACATGGAACACGAGTTCTGAAAATTTTGAATGATGAAACCCAACGCTAGCTCAACACTGTTGCTTCCTGCATCTGACCTGGCAGTATAGCATCATGTGGTGATAAAAAAAAATAAACAAAAAGCTGTATATATACAATTTATTGAAATTCTGGAATATCATATAAAATAAATTTTTGAACAGTAACTTTTTTACAACAAACAAAACACGTATCAGTACAGCCGTACCTGCCGGTGGGGGTGGTGAAGGGACTTAGAAATTCTCAAAATTTGGGCAAACTCAAAATTTTTCGGACTGCGACGGGCAAAATCAGAAGTGAGCAACGATTGGGAAGCGATACAAAAAAATTTAGGCAAAATTGGATATTTTAGGGGAGCGACAAGAAATTGTGTGGGCAAGGTATAAGGTAGACCTCTTTTTAGAGATCATTATGTTTTGGGGACGAAAATCGAGAAATCAGAGACCAATTCTAAGCGAAAATCTTTGTTTTTTTGTTTGTTTTTTTTGTCTTTATCCCATATTTTACACAAATTTTTTTCTCAGATTCGTAAAGTTTAGAAAATCATGATTCGGAAAAACGTCACAAAATTTGGGCAAAACTGTATTGCCCACCCAAATCTTTTCGGCTGGTACGCCTATGCGAATGAGCACAATTAAACTAATTTATATTTCATTTGTCTTTGACTTAATTTCCAATACTAATAACGCTCAAAGCATGCTAAAACAATTTTCGTGCGACATAATCATTTAAGATATAAAGTTTAAAACAAGATTTTTCATTAAAAAAAAATTCAATTTAATGATAAGTTAAGAAAAAATGGGAATCAGCCACAAACACTGCAAACAATTTCAATAAGCAGTTAATAATATAATTAAAAGTAAAAAAATCGGAAAATGTAAAGCAAACAGGCGTAGAGCATAAACAAAATACTTTTCCTTCTAATCACTTCTCGCTTGAAGATCAATTACTTCGATTTAATTATCTGTCGATTGCGTTCGCCCTTATCGCACTTCTAAGACCATTACGCTGAATACACACTTTACTTTGTTGTTTCAGACGAGCTTGCAAAATTAAATAATGCCTTTTAACATTAACGAAGAGCATAGACTAAAAGTCACCCACATGTACCCGCAGGCACAAGGTTGCCATTGAGGAACTTAGAAGTCGCCTGTAGGCCTGTTTTAAAAATAATATTACTTATTTGTAGATAAAGAATATCGAAAAAAAACTGTGTAAATATATTATTTTGGAAAAAGTGGTAGCTCTTATTGTGACTCATTACCCATAACGTAGCTCTTGGTTTTAAAAAAGTGGGTAACCCTTATCATAGTCGGCAGCTTGGTGGAGTGGTTAGAGCGCCCAGATTGTGATCGACATGGTCTCGCTTCAAAGCCTACTTTTGCCCTATTCTGTTGCGTGTTTGGGCAAGACACACTACGGCACTTTCCTCTGTTTTTGTGGTCTTGGCAAGCAGTTCTAAATTTCTGCCATATCTCTATTAAATTTTAATCGGACAGCAATATCTTGGCATCTCCACAAGCACGCTAATTAGCAAGACACAACGTCAACTCGTTTTGTTGCTTCTTCCTTTTTCTAACCCCGTCTTTAACAACACACAAACTTTTCAACATTTCGTTATTTTGTTCATGTGGCGGAGCAGAAATAAAAGAAAACTGAACTGAACTGAACTGAACGTCGGAATAATTGCTTACCCTATGTATTAGCATCTCCGTCGCTTTTCTGCGAGTTAGAAGGATAAATAGAGAAATCAAATAAATAAATAAAAAATAAAAATAGACAACAAACACATGCGATACGGACTAAAAATTATCGTTTTTCTTTAATTCAACATTTTCAGGATTGTTATAAGTCTTTGATATAATTGTTGAAGCGGCACATAGTTGAATGGAGTGCCAAACCCCCTTTTATGCATTCAGTAGTGTAAAAAGCATTTGTTAATTTTGCTTTTAGTGCAACAATGCAAAAAATGGCTTATTAATTGTTAGCGTGATTTTGGAATCCAAATTCTTTAAGCCAACTCTGTAAAGAATTAAAAATTGTTTTGTTTATTAAAAAAAACAATTGGTTTTGTTTATTGGACCAATTTTACAGCTTCAAAAAAACTAATCTTTTGAACAAGTTTTAGATAAAGCACAGGATCCAAACTAAAATAAATTGTGAAGCTATATATAACATGGCATTAAATAAATTTTAAATTTGTAAAACTATACAAATTGAACAAAGTTTAAAACAATTCAAGAGATTTATTTGTAAAGAGGAAGTTGACTACTTAAAATAAAGGAATTACAGCAGCTTCTCATCTATTGTGCTTCAAGACCAAAAGAATCATATTATAATTAATTAATAATAATAAGAATTATAATTCATTTTGTAAAACATTGTACAGTGTACCTCAAAATACTGCTTAAAATTGAAGATTTATAGCAGTTAATTTTTTTGCTTTTTTATTGATTAAACAAATTAATTGAATAGGCTTGAAAAAAACTTACTTTCATTTGATGACTGAGAACTTTTCTTTATGTTGTGGAACGTTTTAAATGTATTATTATTATTGTAGATATGAAGAAGTGACAGCAGCATCTGAGCTTGAAAATTTTTGTGTAAAAATTAAATAATTTTGTTTATATCACAACATTGCAGTATAAACAATTCTTATTTATTCATTCAGCAGACAACGGTGCTATCTGTTAAATCAAAAATTTAATTAGCTAAAAAAATGAGAAATTATTTTACAAATATAATTTACCATTATAAAAACCACACACCGGAAAAGAAGTTTTTAACAAAGTACACCATGAAAAAAATAAATTTTTAATTGCCATATTTGTTTAAAAATTTGTTGAACAGCACCACAGCATTTTTGCTAATCAACTTTCTAAAGAGATACACAGGCTTATAAAAGTTGATTTGAGGCAAATTATCAAAAGGAAGTTGCTTTAACTAAATAATAATTTTATAAACTTATTTTAACTACATTTTTGAACAACCAATTCTCTTAACTGTTTATATCTTTATATCTAGAATACTATTTTAAGTTTTAGTTTGTTTTTATTTCCATTCAAAAGAACAACTGATAATTGAAAACAAAATAGAGCAAAGGTTGCAAATAGGTAGATGGCAACTAATTGATTTATGTTACGACATACACAAATTGTGCATGGTCACTGCATCTATGCATTAACTTTGAAGATTAAAAGCAACCTAATGCACCAAAAAAATAATGTTCTTTAAAGGTTACAAATACTCTTCTACAGTTAGAAGTGCATTGCTTAGTCAAGATTTGCTTTTTACTTAAGTATTTTAATGACTATTATGATGCATTTGTGTTTATTTTAGCATTTTAATGTGGTTTAATCTACTGTTAGCAAATATATATACATATATATTATATTAAATAAATATAGACACTGCAGATAAAATTTATTTATTAAAATTCGCGACAGTCTGTTTCACCGTAAAAACGGCTCATCAGGCAATTATCTGAAATAAAAATAAATACAACAACCAAAATAAATAATCCGGGATAAATACTAATAGAATAAAAATAAGAATAAAAAATAAAATCAAATAGAATATAAACGGGAAATTATACAAATTTCGTGCAACTTAAAAAACTATAAACAGCTATACCGTAAATGTGCAAACGTAAGAGGATTTTTAGTGGTTGACAAGTGACGCGCTATAAATTTACAGAAATCGTGACAAATCAAAAAGGTTGCAAATGATAAAAAACCGAGTTCGATGCTTGGTGAAGATTACGTGAAGTTTTTTTAATTTAAATTTGTTTTTGTGGCGACACTTGCCGGTGAGTTCCGTTTGTTTGTTGAGAGTGCTAGGTGGATCTGCCAGGAGAATGGCTAGCTTTTCATCGAGGCAGAGATTGCACCTGGCGGCACCGGGTTGGTAGGTATTGCTTGGGTTTTTACGGTGAAACAGACTGTCGCGAATTTTTAGTATATATAAGGTACAGTGTTAAACTTAGTAAAACTTATATTATATATATAATATATAAGGTACAGTGCTGGCAATTCACTTTTGACAGTGCTCAATGATTGGAAGATCAGAGCAAAATTATCCAATTAAGTATAGACACTGCAGATAAAATTTATTTATTAAAATTCGCGACAGTCTGTTTCACCGTAAAAACACTCGACAGTCTGTTTCACGACGTTTCGCGACAGTCTGTTTCACCGTAAAAACACAGTCTGTTTCACCGTCTGTTTCACAGTTTTCACGGTGAAACAGACTGTCGAGAATTTTAATAAATAAATTTTATGTGCAGTGTTTATACTTAATTTGATATATATATATATATATATATATATATATATATGGTTTAAGCATTTTTTAAAATATATATATATATACAGTAGGGGAAGGTGGGGCAATATGGCACCATGAGGCAAAACGGAATATTTAAATAAATTCGTAAAAAAGAAATACAGCCACCTATTGACTATTACATAATCAGCCATTGAACCATGTTATTCCAGCCATTTTGTTTGAACGTCGAACTTATACCGACGAACTGAGAACGATCAGAAGAATTTTGACCTACTTTATCTAAAAAGAGCATATTTTAATAAGTGAGTAGTTTGCTTTATGGTTATGAAGTTAAAATATTGGACTTCATGTTTTTAAGAGTAATACCATAGGCTATTCTTTGGGAGGTTTTGAATTTATCAGGTTTGATAATAATATCTGTCATACGATGGCATGTTAAAACTAGGCAATGGGGCAAAATGGTCAGCTATGAGTGGGGCAAAACAGACCAAAGTTTCATTTTGCCCCACACAAACTGCTGTTTAGTATGAAGGCTCATTATCAATATTTCTCTTCATGAACTGCATCAAAATAGTATAACAACTTTTATTTATAAAAATTAATGTTTTTTTACTGATATAGCTTTTCTATAATCTATCAATAAGGTAGGCTAATCCTATAATAGTCTATCAATATTAGCAGGCCTTGTCAAAGGGTAAATTTGTTAATTGCATGTCTAAACTCAAACTGGTTTTCATTCAGCTATACCAATAAGAATATTGGCTTTCAGCTATACGAATAAGAAACTTCAAATTAGTTAAATTCTGCTATTAGTATCCATATTTGAATTTATTTTTTATTTATTAATTTAACCTTTTTACAATTTTAATAGTTGTATGAAAATTGCTGTTGGCTACCATGGTTCGAAATTACAAGCGCAAAACAAATCGACAGTCACGGATTAAAGACTCCATGAAAAAAGCATTACATGCATTGGAAAATGGAACCTCTTTAGGAGCAGCATCAAAAGAATTTCAGATACCGAAAACAACTCTTCGAAGAAGATTTAAAGACCAAAACAAACATGCCAAAAACCATACAAAAATTCTTGGTAACTACAAGGTAAATTTGATTTAAAATTTTTAATAAACCTTTTAACCTTTTAAGAAAAATTATAATTTGGTTTATAAATATAGCTTATTAAATAACATTAAAAAGGTATAAAAGATTAGTTAGGTTTAAGCATTTTTAACCAGAAGAAACCTGTAAAATGCCCTCATTTATATGCAATTGTTTATATTTTAGCTCCATTTTAGACCATATTCTCACCAACAATGGAAAAAGAGTTGGTAGAATATTTGTTATCTTTGGAGAGCATGATGTTTGGTTTGACAACTAATGATGTCAGAAATCTTGCGTTTCAGCTAGCAGAAAAAAATAATTTACCAAATTCTTTCAATAAAGCTAAAAGAAAAGCAGGTAAAGATTGGCTGCAAGGGTTTATGCATTGGCACAAAAAACTATCTTTAAAACAACCAGAAGCTACTTCTGCTGCTAGAGCTAAGTCTTTCAATCCCCAAACAGTCAATAAATTTTTTGACCTGTTTGAAGCAGTGATGGATAAATATAAGTTTCCTCCACAGCGAATTTTTAACTGTGATGAAACTGGCATCACTACGGTGCAAGGCAAGCCTTCAAAAGTTTTAGCCAAAACTGGAAGGCGACAAGTTGGGGGGTTAGTTTCAGCAGAACGTGGGCAACTGGTTTCGGTTGAAATATGTATGAACATAACAGGGACATTTATTCCACCCTTTTTTGTTTTTCCCAGAGTTAGGATGAAGGCGGAGCTCATGAATGGAGCTCCTCCAGGTTCCATTTATGCATGCCATAAAAGTGGTTGGATGCAACTTGAAATATTTGTAGAATGGTTTAAGCATTTTTTAAAATCAACTGGAGCAACTAAAGAAAATCCTGTTCTTCTAATTTTGCATGGTCATTCAACTCATACAATGAACATGGAAGTAATTGATCTTGCAAGAGCTAATGGGGTAGTTTTGCTTTGTCTACCACCTCATTGCTCTCATAAGATGCAGCCGCTCGATGTGAGTTTCATGAAGCCATTGTCAATTTACTATGATCAGGAGCTTGAAAAATGGCTTCGTAATCATCCTGGTCGGGTGGTAACTACTTTTCAAGTAGCCGAATTATTTGGAAAAGCTTACACTAAAGCAGCCACAGCACAAACAGCCATTAATGGATTTAAGAAAACTGGATTGTTTCCAACAAATAGAGACATATTTGAGCCACACGATTTTGCTCCATGCCAGCCAACAAACATTGATTCTGGAAAGAATGACCAGCTAAATGAATCAGCTTTTATAATTGAAGTTTTGACTGACTTACCATCAAACAAGTTTGCAGAAAAATCTGATTCTCAATTACTCACACTAATGCAAACGCCACAAAGCCAACCAATTTCTACACAAGAAAGCAACCAAGCTGGTCGTGAAAACGAAACAATGGAATGTAATCCAAATGCTAGCCATACCCACTCTCCCGTTGCATCGACGTACATATCACCATATGCAATTGCACCTCCTCCAAAAGCATCTACAAGACCTCGTAGAAAGCCAAAAACACGACGTGGATTTGCTGCTGTTTTAACAAGTAGTCCTTATAAAGCTCACCTACATAACATTAAAAAGGCAAAAGCAAAGCACATAGATATAAAGTGTAAAAAACTAACGACATTAAAAAAAGCAAAGTTACAGAGCAAGCTTAAAGGTGCACAAACAACAACTTTTAAGAAAAGTTTGACTACAACATATTCGAAGCAAGAAGAGGATGCCCAATGCATCTATTGCTGGGAAAAGTGGAGTGAGACCAGTCATGACGGTATGATACAATGTACTATATGCTTGAACTGGGCTCACTTTAAGTGTGCTGGTATAGAAGAAGATGACCTAGAATTTGTTTGTGATCTATGTTAAATGACCAACAAACTTTTTATAGGCCTGCTTGTAAACTAAATTTTTACTACTGCCTTGTATGCAACTGCAGTATTAAAGTAGGCCTAAAGTTACTGGAAATTATGTTCTTTTTTATTGTTTTGTTGGGATTTATTATAGATTAAATATTCAAAACACATCACGTGTCTTTTATCTTGCCTAACTATGTATCCACCTCACAATATTTCTCAAAAAAATATGTTGGGGCAAGATGGACGATCCGGTCCACATTGCCCCTATAGGGTATTCCATATTGCCCCATATACGGGGCAAAACGGTTTTTTTCAGAAAAAAAAAGAATCAATTTTTTCACAAAACCTACAGTATAATTGCAATTATATCAACTTTTGGTTTGTTTGATTTATGTCTACAACCTTGATCTAAACTCGGGATATCGTTTCTCTGCAAACTTTAACATAGGAGGTAGAAGCGTTTAAAGTTAAGGGGTCCGTTATGCCCCACCTTCTCCTATATATAATAATAAAAGTGGCAAGACTGTCAGTAAAGAGCTCAATGAAAACTCAGAACATTAAATTAAATTACAAAAGCCACAAAAGAGATTTTATTAAAACCTCAACAGTCTGTTCGCCTTTTCGGCTTATCAGGAGGTGATTCTTATTCAAATAGAATATATATATATCACATTAGTGATGTCAACCGCGCAGTGCAGCGTAGTAACCTTTTTTGGAGGATCTTGCCGCGTACCGCGCCGCGTGCAAATTATGAAAAGTTTACATTTAAATTTTAAGCAAATCTTATTTTGCATAATGCTATTGCTTGGGTTGCCGATTTAGTTGTTCCCCTTCATTAATCCAATCACAGAAAGCAAGGTGTCAGGAGCATAATCAACTGAATAGCCTCTTTCCATAGTACCGGTAATTTATAATGTAAATAGCGCGTAAAGCGGCCAAAAAGAAAAAAGAAATATGAGAGAAACTAAAATAAATAAAGAGAGAGGAGGTGAACTGCTTTTAAACTTAAGACCCGTTTCCACTACGAGCGTGGAAAAGAGCATTCTTTGTCTCTTTTATTGATCTTCGATTGAAGCGAGCGTAGAAAAAAAGCAATAAAACAAACAAAGAATGCTTTTTTCCACGCTCGTAGTGGAAACGGGCCTTTAGAGAAAGCAATGGAATCTAATTGTACAGCAGAGAAAGGCTTGTAAAAAATATTACTAAGAAAGAATAAACAATGTGAATTTTGAAGATAAACTTAAATTAGAGTATGTGAAGCTTCCCCAGTTTTTTAATCAACCTGGCATTTGGATTATTTTATACCTTTTACCCGATTATTCAATACCAAAACAAAGTCTTAGATTTTTATCATTTATTAGGGTTTTTATTCGCTTTTCGCCCTTACTAACCTCGCAGCTTCTTAGGATTTCCCAAAATTTAAAAGGTAATGAACTAAACTCGGCTAATAGTCAATGAGAACCAACTATTGTTTCTTTTTTACTGCATTGGTTTTACATCAAAAGATTTGTATCAGTATATTTAGTAAAATACTGAATGTAAATTTTGTTTTTTGACTGTATTGGATGTGGGGGCACTTGACTTGATAACGTATGTTCTTCAGTGCCCCCTGCCTTCACACATATTTCAATTTTCTTTTAACATTACCGTATGTCTATATCATAAAATTTATGTTTGTGTGTTTGGCAAAATAAATATATTATTATTATTATTATTGTTACTTAGCCTAATAAACCTTCTTTACAAAATATCCTATTGTGTTACTTTGTCAAAAAGCACTCAAACTTTAAACGCCATTGTTTTTTATACAGGAAGTACTAATTTCAGCAAAACAAAAAAGCAGATTATAAAATCAGACATAGAACTGTAGAATGAGTTTTTGAAAATCTTCTCAATGTAAAATTGAAGTTGCCAACCATTAATAAGTAATTACATTTCAATAATTAATTTTAGCAACTTGTAGATATTTCTTTATTTTTTTTTAAAGTTTAACTGAAAAGTACTCAGTAGCAAGTATTTTTTAAATAAGTTTTTCAAAGTCTTTCTTGTGGTGTTGCAATATCTTTATAATCTTTAAATGTAACATCTATGCTACTATGTAAATTACGATTTCAATAGAGCATTAAAAAGTACTATAATATTATTCTGAGCATAGTTAGGACAAAGCTTAAAGGCTTAAAGTAGTCTTTATATATTATAGAAAAGTTAAAAATGGTAAATTTAGTTCAATTGATTTAACAAAAACCAATTTAAATTTGGAGTAATACAAAATGTGTTAATGAAGATAAGCAATTCTTTTTGTAACATGTTAGAAACTGTTAAAATAGTTTAAAATACATACACCACAGTGTTAATGTGTTGCATTTGGAAAAATATCTTGAAAAAATGTAAAAGCTAAAGCACCATTAATTAGATGTGTACAAACTGCAAAAAAGTAGTTTGTAATTTAGTTGCTAATCTTATATGACAGTTTAAGACCTATTTTTGTCTAAAAAAGTAAAAAAATAAAGGCCTTTTTAAAACAAAAGATTTGTATAAATGCATTAAAATTACATTGTTTTCTCTTCATATTGCAATAGCATATTAAGCTATTATGCAACAAGCTTTAACAAAACATTACTAGATTTAACTTTGAAAAGTCTATTTAGCTGAAATGGTTAGTTTGGCATTATTTAAAATTAAATGAATTGAATAAAAATTGATCTTAACTGAACTTATTAATGGTTTAATTTACTTGTATCTAATTTTTCGTGATTTCTTTCAGAATCTAATTTTTAATACTAGTTAACTATGCCTTAAATTGAATGTAATTATTAAATATAGTTTAATAAAGGTTATTTGTGAGGATTTGCTATACTGTTATAGCTGTCAAAAATAGCTTAGCATGACAACAACTATTGCTTTGACCACAAATGCATATCAAGAGTTTTGGTAAGGTTTTATGGTTAAAAAATCTAAGTAATTTATGCAATATGTTTGAGTGATCATTTTTTCAAATTCCAAGCTAAAAACATTAAAAAAAAACAAACTTTATAGTAAAGCAAGGTTTGTGTTTGCAAAAAAAGAGATAATTATATTTTCTTTATATATCTTTTTAACTTGCAGGAAAACATTGAGGGGCGTTATACTAAGAGCAATTATTGGCTCTCTTCAAGAAGTCACTGTAAGCAATTTTTTTTCAGTGAAACTTACCCAGAATCTCCATTCAGCACCAGGATGGAATAAAAAAGAAAACTTAAGAGAAAAAAGCCCTTTCAAGAAGCAATAGTAACCACTGAGGATTTGGAGTTAGTTTCACAAACAAAAATTGCATATGGTGACTTCTTGAAGAGACGCTAATTATCTTATCAGCTTTTGAAGATGCCAAGATATTGCTGTTGGGTTGAAATTTTTTATTTGTTTTTTTTTAGCTATAGAGACATTATTGAATTAAGATTGCTTGTTGGGATGCCAAGCAGAGTAATGTGCTTAAAGTACTTCCAATGATATAGCAAGATTATGCCAATAGCTATTATTCCAATAGCTATAGAATCTGAAATAAGGTACATGTACCAAATAAGACCAGTTATTAAATAAGAATAATAAATAATCCAATAAGAAATAAGATAATCCAATAATAACCAATAATAATCCAATAATAACCAAATAAGAAAGAAGTAAAAAAATTAATAAAACAAAGAAAAATACTTCGTTCCACGCCGGTAGTGGAAACGGGCCTTTATCTTACGTAGTCTAAACTTTTAAAGTGTTAAACAAGTTAAACATTTAGTCAATCAAATTTATAATAATAAAAAATTGATGCATGAAGGCTCTTTTCCCACTACGAGCGTGGAACGGAGTATGGTGGCGTGCAAAAAAGTAAGACATTTTATTTTATTGAATTTTTGAAAAATAGCTTAGTTGAAATTGAAATATATTTCTAAAAAAAAAATTAATTAATATTGGATTTAACATAATTTTTTGTGCTCTTTTTAATGATATATTACTTGATAAATATAATTCAATTTTAACAATGATATTTTTAAAAAATCTTGAAAAAGAAAAAAGTCTTACTTTTCTTGTTTGCCACTATATCTTTGCTTGATTTATTGACTTTATTTGGTTCACTTAGATTTTAAGCGCGGAAAGATGATCAAAAGAAACAAAGAATATACTATTCCACGCTCGTAGTGGAAACGAGCCTTAACTTTTAGAAGTTTTTAATACATATTTATGTATTATTTTGTAAAATTTGAAATTTGATAAGGTGATTCCCCCTTTTGCTCCCCCTGGCGGACGTTCATGTATCTAGTGCACATATTTTTGCTTTAATTTTCGGTTGATAAAGTCGTTTATGACGTTTCTTTATTGGCACACAAGTGCTCAAACAAATTCTGGCAACTACAAACGGTAACATTTGATTTAATAATTACAACTAAGAATAAATTAAAAATTATTTATTTTATTTTTTTATTTTAATCTCTATATTTTATCCTCCTGACTCGCAGGAAAGCGACGGAAGCGCTATACATAGGGTAAGCAATTACCCCGACCTGCTTCCGGAGATGCCAAGATATTGCTGTCCGCTAATAAGTTAGAAGAGATATTACTGCAATTTAGTGCTGCTTGTCAAGACCACCAAGCAGGGGAAAGTGCCGTAAAGTGTCTTTCCCAAGGACACAACAGAATGGCGTAAGTGGGTTTTGAACCTAGACCATGCTGATCATTAGTCCGGTGTTTTAACCACTCGACCACGCTGCCGCCTAAAATTAAATCAGTTTGTTGTATAACATTCTTTTTCTTAAGATAACTGAAATCAAGCTTTGCAATTTTGTATGTTGATCACTGCTTGCTTACAAACTGGTACTAAAAACTTGCTGCTTTTTATTTCAATAAGTGTAGGGTAGGCTATAGCGATGGAAGGGTAAAAATTAGGTATGGGTCCAATTGTTTAAAAAAGTCTTAAATTCAAGCAAATTCAAATTTACCGGGAAACAATCATTTTTCAATTCGTAAACCAGCAAAATTGTTTTTCAACATTTGATTATAGAAAGACTTTTTCGATAAACACTAGCTTATAATATTGGCAGAAAAATACTCTGGCTCCTCCATAATGTTTTATTTGCCAAGATGTCTGTATTGCACTGTATACACTCAGAAATTCTACTCTTGCAAGTAGTGCTTTTTAACTTCCAGCTCTTGGACTAATGCAGGCGACCAAAACTATTTAGTTTTAACTCAAAGTCAGATTGTGCTACCGAATTTTGTTTACAGGGGTAACTTATTCATATATATAAATTTGCTTATTAATAGAAACCAAACTGCTTAAAATGAGAAGCATTAAAATGAGAGTTTATAATATCCTTAAAATTTGCTTATGGTTTCTCGGTTGCATTACCCATATAAATAACTGACGCAAAACTTTTATTATAAACCAGCAAATACGTGGTTCTTCTATTAAAAGTTTATTTGTCCTGTTGCAACAATTTGATAAATGAAAAAGCACGCTAGATAAACGTTGCTTACATACAGGCTCGAGTATTGGTTATTTTACCATACTTTTTTGAATATTGAATCTGCAAATTAATAAATCAGACAATATCATACATCAAATCCTTTTTTCTTTTTTTTTTTGTCGCTGATTCCTTTGTTTTCGACCACATGTGCGCATTTTAATATGATTTTCTGCTGTGATTGATTGAAATTAATTTAATTGCCCCCTAAAGAAATGCTGAAAACCATTTTTTGTTCAGTAAATAACTACCAACAATCAACGTGGATTCAACATTATTAAAACTAGTTAAAAATATACGAGATTAACATTAAAAAATAGCAAACAAACTCAAAACAACGTTACTAGTAGAACTTTTATTTTTTTAAATGTTAAGATTTACGTTACTTCAGGTAAAATGTGCTTACCAAACTTAATTAATTTTTAATAACATTACAAATATTTAAACATTATTTTGTAGCATTAATTTAACGTTACCCTATTTGAAGTTTAGTTAAAACACATCTGTTAAATAAAGTAATGTTTTGACAAAGGTTAATCGAACTTGACAATTTCTTCTATTCCGTAAACAATTTAAAGTATAGAGAGAGAGAGAGAGAGAGAGAGATCTGTTTATTTGCATCAAACCTTTTCAATAAATTACCGCTTTAAACACAAAAAAACAATGATTTTACATTTTGAAATTAAACAAACTGATAATAAGCCATATATATCAAATCAAAGAGCACTATTAAGATGTGATGCAGGGGTAGGAAGTAGGCTGGAGTGAAAATAATTTTTTTTTTGAAATTGAAAAAAGTGTAGTTCTAAAAACCTGCCAAACAGGTAAAATCTACGAAAAAAATTGGTTTTGGCGAGTTGCTACCTTTGGGGGGCTAGCAACCCCCCAAAATGTGTTTTGAGGGGTAAAATTTCCTAAAAATGTCGTAACTCAGTAACCGCTTATCGTAGAGGCATGATTTATGGCTCAAAATTTGCAGAATCATCATGTTTCCACTAGAAAAAAAGTTATGATAGAAAAACTGTTTAATAAGTTTGTTTGTACTTAACTAATAGTTATCTGAAAAGTTATTATTATTTTTTGCAGGTATATTGTTAAGTAATTGTGTAAATCAAAGCTTTGGCCAAACTGCGAAGTAGTAAAACATGAAAAGACGGAGTTCAACTTCTGTAAAGAAGATTTTACATAGTGGACGCACTTTCTCTACCCGTGATAGTTTTCCACCCGGAGTATTGCCTACCAAGCGACATGTAATAGAACGCATTCTTCATTTGAAAAACTTTCGAACCTTCAATGCTGCAAATGACATTGCCAGAGAAATTTATGACAGATGGGTATGGTGCAACGTATATCCCATTCATCTGTACACCATTTCGAAAAAAGTTCAAAGTTTTGTGAATTGTTTCAGTGCACTTGATCGCTGGTCAAAGAAAAAACGAGGAGAAGCATTTTTACAAAAGGAAAAAGAGTTTATGTCAACTATTGATGAAATATTTGATGTTTTTTGTGCTGACGATAAGCAGCGCAGAATTTTGGAGAAACAACATGGTTTGAAAATGACAGATAATGATTATGCTTTTTATAAAGATCAAACTAGTAAGCGAGTTGGAAAATGTGTGGATGCTGTGGTTCCTTCAACGTCAGCTGACATACAGTTTTTGAGGCGCTCTCGACCCTTACAACCTCATCCAGAACCACCAACATGTTCTTCCGTTACATCAGTTACATCAGTGCCTGAGTCAGCTTTGGATTATCTGTCAGATTCTAGTTCAACCAACACAGACCAAACGCAATCTTCTGCTTCTGAATTTGTTTCTCAATCAATGCCATATGAAAATCAGAATCGAATGATTTGGTCAAACCTTGCAAGGATGAGTGAGCGTTTTCAGATATCCGACAGAGCTGCTGCTGCGATCGCTAATAGTATGATGCAAGATTTGGGTCTAATTACTGATGATGACAAGACATACGTTATTGATCGTAGCAAGCTTCGAAGAGAGCGAGAACGATGCCGTGCTGAAATTAGGAAAAAGGAGCAAGAAAATTTCAAGTTAGTGAATGCCATATACTTTGATGGGCGCAAAGATGCAACACAGGTCACCATGCAAGGGCCAAATGACAAATTTTACAGGTCTGCAACTTGAAGATCACTATACAATGGTTGGGCAGCCTGGTGAATACTATCTTTCTCATTTTTCCACAGAGGATGGCAAAGGAAGAACCATAGCACAAAAGATCTTCAACACCATTGCCAACACCAAATTACATGACAAGCTTACAGTAGTTGGCACTGATGGAACTGCAGCAATGACAGGCAAGTTCAATGGTTGCATTCGTAAGTTGGAAGAACTATTGAACAAGCCACTACAATGGGTAATTTGCCTACTACATACCAATAAACTACCCTTGCGCCATGTCTTTACTATGCTTGATGGAACCACCAATAGTCCTGACACATTTGCAGGACCAATTGGGAAGTGTTTAACTGGAGATGTTTCAAGTTGGCCGGTTGCTGCTAATTTTAAGTCAATTTCAAACCCTCAGTTTGTACAGTTGCCAGAATCAGTTGTTAATGATCTGAGTACTGATCAACACTATGCTTACAAGATATGTTCAGCAATAATCATGGGAGTTGTCGACAGCGACTTGCAATATTTAAAAGTAGGTCCCATTGTGCATTCACACTGGCTAACTCTGGGCTGTCGAATTCTCAGATATTATGTTTCGGTGGATGAACCCTCCTCAAACTTGGAAACTCTGACGAAGTTTTGTCATCAAGTTTACTTTCCAAGTTGGTTTGAAATTAAGTTAAATAGTCAACTAACTTGCGGATCTAGAAATTTTTTCAACTTGGTCCAACGAATTCTTCAGGTGCCTGACGAAGCTGTTCGGAAAACTGCTCTGAAAGTTGTGCAACGAAATGCATTTTTCGCACACCAGGAAAATGTCTTGATCGCCATGTTGGGTGACAACGATGAGGAGATACGAATGCGAGGAGTGAACAAAGTGCTTTCGATTCGTGGAAACTTGCCATCAACGGTTTCATTTGATAATCATGACTTGGTTGACAGTCGCTGTGAAGAATATTCTTTGGAAGGAGCAAAATATTATGATACCGCCTCAACTGTACGGCTGTTTGAACCGCCCACACTGAATCTAACAGTGAACTCGTACTACAAGATGGTGAATTTAACATCTTGCCATCAGCAGCCTCCGGTAATTGAACATTTAACTGATTTAGATATTGAACAATGCCGGATAAGACCACTGCAGCTCGACCACCCATGTCACAACCAATGTGTAGAGCGCCATGTCAAAATGGTAACAGAGGCCGCAGCACAAGTTGAAGGATTTGAGCGAAGAGATGGGTTGATTCGCCAGAAGATTAAATCTCGAAAACTTTTGAAAAAATTTGACACTAAAGTGCAATTCTGATGCGCTTCATTTTGCGTAGGGTATTTGGTGTACTCTAACTTGCTTTCTTATTTTTCTCTCACTCCTTAGGCAAAACAAACCAATATCAGCATCAACAGTTCGAAAGTAATGAGATGTAACAGATTTTCTTTAAATTACTGAAATACTAAACATTTTATGGGCAGTAAAGCTAGCACGTTCTGTACCTTATGAGTAGGCCTATTTAGGTACTTTGTCTGGTGAGCAAAGTTATCCCAAATCATCTTGTTAATATTGTGATTGTCATAATTAGTCCTTATCAGTTAGACATATATCATTTCAAATGTTAGATCAAAGTTATTTTCATACAGCGCAATTTTCGAGTATTGAGCATAAAAAACGGTTTATCGATTATAACTTTTTTTCTTGTGGAAATAGACAAAAACTTTCTCTTAGCACATATAGAAACATGATGATTCTGCAAATTTTGAGCCATAAATCATGCCTCTACGATAAGCGGTTACCGAGTTACGACATTTTTTGTCAATTTTACCCCCCAAAAACACATTTTGGGGGGTTGCTAGCCCCCCAAAGGTAGCAACTCGCCAAAACCAATTTTTTTTGAAGTTTTAGCCTATTTGGCAGGATTTAAGAACTACACTTTTTTCAAATTTTTTTTTCACTCTACCCTAGTAGGAAGGGACAAAAGTCATTTAATCACTACCCCCAGCTTATTTAGAAGTTTCATTACAAGCAATGTAATAAATTAATTAAGTTTTTGGTATGTAAAATTGATTATTAACTTAGAAAAAGATTAGCATAAGACATTTTACATCATAAATTAAAAATTACGTTACAAACATGATGAAAACAAAACAAACAACAACAACAAAAACAAAGGCCGCATACATGTAGATAAAATTAAACGACAGAAAATAACTCGGCATAAATTCGATTTGAAATAAAGGCAAATAGTGTAAAAAACGACAGCACAATTGAATAAGGTTCTTTTTTATTCTAATTTAAGAAAAAATTATAAGAAATTATAACAATAAATTATGTAAAGAAAAATTATAACAATAAATTTTCTTTACAAATGAACATTTTAAAAAAATGAACGATATGAACGAAAAATTTAACATTAAATTAAGGTTTATATGTCATCTACGGAGTCTTGTTCCAACCTAAATAATTAGTTGTTTCGTACAAGCAATACGTTTTCGGGCATATTTGAGTCCATTGTTGAGCGTTGTGGAGACAAAATAAATTTTAAGATGGAGAACGCTCTTTCCACCCTAACTTGTGTGGCTGCATGGCACTTCGAATAATGAGGAAGCAAGTATGTACAACTTTGGAAATTGGTCATTTTGGCTTCTCCAATACTTCAAAATGTTTTGATCTTTCTTTATCCGTGGCTCTTGTTGAAAAGCCTTTAAGTCGTTGCTAATGCCTAAAGAGTACTTTGCAACCTGTAAAGTTTAAAACTTGCTTCAGGAAAAATGAGCTTTTTTCATAATTTTATAAACCATAAATGAGATAATACAATAGGTCGACAACAAATGTTTATTAAACCGAATTTTAGTCATTTTGCATAAAACCATACAGCAAAAGATCTATTCTTTTTTATTTTTTTTTATTTCATCTCCATATTTATCCTCCTGACTCGCAGGAAACCGACGAAGGCGCTAATACATAGGGTAGACAATTTCCCCGACCTGCTTCAGGAGATGCCAATATATTGCTGTCCGCTTGTAATTTAGTAGAGATATGACTGTAATTTAAAACTGCTTGCCAAGACCACCAAGCAGGGAAAAGTGCCGTAAAGTGGCACAACAGAATGGCGCGAGTATGATTTTAAACCAAGATCATGTTGATCATAAGTACGGCGCTTTAACCATTCGACCACACTGCCATCATTCTACTTAGCTTACAATTGGTCATAGCCGTGCCTGGCGGGAAAGAAGGGGGGCAATTGCCCCCCTCCCCAAGTTTCTAAGATTGTTTTTCGGCCAGCGACAAGAAAATATTTGGGCAAAACCAGAATTTTTTGGGCAATGATATGAAAAGTTTGCGCAAAGTTTAGGGCAGTGACAATGATCAACTGCAAAAAATACTACCAAATTTAGATGAAGAGCTTTTTTTTGAGAACACCTTGATTTTGGGACAAAAATTGAGAAAGATGAGACTGATTTCAAGTGAAGAGCTTTTTTTTTAGAGAACACCATGATTGTAGGACGAAATTTGGTCTTGGTCCGAGAATCTCAAACAATTTACTAGAAAATCAGGATTTGGGCAAATGTCACAAAATTCGGGCAAAACTTTATTGACCCCAAATTTTTTTGGGCTGGTACGGGTATGCGATTGGTCACAAAGTCGCCACAACGATAAAGAGCTCGAATGAGTGAACTGAGCGATGCAAAATTTAAAAAAATTTATTCAAAAAACGCGCATTGAAATGGTAGGAACGCTGCACGGAGAAAAGGTAAGGAGAGCAAAAAACTTCATATACCTGGGTTCAACAATTAGTGGTGATGGAAAATGCGAAGAAGAAGTAAGGAGAAGGATCCAAATAGGATGGATGAGTTGGAGCAAGGTGTCTGGAGTTCTGTGCGACAGGAAGTTATCAGCAAAGGTTAAGGATAAAATGTACAAGAGTGTTGTTAGACCAGACATGCGTTATGGAATGGAAACGGTGGCAGTGACGGAAAGACAGATGGGAAAAATGGAAGCTGCAGAGTTGAAAATGGTGAGATGGGCACTAGGAGTGACAAGAAAGGACAAAATAAGAAACAAATACGTGAGAGGGGCTGCAAAAATTGCAAAGCTGGGAGACAAGCTTTGGAATGCAAGGCTACGTTGGTATGGACACGTAAAAAGGAGAGAAGAAGACTATGTGGGGAAAAGGATGATGGAGATGGCAGTGCCAGGCATAAGGAAAAGAGGAAGGCCAAGGAGAAGGCGGATGGATTTGGTGAGAGGAGACATGAAAAGGGTTGGAGCTAGGGAAGGAGACGAAGTAGATCGAGTGAAATGGAGATTACTGTTGCTCTGTGGCGACCCCGAGTAGGGAGAAGCCAAAAGAAGAAGATTCAAAAAACGACAGTAGCACTATGTTGATGCTGCCAAAGAAATCAAAAATACTTCTTTGAAAATAAAAATGCTACTATTCAAATTACTAGTTGCGTATACTAATAATGTCAGGCCAAATAATTTGAAGCAAGAACAAAAGATGAAGAACATAATTTGTAAAATTGTGGAGTTTACTTTAGTTAACAAAACAAAATTTTGACCTAGGTGAATACAATAACAGCTAAAAAGATAACTACCTTTTGTTTTGCTGATTCCGTTTCATATGCCTTTAACATCACTTCTAAATCATCATTGTCGTTGCTGGAGTTGCGTAAATCGGGAAATAGCCGATTTTAATCGGTAAAATTTATACTTTGAGATTTTAAGTTTTGCAAGCTAATCCAGGTATTTTGAAGATGAGCTATAGCAGATGTTTTTTCGTCCTCATGCAGCAAAACTTTATATCTAGGATCCAGAAAAATGCATGCCACAAAGATATCATTTTCCAGTAACGCCAATTCGCGTTTTTTTATAAAAGACAGCAATAATTGCGAAAACTCTGTTGGTGATGCCTTTGAAATTTCTAATTTGCACCTTAACCAAATTCCATAAAAGTGACCCAACGTAAGATGTTGTTGCTTTAAAGCCTTCGCGGCTTTTGGGGCTGGTTCAAGAGCTGTCACGATTTCGGAAAACAAATTCCATTGTGACTCCAATAGATGCAGTTCAGCATTGGAAGCGGCCATTTCTTGGCAGAAATCTTTTAATGAAAGTAGTCGCTGGAGTATATTACATGTAGAATGCCAACGAGTTACCCAATCCAAAATAGGCTTTTTTCTTTTTAATTTTTTCAAAATCACCATAATAGATGGATTTCTTAAAATTTTACACACATGACGGGCTTTAGCAATGTCGCTTTTTAAAGAAGATAGTTTTAAAGCATCGTCTACAGTTAATTGTAGGGTATGCGCGACACAGCGAAGACCTTGAAGAATTGGGCGGCTAGTAGGTTCAACAAAATCAAACGCTGCTAAACTTTCAAGCAATATTTCAATATTAAAGGCGGAATAATCAGTCGTCTCGCATTCACTGTCTTCATCAGAGTAAGCGTCATTTTCAACATCGCTATTGGATGAAGCAGCTTGGCTTGTCTCAGGAAAATCCTCATCAGCAAAAGCGTTTTCTTTAAGTTGCTCATTTGATAGTTTTACAGATTTTAGCATGTTAGCACCATTGTCAGTTGTAACAGTATAAACCTGACTTACAGAAATTTCATACTTCTCTAAAACTTCTGCCCCGCTGTTTCTAATGTATTCAGCCCTGTGGCGGTGGGTAAGTTCTTTCATCGCTATTGTCCTTAGAGTAAGCTTTCCATTTTTTATGAACTGAATGTTGATACCTAAAATAGCCCTGTTCATTTGTGTCGCTATGTCTATTTTAAGTGAAATAAACTTTTCACGAATATCTTCTTTAATTTCTTTTTTTATTTTGCTCACTAGCATGACAACTTCTTCGTGAATTTTGCGTTGATGCAAATCTTATTACCACTGTCGGAGAGCGCTTGCAATATTGGATTTAAAAGTTTTCTAAACCCTGAATCTTTAACAATTTTAAACGGTCTTCCATTCACAGTCACCATTTCCAAGCAAGCAGTTCTTAACAAATAAGTATCGATTTTTACTCAAACTGTTTTAAAGAGTTTTTTATCCAAAGCTGTTTGACAACAAGATGATGCATTTTTATACAAAGATTCATTAGCATTTTTATGTATTTTCTTAGATTTTATTGATAGATTAATGAAATATTTTTCCTTGTATTTTTTAAAGCACTCCTGATGAAATCTTTTTAGGTGTCTTTGTAAATTAGATGCGTGGTTTCCACGAAGAACTGTGCCGCAGTCATCAATTTGACACACAGATGAATTGGTCGATATTTTATAAATGAAAAACTTTCGAATATTACTCAATTGCGTGCGCGGCATCTTTTTTAATGTTAACATAAATTACCAGATTTAATATAGAATATCAGTAAAAAAACTGAAAAAAATTATGCGTAGTATGAGCTTTATATTAAACATTTAGCGTATATCTACTATCAAATTATACCACAAAAAATAAACCTGTTTGGTTATACGGAAATAGATCCAAATTAGAAGTTGAATTGGTAAGGTTGTTTCGCAAGTTCCGTAAGAGTTGATTTAAAGATACAGTAGAATGCCGATTATCTAAACTAATTAAAACCAGGCGTGGTTCGGATAACCGTTTTTTTGCATAATCGAACAAAATACAATCTTCCAATAAAAAGCATCATATACACATCTGGTCATTTATTGTGCATCATGAGCAGTATAGTGATTACTCATTTAGTTTGGTTTTAAGTTTACCACTCTTTTCGTCGCTGCCAAGTTTCTCATCCTTTTTAGAAGCAGAAGCTGCGTTGAATGACACTCACTCTGTCGTTCACACCATACTATGGCGTTGTAACCACCTTAGTGTTCGGATAATCGGCGTCCAATTATGGCGCAGTATGGTGGCAATATTAAAGAAAAAGCTTTCACAATGAAAAAATTATTGCTTCCCCTACATCAAATTTTATCAATAAAGGAAAAGGTTGGTGGTTTTGCAATTAAAAACAGCTATTATTAATGCAAAAATTCTAGTTAAATATCATCCAATTTTATAAACTTTTGTTTATTGAAACTTCTTTAGACACTATAAATAAAAAACAAAAACCGATGACGGTCAAATAAAAAAATGTTTGTTATTGAAAAAGAATATTTTTTTAATAGCAAAAAACTTTTGCGCTTAATCATCATCTGTTTTGGGGTTTTATTTATGATATCTGAAAAAGTTTTAATAAACGAAAGACTAAAAAGAAATACAAATGAATTAAAATCAATTCTGGCATTATATAATCGATGAAAAGTTAAAATCGTAACTATTATGAATTGTAATCTCCACACTGACAAACAACTCAACCTTTATCTCTTCAGTGGAAAATTTTAGAAGCACATGTGCGCGAAACAAGAACTCCCAAGAAGTTTTAACGCACCAGGTAATTTATGAAAACGTTTACGACGAAATATATGTATTAGGGCAATAAAAAAATTTGAATCAGCCAAATTTTCACTAAACAATTTTAAGAGATAAATCTTTGACGTAAAGCTGAAGCGAACATTGAAGCAAATGAAAAATTTAAGTAATCCAATTTTCACTGCTGTAGTATCTTTAAATAAGCCTAAAAACTACGAACAGCTCATCCCGAATCAACCTTACCGAAAAAAGTAAAGGGCATTTTAGATTTCAACATGCAAATTTGAGCCTAATAAGAAGGTGAGAAATAAGAGAAAAGCAGTTACGTAGCTTACAAAATGTTATTTAAACTTCACGCTACAACGCGAAGGTTAATAACTTCTCTTCCTAATTTCAACAAATTTTCTTTAAAAATTTTTATTTTTTTGAAAAATAAAAAATTAATTAACTTTATTGCATTGCTTGCTCAACATAACTTTTCACTCAATCTCGACTGTTAGGGATACCATCATGCTAGTGAAAACCATTTGGGACAACTATAAGTTACACTGACTTCGAATTATTTGATAAGTTTACACTGCTTTTTTATTAAACTTCTCCACGCAACTAAATTTTAGTCGAGTGGTTCCCCAACAGCCTGCACTGTGCAGCTTTGATTTTTCAATGGCGTCAAATAATTTTGCTTTGTTGCATAGACTACGACTACGTGTAATTTTAATTTAAAAGATTTTTAGTATAAAAATTGTTCGCAAGACACCTTAAAGTTTTTTTTTAATTAGTTTATTCCAATAACTTAACTTATTGTTACACTAAAAATAAGAGTTATAATCTAGCTGTGATTTTCGTCCTATATGATTTGGTTTCACCAACGATGGTTACACTATGTTTGCTACGTCTCTATATCAATATCTATTTTTTTAAAAGTATGGCACTGTAAAAAGCTTAAGAACAACTGCTTTAGCATATATTTAAAATCTCGCTTTCTTTATCTAGCAAGTGACATGTTTTTGCTTTAACTCCTCGCCTGAAAAGTCGTTTATAACGTTTCTGTATTGCCACACAACAAATATCGTGACCAAAAAAATCGCGGCAACTTCAAACACAAAATTGTGATTCTGATTCTTCTACAAATAACTTTAAAATTAAAATTTGAGCATCAAACGGTCGAACCGGATCCATTTAAAATAAAGTTTCGGTTCAGGTTCGGGTTCAGAAATTTTTTTTTGCGGGTTCAACTCCGGTTCAGGTTCAGCAAATTTTATTTTTAGGGCTTCAGTTTTGGTTCAGGTTCAGCAAACTTTATTTTTTCGGTTTCAGTTCCGGTTCGGGTTCAAAAAATGATAACGGTTAATACGGGTTCACGAATCCAGTTCGGGTCTAATTTAACGCCCTGATCTAAACGCAGGTAGTGTGATACACGTTTTGTCTAAGTAAAAAAAAATTACCATCAAACAGTGTTTTAGCCTGTAAAATTTTTCATGTGTGTCGATGAATTTTAAAAATCAAAAAGTTTCTAGAAATCCTGGGTGCTCTTTACCATAAAACTCTAAGGCTTGCACCGTTGATTTATGAAAAACATCTGAATCCAGTAAAAACGATCAATTCCAAAGATCTCGTACTTGACTGTGGTTAAGTACTACACACTATACAAAACAATTTGAAAAACTTTCGCAAATTTTTTCAAAAGCTTATTGGAAACATTAGGTTTGGTATAACAAGGTTGTGTCTAATTCGAGGAAAACCGATTGAAGTGAGAGTAAGTTTTAGGGAGATACAGGGTTAGTTTTCGAGAGAAAGTGGTTGGTTCAAAAGAAACTAAGTTCTTCTTGAGCATCTTGACAAATTAAAAAAAATTCCAAAAAGTTTGGGCCCACTTTGGACCCGCAATAACCATTTGCGCGACTTTTTTTTCTCTTTTTATCTCTTGGAGTAACTAGTTTTGTTTCTTTTTACTCTCACTCCAATCGGTTTTTCTCCGAATTAGACACGACCGTATAAACAAATTGTCGTGTCTAATTCGAAAAAAACCTATTGGACTGAGAGTTAGTTTTAAGGAAATACAGGGATAATTTTTGAGAGAAAGTAGTTGGTTCAAAAGAAACTAAGTTCTTCTTGAGCATCTTGACAAATTTTTAAAAATTCAAAAAATTTTGGGCCCACTTTGAGCCCGCAAGAGCAGTCTGCGCAACGTTTTTCCTCTTTTTATTTATTAGAACAACTGGTTTTATTTCTTTTTACTCTTACTCCAATTTGTTTTTCTTCGGATTAGACACAACTAGTAGTAATGTCAACCGCGCAGCGTAGTAGCTTTTTTTAGAGGATCTGCCGCGTGCAAATTATGAGAGTTTACATTTAAATTTTAAGCAAATCTTAATTTGCATAATGCTATTGCCTGAGTTGCCAATTTAGTTGCTTTTCCTTCCTAGGCGTACAAGCCAAAAAAAATTTGGGGGACAATGAAGTTTTTCTCAAATTTTGTGACGTTTGGCCAAATCATGATTTTCTAGCACATTACGGATAGGACAGAAAAATTATTTGAGGTTCTCAAACCAAAAAGAAATTTTGTCCTAAAATCATGATGATCTCTAAAAAAAAATGTCATCACTTGAATTCAGTCTCATATTTTTCCATGTTCGCCCCAAAAGCAAGGTGTTCTCTAAAAAAAAGTCTTTACCTAAATTTGGTAACTATTTTTCTGCTGTTGATCATTGTCACTGCCCTAAAATTTCTGACTTTGCCCAAAGTTTTCATATCGCTGCACGAAAAATTCTGGTTTTGCCCAAATATTTTCTTGTCCCTGCCCGAAAAATTTCAATTTTGCCCAAATCCCTTCTGCCCTCTCGGCAGGCACGGCTATGTTTCCCTTCATTGATCCAATCACATAGAGCAAAGTGTCAGGTGCATAATCAACTGAATAGCGTCTTTCCATAGTACCAGTAATTAAATAAAGTAAATATCGGTAGCGTGGTCGAGCGGTTAAGACGCCGTGCTCATCACCAACATGTCTCGGTTTGAAACCCACTCGTGCCATTCTGTTGTGTCCTTGGGAAAGACACTTTATGGCACATTCCCCTGCTTGATGGTCTTGGCAAGCAGTTCTAAATTAAAGTCATATTTGTATTAAATTACAAGCAGACAGGAATATCTTGGCATCTCCGGAAGCAGGTCGGGGTAATTGCCTACCCTATGTATTAGCGCCTCCGTCGCTTTCCTGCGAGTTAGGAAGATAAATATAGAGATAAAATAAAAAATAAAAAATAAAAATAGTGCGTAAAGTAGCAAAAACAAAAAAAGTTGAGAGAAACTGAAATGAATAAAGAGAAAAGTGAACTGCTCTTAAACCTAAAAAAAGCAATAGAAACTAATTGTAGTTACAACAGAGAAAGGCTTGTAAAAAATATTATTAAGAGAGAATAAACAATGTAGATAAACTTGAATTACAGTGTGTGAAGCTTCCCCACTTTTTAATCAATTTGGCATTTGCATTATTTTATACCTTTTAGCCAATTATTAATATGTGTATCCTACATGGCTATATTCCTAAACCCTGCATTAATACAGTTATTGTACCTATTAATAATAATAATAAACAATTTTCTATCCCGCTCAGGCAAATATTTACTTCAAAGAAGTGGTTGCATCAGAGCGGTAATTGTAAAAAATAAGAATGGCAATTATCAAGATTGTGGTAATTATAGACCTATAGAAATTGCAACAATTATTTCAAAGCTGTTTGAGCAAGTCATCTTAATTAATATTAAAAATTTCTTAGATACCACTGACAATCAATTTGGTTTTAAAACTAAGCATAGTACAGACATGTGTGTTTTTCTACTCAAACAAGCAATTTCTTATTATATTACTCGTAGTAGTCCAATTTTCTGTGTTTTTCTTGATGCTTCAAAGGCATTCGATCGGGTAAATCATTATTTGCTTTTCCAAAAGTTAATTGTGCGCAATGTTCCAATGTGTTTTGTTCGTTTATTAGTTTTCTGGTGTACTCAACAAAGTATGCAAATTAGTGGGGTAGATGTTATTTTTCGTTATTTTCGGTAACTAATGGTGTTAGACTCTAGTCTAAAAAGAATACGTGTAGCCTATAATAATTCTTTTCGATTTTGACATGGATTGCCTAGGTATGTAAGTGCTCGTGAACATCAGGTGTTGAATAACATTAGGCTACAACATTTGATGCAATTCGAAAAAAAATGTCCTGCTCCTTCGTTTATCGTTGTTACGATTCTAATAATAAATTAATTTTTTCTTTAATGACCTCGGAATGCTTTATTAATTCAGCATATTATAAATACTACAACACATTAGTTTATTTGCAATAGATTCTTGGTAACTTTTTTTTTTTTTTTTTTAAGTGTTGTTTTTTTGTATGTGTATCTCATTCTGTGTAGTTTTGCTGTTTTGTTTTTGTTTTTTTCTGTTATGGACTGTGAGTCTGATTTAAATAAATAAATAAAAAAATAAAAATAAAAATAAAATAAATACCAAAACAAAATCTTAGCTTTTTTTTTTTAGAATTTTTAAGGTTTTGTTCCCTGTTCGCCGTTACCAACCGCGCAGGCGCAGGGGATTTCCCAAAATTTAAAAGGTAATGAGTAGGGCAATTTTTTTATGACCTAATTTTTCCTAAAATATGACTTAATATTTCCTAAAATATGACTTTAAATATGACCTAATTTTTTCTGTCTGGTTCTTAAAAACTATGCAGCCGAGTCGGAGTATTGAACTCATTATCATTTATTTCGAACAGTTGAACCGCATAATCAAGTACGAATGGACATTGTCTTTGTCAAAATTGCGTCCAGGACATAGCATTTTTTTCAGTATAGAGAAAGAGCGTTCCACAGAAGCCGAAGTTGGCTGTGCTTTTTGAAGCAGCGCTACCTCAGCAGGAGAATGATCTGGTAGATGTGCACCACTACCGGCGGCAATTTTAAGGAAGTCGCTACCTCTAGCTAGACGACTTTGAACATAATTTTTTATCTCACATGGGTCGTCACCAAAGTGGAGATTTTGAATGGCTTCCGAAGCAGCAACAATTGTATTCGATGAATTGGTAATTCCCTTGATTAGGATGGCAATATCTCGGTAGTTACCATAGATTTGCCTTAATTCGACGAAAACTGCAGGTTCTGCTATGGCTTCCTTTGCCCGCTCAACCAGTTTTCCACCATCTTCAAAATTGTCAACAATGTTTTTGATAATTTGGAAGTTTTCTGCGTAGTAGAAAGATGCCTCCAGCCACGTGGCCCAACGAGTCAAAACAGGTTGTGGTGGTGCCGGCAAACCAGCTGCGGTGAACAAAGCATGTCGGTCTTTGTTTTTTATGGTTGCTGCTTTTATAGACGATATCAAATTGTCTGCAGCTTTAAAATGTGCACGTATATGCTCAGCACAATTATGCAGCAAATGTGCGATGCAAGTAACATGGAGCAGGCGTGGATACAGGATTTTTAATGTTTCAGCTGCTTTTATCATGTACCTTGCGGCATCACTGAGTAGCAGCAAAAACTTCTCACGAGCAATATTCATGTTCTTGAGGGTGTCGTCAACAATTGTACAAATATTGGAGCTATTGGAGTTGCCATTTAATGGTTTGCAGTTGACTAAGTATGTTTTTTCAGGTTCCTCCATCAGCCCTGCTAAAATATTGACATACTTTTGACCAGATACCTCAGCCTCATCTACGATCAAAAACAATGCTTTTGCAGCAAACAATTCCTTAAGGCGTTCAGTTTCTTTAGCAGCCAATTCCTTAACATGGCTTCGACATGCTGATTCAGAAGGGCAATGCTTCCCCAACTCTGAGTTTAATAGCTTTTTAATACTGGCATGCTGAAGCTTATAAAGTGGGATGTCAGCCTCTAAGAATGCCGTTACAACCTTTTTTGTAAAATCCCGTTGGCAAATGGGGACAAAAGACTGTTTGTTTAAGGTCTTTTTTGCCGGTGCAATTTTCTTTTGGTGTTTTGCCGATTGTCGATGTTGTTCCACGTGAAAGCGCTTGTCACATCTGACGATGGTGGCACAAAGCTGACAATAAAGATCATTCTGGGGATTGCAAGAAAACTCTTGGGGATATTGCTTTACATACCTTTTTGTTTTTACTGCTTTTGATTCTGCAGTTTTTCCCATACTGTTTGCTAAAACTTGCTGTTAAGGAACACTTGCTAATTCATACGCTTGCTAAATAAGCTAAAATGCGTTAAGGAACACGCACGTGTTAAAATAATTTTCTTTTGCTTGTGGTTATGACGACATAATTTATTTTCTAACTTGTGACTTTTAGCCTAGCGCTTTTACGAGTTTCAAAAGCATTACGACTCTTTCGACAGTTGATGGTGTTGTAGCAAAAGAGCAATATCTGTGCTTGAGACTAAAATTACAACTTGCAAACTAGTGTAGCTGATTCGTTAGAACTTATACAAGGAAATAAATTAATTAATTCGATATTTTTGAGCAAGATAACTATGGCGTCACAGAGTCATAACAATAATGGAGATAGCAAAGCTTTGCAATCGTTGTTAATCTAACGTTCTGTCTTTGCACCATGAATATCCTACTGAATATGGGAGCAATGACTAAATTTATGACTTTTATGACCGAAAATATTTTTTATGACTTATGGTGTAAAATATGACTTTAATATGACTTTTTAACTCCGTTATCAAACATCGTACGAAAGTTTTGATTGAATTTTTGGGTATTTCATAAAAAACAGACCTTCTAAAAAAAATATAACTTTAATGACAAAAAATTGCCCTAGTAATGAGGTACTGTAAACACGGCTAACAGTGAGAACCAATTATTGTTACTTAGCTTAACAAAACCTTTTTTACAAATTAGCCCTCTGTGTTACTTAGTAAAAAAGCGCCCAAAACTTTAAATGCTATTGTTTTTTTATATAGGAAGTACTAATTTAAGCAAAACAAAAAAGCAGATTATAAAATCAGACATAGAACTGCAGAATGAGTTTCAGTAAATCCTTTCAATGTGGAATTGAAGTTGCTAACCATTAATATGTAATTAGATTTCAATAGTTAATTTTAGCAACTTGTAGATATTTCTTAATTTTTTTTTAAAAGTTTAACTAAAAAGTACTCTATTGCAAGTATTTTTTAAATGAGTTTTTCAAAGTCTTTCTTGTGATGTCTCGATATCTTTATACTTTTCAGTGCTACATCTTTGCTATTACGTAAATTGTGATTTCAGTAGAGCATTAAATTCAGTAGAGCATATGATTTCAGCAGAGCATTAAAAAGTACTATAATATTATTCTCACCATAGTTATGAAAAACTTTAAAACTACTCATGAAATGTAAAATTTTGACAGAAAGTGTTTTCTATAATTAGTTATGACTAATAATAAAAAGCTTTAAAGGCTAAATATAAAATATACTTCTGCGAATGTAAATACAAAAAATATCATGTAGTGAGTTTAATTTTAACAGATACCCAAATGATGCTCATGACAGGTAATGGGGTAATTTCATAATTAACAATGTTGTTTTAATGTTTGTCAAAATAATGCAACTCATTTTGATCAATGTAAGATTTAAATTAACTTCATTATTGAGTGTGATGCCAACATGTCTCTTGACAGTATTTTACAAATTAATAGTAATTTTTTATAACCGTAAAAATTCTATTCTGTATTATAACAGATAAAAGTTTTATTTACCTTGTTTAAATGCAGTGCCTTTTACCGTAAAATGGGGTAACTTTGTTCAGCGAGGTAACTTTGATCAATAAAGGTAACAGTAATAATATTTGATTTGTCGTCAAAAAAATTGAGCTGGAAAAAACCTCAGATGTTCTATGACACCCTAGCTAAAATTAATGTTGGTACCAGTGAGTTTTGATAAGTTTCAGTGAGTTTTGGCAAGTTTCGGTGAGTTTCAGAAAGTTTCAGAAAAACGACTTATTGGAAAATTATATATCTTTTCAAACAACTAAAAATCATATTTTTGAACTCTTACAATATTTAAAAAATAAAAACAGTGATCCAAATGTTGTTCACTCTATTTTTACATTGATTTTTGACGTGTGATCAAAGTTATCCCAAAGTATGGGGTAACTTTGTTCAGCAGTTTGGTTGAAAGCATTCAGCTGCAAAACTGTTATGACGTCCTCAAAATATTTTTTTTGATAGCTCAGAGGCAGAGTGTTATGATTAGTAGGAAAAAAGTTTTCTTGTTGACAGTGTCAGGTTGTTAGAAGCTAGAAACCTCCAAAATTGATCAAAGTCACCCCGTTTTACGGTATACCGGTATATGTTTATAATACTTTAATTCAACAGTGCCCAAATTGTGGCTTGCAAGCCACATGTGGCTCCCACCTGTCATTTGCAGCTCATGTTAACTATGAAGATTGCTATTTGCATAGACAGACAGACACATGCAATATATTTTTGCCCCAAACCATTTAAAACAATGTTAAAAGAAATACAATGCAAGAAAAGGCAAGGAAGCATCAAGCAATCTTAGGTTTACTAGTCATAGTTTTACCATACATGTTACATAGGCCTACCATGTACTATATGTCCTTGAGAGAAGACCTTTTTATTTTTAGAGATCACTACATTTTTCTGGCAAAAATTGAGAATGCAAAGGCAGATTTAACATAAAGACTTTTTTTTAGAGATCACTGTGGTTTTGGGATGAAAATCAAATTTATTTTAATTTATACAGGATTACAATTTTTTCAGCTCACAATTATTATTAGTTTATTTAATATGGCTCATGCTTGAAAAACTTTGGCCACCCCTGTTTCAATTGTTTTTAGATTTTAGCTTTATAAAATGTATGATAATATATTTAATAATATTTTGGGTATTAGTTTAACTGCTATTGCATTAGCAGCAGCATCTATATACCTGAGATGGAAAAAATTGAAATTGAAAGTATATAAAACTTTACTTGAACCTGACCAAAAGTATCCTTTAAAGCTTATTAGAAAAGAAATTATTTCCCATGATACACGGTAAGCAATAAGTGAAAAATTAATGTTGTGTTATAATTTATCCCAATCAAAAATTTATTTTGGTGTATTCCCAAATGGCAAAACTATTCATCAATATGCTATTATACACTAGATATTTACATTCTTGCAAATATCTAGTATATAATAGCAAATTGATGATCTTGATCTAATTTAAAATTGTGATTTGATCTAATTTAAAAATCATCTTGTTGAACTTTTTTTAGCCATTGCCATAAAACTTGCTGCTTTAAAAATCAACTGAAAGACTGCTAAATAAATTAAAGCATATAGTATTATCAAGAATATTATTATTAACCCCTTGCCTGACACATTTTTTCAAGTTTCCTTTCCAAAAATATCCATTTATTTTACTTTTATTTTAAAATCAATATGATTGCATTTAAAACAACTTAAGAAGTTGGCAATTCAAAATTTTTCAAAATATTCCTTAACATCTTGACTAAACTTAAATTAAATGTAAAGAAAATTGAAAAACTTAAAATAGAATAATAAAATATTTTATAGCCTTGCTAATAATATTTAAAACTGCTGCACAGATATTTGGGGGTGCTGCAGCTCTGCAGCTCCTATAAACAAGCTGCCATTGTAAGTATAAAAATTCAAGGAAAGAAAGAAAAATATGAATCACTCACTTCTAGGACTGTAAAAAGCCAGATTTTGCAGAAAAATAGTAACACAAGGTTTGTTAAGATGCTACACTTGAGCATAATTGGGTGTGGACATTTATGATTTGGACCTCGTCAACTAGGAGGTTTGTTTTTTTGGTTAAAACAAACTGACAGACAAATGCCTTAGCTCCAGGACATATGAGCCAACTAGGGAGTGATGCTCCAATGCTTGATCTTGACTGAAAGGCAAAAAATTTTTTCTGGGGTGTTGTATTGGTGGTTGTACAGAGTAGAGATGTAATTGAATGCAAGGCTTCTGATAGAATTATCTCCCATCATTCATGAAGCAATCCAACAGTTTTTGGTGCTAGTTGCATTGTTTTCCAAACGATTTGAACTGTTATCTCTGTCTATCTGTTTCCAGAAGGATGATAAATACTGCATTTGTTTGAAGGTATTCTACATTGTCTAAAATAAACTTTAAATTCTAAACATGAAAATTAGATTGCATTGTCAAAAAGTATAGAGCTGGGGGTGCCACACTGTGTATTCAGTTGATAAAGACATTTTATTACAGTTGAAGTAGACATATCTTTACAAGAAAAAGCAAAAGAAAAGCAAAAATACTCATCAATCACATTAAATAGATGTTTATTGAGAGTAGATGATGGCAATGGAGTTTTGAGGTCTATACTTTTCTGTTCTGTAAGCTGCATTACTTGATTAAAATTCCTTGATTTCTACAAATACACAAAGGTTTAACCCAAACACAAGTTTTGCAAGCCAAAACAATTCTCTTAACATCAGTTGTGGAAAAGATTTCCAGCTTGTTAGGTACAGAAATACTTTGAAGTCATGGTGGTGCCAGTATCCTTTCTAAGAAATCAGTGATGTTTTGATGCCTTCTGAGAGTTAGTGTCAATGTCAAGCTTACTGGCTTCAGCCATTCATTCAGAAATGTAGCTATTATTGAAATTTAAGTTGATTTAATTGAAGAAACAGCATATACATTTTGATTCTTTTAAATTAAATTTATATTAAGCATGCATATTTAAAAAAAATTAGCTAGTGATCTACTGTACATCCAGTAACTGGTCTGCAACAAACAAGTAAAAGAAGTCAGTTGTTCAGACATGTGAAGTGAATCATGCAATTGGCAGAAGTAGTTAAGGCAAATGACTTCAAATACTCTGCTCCTAAAAGTGTTCCTGCTAGACACACTAGGAGGACCAGTTTCAATGTACATTCTGCAAAAAAAATTTTTGGCCCTGCAATAAATCTATTACCTTCAAAATACAAACATAACTGATAACCAGCTTGGTTAAGCAAGCTATGCTAAGAATCAACAAAGTCAACACAAAAACTTGTAAATTAAACCATAATAATTTATCTCTTCCTTTGACAAAACTGGGCAATCAGAAAACATAATTGGCTGGAAGTAAATGAAAAAAAAGTCTTAACACTAGCTCTTTTAATCACTGACCAATTGTTCTCCAGACTGCTAGGTTTGCGATTGTAATTGTAAAATATTGCTTGAAATGGGAGCTTAATATCATGGAGCTGACAGATCCTGTAATGCAGATCCAGGAGAACAGCATCTCTTCATAATTGATCACACCTTCATTTTGTTTTGCCATGGCAACTGTCACAACTAGCTACATACAGCAGCTGATTTGTCAACTTGTGCATAGTGAGAAAGCCATAAATGGCTTGATTTGTCACCTTTTTATGCCCAGTTTTGAGGATGACATAAGTTAATAGTTATTTCCAGGTTTAGTGAACATCATATAGTGATAATCGGCTTTCATTGTTGGATTTGTTTATGTTTTTTTCCATTAAAATATAAAAATTTTAATTCTTTTAACTACTTGACTGCTAGCATGTATTGTATTTGTCTCTGCACACAACCTTATTAAACATTTAAATGATTTGGCATGGTACTGTTACCACAAAAATATCAATAACACCCAAAATCTAAAATCAATCACAATGCATAACTGCAGGAAAATTGCACTTGATATAGCTGTTCTTCTGGGCAGTATGTTTGAATTTCAGACCTCTTATCTAAATCTATCAGCAGAACTAAATGCTATAAAAATTGTGATTTCATCATCTGTGGTTATCCTCCATTTATAAAGGCAAGATAATGGCTTGAGATTTAGCTGCGGCAACAGTGTCTGTACATACCTGTTTGTCACAGTGATCTTCAATAAACAGATTTATTTGTAGCAAAAAGTCTTATGAAAATGAACTGGTTTAAATCTGTCTACTGGTACTGTTATTCATTATCCAGCAGATCATTTCTACTAATGAAACAAGAAATTTAGGCAGCTTCATTGTTTACTTGATGCCAGAAGGAACAGCTAGCAGCATTTGATAAATCCAGATTATTATCACTATCTACATTTTCATTATCATCACCATTAGCTTCTTCCTCATTGGAACTATTGCTCAAATCCAATTTATCTAACCTAATGTTATCATCATCATCATCATCATCATCAAGCACTAAGTTATGACCCTTTGAATATGTGTATCTCTTTCTTTGCTTTCTGTCAATGGCTACTCTGTATAGTATCAGCTTATAATTGTATGTTTTCTCTGGCTGGCAGTAACCTACCATGGTGTCATGTTTCACTCCCCCCTACAAAAATTATATACACAGAGCTGGGGAGCAGGAGTAAGAGGAGTTGGAGTTTTTCCAAGGAGTAGTAGTAACAAAAAATATTCGTTACTCTTTACTCCTTTACTGCATTATTGATTTGCCTTACTGTCTGGAATTTTTAGAACATTGTAATTGAAAAACTGAGACTGGTTCCAACTGAAGACTTTTTTTTGGAGAATTTTATGATTTTTTCATAAGAATGGAAAAATTTGAGACTTATTCTAAGTGAAGACCTTTTTCTTTAGAGAGCACCATAATTTTTTTCACAAATATTGAAAAATCTGAGACTGATTCTAAGTAGAGAAACTTTTAAAAAATAAAACTTATTCCAGAGTAGCAGTAAGATTAAGAAAAAGCATTTTACTCCAGAGTAGGAATAGGAGTAGGAGTAAAAATTACCACTACTCTGCAGCTGTGGTTACACAGAAAATGCACTAAATGCATTTGTGTTACAGCCCAGAAAATGTCCACACAGTGGATGCAATCAGCTGTGTGCTTAATTCTGTTATATTTTACTCTCTTTACTATATTTGCAGCTATGAAGCAGACCAATAAAAGTTGCATAGCACTGCATGATACTACTGAAAAAATTTGTTGCAATGACATGTGTTGCTTTAGTGCAATGTCAAATACAAGAACCATGACAATGCACATCATTATATTGCAGTCAAAACATTAAATTTTCAAGCTCAGCTTCCTGACTCTCCTCTTTGTGTCACCTCTTGTTTTTCAGTTTTTTTTTTTGATCTAATAACTTGACTCTTATCAACTTTGGTTATTAGTGTAATCAAACTCAGTGTGGCTATTGCTGTGGCAGCACCAGCATAATTGACACACCTAACCTTTTTAAAACAAAAGCAAAATTAGAAAGTTTAGTCAAATTTTTTTTGGGACTGACTGTTGTCTGATATCTTCATTGAATATAATCTTTATCAATTTTGCTTTTTGCATCTGCAAATCTTTACATTTGTACTTACAACAATTTTTTAGCATCTCACCATTAAGCCAAAGTTTATGAGTAGAGAAGAGGATCTGCCTGCCCAAATACAGCATAATCTGTGTCTTTTTAAGGTTATTTTCTTTTTTTGGTCATTACTGCTTTATTTTTCACAAATTAGTACAACTCTAAAATATCAGTTTAATCTCATTAAAAGTGTCAAAACTATATTACATTTTAATAAAGCTTGTAAAGTATGCATGACAATGGACAGCATTCTGTTGCAAAACAGTATAATTTTGCATGGCATTATAAAATGGTCAACATTTAACTGTAGACTATGTAATAAGAAATCTTGAAGCAGGAAATTATAAAGAGATAACTCCAAAAGTTTACATAGAGCCATGCTAAAAATATGCGTTACACAATGAATAATCTGTGACAATTAGTGCTCCCTTTTGTTCATTGTTTTGTTTTGTAACTTTTAAAAAGAATAAATTTTTAAAGCATAATGGCTTTATAAGATTTTATTGACAATGAATTAAACTTTACTTAAAATGCCAAAATATAAAATAAAATAGTTGCAGCAATTTTGGCTCTATCTTTTATTTTAATTAATTTTTTTGTTTTATTAGTCTATTTTAATTGCATTTTAAAAGATAAATGAGAATTTGTTATTTAACAGAAAATTTGTGTTCAAATTGCCAACTGAAGATCATATTTTGGGATTGCCTGTGGGAAAACATATTTTTCTTTCTGCTAAAATAAACAACAAGCTAGTTGTACGCCCTTACACTCCAGTTACATCTGATGATGATAAAGGTCACATGGATTTGGTTATTAAGGTGTGTTTGTATGCAAAATAATATGGGATATTTTTATTTTCTCATAAATTAAAGATATTATATTGTAAATGTAAGTCTTTCAATCAGACTTACAAACTCAAAACTAAAAAAGCATTTGTGTTATAATATAGTTCTGTGTTTTTTGTGTTTTTTTTTTGATCTTTGACATTAGTGACACTTCAGCTTTTAAACAACATCAACAACTTGAATAATATTTGACTGTGCAAATTAATATTGTTATTAAAAAAAGTAGAAGATGCATACACAGTCTGCATATGCTATTAACACATTTGTTGCTAAACCATTTAAATTTACATTTTAGCTTTACTATGACTGACTGCCAAGCAATGTAAATCTAGGGTTTTAGTTGATCACATTGTTTGTGTGCCAAGAACCATTCTAAGTTACTGTAAAACAATAGATGTATGTTGTGAGCTCAAAGCAAATTGCATGTTGTCTACACATGTTCAGTGTGTGGTTGTCACACACGATTGGTTATTGTATTAAATAGTTCTTTTGTTTTTTTGTTTTCAAGTTGAAGCACATTGATGATATGGTTGTTTTTGTTATAGAGTTAGTGATTGAGGTAGTAGTAACTGATGAAGAGAGTCCATTACAATACTATCAGTATATCATTACTATACTATCAGTACAATACAATACTAATTTTTTTGGTGATCCAGTGATATGCTTGTGCAGGAAATAAATTGTTACGTATTACAATATATAACATGACAGAATCTTACAGCATTGGCTAGAGCTAATTCATGGAAGCCAACAAATAGGAATCAGCTGAAAGTGTTATTGGTTCTAATGCTTTTTACAGGTGCTTGATTGACAAAAAAGAATGTTTCATTTGGATCAAATAATTGCATATTATTTATGCTTAAAAAAATGACTAAAGTGAAGCAAGAAGTTTTCTATTACTTAATATAAATGGGTCATTCCATGTCAAATGTCCTGAAATTCAAAAATGTTCCAGCTTGACCCCCTCTAAATTTGCTCAAAATTTGTCAAAATGTTGTATATCATAATTAACCAGGAAACTGAAAATTTTAGCTCAATATCTGTTGTATTTTATGAAATATCACTTATGGAAATTTGGTACCCCATTCCAGCGATTAGTGTTCGGTCATTTTCAGCCATTTTCAAACAAGCATTTCTCCAATTATAAAAATTGTGGAAAGCTGATTTTTGGTATATTGATTAACTTTCTGGTATATTAAATGGATCAAGTGTTAAAATGATATTAGCTTATAACATATTGAAAATATTGAGTCCCAAAAAGTCCACATTTTGACCCAAAAACAAATTTTTGGCCATTTTTAAAAAAGCTGTAGCTGCCATACAAAGCATAGCACTGCTCCAATTTTTAACATGGCTACTCCCAATCATCTGGACTATAGCTTCATCAAATATAAAGAAAAAAAATAGCTTAGAAAAAAAGTTACACCACTTCAAAGAATGAACCAGCCATAAAATTGCTAAAAATGCACCATCTTGTGGTAAAAAAAAAAGCCCTGTAAAACACTGTTTTTAAAAACAGTTTTTTAATATGTTGAAAAGCTTTTCTTAAGGAACTTACACACCACATTTCAACTTTGTTCCAAAACTGTAAGAGGGTGAGATATTAGTCATTATGTAGGTGAGAAATTTAACTTTTACCATATCCAAAAAAGTGCAAAATTTTACCTTCTATCTATAATTTTGTATATTAATTAGAAAGTTAAAATTGAATTGATAAAAGAAAATTCCAACTCTTTACCTGCTATAGCTTGGCTTTAAATCTTATTGAAAAACTACCACTATGTTTTTGGCTTGCAAAACCATTTCTAGCCATATTAAAATAGAACAAATTTCTATCTGGGAGTATATGATGATGTTAAATTCATTTTTGCTATTTGAACAGCTATATTTTAACAACAAAAACTAGAAAGAGATAAGTTTGGACCACAGCATGTCAAAAGATATTTTGCAAACTGAAAAAATTCAATATTTTTCAAGCTGCTATAAAATTTTTAACATTTACTTAAACCAAAGATTCAAGCATTCTGTCTGGCAGCAAGTACTGCTTGGATTTGATCATAGTCTGTGATTGCTAATTTGCAGTGTTGTCCACTGTGTCATTGCAGTTCAGGTGGATTAATTATTAATATTACATCGTTTAATGGGATCCATCACTCATTTTTTAGGCTCTATGGCCATGTTAAAACTGAATTATTTCATCTCATAAATTTGATATAGACATCTTTGTTTTCATTTGAATGTTCAGTTATTACATATTTTCCAGGATATAAATCATTTTCAATGAGCTGCAAGTGTGGTAAAACTGATTTGGTGGTATCATCATAAAGCTTTATTAGAACTTCTTCATCATCTAATGATAGCCTTTTCATTACCAATTTTGATTTAGATAGTGCAGGGGTCTCCAAAGTACGATCCATGGACCAAATCTGGCCCGTGGAGCTCTTTTTAAAAAACATATACAGTCACATTGAACCACAGTTGGATCGATTCATTTCGGAAATGTGCCGCAGTTTTTTGTTCCACTAAAAAAATAAAATCATGGTGATCTCTAAAATAAAAAGGTCTTTATTTCATTTGCAGTTATTTATTAACTGTTTTTTGCAAACTATGTTTTTGGCTTTGGCCCAAGGAGGTCCAAAAAAATCTATACACGGCCCACTGCTTGAAATGTTTGGAGACCCCTGAGATAGTGGAATAAAGCAGTGATGAAATCTTATGCCAGAAACTGTTGTACAATTCAAATATTTTTGTTCCAGTTGATAAGTTTTGGGATTTTTTGAAACTTCTTGATCAGCCACATAAAAAAATTATCCCAGCAATATTTTGCTTAGCCCACTGAAACATTTGGTAAGGACTTAAAATTTGATAGTTTTCAGTAGCTTGAAGGCTTTCTCTTGCAACAAGTCACTTTGTAGCTCCTCTTATTTCATCACATGGTAACTTTCTATGGCTTGTTGCAAAGAAATGCCATTGAGCTTGAATACCATGGTCAATTTCATGATAGCACAAGTTTACAAAATTTTTGAAATTTTATATTGGCTGGCTGCCCCATCACTAAAATACAAAACTTTGGTTATAGCATGTAAATTCTCCTTGATATAGCTTATTACTTTGCAAGTGAAAGCATGTACAGTTTTGGTGTCATGTCTCATGCAATCAGAGATGATGCAAAGACTTAAGCATTTAAGAATCTTTTTTCTTTGTAGTAGCAACAAAATGGGTGCAGTGTTGCCTGGCTGTTTTCCCAGTGATAACCTTGGATTGCATTTTGCACCAAAAAATTATCACTAGTAAAATCCAAGAAAATTCATAAGTATCACTAGGAAGTGTTTCCTTGGTTGATTGAAAAAATGCTGATTGAGCATTGGCAAGTGGTGTCTACACAATAAATCAAACTTTTCCAAAAACATATCTATAAACTCACTTACCAAAAGCTGCATGTCAATAAGTTTAGTTCCATCTGTATGAATCCATTGCTTACATTTAATGCTATCATCTACATCAAATTCATTATCATCAAGAATTTTCTCCAATGCTTTTTGTAGTTGAGGCCTTCCTGGACACTGTCTACAGGAATGTAACATGCAATTCTTATTTAAATTGCAAACTAATTCAGACAAGAGAATTTTATAATCCAATTGCTCAGAAGAGCAGCCACAAGCAGCTTTGCATTTTGGTGCTGTTCGCAAACACAAACTGTGTGCATACCCTTGCTGATGTGATAATTCAGGGTATGATGCTCAAGGAAGTTTTACAACACATTTTAGTTGACTATGAGAAGATGCTAAATATACATCTAACTGCATGGATTTAAAAACTTTTTCAAGAAATATTTACAAATAAAATATGTTAGTTTAACACTTGTAGCAGATTGTCAAACCTGTGACTAACTTGTTTATTGTGATTTGCAAATGAATAAGTTCATTTGAATATCTAACAATAACTTTTATAATTAAAACAAAGAATTAGCATTTAATTATCCAAGTATTTGAACTTTATCAGTACATTTAAATGAATGAAACATACTAAAAAATTTTATTTTGGGCTTGTTATTAAATGCTGGGCATGCAAAATTGCATATGCTTCTTGGCTAATAACAATATCTTTTATTATGAACAAATGGTTGGTTTGACTACTTTGCTGTTAAAATATAGCTGTTCAAATAGCAAAAATGGATTTAGTATCATCATATACTCCCAGATAGAAATTTGTTCTATTTCAATGTGGCTAGAAATTGTTTTGCAAGCCAAAAACATATATATGCAGGAAAAAATATGCCACCTAGTGGTAGTTTTTCAATAAGATTTAAAGCCAAGCTATAGCAGGTAAAGAGTTGGAATTTTCTTTTATCAATTCAATTTTAACTTTCTAATTAATATACAAAATTATAGATAGAAGGTAAAATTTTGCACTTTTTTGGATATGGTAAAAGTTAAATTTCTCACCTACATAATGACTAATATCTCACCCTCTTACAGTTTTGGAACAAAGTTGAAATGTGGTGTGTAAGTTCCTTAAGAAAAGCTTTTCAACATATTAAAAAACTGTTTTTAAAAACAGTGTTTTACAGGGCTTTTTTTTTTACCACAAGATGGTGCATTTTTAGCAATTTTATGGCTGGTTCATTCTTTGAAGTGGTGTAACTTTTTTTCTAAGCTATTTTTTTTCTTTATATTTGATGAAGCTATAGTCCAGATGATTGGGAGTAGCCATGTTAAAAATTGGAGCAGTGCTATGCTTTGTATGGCAGCTACAGCTTTTTTAAAAATGGCCAAAAATTTGTTTTTGGGTCAAAATGTGGACTTTTTGGGACTCAATATTTTCAATATGTTATAAGCTAATATCATTTTAACACTTGATCCATTTAATATACCAGAAAGTTAATCAATATACCAAAAATCAGCTTTCCACAATTTTTATAATTGGAGAAATGCTTGTTTGAAAATGGCTGAAAATGACCGAACACTAATTGCTGGAATGGGGTACCAAATTTCCATAAGTGATATTTCATAAAATACAACAGATATTGAGCTAAAATTTTCAGTTTCCTGGTTAATTATGATATACAACATTTTGACAAATTTTGAGCAAATTTAGAGGGGGTCAAGCTGGAGGGTCCAGGACACTTGGCACGAAATGACCCTAATAACAGTTCACAATTGTTTCATTTTATATCAAGCAAAAAGCAGCATTAGATCTGAGAGCTTCCACACTACTGCAAAGAGCTTGTAAGGCAGTTGTGTCAACAACCAAAAGAAGAGTTATGTTTCGATAATGATAAAGACCCACCAAGAAAGGTTCTTAAACATAATTATAATCCACCAGAGTGATTGCATTAAAATTCAATTCCCATCACATGATAATATTTCTTTCAGATTGGGAGATAAAAGAAAGACACCAACAATTTTAGTGGACCTGATGGCATAAGCATCAGACACCTCAAACACCTAGGGCCACTTGCCATCAGATACCTCACAAACATGTACAACACTGCCCTAAACACTAACATAATACCCCATTTTTGGAAACATGCCACAATCATTGCCATTACAAAACCAAACAAAGACCAAAGCATTGCTACAAACTACTGACCCATATCACTTCTATCACCCATTGCCAAAACACTAGAGAAAGCAATATTACCATACATAACAGAAAACATTCCAGCAATTTCCCATCAACATGGATTCAAACATAAACACTAAACACGCACTGCTTTGCACAACATTTGCCACCAAATCACAAAAGGCTTCAACAATTCAAAACCTCCACAATGCACTGTAGTTGTAGCTTTGGGCATGAGCAAGGCATTTGATACAATAAACATACACAAACTTATACATAAACTCACACTAACAAACATTCCAAACATCATCATCAAATTTATAGCAATTTACATAAAAGGATGACAAGCATGCACTCAATAAAATCAAACAAATCAACACTGGAATACCACATGGTGGAGTTTTGTCTCCAACATTATTCAACATTTACACCTCTGACATTCCACTTCCCCCAAAAGATGTACAAATCACAACATATGTGATGACATAACAATCACAGCATCTCACACCAAACACCATTAGGCCCAACAACTTATTCAATCATATCTCCACAAAATCTATGAATGGGCCACCACTAATAATCTTCATATAAACACAGACAAAACTACTGCCACACTTTTTACACCAAAGCCAGCTGAATATAGCACTACTCTATCACTTAAATTAAACAATCAAACATTACCAACAACAAAACACTCAAAAATTCTTGGAATCACTCTTGACCCAAAACTAACATTTTCACAACATACAAATGCCACCATCACTAAAGCAAAACAATCACTTGACATTCTGAAAGCACTCACTTTTATCAAATGACATAAACAAAAGGAATTAATTATATTCACATTCAAAGCTATCACTCGCCACATTTTGGAATACACAAACACCATATAGAACCCTATCATATCAAACACCAACATCAAGAAACTGCAAGCTATTCAAAACACAGCTTTGCAAATTGCTACTGGCTGCACACAAGATATACAACACTACATCTACATGACGAAACCAAAGTCCTTCCAATGGACATCCATCTCAAACTTCATGCTACTCAACTTAAACAATTGATCCAAACACAAACACATCCTTTACATCAGAGGTTCTCAAACTTTTGGTGTTATGGAGCCCATGAAGAAGTTGACCATTATTTACAAAGCCCCAAAATAATTTTATAAAAATAAAAACAAAAATACACATTGTTACTTACAGTGATGGATATTTAAATTCAGGAACCCGAAGCAAGAATTGCCAAAAATTGATGTTCTGTAGAAAAAAAAGGTCTTTGATTTTGTCTTTCACTTTTTTCTCCCAATATCATGGTAGTCTCTAAAAAAAAAGATCTTCACTTCAATTTCGTCTCCCAATTCACTATATTTCTTCCGAAATTATGGTGATCTCTAATTTTTTACAAGAATAAAAGTAATTTTTTACAGTTTGTATTAATAATTTCAGAGACCAATTTCAAGTGAAGACTTTTTTTTTTAGTGAACACCCTGATTTTGGGACAAAAATAGGTGTTTCTAGCTGGTTGCAGCTTGCAAACTCGAATAATTTTGAAAAGTGGCCCACAGGAGTGCAGAAGTTGAACCACCCTGGCATAAGACAATCAAATTAGCGCACAGGGGCTCCTCAAGCCTCTGGATTGTTTCATTGGGGTTCCGCTCCACCAAAAAGGTTGAAAACCACAGAAGTAAATGAATAGCTCGCGGAGCCCCTAGGTTTCTCTTGTGGAGCCCTGGAGCTCCGTATGGAGCACTTTGAGAACCTATGCTTTACATAATCTTAATGCATACTTAAATCTGCCCAGAAATATGAAAGCCACAATCTTTCATAATAATGAGCACACTACATCATCACAAAACCAGACATAACATCTGAGGAATGTAGAGAAAACCTCAAGCACATCCATGCTACCATTATTTCACATTATCTCAGTTCTAGAAAAAACAGTAAAGTTACTAACACCATACCCTATGACATTCATTCATCAGAACAAACATTACCATGTCATATGTGTGCAAAACTGGCACAGCTCAGAGCTAACAAATCACCACTCTTGCAAAGTTACCTATATACAGTGAATCCTGAAACTTACATGCCGCAATGCTCACTATGCTTGTCTCACACACATGGCAGTAACACCTTTTTAACTGCAGTCAAGTGCCAACAATAACACAACACCATTAGTCTGGAAAAAGCCTTTAGAAGTAGCAAAGGTAATCCAAGAATGGGAATCTAGATTGGCTTCTTTGAGAGATTAAGGAACAGCTACTCCAAGATATCCTTGGTGGAGGGGCAAGAACAACAATGACAAGAAAGACACCTGACATTACTGCAAAAACTGTGATGTTTTTCTCTGTTTTGTACTTTGTTTTAAAAAAGAAAATTTATGAAATGCACTTTACCAGGTGTTTAGTAATTTCTGCGACTAAATTTGAATTTGAATTTTCATGCTTATTCCTTAATTGATTTTAAAAAAGTAAACAGCATCAGTTTCCATGTCCATTAGAAGTTTAAGTGTAATAAAACGTGAAATTGTAAAACTACTGCATGATGTCAAATAATGCAAAAAGAAATGAGATATTTAGAATGCTTTATGTTGGATCTAGTGTCAACTGTCGATTCAGTCCGTAACTGCCACAACAACTGGTACGTGGACTTCAGCGATAGTGTGGAGGACCACGTCAAGTACATTTCCCCAATGAAACACACAGCCACAGTGATGTTCCTCAGCCTGGTGTGTAGCAACAGAGAGGTGTTGCCCCTGTCTCATTTGATGGTGGCTACCAGCTGAATGCCAATGGGTACTTCGATGTCATGACCTCAACCATAATCCCCTGGATGAGGAAGGTGGCTGGCAAGAAGAAATTTGTTTTCCAGCAGGACAGGGCCCCCGCTTGCATGACCAACAAGACGCAGGCCTTCCTAAAAAAAATGACTTTTGGCCCAAGTCAATGTGGCCTTCCCAGAGCCTGGATCTTAACCCTCTGGACTACAGGTGTGGTAGTGAGTGAAGAGTAGTGTATTCAAGACTTGGTTGCAGTACATTGAAGAGCTGAAGGCCTGGATCATCAAGAACTGGGCCAACCTCGACAAGGGGTACGTTGTCAACGTCTGCCGTGCCTTCAGAGGCTACAAGAGCATGTCATCAAGGCCAAGAGCAGCTACATGATTAATTACAAAAAGTAGAATTAATTTAATCGATTAGTTTAAAATTTTATTAAAATGTTTTAAAAAATAAGCGAGGTATGGGGATTTTAAAGACTAGTATCCAAAAAGTCGCAGGAATTTCTAAACACCCAGTATTAGATTTTTGTGTTAATTGTAAGTCTTAAATACAATTATTAATACTATACAATGAAATAGTAGTGCAAGCTGTGGCACACAGTGAAAACGTCTGGCACACAAAGTTAATTTGGGCAATAATGTGCTGGCAGCAAATGTATTAAACCCAAAGATGCTTTGTACTGGTATGTAGCACATTATCACACCCAAGAGTGCTGTAGACCTGGTAGATTTTACAGTTATTTTAAAATGTTTAGTAATTTACATGCAAATTTAGCACTGTAGATTGATGAGATTTCTTTCTGTTAATATTTATCAATTTTGACTCCACATTTAAGGTCACTTTAAGCTATGTGTATTTCAGTGATGTTAGTATAAACTTTGTTGTCTGTATGTTTTCAGTGATGTTAGATTGTGATGTTACAATTTTTGTAATATATGTGCTGGTTATGATGTCATATTTTGTGACATCATAGTTTTTGTTGTTAAGATTTCAAACTCAATGCTCATGCATGGGGGCAACATACACCCAAACCCAAACTACACAAATGGGTGAGATTTGTCGCAAACCTATCACTAAACATCATACATCTGTTGTATGTAATTGCATAAAATGCTCCCAAATCACAGCAAAGGACTACAACAATTCGTGGTACTGCACACTTCACAGCACTTTTAACCAGAACACAAAAGAACACAACATCACCAAAGAACTTTCTCAAAGTCCTGCAATGTAATGCAAATGGCATAAATCTGCAATAAAACAGATGAAATACAGCAAATAAATGTCATAACAAATCAAAAGACAAAACTCAATCAATCCCACAAAACACTAAACATTCTTCACTTCACACCTATCAGAACAGATCATATTCACAAACACAGAGGAGGCCTTTTAACTTACATTAAAAACAACATCAGTTTTTCACAATTTAATGCATCAAATAACTTTCCCATTCAATTACAAATCATCAAAATTTACCTTTCTACATCACAGCAATTACATATTTCAAACATTTCTCCTACAAACCCCACAGTGCAAATGTCCATGAGGCAAGGCAATTTTGGATGCCAACAGACTCTTCATTCCTAAAGGAAATCACAACAGCACAAATCACACTCACTTACCCATGCATATCTGCAATCTTATCTATCATTGTAACCATATACACAAACAAAACAGATCAGACCCAAAAACCATTACTGTTAACAATCGCATAAACAAACAAATACACGAACACAAAGCAAACACTTGGAAACAAGGCCGGAGAGTTGGAGTAAGGAGTAAGAGGAGTTAGGAGTTTTTTCAAAAAATAGGAGTAACAAAAAGTATTAATTATTCTTTACTCCTTCAAGTATATTTCACATACAAACATAAAAATTATTAAACTGCACTATTTATAAATTGTTATATTGCACTATCTAATTGATATCATTAATTCTTTTTTTGTTTCAGGCTTTTAACAAATTACAATAGTTTTAACAAATAAGAGTAGGAATAGGAGAAGGAGTAACATTAAGAAAAAAATCTTATTTCATAGTAGGAGTAGGAGTAGCATTAAAAAAACATCTTACTCCAGAGTAGGAATAGGAGTAACCCCAAAATCACCACTACTCCCCAGCCTTGCTTGAAAACAACACCTTGACGAAATTGATCACAAACACAATCCACACTCCCTGTGAGGCACCATAGCAAAGCTATCTAACAAAAAACCACCTTCACATCAGAACAAAAGCATTTGCTTGGAAATTAAAACAGCCATCACTGACACAGACAAAGCAAAAACTTTTAATAAATAATTCATAAATATCACTCCATATAGCACAAACAAAATCAACAGGCACATAGACTAGGGTTGCCAAATCTGAATAGGCGGAATCCTGGACACACATAGGCGCACCAATCAAAAAAAGTTTTGAAGGGACAAGAAAATAAATTTGTTTCTGAATTTAGGACAAAGACCAAAAAAAAGGTCTTCACTTCAAATCGATCTCTGATTTCCATAATTTTTTTTAAAATCATGGTGTTTTCTAAAAAAAAAGTCTTCATTTCAAATCATTCTCCAATTTCTGTAATTTCTCAAAATCATGGTGTTCTCTAAAAAAAAAAAAAAGGTTTTCACTTCAAATCGAACTCAGATTTCCCTATTTTCATCCCAAAATCAACATATTTCCTTAACCACTTGTGTATGGATGACGTATATATACATCTATGTAAATTTTTGCCAAAAGATGGATGACTTATATATATGCATTTTTGGTCTTGTATTTAGTTTTAATAAATGTGGTTTAGAAAAGTTGATTTAGTTAGTTTTATACAGTAAATATTCTTTGAAATATGAAGTGTGAAATAGTCGCTATGAAATTTTTTTAAAAAATTGGAAAAAAAACCCGTACACAAGTGGTTAAAAAATTACACATTGTTTTCAGTTGATGCTAAAATTCCGGACATTTAAGCTCTTTTTAACAATTTTCTCTGACGGAGATTTTACCACTGAAATCCCGGACATGTCTGGGAAAAACTGGACGTATGGCCAGGGGTGCACCCATCCCCCCCAAAAAGGGGGCTGACAGAATTTCAACACTTTTTCAAATTCACCCCCCCCCAGCTTTTTTCTAATTACCACCTACGTTAGTAAACTCTGCGAGCGCGCCCAATGCTTTGCACCGTCACAAAGACTTCATCGCGTCTTGCGAAATTGCCGATGGCTGCATTTTTTTCTGCAGATTTCAGCTCGCTATCTAAAAGCCAAGTAGTGCTACCGATCATTTAAATGTTGTTTTAAAAAAGTAACTAAAACCTATAAATTACTGACAATAGCAAAAATTGCTATAACTTAATTAACACAATTATAGTAATGTGAAAAAACATTTAAAATGAATCCAAGCCGAAGCGGATGCAACTTGTGAAAAATCAATTCTCAACAAGTACAATATACTGTATTCTGTTAAGAGATTACAATGTAACCGATCAAATGGAACGAGTTAAATAGAAACAGTAAAAAAGTGAACAAAACAAATTAACAAAGAGGACGATTATTATGCGACAGGCCTGTTTCGGTCTTGACCTTATCAAGCATAAGTTATCGTAACCTCTATGGTGAAATGGTAGCGCGAAAAGTTAAGCCAGCGTTTCTCAAACCTTTTTTTCTGCGACCCAAAATCGCTAAAAACAACGATCTACAAATATGACCAAATAAATTTGAGTGAGCGCATATTGAAACAAAAGAAAATTGTTATGTAAGCCAACAATGGTCGTCTAATTTTTAACTGTATATGTGTGGGCAGAAATTTGTCCGTGAGCAAACTTATTTCGATTTCTTGATTTTCGGCTGAAAAACGTAATGTTCTCTTAAAACAGGGTCTTCACTTTTGAAATCTTGTGTGCGCAAATCTTTCTCTTTTACGTGCGGTAATTTACAAGCTTTTGCGACCCATCCGCGTAGTCTTGGCGACTCGCATTTGGGTCGCGACCCATGGTTTGAGAAACGCTGATTTAAGGTGAGAATTCTATGAAGCGAGTCTTTTGGAAGATTTAATATATAAGAATGGAAATAAGAATTACCATTTCCAAAAGAGTCACTTCATTAATTCCCATTTTCATACATTGTACATGTTGAAAACCTATAAAGGCCCGTTTCCACTACGAGCGTGGAAAAGAGCATTCTTTCTCTCTTTTATTGATCTTCGATTGAAGCGAGCGCAAAAAAAAAGCAATAAAACAAACAAAGAATGCTTTTTTCCACGCTCGTAGTGGAAACGGGCCTTAAGTCTTGTGTTTTCATTTGCCTTATTTGTTATTTTGCAAAACGAGTTCTGGTCAGACTTTACGTTAAAGAACTATAGGCTACTTAAAATTTTACAGAATAGGAGAATTTCAAGTTGCTCAAAAATTTTGTTTTCATAAAAGCAATAATTTTTTGCAGATATTTTGGAGATTTAATGGTTTTCGCGATAAAATTAAACTCAATATCAAAAAAACTTAATAATTTTTTTTTGCTACTGTAATTGACTAAATTTTAAAATCTCGATTTTATATGTACGGCCATCAGAATTTGCTAGAATGTACTAACCAAATTATTACGTCATAGAAATCGTTTCAATTAAAAAAACTACAGTACTATTTAAAGGTTGTAAGGTAAACTGTTACATCACAATTAATAATCTGCGACCGCAAAATTCAACTTGTATAAGCGCTTTCCTACTTTAAAGCAAATGTTTCGCTTCAGCTGAGCAAAACTACAATATCCTGCATTGTGCAGCATAATCTTTTGAAAGCAAACTGTGTTACAAAAGATCAGTGTGATGTCATAATAAAAGCTATGATAAACTGGATAAACTCTTGTTTAAAAAACTTGAAATAAAATGACTGTTGCCCAGGCTTAAACAATGGCCATCGGGTGCCACATACAGCGCGGAAGCAGCAAATTTGACCAAAGATCCAAGATTTTGAGTTTCTTTTTAAATGCCGTAAAATGTAAATAACGGTTTTCGCAATCGTTTTGGCAATTAAAACTCATCCACCGTATAGGAGCGTCTGTTAGGAAGTGAACGATGTTTAGTGTATACTTAAGGCATCACGTAAAAATTTTTGTTGAACGTTGTAGATACTAAAAATGGCAAACGCAATTATAGATCAAAACTTTGCTAAAAATTGGGACACTGAAACGAAAACGCGCTCGTCTCTACCCTTTGAGGAAAGAAAAACAAAAACCATTTCTTATAGTTAAGTTGGCACCAAACATCACTTATCAGCGCAAAAATTTTATCTTGTTGCGTATCAGCGTGCAAAGGGGACTTACACCAGGCAAAAAGGAGGCTGACAAAAATGTTTAAAAATGTCTGGGTGCACCTCTGCATATGGCAACCCTAACATAGATCATACAATCAAAAAGCTTACCACCAAGGAAATACACAAGTAAAATTGCATAAACATCAGACACCTCAAGCACCTAGGCCCACTTGCAACATTGTCCTCAATAATGGCACAAACTATCAACCCATATCACTTCTATCACTCATTACTAAAGTACTAGAGAAAATGCTATTACCATACATAGCAGAAAACTTTCCAATCATTTCTTATCAACATGGATTTAAACATAAACGTTTAAGATTGTTGGTAGCATGGTTGAATGGTTAGAGTGCTGTGTTTGTGATCAACATGGTCTTGGTTCAAACTTCTTTATAACTAAATTAAACAAAACCTACTCGACCTACTCTGTTGTGTCCTTAGGAAAGACACTTTACAATACTTTCCCCTGCTTGGTGGTCTTGGCAAACAGTTCTAAATTTCAGTCGTATCTTTATCAAATTTCAAATGGACAGCAATATCTTGGCATCACCGGAAGCAGGTTGGGGTAATTGCTTACCCTATTTATTAGTGCCTCTGTCACTTTCCTGAGAGTCAGGAGGATAAACATAAAGATAAAATATAAATAAATATAAAATACACTGTTTTGCACAACATCTGCCACCAAATCACAAAAGGCTTCAACAATCCAAAACCTTCACAGTACACTATAGCTGTAGCTTTGGGCATGAGCAAGGCATTTGATACAATAAACATACACAAACTTATACATAAACTCACACTAACAAACATTCCAAACATCATCATCAAATTTATAGCAATTTACATAAAAGGATGACAAGCATGCACTCAATAAAATGGTACACTCTCAAAACTCAAACAAATCAACACTGGAGTACCACAAGATAGAGTTTGTCTCCAACATTATTCAACATTTACACCTCTGCCATTCCACCCATCCCAAAAGACATACAAATCACAACATGTGTGATGACATAACAGTTACTGCATTTCACACCAAACATTGTAAGGCCCAACAACTAATTCAATTATATCCTTGCAAAATCTATGAATGGGCCACCACTAATAATCTTCATATAAACACGGACAAAACTACCACCACACTTTCTACAGCAGATTGAATATAGCACTGCTCTATCACTTAAATTAAACAATCAACCACTACCAACAACAAAACATCAAAAATTCTACAAATTACTCTTGACCCAAAACTGATATTTTCAAATCATATAAACATCACCATCACTAAAGCATAATAAATGCATAACAATCTCAGAGCACTCACTTTTACCAAATGACGTAAAAAAAAGGAATTAGTTGTCTCTCCATTCAAAGCTATCACTTACCCCATTTTGGAATATGCAAATACAATTTTAAGCCCCATTATATCAAACACCAACATCAAGAAAGTGCAAGCTATTCAGAACACACCTTTGCAAATTGCTACTGGCTGCACACTGATACAAACACTCAACATCTACACAACAAAACCAGTGTCCCGATGGGCACCATCTCGAACTTTATGCTACATGACTTAAACAGCTAACTCAAACACAAACACAGCCTTTGCATGATCTTAATGCATATTCAGATCCATCCAAAAACATGAAAGCCACAATCTTTCATAACAATGAGCACACTAACATCAGCATCTCAAAATTAGACATAACACCTGAGGAATATACGAGGGTAGGCTGAAAAGTTCATAACCTGACCCAGGACTTACGCCACACTGATTAAATTTGACATGCATGAAATCTAATCCTCTGTGACACTAACAGCATACTTTATTTTCAGATTTACTGATACTGATGTGCTTTTTAGAGTTAAAAATGTGGTACCAGAAACTTTCAGTGAAAGTGGACAAAATTTGACACCATGGTATTATCAAATATCTACAGAAAAAGGGTTAGCCCATTCATTCATACCAATATGTTTGCTACATTAGAGGATGATGCTCTGGCTTTATCAACAGTGAAAAAGTGGGCAGCTGAATTCAAGAGGGGTAGGGAGAGCCTTGAAGATGACCCAAGGTCTGGTCGTCTAGCATCAGCAACAACCCAAGAAAACATCAACCGTGTTCAACGCATGGTAATGGCTGACTTACATTTAACAGTTAATCAGATAGCAGATGCTGTAGCCATTTCTCGTGAACAAGTTGAGGACATTCTGCACCAAAACTTGGCATGTCAAAGGTGTTCACTCAGTAGGTGCCACGTTGTTTGACACCTGCTTAAAAGCACACCAGGCTGGTCATGTCACAGGCAAACTTGGCCCTTTTTGAGACGAATCCAGATAGCTTTCTCGAATGTTTCCTCATACAAGATGAATGTTGGGTCTATCACTTTGAGGCAGAGACCAAACAGCAATTGATGCAGTGGAAACATCCTTCTCTTCCTCCAAAAAAGGCCAAGGTGGTGTCGTCTGCAGAAAGGTGATGGCCTCTGCCTTCTGGGATGCAAAGGGTATTGTGTTCATTGATTACCTTCAGAAAGAACGTGCTATCAATGAAGAATACTGTGCCAACTTGCTGAGGGAGCTGAGACAGGCAATCAAGTCAAAAAGACCAGGAAAACTGACGAAGGAGTCCTGTTTCACTGGGACAATGCTCCTGCACACAAATCTGTGGTTGTAATGGGTGCTGTGAGAGACTGTAGCTTTGAACTGGTTGATCATCCCTCATATTCTTCAGATTTGGCACCATCTGACTTTTTTCTGTTCCCAAACATGAAAAACATTTGGCTGGCAAGCAGTATCAGACTGATGATGAGGTCATATCAGCTGTTGAGGACTTTTTTGGGAATCAGGATGAAAATTTCTATTCCAACAGGATTAAAGCAATGCAACACTACCAGAAGAAGTGTGTGAAACTTAGGGGAGACTACATTGAAAAATAAACATTGTTTCATCAGTGTGGCATAAGTCCTTCTGGCTCAGGCTATAAACTTTTCAGCCTACCCTTGTAGAGAAAACCTCAAACTCATTCACACTACCATCACCTCACAATACCTCAATTCTAAAAAAAACAGCAAAGTTACTAACACCACACCCTATGACATAAACATTTATCAGATCAAACAGTGCCACATCATAGGCATACAAAACTGGCATAGCTCAGAGCCAACAAATAACCACTCTTGCTAAGTTATCTACATATAGTGAACCCTGAAACTTACATGCCACTATGCTTGTCACACACATATGACACTAATCATGTGTTTAACTGTTGTTAAGTACCTACACAACACAACACCATTAGTATGTGGAGAAAGCATTTAGAAGCAGCAGAGGTAATCCAAGAATGGCAATCTAGATTGGCTTTTTTGAGGGGTTAAGAGATGGTACTCCAAGATACCCTTGGAGAAGAGCAACAAGATTACTTCATTAAAATGTAGTTTTTTTCATGTCACATTGACATCCAGCAAAATCCTTGCCAGATTGACCAAAAATGCATTAAGAATTGACTGTAACAATTAGTAGCCAGACCCAGTTTTGGTAATTTTATACCATGGTGTGGACATCATAGTGGGTTTGATTCATTATTAACTAAATTTTTAAAAAAGTTGCATTTGTTTTGGAATACGGTTCAAATTAAGATTGGAAAAAAATATTTTAAATCCCTCTTATGCTCATCTTATTTGCTAGTTTATAGTTTTTTGCAGTTTTTCAAATTAATTATCTATATCTGTTTTGTTTTACAGGTGTATTTTAAAAATACTCATCCAAAATATCCAGATGGTGGAAAAATGTCACAATATCTCGAAAATTTACCACTTGGAGAAACTGTTGATGTAAGAGGACCCAATGGTTTGATTGAATATACATCTCCAGGGATTTTTGCTGCTCGTGCTGACAAAAAAAGTGTCCCTTTTGCTAAAAGAACTCAGCAAGTATGCAATTTTTTTTGCTTTTATTGACTGAATAAAACTGTAAACATAGCAATATGGGCTGAAACAATGGTTCTCAACTTCAAGCTTGCAGACCAGTGACATTTCAACTTTTGCAATTTGGAAAATATTTAAGCAACAATGTTTTGCATTAGTGACATTTTTCCATTTATTTAGATTGGCATGATTGCTGGAGGCACTGGTATTACTCCTATGTTGCAAATAATTCGTCAGTGTTTGAAAGATCCTGCAGATAAAACCAAGCTATGGCTTCTCTTTGCTAATCAGGTATTTTTCTTCAATTATTGAAGAAATTATTTCAATAGTTTATGTTTTATTTCAAAGTTTTGATTTCTTGCTATGATTTAATCAACTATTTTTCAAGACTGAGGAAGATATACTGGTTCGAAGTGAATTAGAAGAATGTGCTGCTGCTTGTCCCAATCAGTTTAAATTGTGGTACACACTTGATCGACCTCCTGCTGGTATATCATGTTGCTTTGTTCTGTTTTTTAAACTTTGTTATTTATCTTAGATTGCTTTTTTGCTACATTCAAAGTGGTGTCTTGGCATCTTCAAAAACAGGTCAGGGCAATTGTTTGACAGTTTCCCTATTTATACCACATTTGGGGTTTTCCTGGATGTCAGGAAGACAAATATAGACATATAAATAAATACAAAAGTGTAATAAAATGTGAGTAGATTAACACTGAAATTCCAGTGATGTTGATTTTGACATTATTTTAATAGGATGGAGCAAAAAAAACTTTTTTTCAAATCAAAAAGTGGTAGTTATAAAATCTTGTAAAACATCTAAAACTATGTTTTAATGCAATTTTGATTGGTTGCTTCCACTGTTGGTTGTGCAATGGGATCGAAAAGGTCACAGAAAGGTCAACTTTTTCAATATTGTCATAACTAGAAAGCTTAAACTACTGGTAGTTTTAAAATAATCAGAAACATCAAGTTTATATTTGCTTCTTTAGAAAAATTTTATATATAATTAAAGAAATTTTAGTTATTGGGAAAAAACTGATTTTCCACCCAATTCAACTGCTATTTAGCTCAACTAAAAGCCTTAACCTGTTATTTCATATATTATACAAAGTTACAGATTCTTTTATAAAATGAATATCTGCTTTTATAAATTATGATTAAACATTTTGCAGCAACTGCTATTATTATATGGCAATTGTTGAAATCACAAATGGTTAAATTATGTTTTCAAAGTTGTAGGCTATAGTTTAGTATTTTTCAAACTGTCCTTTTAGACAACAGTGCCAACTCTGACCTCTGATGAAATGTATGTCTGATTGCCTAATTTTTAATAGGCCTATAATATTTCTAACATTTCATTGATAATTAGCAAGGAATTTTAACTCTTGTCAAATTAACAAGTAATTGAATAGACTACAGCAATAGCATTTGTGTGGTGCATCATTAATGCTGCATGACAATGTTCTAATTGCAGGTAATTAGGTTAGGTAGTCTAGTGAAACAGTTAACAATACTTTGTATAGAAAGTGATTTATAGAATGGTATAATGCTGGGACAAAGTCATTCTGCAAAAAGAACAAAGGTCCTGCACAGTGGTCTAGTTTTTAAAAGTGTTGCAGATTTTTTAATGTGTATTCTACCAACTGAAAGACAAGTTATTGAGTGGTTGTTATGCAAGGATAATTTTTTACAGCTGCCAGCTGCTAGAATTGTTGCAAATGAGCTAGAAGAGAGAAATGGGTGTGGTGTAATATTTACTGTCTTCATCCCTTAACAATTGCTAAGCAGCTGCAGGATGTAATCAAGAAATTAAGCATGCTGGACCATTGGTCAAAAAAAAGAAATGAAAATTTTTTGCAAAAGGAAAGAGATTTTATTGCTGATGTGAACAAATTTTTTGATAAAGTGTGTTGATATAATAGAATCACTGGATTTAGGAGATTTTTTTTAGCCAGCAGCACAAAGGCAGGAAAGAAAACTCAGTTGCAAGTTTAGGTTGTGTTGTATCTTTGCACGAATATACAGGTTTATTAAAAAACAATAGTAAATATTCACAAAAGTACTTAGCCAATTGCTGTAGTAGCTTGATAACTTTGAACTGACTGGAGAACCAAAATAAAGGCGCATATTTAACTTGTAACAATTATGCTTGGAGATGCGCGTGTCCAATAATTGTTCGAGCAGAAGGCGGTGATTAGGATTAGAAGCGTTTAAGAAAACACTACGTCATCTATTGCACAATATCACAACACCTCCCCAAATAAACTACGACAAAAAAATATATATACATATTAGCAACAATATTTTTTTGGAGGTCTCTTTGTTCTCGCTGATCGTCGTAGATTGTGTCGCCCGTACTCGTCTCCGGTTGGTAATCTCGGATTGTTGCGTTGGTTCATCGAAGAAGAACTAGATGCGTGGTCAGTCCCGGCTGGAAGTGTTTCTGTAGACAAAACGCTCGTTGGGATTTCACAGGGATCATCATCTTGATCCGAACCGTATCGAGGTCGAAGTTGATCAAGATGTCTTCTCCAAGTTGGTCCTCGAGGAATGACTCGTACATTGACGCTTCGTGTACCATGGACTTTCGTAACTATCGCAGGCACCCATCGTGGGTCACGATCTCTTCTAGGGCCGAAGTACAGTGCGTAACAAGGGTCTCGAGATGCGGAATGGATGGAACCAAAGTGTCAATTTTGGTGCGAATTCTTCCATTCAACAATTCGCTTGGTGACAGTCCCGATGCAAAAGGAATTCTTCTATATTGCATTAGAAATTCTTGCAAAGCTTCCTTTGGAGGTAACGAGGATTTTCTCAATGCCTGTTTGAACGATTGTATCAAACGCTCGGCAGCACCGTTTGTTGCTGGATGATAAGGTGCTCCGGTGAGATGTACAATGCCTCGTTGTTTGCACCAAGCTTGAAACTCTTGAGACATGAATGTTGTGGCATTATCGGTCACCAACGTGTGGGGATATCCGAAATGAGCAAATTCTTGTTCAAGTATAGCAGTAGTACTTTTCGAAGACGTTGAGGTTGTTGGATGAATGCAAGGATATTTTGAATAAGCGTCTACAAGGACTAACCAGTTTCTTCCCAGAAAGTTGATCGCATGGTCCAAGTGGAGTCTTGACCATGGTTTTTCTGGCATCATCCACGGATGGATTGAAGGTTTATCCGGCTTATTTTGAAATTGGCCACAGGAAGTACATTTGCGACATAAATCCTCAATGTCAAAGTCAATTCTAGGCCAATAGACAGTTGACCTGGCAAGTTGTTTCATTCGTTGCATACCGAAATGTCCAAGGTGTAATAATTTAAGAATATGATTACGTAGGGTTGAAGGAATTATTACCCGTAAGCCGTAAAACACGCAACCATTCTCTGTTGACAACGAATTTTCCAACTTTTTGAAGTCTTTAAGCTCTTCCGAAAATGCATGCGGCCATCCTTCCTTCACAAATCGCATTA